>JAGIQG010000007.1:105401509-106001509 GCA_024679065.1 Sphyrna mokarran
AAGTTGCAGAGCTGGGCCGAGAGGTGGCAAATGGAGTTTAATGTGGAAAAGTGTGAGGTAATGCACTATGGCAGAAATAATAAATGTGTAGAGTATAGGGCAAATGGTAGGATTCTTAGTAGTCTAGATGAACAGAGGGATCTTGGTGTGTATGTGCATAGATCCCTGAAAGTAGGCAGTCAGGTCGAGAAGGTTGTTAGGAAGGCATATGGAGTCTTGGCTTTTATTGGTAGAGGGATTGAATTTCGGAGCCGCAACGTCATGTTGCAACTGTACAAAACTCTAGTGCGGCCGCACTTGGAGTATTGTGTGCAGTTCTGGTCCACATTATAAGAAAGATGTGGAGGCATTGGAGAGGGTACAGAGGAGGTTTAACCAGGATGTTGCCTGGTATGGGATGGCATGTCTTATGAGAGAGGCTGAGGGATTTGAGGTTGTTTTCGTTAGAAAGGAGGAGGCTAAGAGGGGACCTGATCAAACATTAAGATGATTAGAGGTTTAGATAGGGTGGACATGATAGCCTTTTTTCCTAGGATGGAAAAAGCTAGCACGGGGGATACAGCTTTAAATTAAGGGGTGATAGTTATAGGACGGATATCAGAGCAGGTTCTTTACCCAAAGGGTGGTTCGGGATGGAATGCCCTGCCTGCAGCGGTTGTAGATGCGCAAGTTTTGGTGCGTTTAAGAGTTATTGGTAAGTATATGGAAGAGAAAGGAATGGTTTAGTTTGAAGGGGCATTGCTTTTTATATTGGTCGGCACAACATCGAAGGCCGAAGGGCCTGTTCTGTGCTGTAATGTTCTATGTTCTATGTTCTATGTTCTATGTACTCTCATCCCTCTTAGCACCCCAACTACTTAGGATCCCCCCCCCGAATCAGTTTAAAGCCCCCTGCATAACCTTAGCAAATTTCCCCCCCAGGATATTATTTCCCCTCTGGTTCAGGTGTAGACCATCTCTCTTGTAGAGGTCCCACCTATCCCAGAATGAGTCCCAATTGTTCAGGAACCTGAACCCCTCCCTCCTGCACCATCCCCGCAGCCACGAGTTCAAACATTCCCTCTCTCTGTTCTTCTCTAAACTATCCCGTGGCACAGGCAAGAGTCCAGAGATAACCACTCTGTCTGTTTTGGCCCTAAGCTTCCACCCCAACTCCACAAATTTCTGTTTAATATCCCCTTCCCTTGTCCTTCCTATATCATGTGTCCCTACATGAACTATGACTTGGGGCTGACTCCCCTCTCCCTTAAGAATCTTAAAAACCCGATCTGCGACATCCTGGACCCCAGCCCCTGGGAGGCAACACACCAGCCCTGGGTCACTTTTATTACTATTTACTCTCCTATCTGTCCCTCTAACTATGGAGTCCCCAATTACTAGGCCCAGTCTCTTATTCCCCCTACCCACCTGAGCATTCTCAGCAGGCTCACCCCTAGAGACCTGCTCCCTTTGGTCATCTCCAGTTGATTCTTCCTCAACTGTAGCCTCTAAGACAGAAAATTTGTTTTGGAGGGGAACAGCCCCAGGGGATTGTCTACCCGATTGCTTCTTACCCCTCCTCCGAATAGTTACCCAAGAATCATTTTTAGGAGTGACTATCTCTTTGTTACTCCTGCCAATATCCTCCTCAACCTCTCGAATTACCCTGAGTTCCTCTAATTCCAGCTCCAGCTCCTTAACACGATCCTCAAGGAGCTGCAAATGTGCACACTTCCTGCAGGTATAATCAGCAGGAACACTACTGGTGTCCCTCACCTCGTACATACCGCAGGAGGTGCAACGTACTGCCTGCACTGCCATCCCTGATACTTTAATTTCCAGGAGAGAGAAAAAAAAAACTTCCCACACACTTTTATTATTAGGTTAGAGGAGGGGGGAAGGTGGGATACTCTACCTGTGTAGAGTATCGGGTTTCCTCTCTGTACCAATTTATAGAAGTCATGATGTACAGATGCCGGCGTTGGATTGGGGTGGTAAGAACTCAGTAAGAATTTAGCAACACCAATTTATAATCCAACCGATTTATTTGATAGTAAAAAAGCGAGCTTTCGACTCTTGTGTCTTCCTCAGGCAAATGCAGTGTTCATGCAAACACTGCATTTGCCTGAGAGAAGACACAAGAGTCGAAAGCTCGCTTTTTTACTATCAAATAAATCGGTTGGATTATAAATTGGTGTTGCTAAATTCTTACTGAGTTCTTACCAATTTATAGAGACAGAGAAAACTACAACTACCGGCAGCCTCCTCATGACGACTTCCGGTTTCTAGTTAGTTTAAATAAAAACGGCAAAAACTACCCCCGCTCGCTTTTTTAAACAAAGAGAAAAGTTAAAAACTACTTAACACTCGAACTTCACGCTCTCCTAAATCGCTGCCTCTCCGTGCTGCGTGCATAGATCCCTGAAAGTTGGCAATCAAGTCGATAAGGTTGTTAAGAAGGCATACGGAGTCTTAGCTTTTATTGGTAGGGGGATTGAATTTCGGAGCCGCAACGTCATGTTGCAACTGTACAAAACTCTAGTGCGGCGCACTTGGAGTATTGTGTGCAGTTCTGGTCCCCGCATTATAAGAAAGATGTGGAGGCATTGGAGAGGGTACAGAGGAGGTTTACCAGGATGTTGCCTGATACGGAGGCAGGTCTTATGAAGAGAGGCTGAGGGATTTGAGGTTGTTTTTGTTAGAAAGAAGGTGGCTAAGAGAAGACCTTACTGAAACTATAAGATGATTAGAGGTTTAGATAGGGTGGACAGTGATAGCCTTTTTCCTAGGATGGAGAAAGCTAGCACAAGGGGACATAGCTTTAAATTAAGGGGTGGTGGTTTAGGACAGATGTCAGAGGTAGGTTCTTTAAACAGAGGGTGGTAAGGGTATGGAATGCCTTGCCTGCGTCAGTTGTAGATGCGCCAAGTTTGGTGGTGTTTAAGAGGTTAGTAGATAAGTTTATGGATGAAAAGAGAATGGTTTAGGTTAGAGGGTCACTGCTTGTTCCTAATTGGTCGGCGCAATATCAAAGGCCGAAGGGCCTGTTCTGCACTGTAATGTTCTATGTTCTATGTTCTATGTTCTACACTGGAATGTCAGTCCAGATTTGTGCACTCATCATTTTGAAGCGGGTATTAAATCCATAAGGTGGGTAGCATTTTTGCCTCTGAGTCAGAAGCTCTGAGGTTCAATACATTGGTGTGGAAATGCAACATAAATAAGTAATTTAAAATTTTGAGGACTTTAAGGGGTGGCTGATACATTTCAACATACAAAAGGAATAATGAGAAAAGACCATTAGGCCCATCATTTCTTACCCAATGAGCTGATTCTGTTCTTTATTCACCATTGTGATCAATTCTGTTGATTTTTTTTTAACTAAAATTCCTTTCATTAGGTAATGACTCCCTTTCAGAGATTTCATTTGTGAACAAAAAGGGATTTGTTTACTGATCTTCAAGTACGGAGGCACGTTTGCAGCTAGCTTTGTTTCAGAGAATTCATCTCCCTGGGATGATTCCCAACTTCTGTTTGGTCACTCAGGCCAGGTGAGCCTTACTCTGCTCTGTTGCCCTTAAAGGATCAATCACATCACCTTATCAGAATGTAATTCAGTTTGCAATCAGAACATTGAATGAACTGAAAGATCAAAAGAAACAATTTGGATTCTAAGAACACATCACTGCCTCTCCAGGTTGCCTGGCACACACTGGATCATTGATATAATGTAGTCTCTTACATTCGGTATCTGAGGCAGGGCCACTGGTCATCACTGAAAAATGAAATAAGATGACACCAAGTTCTGAAGATCCTCTCTATACCTGGAAAGGTTTTTTTTTTAAACCTTACCGCACACTGGTCTGAAAAGGATATTAATGCATAGTTCAGTTTCATTTTCTAAGACACTGCTACAACTGGGCACCCCATAGTCATAAGCTGAAGAAGTTCACGTAGTAAGCTGGGAATGGACTCCCAGCAGGATGCATATCACTAAATTAAGGTTGCAACATTGAAAACTAAAATCAGTAGCAAAAGCACTGAAGAGAAACATAGAACATAGAACATAGAACATTACAGCACAGAACAGGCCCTTCGGCCTTCGATGTTGCGCAGACCAATTATGAAAAAAGCAATGACCCTCCAAACTAAACCATTCCCTTCTCTTCCATAAACTTATCAACTAGCCTCTTAAACGCCACCAAACTTGGCGCATCTACAACTGCCGCAGGCAGGGCATTCCACTCCCTAACCACCCTCTGGGTAAAGAACCTACCTCTGATATCCGTCCTATAACTATCACCCCTTAATTTAAAGCTGTGTCCCCTCGTGCTAGCTTTCTCCATCCTAGGAAAAAGGCTATCACTGTCCACCCTATCTAAACCTCTAATCATCTTATATGAGAGTCAAACCAAAGGTAGAGGATTAAAAAAAAAGACTAATGGTTGATGTAAGGCCATAGGAAAAGCTTTTATAGGCATGTCAAAAGGAAGAAGTTAATCAATAATAAAATATTGTGGGATGGAGATCATTGTCTGTATATAAGAGAGGAAAAGAATGACAGAAATATTTTACAGATCTCTGTTTTGACAGAAGAAGATGAAGAAATGATTGCAGGAGAACCTGAGGAGGTCATGAAGGAAAAATTAATGTGTACATGAATAATAAAAAGAACATTTTACCAACAGGATCAATGGGATTTAAATTGTAAATCACCATGTCAGATTGTACACATTCCCAAAAGCTGAGACAAGAGTTCTCCTGAAGGATAGGCAAATTTGTTAGCCTTGTTCAAAAACATGATAAGTTAGGTGATAATAAACCCAGCTTTTCTCACATCCACAGTAAAAAAACTGCTGGAAATCAGAGTAAGATATAATGCTTAAAAAGGCATAAGCTAATCAGGGGCAATCAATACCGATTTTTTTAAAAGGTCATACTTGACAATTTTTATCAATTCCTGCAAGGGAATTACTCAGAGGTGAAAACAAAGAAAATGTTGGGGATTTTCAACAAAATATTCAGTAACTGCCACTGAAGCAACTTGTTGTGGAAATATATGAAGATCCATGTCATCAAAGGTAAAGTGATGACAAGGATAGAAGGATAGTTAAAGGATATAGGAAGCAGAGATTACGGGCTTGAATCTTCCAGGTGAACCTACAATCTCTTTCCAACAGGTTCAAGGCTTTCAATAGTGGTTGTAACTATTATTGTATGGGATATTTTGAGACAGCCTCTGTGACATGTCACAAAAGGTTAATGAGCAGTATCGTAGCACATTAAATAATGATCGAAGGCCTGAGCCTTCAGGTTTCAGGCTTTCCTGTGAACATGGCAAAATGTAGAGAGTGAGGATTCAAATTTTATTGAACATCATGATTCTCCGAGGTTCAGATCATTGCTGACCTGCACTATGTAAGTGATGCCAGCCACCTCATTCTGTGTGTGAATACTTGCTACCTTAGAAGCAGCCACGATTCTTTGTTCTCTAACAACCAAAAATACCCACATTGTTGAGGCACAACAGTAAGTCCTGATAGTTGCTTGGAGATCAGAGCTAGCCGAGTTGACGGCACTATTCTATCATCTGAGGACAGCGACTGACAACAGGCTCACACATCATTATTGAAGAGCGTGTTAGCATTGTGAAGTCCCACTTCCACTCCCTGTATAGATTGAGGAGAGTTTCATTATGTAATGTGGCAAGGTTACTAAGATGGCACACTGTGTGCTGCAGGATGTTGTAGTTCAAAGGGTTGGAGCTCCCAGCTGCCAAAGTTAAAGAAGAGGGAAGTGACAGGCAGTAATCGCCTGATCATGACAACAGATAGATTATGTGGCCCAGGACAAATGTTGCCTCTATCATGTGAGATTTAGCAGGAAATGATTAACATTTTACTAGACAGATGCACCAAATCTTCAGAAACCATAATAGCTTGGATGACACTTTGGTTTTCTGAGAGATAACTATGAATCTGAAAAAAATAAAATAAAATTGCATATCCATTCAGGGATTTAGAAGCTGAATCACTGAACACAGCGACAGTGAGAGACCTCTGTAATCCACAAAGCACAGGATTTTCATATTTCCTGCATTTTGTCCTATTGCTATTTCTTATCGTTGTGTCTATTATTTATGCCTAAAAAGCTTCTCGCACGCGAGCGTAATCTCTTTCTCTCAGATGGTGACATGTCAGTATGACGAAGGCAGGAGGTGATTGACTGGGATTGGATGGATGTTTGAGCTGGCACTCATCTCAATGCTAATGGTGTCCTTGCAGGATTTGCTTTCAGTGTCTTGTCTGATGTTAATCAGCCCCTGTTATATTCTTACATTATTCATTAAGAGCTAGGAACTAATTATGATGTGGATGTAAATCCAGTTACCACATATATTCCTGCATTGCAGTTGGGTGCAAACCAACACTGTATCAGCCTGCCAGCCACACAGTGAAGGGCAAAAAATGCACTTGATGAGGCTCCGGCATTTTGAGTCTAAAATATAATTATTTTGTACCTTTAGGAACCAGAACACCTACTGTGGTGGCAGTAGGGGTCCACGAGTAAGACCAAAATGTTTTAAATGGATATATAAAAAAAAAATCTGCAAAGAGAAAAAACAAAACTGAGTGAACGGTACAGAAACAAAATGGCCTCTACCAGAGCGATGAATGGACAGATCCTGCTAGTGATGAATTGGGAAGCTGATGATGTTGTAGAAACTTCAGCAGAAATGCTAACTGTAATCAATAGCTTTCTAAAAGGCACTGCCGAAGAGGAAAGAGTCAGATAGATCTTCCTGTGGGAAGGAGAGAACGGATTGAAGAGTTAAACGCATCTTTGATGGAATGATCCCTAACCTTCTAACCCATGCAGGTTTCCAATATTTTTCCTGCATTTGAATTTATAGCTGCATGTAAGAATATTTTTATACATCTTAATGGCTGACGGTACACAGTAGTTAGCACTGCTGCCTCACATTGCCAGGGACCTAGGTTTGATTCCTGGCTTGGTCATTGTCTGTGTTCTCCTCATGTCTATGTAGGTTTCCTCCAGGGGTTCTAGTTTCCTCCCACAGTCTGAAAGATATGCTGTTTAGTTGCATTGACTGTGCTAAATTCTCCTTCTGTGTTCCCGAACAGGCACAGGAGTGTGGCAACTAAGAGATTTCTCATAGTAACATCATTGCAGTGTTAATGTAAGCCTACTTGTGACACTAATAAATAAACTTTAATAGACTTCATCCTGAACTCAAATTCACCTTTGAACTGGAGCGTTCAAACATGTTTCCTTTCCACGTGCTCGTTGAGAAATCTGTCGAGGGGTTCTCCACTACTATCCACACTATAGATAGTGAAGAGGGGTGTTATACTTTACAGAGTGACTTGGACAAGTTGCAGAGCTGGGCCGAGAGGTGGCAAATGGAGTTTAATGTGGAAAAGTGTGAGGTAATGCACTTTGGCAGGAACAATAAATGTGTAGAGTATAGGGCTAATGGTAGGGCTCTTAATAGTGTTGAGGAACAGAAGGATCTTGGTGTGTGTGTCAATAGATCCCTGAAAGCAGGCAGTCAAGTGGATAAAGTTGTTAAGAAGGCATATGGAGTCTTAGCTTTTATTGGTAGGGGGATTGAATTTAGGAGCCGCAGCATCATGTTGCAACTGTACAAAACTTTAGTGCGGCCGCACTTGGAGTATTGTGTGCAGTTCTGGTCGCCACATTATAAGAAAGATGTGGAGGCATTGGAGAGGGTACAGAGGAGGTTTACCAGGATGTTGCCTGGTATGGAGGGCAGGTCCTATGAAGAGAGGTTGAAGGATTTGAGGTTGTTTTCGTTAGAAAGGAGGCGGCTAAGAGGGGATCTTATTGAAGCATATAAGATGATTAGAGGTTTAGATAGGGTGGACAGTGATAGCCTTTTTCCTAGGATGGAGAAAGCTAGCACGAGGGGACACAGCTTTAAATTAGGGGTATGAGTTATAGGACGGATATCAGAGGTAGGTTCTTTACTCAAAGAGTGATTAGGGAGTGGAATGCCCTGCCTGCAGCTGTTGTAGATGCGCCAAGTTTGGTGGCGTTTAAGAGGTTAATTGATAAGTATATGGAAGAGAAGGGAATGGTTTAGTTTGGAGGGGCATTGCTTTTTATTTTGGTCGGCACAACATCGAAGGCCGAAGGGCCTGTTCTGTGCTGTAATGTTCTATGTTCTATGTTCTATCTACTGAAAGCCCACATTCACTACACAATGTATGTATTGAGATTCATATAGGTCTACGTACTGAAAGATTGAGTTCATCAGCAACTTCATAAATAGGAACTGAGCCAATTGTTCACCGTGAAAATTTGATGTCAAAGCTAGCCTGTGGGATAAGATTACGCTGATTAGTCCGTTGCTTGTTGTATATCGTACAAACTCATAAATGGGCCTATAGCCTCCATGTTAGATCTTGAAAAATTCCCAGATTACCTCAGATTACCCTGGAAGAGTAAGGTGTCTCAGAATTTTCATCAGTTAGCCATTTGACAATGCGACGGTGCTGTCACAATATGAGTGGTATTGTTCGTAAATAAGACGCTGGCATCAAGCCAAAAAGAGAAATTTGCCATGTCAGCTATGACTCTCATCAACTTTTATAGCTGCACCATAGAAAGCATTCTTTCTGGTTGTATCACAGCTTGGTATGGCTCCTGCTCTGCCCAAGACCACAAGAAACTACAAAAGGTCGTGAATGTAGCCCAATCCATCATACACACCAACCTCCCACCCATTGACTGTGTCAACACTTCCCTTTGCCTCAACATAATCAAGAATCCACACACTCCAGACATTCTCTCTTCCAGCTTCTGCTGTTGGGAAAACATACAAAATTCTGAGGTCATGTACCAGCCGACTCAAGAATACCTTCTTCCCCCTGCTGCCATCAGAGTTGTGAACGGACTTACATTAAGTTGATCTTTCTCTACATCCTAGCTATGGCTGTAACACTACGTTCTGCACTTTCTCATTTCCTTCTCTATGAACGGTATGCGTTATCTGGCGAATACCTCTGCCAGCTGATTCGCGCAAGATCTGAGTGCTTGTCTGGATTAATCCATCCTGCCAATGGATTTATAGGCTGGTATTTCTCCAGGGTTTTGAGGTGCCACTGTATATAGTCCATATCCATACTGGAGGGCAGGTTTCATTGCTGCTCTACTGGCCATGAACTTGGTGCTGTGTCTGACATCCTGGTCTTCAAACACTCTCTTTCTCAGGCACAGTGAAGGTGGTGTTGAACTATATTGTCAATGTCTGTCCTTGTAGACAGTGAGCTTCCAAGGTATGCAAAGGGTCCAAGGCCTCAATGTGGATTTTGGTAAATGGTGGGGGAGGAGGGGGGAGGAGTCATGCTGCATGAAGGTTGTTGGAGGACCTTTGTCTTGTGGATGTTTAATTTTCTAAATTTAAGTTTATTTATTAGTGTCACAAGTAGGTTTACATTAACACTGCAATAAAGTTACTGTGGAAATCTCCTAGTTGCCACCACACTCTGATGCTTGTTCAGGTACTCTGAGGAAGAGTTTAGCATGGCCAACGCATCTAACTAGCACATCTTTCAGACTCTGGGAGGACACCAGAGGAAATCCATGCAGACGTTGGGAGAGCATACAGACTCCATACAGACAGTGTCCCAAGCCAGGAATTGAACCTGGGTTCCTGGCATGCTGAGGCAGCAATGTTAACCATGGTGCCACCATGCCACTGTCTTAGTGTAAGCCCCATGCTCTGTTACACCTTGGTGTAGGTGTTGACGATGGCTTGGAGTTTAGCCTCCGCGTGCACGCAGACACAAACATAGGTTGTGTACTGAAGCTCAATGACTGAGGATAGGATGACCTTGGATCTGGCTTGTTAATGGTAGAGGTTGAACAGATTCTTGTTTGTTCAATAGTTTAGCTCCACCCCAATTGGGAGCTTGCTGAAGGTGACAGCCTTACAGCAAGATAGGTCAAGAAAAGCATTAGTGCAATGTCACAGCTTTGCTTGATCTCAATCTGAACATTAATTGGGACTCAGGTGGATCCTTCATATCTTGAAAGTTGAGGATATGCTTGAATCACCATAGCATAAGAATAATACAACTGCATGTAATAGTTCTCAGAAAAAGCAAATTCACACAACAATTCAGATCAGGAAAGGAGTACCCAGAAGAGAGGATCCAAAATCCTCTGAGCAACGTGAATAGTGGCAAATGGATATATTTTGTACTGGTGGAGGGTTTATTAGTGGAGTTGCCCAAGGGTCAGTGTTGGGTCTCATGTTTTTCCTGATGTATCTTAATGACATAGACCTGGTGTACAAGGCATAGTTTCAAAGTTTATGAACAATACAAAATTTGGAAAAAATTGCATTCTGTGAGTACTATAGAACTTTAAAAGAACATAGTCAAGTTGGTGGGATGGTTTCGGGATGAGTGAGCTCATAAAATTTCGTTCACTCTCCTCTACCTTCTTCTGTTGGGAAAAAGATACAAAAGTCTGAGGACATGTACTGACTACCTCAAGAATAACTTCTTCCCTGCTGCCATCAGGCATCTGAATGGACCTATTTTGTATTAAGTTGATCTTTCTCTAAACCCTAGCTATGACTGTAACACTGTATCCTGCACTGTCTCTTCTTCTTCTCTACGAGCAGTATGCTTTGTCTGTATAGTGCGCACACAAAACGATACTTTTCACTGGATACCAATACATATGACAAAAATAAATCAAATCAAATCAAGTAATTACTTTGAGAGAGTGATTAATCTTTGTTAGAAAACTGTCTGCAACAGAGAAGGACAGAGGGTGAAAGGACATGATAACAAAAGGCCATGTTCTGTTAGTTGAATCCAAAATAATTATATCCAAACACAACACAGAGGTAACTTCTTCAGAAGATACACGAAAACCACATGGGAATAGAAAAGCAAAACCCCAGTTATGTACTGGGTAAGCATCCACTCGACATTGAAAGAGCGGTTTCTGCATACAATGTATACTAGAAATAGATAAATATGCAGCAAAAGAGGCGATGATTGCTATTGAAGAATCACCCAGATCACAACATACGGCGGAAGCTGATTTATTCACACAATCATGTATCGTTTCTCACCATCGTGGACTTAAATTTCCCTTTTATTTCAAAAGTGAACAATTTGAGATCCACATCTCAGCAGTATGAGTTCTGTCCCTGAACAAGGTGTTCCTGAATGAATAATGGGCAAGATTTTCCACAATTCCTTACATTGTGTTTGATGACATCAGAGGCAGATTGCCCTTGGCTGATGGCGGGACTTTCCGGTCAGGAAAATCAGTCCGGCAACCCAATTGTTCACACTCCCTGCCATCAGAAACCCATGCTTTTGGGGATGTTGGGGTGCGGGGTTGCTGTTACCAGGGACCAGAAGATGTACCCATGGGGGACTTTGTGGTGATGACTATGCAATGAGCATGTAACATTTGAATCACAATAATAACATATGGAAGGATTCATAGAATAGAATTATAGAATTCCTACAGTATAGAAGAAGGCCATTTGGTTCATCAAGTCTGCACTGACAACAATCCCAGCCAGACCTTAACTCATAACCTGATGTATTTACCTTACTAATCCCCTCAACACTAAGGAACAATTTATCACGGCCAATCCGCCCAAACAGAACATCTTTGGGGTGTGGGAGGAAACCAGAGCCATTAGAGGAAATCTATGCAGACATGGGGAGAATGTGCAAACTCCACACAGACAGCCACCCAAGGCCAGAATTGAGCCCAGATCCCTGGCACTGCGAGGCAGCAACACTAACCATTGTGGCACCATGCCACCCATCTTATGTTAACAATTTTTTCATGTGCTTTCACCAAAGTTATTCAAGAAATATAATGCAGTATCTCTATAAGAATGAAAATTGTAATTAAGGTCGGGATCTGAACAAAAGTGAGGGTCAGTACACAAGGCAAACTGAGATAGAATACTGTAAGGAGCATTATAGTTTTAGACTCAACACACTAGGAATATATATTTCCTTACGTTGCTCTGTTACATGTGAAATGTAAAGTAATATGATCCAGCTTGAGATTGCTAAAGGCTTCTGCAAAGTGTATTTCCTATCCATCTAAATCTGGGAAAAGTACAATCACATAATATACAAACTAATCCTTTCAACAGAGTGAAGAATGATCAAGCTCAATTGTCCATGTGCATCACACAAGCCCTTTGTTTTTGTTTTGTTTATCTTTTCAGATCTCCAAAATCCACCTTCCTTTCTTCATCTCTGCTCAGTTTATTCCTTCTTCTCGTGTGAAATCAAGATTTCACGACACATCCTCTAAAGTTATACATTCTGAAGGTGACCATGTAATCCAAAACAGAGTTTGCATTCTTCTGTTTTCTATTCAATAAAAATACTTCCTGTACAGACTGTATGCCTGTATAACGTTGAATAAAATCAGAATGAATAAGAAAGCAAAAGATAACATTGAAAGCACTGACGTAAAGGCAATCTTCCTGGTACAGTACTGCTGTACAGAAAATCAATTTAGTAACCTCCTTGTTGAGCTAAATATAGCTTAACTAATCCATATAAAAAAAGAGACTTCATATTTAACAGTCAAGAGTAAGGTTGAATAGCACATGCCGATGTTGTTCATTTTTGAGATGTGTGCACAAACATTTAATGGAGATCTCATGTATATTTTTGACATATTGGTGAGTTCGCCAAGGAAAATTTACATATAAATATATGAATGAGATCCCTCAAACCTGCTCCCCATTATCGAGATAATGACTGATCTCGATAATCTTACACTCCTTGCTTATCAAGAATTTATCTATTTCTGCCTTCACAATATTTAAAGTGCCTTAACCGCCTTGGGCGGAAGAGAATTCCAAAGTTTCCCAACCTTCTGAGAGAAGAAAAAAAATTGTCATCTCTATCTTAAATGGGTTTAGATCTTTCCACAAAAGCAAACATCCTCTCCACATACATCCTGTCAATACCCTTCTTATGTTTCAACCAAGTCACCTCCTACTCTTCTAAGTTCCAGCAGATGTAAGTGCAGCATATGCAGTCTGTCTTCAGAAGACAATCTACATATTCCAGGTAGTAATACTGATAAATCTTCTCTGAACTGCTTCCAATGCATTTACTTCTCTCCTTAAATAAGGAAACCAATATTGTACACAGTTCTCTATGTGCAGTCTTACCAATATGATGCATAAGTGATAACATTTTATGATCTTTACTAATTACTTGATATACCGGCATACTAATCTTTTGGAATTCATACACCGAGATCAAACCCTTCTGCATTTCAGCGCTCTGTAACCTCTCACCATTAGATGTGCCACCATGCGCTGCTGCCTTATAACTCCAGGTCCATGGAAATGTGAAGCAGCAATGCTAACCACTGTGCCACTGTGGGGCAGAATGGTAGCACAGTGGTTACAACTGCTGCCTCATAGCTCCATAGATCTGGGTTCAATTCCTACCTTGGGCCACTGTTTGGAGTCTGCACGTTTCCCCGTGTCTGCATGGGTTTCCTTCGAGTGCTCTGGTTTTCTCCCACAACCTAAACATGTGCAGGTTAGATTGATTGGCCATGCAAAATTGCCTCTTAGTGTCCCAGGATGTGCAGGTTAAAGGGATTAGTGAGGTAAATATGTGGGGTAACAGGGTAGGGGCTAGGTAGGATTGTTGTCAGTGCAGACTCAATGAACCAAGTGGCCTCTTTCTGCACTGTAGGGATTTCATGATTCTATAAACATGCTTACTCTTTATTTGTTCTACCAAATAACAACCTCACGCTTTCCCACATTATAGTCTGGATAGGTATAGGCGTAGTGATATTATCACTGAGTTAGTAATTCAAAGACCCAAAGTAATGCTCTGGGAACCTGAATTCAAATTTGAATTCAATAAAAAATCTGTACTTAAAATTCTAATGATAAGCATTGTTGATTGTCATTTAAGGAAAACTATCTAGTTAATTATTGTGCTTTAGGGAAGAAAATTTGCTGTCCTTAACTGGTTTGGCTACATGTGACTCCAGACCCACAGGTAGTCTGAAATAACTGACCAAACCACTCATTCAAGGGGAATTAATGAATGCTGGCCCAACCAGTTATGCCCACATTCTGTGAATTTGTGATAAGGAAACTCTATTTGCATGATATTTGCTCACTCACCTAACCTATCTATACCATTTTGCAGCTTCCTTATGTTTTCTTCACAATTTACTTTTGAATCTTTGTTTGTGCCACCAACAAGTTTAGCAATCATACTATCTGTCCTTTCATCCAAATGATTATGTAAACTATAAAGAGTGGGAGAAGGCAGGTGCTTGCAACTCAGTGGTTGAAAGCATTCTGGGGGTGAGAGGGATTTGGGTGTCATTTAGGGAAATGATGCAAGATGACGTAAATCACTTACCCTTGCTGCCTCGATTAAGTCATTCAGTTTCTTTCAACATTGTTTCCCGGTTCTTCTGCCCATTGCCTTGGCACTAACACAAGTGGCCAACTCCTCCAAGCCTGCGTTTCCATTCCTTCCCCTGGGATAGTGTCCTGCTGGAGGGAAGAGGGTGTTCTGCCTTACTCCACCGCCTGCAGCAAACTGGTCAGAGCAGCATTGGAAAATCAGGGATCAGTCTTTCTCGAGACCATCTTCCCCCACTGCCTGCCTGTCTATTCCTTGTTTTTTTTTTATGGAACTCTCCCTATGAAAGGTCAGAACGGTTACGAGCAGGCCGTTTGGGTGAATCAGTGTCCATTAGAACATTCCAGTGAGTTTAATGCAATGTGCCTTGTTACATGGAGGTGAAGGCAAGCCAGCATTTGCAGGAATGCTGATTGTGGTGGGGGTCGTGGGGAGGGGCAGATTTGTGCCTCTGTGATGATTGGGGTCAGGGGAGAGAGGGGGTCATGTCAGTCAAGCATCAGGGCAGAGAGGTGATGAGGGTACCATAGAACATAGAACATAGAACAATACAGCACAAACAGGCCCTTCGGCCCACAAGTTGCGCCGATCACACCTACCAATCCACAGACCTATTTATAACCCCCTATCCTATTCGTTTCCATATACTCATCCAGAAGACTTTTAAAAGACCCCAACGAGTTCGCCTCAACAACCTCCGACGGCAGCCGATTCCATTCACTCACCAACCTCTGAGTGAAAAACTTACCCCTAACATCTCCTCTGTATTTGCTTCCCTGTGCCTTAAATCTGTGTCCTCTCATAGTGACCATTTCAGCTCGGGGAAATAGTCTCTGAGAGTCCACCCTATCTATTCCTCTCAACATCTTATAAACCTCTATCAGGTCGCCTCTCAAGCTACATCTCTCCAGTGAGAAGAGTCCCAGCTTCCTCAACCTATCTTCATAAGGCCTGCCTCCCAATCCAGGCAGCATCCTTGTAAATCTCCTCTGAACTCTCTCAATAGCCTCTACATCCTTCCTATAGTGAGGCGACCAGAACTGCGCACAATACTCCAAGTGCAAGCTCTGTTTGGTGTGGTGGGGTGGGTGTGTAATGGGGTCAGTAATGTTGGCTGGCATCTCCAATATCTGTGGGAGGATAGGGAGTCTATATCTGATCCGGGGTATTCTGTCAGCAGAGCTGTTTATTTCCGGTTTTCTTGTGTATATGCAGTTTGGGGATCCGATCAGGCTATCTGGCAAATTTAGCCCTGCCCAATGCCTCTCACAGCTAGAAATGGCCTCACCCATTTATTCAAAGACTAAGTGCATAAAATGGATCAAGAAATCTCCCATTTTAATGCTAGTTTGACACTTAGAAAATAAATCTTGTAAAATTCCGTCCATAATATCATAGAGATATATAGCACGGAAACAGATTCTTCAACCCGACTCATCCAGGTTTCTTGAACTGAACTAATCCCTTTTGCCTGCGTTTGGCCTATATCCCCCTAACTCTTTCCCATTCATCTACCTGTCTTAAGTCTTTTAAATGTTGTAATTGTACCTGCCTGTATCACTTCCTCTGGCAACTCATTCCATAGACTCACATCCTCTGTGTGAAAAAGTTGCCACTCAGGTTCCTTTTAAATCTTTCCCCTCTCACCTTAAACCTATACCGTCTAGTTTTGGACTCCCTACCCAGGGGAAAAGATCTTGGTTATTCACTTTATCCCTGCCCCTCATGACTTTTTAAACCTCTATAAGGTCACTCTCATCCTTCTGTGCTCTCGGCAAAAAGGTCCCACCCTATCTAGCCTCTCCTTATAATTCAAACCTTCCAGCCCAGATGACATCCTTGTAAATCCTTTTTGCATCCTTTTCAGCTTAATAAGGTCTTTCCTAAAGCAAAGCAAAGGTCGAGTCATTCTTTGCTCTTTTTATACGCCACAGGTCTTTACACAATTATAAGCTTTTTCTTAAAATTTGATCCTATCTTTAACTAATTTAGTTCACCATGCTTGGTCCTCCTCTTGGAATCTTTGAAACTTCAATCTCAATGAGAAATTTATCTGCCATTTTTAAAGGAATTAATACAGGAGATATGGATTGCACCTACACTAAGCAAGAACAATAATGGGAGGGGAATATTGAGGCAACTGTGGAGAAACATTTAAAATGGTAGCTGAAAAAATTGAAGCCAAAACAAGTTTAAAAGAATGGAAATGAGCTACTAGGCTAGACATTTACATGCTTGGTGCATTTGTTCCTTACCATTCCATCAACAGGCAGGCACTGGCATCAGAAGAGGAAGCTAATCTATAATTGGGTGTAAATATATGAATGCTAGATTAATTAGGAATAATATTGGCAAATGTAAAAGTGCTTTGGCAGTAAGTAAGAATATGAGATGATCCTAGCGCACAATAATACTTTGAATGTTCTGGAATGATAATTGGGAAAATACATCGAATCATAGAGATTTACAGCATGAAAACAGGCCTTTCAGTTTGACTTGTCCATGCTGCCCAGTTTTTCTAGTCCAAATTGCCTGCATTTGGTCCATATCCTTCTATACCCATCTTACCTGTGTAACTGTAAATACTTTCTAAAAGATAAAATTGTACCTGACTCTACTGTGCCTTTGGCAGCTCCTTCCAGGCACTTACCACCCTCTGTGAAAAAGCAATTGCCTCTCTGAACTCTTTTGTATTTTTCCCCTCTTACATTAACCCTATGCTCTTTAGTTTTAGACCCTCCTACCTTAACGGAAAAGATATTGACTATTTAGCTGATCTGCCCCTCATTATTTTACAGACCTCTGTAAGATCATCCCTAAGCCTCCTACATTCTAGGGAAAAATGTCCTAGTCTTTCCAGCCTTTTCTTAGAATTCAAACCATCAAGCCCTGGTAGCATCCCAGTAAATTGTTTTTTCACTCTTTCTCCATGCTGGAGTTCCATTTGATCAGGGCACATGATAGAGATTAGAGATGATAATATTGTGGGGGACAAAAAAACAAAATGTGAAATATTTTAGTTGAGAAGCTTTATATAAAATGAACAATGTTAATACTAGGCAATCCAAACAGGAGAAAACATGAGAAGCTGTACAAATTCTTCAACTAACAATTTAAATAGTATCATTAAATTGAGCTTTTGAAAATGCATGGTTATAATAAATAATTTATATATATTTTGAGAATAACATAACTAAAACCACAGTCCACATTTGTAGAATAAAATCATAGAAAAACCATAGAACATCTCCATAGAATGTCCAAAGATGTGCAGATTGAATGCATTGATCATGGGAAATTGCCCCTTAGTGTCAGGGGGACTGGCTAGGTACCTGGGTGGGATTGTGATCAGTGCAGACTTGATGGGTCAAATGGCCTCCTTCTGCATTGTAGGGATTCTATGATTCGATCGACAGTGCAGGAGGTCATTCGGCCTATTGGGTCTTCACTGACTCCAAAAAAGTAGTTTACCCAGGTCCACACCAACTATTCTCAATCTCTGTAACCCTGTCCATTCACCACGAATAACCCCCTTAACTTACACATCTTTGGACACTAAGGAGCAATTTAGCGTTGCCAATCCACCTAACCCACACATCTTTGAAATGTTTGGGAAATTGGGGCATGTGAAGGAAACTCATGCAGACGCAGTGAGAATGTGCAAATTCCACACAGACAGACACCCAAGGCTACAATCAAAGCAGGATTTCTGGAGCTGTGAAGCAGCACTGCTAGCCACTGTGCCACCATGTCTTATGCTTTTTGCCTGTCAATATTTCATTTTCCTTTTTGGCAAACTAGGTGTTTTTTTTAAACTAAAACAACTTTTTTTCTCAGCATTGAAAATAGTTGTTCGGGGTGGCAGAGGATTTAACTTTATTGGGGCCATTGCTTCATTGTAAAGGATATCTGAGTGAGTGGTTAACAGGCAGACAACCACTGTACTGTTTCCTGCAGGATTTTACTCTTTCACATCATTGAAATGATTTTCACAGGCCTGGATTTCCATCTGCATTTCAGATGTGCACAACCGGGAGAATTTGTTGTTCTGTGAACTTAACTTCCAGAAGTATCTGACCAAACGTCAGGTTTTCAGCAGCAGTCAAGTTACTTTAGGATTCAGGAACAACACCTGAAGTAATGAGGAGTTGGGGGCAAGCCAGACATGGGTTGGGTGATTCGGACATAGATGAAAAACAGGCCTTCGGAAAGACCCATTTAAGAGGTTAGTCTTCAATTGGTGAAGTCCATGTGTCTCCAAAGAGATATAATTGACTTGACTTTTGCTATTCCATGACGTGTTTCATGCCACACCACTGCCAAGGTGTCAATAACATTGGAACTTTGAAAGTTGCAGGTACTAAACATACTCTCCTGCTTTTGAGCACATCATCATTACTGTAGCTGAAGATCACAGGCTCAGAATCACCCCTAATAAGTCAAATCCAGCTCATAGCTACCATAGAATACAAGCCTGAGGATCAAATCTGGGAAATGTCTTTTCCTGGTCCAGTGAAGATAGTTAAACTACCTTTGCAAAAGTTTCTGCATAGCGTTGACTCTAAGAAGCACATTCAAACCTGGTTTCCTGACTGTGAGTTGCAGACTGATCTTTGAGTTATATCAATGTGAACTGGCCCTTCAGCTGCTTGATGTAAACTGGCCTGCCTGCTTCTGAGGGTGCTGGTAATTAAACCATTCTTCCTCTTTGATTCTGCATATTGTGTATTTGGCTGTCAGCATCTCTCATATTTCTGGACTCCAGAAATTAGCATGTGTGCATGTTGAGTGATCTTTCCACTTTCATTTAGGTAAGCTATTTCTTACTAATAATTTACACCTAGTTCCGTCTGGGTGCCTGCTTATCTCATTACTGGGAAAATCATATCTCTTGAGCAATGGCTATCGCTACTATGATGCAGATTTCTATATTGCTGGGCAGATTGCACCCTATCATGCCTTGTTAAACTCGTGTTACTGCTATTACTAGGTAGATCAATGATATTGGGGTACAGCTTCTGAATTCTGAGCCACTCACCGTTTGCACTATGATAGCCTTTCCATTATAGCACAAATTCAGGAAAATTCTCCGTCTTTTGACTGAAATCAAGTCCAATATCAGGTGTAATACCCATTCTTGTCAGTTTTGATCAGTATTTCTCTTTATGGGGACCACGGATTAGATTCAATTTGAATTTGAATTCGTTTTCGGACCAAGCAAGGAGATGGGTTAAGGGCTCGCCCTGCCCACTCTGCGCATCAGCTATGTAACTCTGAGAAATGAAAGATGCTTAAAAAAAATGAGGAAAATGTTATGAAAAGAAATTCATGCACAGACTTAAAATGCCTGAATTACTTTGAAATATTTAAAGACAAAAGCTGATGGATCACCTTTTCTAAGTTGTGGCATTTTATGTTTTAGCTCAGAAGTAGATCTATGAGTTATTTCACAACCATTTGTATAGCCAGAATAGAAAATATGTTTTCTCTCCATTCACCTGCAGTGGATTAATATTTTTGTCCATGGAGAGGGATAACATGGGGATCGATAAAAAAGCTTGCATTTATTTAGTGGTGAAGCAATAACATTTTTATGTCTCAAGGCACTTCAAAAACCATTATCAAAAAACATTTGATCAAATGGCACTTAAAATGGTAATTGCCAATTATCATAGCTGAAATTTGCTTGTTTCTCTCAGTTTTATAGTGGATCATTTGATGCAAAATTGCAAATTGAATGATTTCCTTAGGACCCACGGATATTGACCTCCTGCCTGAATCCTAGGAGAAAAGTCTTTTAACTTTGTGCTTCACTCCAAATCAAAGAAATTAATATTTTATTCATAACGCAATAACTTAAGTTATCCCATTTGGGCAAAATAGCTGCTAAATAATGCAATGGACTTTTGAAAAGATTTGGTATCCCTGACCTCACCGCGGCTGGGATTTCCCAGTCCCACTGCAGAGAATAGAGTTTAGGCTGAGCGCTAAATTCTCTGTTCTCATCAACAGGGATGGCAGGGCAAAAGAGAATCCCAGCTGGTTCTTTAGTGGAAATAAAAGATAGACACTTTGGGCCCGATTTTACCATCAAGTTGTGCCCATTTTTGGGCACGGAAACTTGGGCTGTAGTGTGATCTAGGACCTCCTTCTGTGTTCATTCCCCCTTTATCAAGGGCCTAAAATAGTAATCATCAGCATCATGCCTGAAACGGGCACAATGTCAATTTAAATGCATTTGCATTTCCAAAAGCAGAGGAGAACTATGCATACATAGAAAGGGAGGTATTGGGTATCATTTATAGTATGATTAAGTTTCATCCCTACCTGTATGACAAAAAAGTTGTTTTGCTGATGGACCAAAGACTGCTGCTCAAGATTTTACAACCTCACTTGAGAATTCCATCCATGGCCACAGTGCTGTTGTAGAGGTGGGCATCGATAATGTCGGGCCACTCATCTGAAATCGCTATTAACAGTTGGAATGGCATGTAAGAGCACATGTTATCTAGACTATCATTGCCATCGGAAAGAGAGCCCCTGTACGAGGTTATCAAGATCATGTATTTCTTACAACAGGATAATGTTCCATTGACAGCTAATAAGGTGGAATTAGCCACAAGGAAGGATCGCATATTGAGCCAAGTTTTCAATCTGGTCAGCAAGGAGCCAACTGAAGGATCCAGAACTGAAACCATTTGCAAGCCGACAGAGGGAATTGTCGATGCAGGACGATTATTTGTTGTGGGACATGCAGGTCATCATTCCCCAGTCTTTGAGACAGAAAGTATGGAGAAATTGAACCAAGGGCAGCTAGGGGTTGTGCATATGAAGGAGATGGCTATGTGGCTGAAGATAGACACCTGCATTGAGGAGAAGGCAAGCTCGTGCAACTTGTATGCTAAGATTTGAAGGAAATCACCTGCGGCACATTGCACCCATGGGAACGGCCGATGGGGCCTTGTGAGTGTGTTCACGTTAGATTTTACAGGACCAGTAGAAGGTCAATTGTTGCTAGTGGCTGTTGAAACACAAAGTGACCAGAAATGACTGGTATGAATTCAATGATCACAGAAAAAACCAGACAAGCTTGATGACAAAAATTGTTAAGTTTGGATACCCCAACTAGATTGTAAGTGACAACAGACAGTTCATGTCGACATATGGAACTACATGGCATTTACCATGTAAAGTTTGTGCCATATTACCCAGCGATGAATGGATGAGCGGAATGGTTAGTGTAGTTGGCCAAACACTCTTTGGAGGCTTCATGGGGGAGGGATAATTGATGAGAAAGTTGAATCCATTTTTGAGAGTGTACAGGTACATGCCCCATGCAATAACAGAATGTTCCCAAAGGCTTTGGTGTTTCGGAGGCAGGTGCGCACATCTGATTTGTTGAGGCCTGAGGAGACTAGGTGAGTGGGGAGAGGAAACAAGGAGCATAGATGGATCACCCAGCTGAACATGCCAAGCTGACAATGTTTCAGAAGGTTGATGTGTCATCAGCCAAGAACTATACTTCAGAGGAGAAGTGGGTGCCACCATGATTGTGGCCAAGACAGGACCAATACAATACATCATGGAAACTTGGGATGAGTTAGTGCGGTGCCAGCATGGTCCCACACCAAAGGGTAAGAACCTCACCTAATTGTTTGAAGGAGCTCCAAATATGACTAGTGGAGGTGCCCAAAAAGGGAGGTCTGGAAGTGGCATGAAGAGGACAGGGAACTCGACATCGGTGACTCACAGCATGCAGGAAGAGAGGCCACCACTGATGGTTTCATTGAAACTACACTCACCAAAGAGGGTCATAAAATACCGTTCTCGGGAAACAACCCCTATTGACCTTTGTACTCCTGACAGATGTTTATGTAAGATGGACCATACAAGGGGAATGAGGGACAGATTTTATGTTCACATAAATATGCTGTGGATTCCGTATGAAGCATCTGTATAATGTAAAAAAACGAACAATTGTATATTGCTTTGTTATATGAGAGTAAATTATTTAAGGGGAAGAAATGTTACGTATGTCAACATTGGGAGTGTGGTGTGACAAGACTCTGAATTAAGTGTTGTGTTCCCAGATGTCTGACTGTGATAGTTTTTGAGAGAAGCCCTCAGGACTACAAGATTTAATTCTTTGTTCTTGCGGAATTGGGAAAGTTTATGTCCAGAAGATATCCAGCTGGAAGTTGTATCTAAGTTACTTGCAAGACAAAGACAATTAAAACATTTGCAAGGACTCAGCAGAATAATAGAGCACGAGAGAAAAAAAACTATAGAGCATGAAAAAAACAAGGCCATTAGCAAAGGAGCTTTTGAAACTTCCACTCTCCAGGTCATCAGTTAGAATGTATCTAATGGAAGCTGCAGAGTCCTGTCAACAATTTAAATTAAAATAAATGTGTTTCGGCTTCAAGCACTCGAAATACAACATATTCATGTCTGAAGTAATATGAGGTGAAAGAAGGAGATCAGTAGGTGCTAAAACCAAACTGCCAAAATGTGTCTCTGTGCTTCCAACTGGATCGAAAGTCTATCTGAAAGTGACTGAGGCAGATGTCCCCACTGGCTTCAGGCTCCAATTTAAAGCCAATTTCAGAGCGTTTGTTGCAAGATCACCAGCTCCAATTGCTACACAGGGATGGCATTTACTACTGTCACCACCCTCAACTTTCGTACCCCTGCTTCCTTTCAGAGAGGTAATAGACAGAAATGTCCCATCCCGCCCACCACAGGAATCATAGTAGGCTGGACAGGACCATACAAAGGTCCGTTGACCTCGAGCAGGATTTTTTGGCCTTTAGGCGAATGCAGTGGGAATGTCACGCCCTGATATGTTTCTCACAGTTGACTGACACATTGGGCAGCATTGTTAGCGCTTTTATCTCCTTTCAAATTGTTGGACCTGTCGCATAGTCTGTTTTAACCTTTATACGATCGACAAAGAATTATGAGTAGACCTCTTGTTAGTACAAAATATTTATTTAACACGCACAATCAATAGTCACCCATCCAGCCAACAATAAATTATCTGACAGAAATACTACAGTTCAAGTCCAATATTAGATCTTGACTTAACTTTGAGGGACTGGCAAATACCCAAGCAGATATTGGCCTTTATTTGTGTGCTGGTCTCTGTAATCCTCTGTGTAGTCTGGACCTTTGGTCCGGTTTGACACTTTGGCTCTGCTCTCCCTCCCTTCTTGGTTGTGGTGGCTCTCCTTGTGCTGGTCGTTGCTGGCAATGATCACCATTGTTGTCGTTTGTTCATGGGGTCAGAGAGAGAGAGAGAGCTTCTTCTATTGTGCAGCACCTTTTATCCTTCTTTGGCTTTCTGTCCTTTTGGGCGGTTTCCTAATTCTTATCTTTCAATCAATAAGAACCTGATCACCCTGATCGATAAGAGTCCAATTAGGTACTGTCACATCAATCTCTGAGTGTGTACCCAACAGCTATATCTGTAGGTGCTGGTGGTACGTAGGTCACAAAATCTCTCCCAAATAAGAAGTTAAGACTCGTCTTTGTCTGGTAAACGTGTCTGTTTGACCAGAGTGTGTCCACTGTCTTTGGGATGATATATTTCCTGTATATTCACTCACCTGAGCTGCAGCCTATTAATCTCTGTCTTTTAAGCTGTGGCCTGCTGTTTCAGTGCTTATCCGATTACCCCACCATGCTCTGTAAATCATCATTCTAGGTGGTCCATTTGGCCACAGAACAAAGTGGGACTGCCTCTCACCTGGTCCCATTCCATTCTATCCAATCATGTCCACAGAACCACACATATTAACTTTTTCTCTCCTACACCATGAACTCAGGATTCGATCAAAGATATATCTGTGATTTGCTCCTCTCTTTCATTGATAATCCCTCAGCAACCAAAGCCACCCCAGGATCAGAGTGTACACTTACAGTACACAATTCCACCTCATATATCTAAGGAGAATTAGAAGGATATCATAGAATCATAAAATCATAGATTTTCTACTGTACAGAAGGATGTCATTCTCACCCAGGCCCTATTCCCATAACCCCATGTAGTTACCTTGCTAGTTTGCCTGGCACTAAGGGGCAATGTGGCATGGCCAATCAACCTAACCCACACACATTTGGATGTGGTCAGTGCTTCTGCAAGTTCCACCCTTCCGTCTTTCTTGGGGGTGGCATAGTGACTCAGTGGTTAGCACTGCTGCCTTACAGTGGCAGGGATCCAGGTTCGATTCCTGGCTTGGGTCACTGTTTGTGCGGAGTTTGTGCGTGCTCTCCCCATGTCTGCACGGGTTTCATCTGAGTGCTCAGGTTTCCTCCCACAGTCTGAAAGATGTACTGCTTAGGTGTATTGACCCCAACAGGCGCTAGAGTGGGGTGACTAGGGGAATTTCACAATAACTTCATTGCAATGTTAATTTAAGTCTTAGAATCATAGAATCCCTACAATGCAGAAAGAGGCCATTTGGCCTATCGAGTCTGCACTCACCACAATCTCATCCAAGCACTACTCCCCATATCCCTACATGTTTACCCGCTAATCCCTCTAACCTATGGAGCTCAGGACACTAACGGGCAATTTTAGCTCGGCCAATCAACATAACCCCCATATCTTTGGATGTGAGAGGAAACTGGAGCACCCGGAGGAAACCCATACAGACACGAGGAGAATGTGCAAACTCCATACAGGCAGTGACCCAAGCTGGGAATCGAATCCAGTTCCCTGGAGCTGTGAAGCAGCAGTGCTAACCACTGTGCTACCGTGTCACCCTTGTGATTAATAAAATAAACCTTAAATTTTAGAAATATATTTGGATGAAGCTGATCTGGTCCTAATGATAATCAATTTTCAAGTACAGCCTGCCTTTCAAATGCTTCCTTTTCCTTAACATTTAACCTATCCAATATTTCAACTGCCTTCCGTTCACTATGAATTGGGTGGCATCTGCTTCGTTGGTAAACACAGCTTACAAAGATTTATTTCCTACCTCAGCTATCTCCACTGCCTCTTTAAGTGCATCACTTTTCTGATCTCTAATTAGTTCTACCTCTTTCAGTATTTATGAGCTGTAAAGTTCTAACTATGTTAGTGGTTATGGGTTTTATACAGAAAGAAAAGGATGTGGTTTGTGCAGGTCGATTCAAAATAATAACAACAGATTTATTGTAGGAGTTACTGCCTGTACAGAATAGAAAATGAAAGTAAGCAGGAGCCTGCAAGACATCCTGATGACAGAATCATCAAATCATGTGATTGACTCTTAAAGTAATTATGCAACCATTAAATATATAGCATTCCTCCTTTACTTCTTGGTCATGACAACAAATTATAAAATGTTATACATATGATCGATAACACTCTAAACACAGTATTGTGCACCATTTATCATAATACACAGTCAATAAAAAAGGTGATCGGGTGGACATCTATTCCTCTTTGGTTGAAATGATATTCTGGAATTTGGCTGTCCTTGATCTTAGAAGCAGGATCTGGAACTTCAGTAGATTCTTACTCGTGGGCCGAAGGGTCTGTTTGTGCTGTAGTGTTCTATGTTCTTCTCTTGGAATTAAGTCTACATCATTGTCATCTGACATAGTAGTATAGACACAATCATCAGACAATTCAGACTCAACAAAGGTTTCCACAATAGTATTCACAACACTAGGGACTAAAGAAGCTAATATTTCTGGAGATGATTCTGAGAAAGCATGTCAAGATGACAAATGATCTTGGAAAGTGTCCAGAGGAGGTTCACAAGAATGATCTCTGGGATGAAAAGCTTGTCGTATGAAGAAAGTTGAAGACTCTTGGTTTATACTCATTGGAGTTTAGAAGGATGAGGGTGGGGGAGGGATCTTATTGAAAGTTACAGGATACTGCGAGGCCTGGACAGAGTGGACGTGAAAAGGAAGTTTCCACCAATAGGAAAATTAGAACCGCAGGGCACAACCTTAGGCTAAAGGGACAATCTTTCGAAACAGAGATGAGGAGGAATTTATTCAGCCAGAATCTATGGAACTTTTTGCTGCAGAAGGCTGTAGAGGCCAGGTCATTGAGTGTCTTTGAGAGAGAGATAGATAGGTTTTTGATTAATAAGGGATTAGGGCTTATTGGGAAAAGGCAGGGGAAGGGGGATGAGAAAGTCATCAGCCATGATTGAATGATGAAGCAGACTCCATGGGCTGAATGGCCTAATTCTGCTCCTATATCTTAAGACAGCAATTGTTTAGCATGGTATTGCCAAAATAATTTATCTTCAGTTTGAACTGTTTGAGACCTTGTTAAAACAATGGCTGGGACCTATTTTTCATTTGTAGCATAATTATGGACCAACACTCAAACTCCATGTTGAAAGCAGTGTCGTTTTGTCCTCAGTTCTTGTCCAGCAACTTGAGATTGTTGTTGTTGCTCTACAATCCCTGAAGTTTATAAGGCAATAATCAAACATAGTTGTCAATTTAAGATAAATGCAAAATACTGCAGATGCTGGAATCTGAAACAAAAACAGAAAAATGCTGGAATATCTCAGCAGGTCTGACAGCACCTGTGGAGACAGAATAGAACCAATGTTTTGAGTCTAGATGAACAATAGTAATGCAGATGAACTTTGACTAGTTACATAAGTAGTGTGTCTAAAGATGCCAAAAAGCTATTCAATGTGATAACAAACCTTGTTCCCTTGAAGCTTTTAAAGAGTGCTTTGACATTGATCTGATTTATTATTATCACACGTATTAGTATACAGTGAAAAGTATTGTTTCTTGCGCGCCATACAGACAAAGCACACTGTTCATAGACAAGGAAATGAGAGAGTGCAGAATGTAGTGTTACAGTTACAGCTAGTATGTAGAGAAAGATCAACTTAATGCAAGGTAGGTCCATTCAAAAGTCTCATGGCAGCAGGGAAGAAGCTGTTCTTGCGTCAATTGGTACGTGACCTCAGACTTTTGAATTTTTTTCCCAGCGGAAGAAGATAGAAGAGAGAATGTTCGAAATGCATGGGGTCCTTAATTATGCTGACTGCTTTGCAAAGGCAGTGGGAAGTGCAGACAGAGTCAATGGATTGGAGGCTGGTTTGCATAATGGATTGGGCTACATTCACGACTGTTGTAGGTAAAGATACCTCTGAGACAAATTGTGAGTCAAAGTACAGCAAGTTTATTCAAAAGCTTTTGGGAGATACACTTGGCACCTAACAGTGGTTCCCCAGGCATCTCACCGAATATAAGTTATGAGCACATATTTATATCCCCCCCCAGTTACGTACGCATCTTCTCATTCTCATAAGGTTCCAAGGCTGAGGGTTGTCCTCCACCATGGTAATATGGCTGCCTCTGCATTTCTTCATGATTATCTCAAGGCTGCAATTGATGTGTGTGTTTAGCCCTTAGCTAACGTACAGGCTGACAAGATAAGTAAAAATTAATGGGCTGGTATAACAATCTATGCTCATAAGTTGTATAACATATGTATATAAATAATATGTTGGTATATGACACATAAGCAGTATATAATGAATATACATATGAAATATAGTTAGAAATGCAGGCTTCACTGTATTAGGTGAAAGTTCCTTAAACTAAAAGCTGGGTCAGCTACATTTCTGAGCGAGCTTATCATAAACTTGTGTATAATCGCAAAAGCAGCGGCTATCTCCCTATAGTCTGGGCACACGAAAACAAAGTTACATTTATCTGAAATATATGAAAACTATCTGTATGTAGGATATTTTTCTCATTCTCTCAAGTATTACAAAGTTCATTAACTCATTCACTACTGCAACAACCTTTAGTAATTTCAAAGATTGCATGAATCATTCATCTAATCCATTAGTTGATGCATGATAAGATAACACTTATTTTCAAATAATCCTCAAACTCTTGTGAATTAAATTGTAAATGGTTATCACTAACAATCTGTTCCAGTTTACCAAATTTTACAAAAGATTTCTCAGTGGCTTGTTCAAATGCAATAGATCACATGATAACATCTGTACTTTGGGTGTGCGTAATTATGCCTAAGAACACATAACTCTCAAACAGACCAACAAAATCTACAAGTAATCATTGCCATGGCATTTAAAGCCATCTCAAGGGTGTAAAGAAGACAAAGGTGTGCATTTCTTACTTTGCACAGGATTGACACTGTCCCACTTCATCTTCAATTTGAGCATCCAGGCCAAGTTATTAAAAATAACTGTGCGCTAATTCCTTCATTTGGATTATACCAGGATGTGTGTGGGTGTCAGGGAAGGGTATTACCTTTGGTGGGGGAACATGTCGCATCCTTTCATGGCAGTTTGTCAACCCATTGTCCTCACCTGGCACTCAGCTCTCACCTGTGGCTCCCCGTAGCTGTTTGCGTGCGACAGTGGCCACACCCCGGGCAATGGCTTCGACAAGCCGACTAAACCAGGTGAGGGTAGCCGACGGATCTCAACCCTTGGTGAGATAGGGAGATATTTATCCCAGCGTGTGAAGACAGAGTCCGGCGGATTGAGAGGACGAGACTAATGGAAAATCCAATGGTCAAGAAGACAGTGTCTGCAAGCGTCATGGAATGCGAAGAGCAGGACAAGACACAGAAGACATCTTGGTCATCCACTGCACCGAGTCCCATCTCCAACTGTCTTGACTCTTGTCTTGCCGCTAGGTCTGGAAGGGAATTGGGAATAGAGAGTAAGGCTGATGCTGCGCAACTCTCCCTCACTTTAATCCAAATCAAGCGCTAGTCTTGACACCATCATCATCATCATCATCTGTGTCCTGTTCAACACTTGAAGTCCTGTGGTGATGGGCAGTGGCAAAGCAGCAGGTGTGGGTACATTGGGAGCTGTAGTCATGAATCTGCACTCAGCGTCTCAGGTCTAATGGTCGTTTTCCACTGACCGAAGCAGCAGTGGAATTCAGCATCTATCAGGGCGACTGAGCAGTCCTCTTCAGGAATGCATTGATCACCTCCATAGAATGAGGAAAGGGCCAGAAAAGGGATCTTAAACATTGCCTGCTTCACTACACCCTGGCCAATTTATCAAGGCTAGCGGGGATCCCATCTTGTGATTGAACAAACCAAATAAAACACAAGGTGACACTGCGCATACATTTCAGTAAAGTCTCTGAGCCCTCTAGCATCTAGCCAAAGAGTGGTTCCCTCCAATGGGATTTACTCATGCTCCTCACTAATGGGGAACAGGAGGGTCAAAGATAAAGGAGGCAGGTTTCCCTAGGACAGTACCAGCCTGGCATCCTGGCACTGCCCAAGGGACAAACTAGCACTGCTCAAGATACACTTTGCCACTGCCCATCGGGCATTAAACAATGCCGAAGGGGCGGAGCCAGAGCGATTGTGGCCTGTTAAGAGCGGGACCTGTTGGAAGGATGATTGATGGAGGTGCAGTGTTGGGGTCCACTTCAATTCTTCATTGGGATGACTGGGAGAAAGAGGGAGGAGGTGATCAGGGTTGGGTGGGGTGTGGAGACATCGGGGCTAGCCAGCGTTTGGGCTGGCCAGAGATCTGGAGGCTGACAACACGGGCCCACTGCACATGTCGGATCTCTGCTCTGATAAATCAGTGCTAAGCTGCCTGCCTCTCGGGCGGGAATAGGCCCATCCTCCAGATTTCCAGAGAGAATCACGCTGAGGCACTCTGGTGCACAGAGAGCCGGAGATTCATTTTGGAAATCACACGAAAAAATCTCGCAGGATTTATTTCTATTTCCCCATGTGCTGGGAACTTAGAATTTTTTTTGAGAGAGAATCCAGGCTATGGTTTCAATGTGTAATATACATTCTAGCTATCATTCTTTTCAAAACCATATCCATTACCTCATCACAGGATCAATTCTGATATGTATCTGAACTTGAGAAATTGGAACAGGCAAATGATTTACCAGAGAAAAAAATAAAGGAATATTAGTAAAACTAGTTGGTGGTATTTGCTCAATATGTAAAGTTGTATTTTGTATTTATCTAGAAGGTGCTGTAGGTCAACTATCAACCAATCCACTGAAAGCACTCCAGTTAGTCTTTACCTTCTCCAACCATGATCTCCCAAATAGATCTAGAAAATTACCATGGACCACATGGAGGTACGACTCCATTGTTAGTTCACTCAACTCTACTTTGACCATGATGTTACGTTTCAATGGCACATTTTTTTTCCATGTACATCCTTAAAACCAGATTAATTCATTTAAAAAAAAAGATATTTCAGCTTTGGTTGGTATGTAGTCTCCAGAATTAAAAATACAGCAAGACCACTATTAACCTACATCATAATAGGTTGTCCACTTAACTTCAAAATCACCCAGAACTGCTGATTCATCCTGTATGGATATGACAGTCAGTTGGATCATATTTCATCAGATTGCTGGACATCTGCACAACATTTTTTTTATATTTTGGCATCGGTCTGAGGACAAGATGTTTTACTCCAACTGTAATTCTATTGGCACACTAGAAAACTTTTACCAAAACAAACCTTTCTTAACAGTACAGTTTACAGCAAAAATAGTTATCTTAACTTTTACCAATTGAAATGTTTAAACATAACAAGATACAATTCTAAATTGTTAGCCTATTTCTCTTAGTTCCAATTTAAGCAATATTCCTCATAAACTCCTCTTCAAAATCAGTTAGCAAAAACACAGAGGCTTACATTCTGGTATGTGTTAGCAGTCCTAGAGTCTCCCAACACTTCTGGAGAGAAGTGAGAGTTTTCTATTGAGAGTTTTCTAACCCTCAACGAACAGCCTCCGAGAGAGAGAGATTGAGGGGGGGGGGGGTGGGGAGCAGAGGGAAATGTTTCTTGTAGTCCCAATTAGAATCTGCCTGCTTGTCTCTATAAGCATAGCAACCCCCACTCACATAACTCTTTCTTTTGCCAATCAACCTAATTAAACCTCCTCTGAAGCCTTAGGGGACAACCCAAAAAATAAATAAAACTGCATTTGCTCAGATTTAAACAGATGCACCAATCTCTAGGATCAATTACTTTTCCACATTCTTAGTGTTAATCACTGCCACCATGCTGCCCATTAATAAATTGTCTTAGCAAAAGAGCTTGTAATGCGACAGAACACGGCTGTTGAAAACAAAATGGGATTGTGGTGTTTTAATGGCATAATATTGCAGACAGATTAGTATCATAAACCAGAGCTGAATTTTAAACATAGCTTTTACAAGAAACGTGGCACAAATACATTTTTTAAAGGTACAGTATTGTTATGCCAGAAGTGGTAGTAAGTTTTTAAGCCTTGCTTGCTTGGCTTCCAAAACAAAGTACACCAAACCCTCATCAGAGAGTCACTGACAATGCTTCATTAACATTTCATACCAAACAACAGCTTCAATGGCAATTGGATAGAATCTCTCATACCTGGAAGAAATTTGATTTGACTATTAGTATCAAGAAGACAAAGGTCATGGTTCAGGATGATGCCATAGTGTCATCCATCAACATTGACAGCGTGAGGTTACTGATAACTTCACATGCTGAAGCTCCACAATCACCGTCATTACTCGATGCTGAAATTAATACATGCATCACAAAAGCTGCAGTTCTTTTGTTCAACCTAAGTAACAGAATGTGAAACAACAGCCAAACTACAAGTCTACCAAACCTGCACCCTCAATGCACACCTCTACAGAGATGAAACATGGACAACGTATGCTAGACAGGAGAAGAAATTGTGATGTATACAACTTTGCTATATCAGACGTATCTTAGCATTTCTTGGCAGGACAAGGCCACAAACTCAGAGGTCCTTCAGCATTCTAATTCTATCCGCGTACACTGATAAATCAGCAATGTCTGCAGTGGCTCAGCAACATTCATTGAATGAATGACAGTTATAACCCAAAGACATCGTGAATGGTAAAACTGGCCGCTGGATCATGACTGTCTGTGTTTTTGTATCTCTATTACAAGGAGACCTGCGAGCAAGATATGAAGATGGCAGATGTTTACACTGACAACTAAGAGACAGTGGCTGAAGGCCATGACTGTTTGAAAAAAGTGAGCAGAAATGAAAAACTCAGTTGACCGAGAAGTGGGGTCAGAAAAAAATAGAGGCCAGTGATTCATGCACATTCTCAGCCTGCTGTGCTCCTCTGTAGTAAATGCAGCAGAGTCTGCATACCAGGATGGGGTTCCTGAGTCATTCTGCAAGGGCACTGATTCCACTTCTCTCTGAACAAATCCCAATGTCCAAGCAACCCACAGCTCTTCCACCATCTCTCCAGCCACACATTTATTCTCTCCACCCTCCTATTTTGATACATATGAATGCATGGCATTGGCAGGGCTCATATGGAAATAAAAATCTGCTGAAAGTTTGGGCTTAATTTTTAAATAACTTCTTCCTTTGAACTGAAGGGGGATTGATTACAGTCATTAACTGCTTGTCGGTAACATAATGTTCTCATCAACTACGCATTGAGGTTGTTTCAGACAGGATAATTGAGTGATAGAACATCTGAAATGATTTTGAACATTTTTGCTTTTCTTTATATCAAATATATCCAAAATCATTAAAGCCTGGAGCCAGAAACAGACATAAACTCATCTTTGTCTTAATAATAATTAATAATGTTGCCTAAGTTTCTATTAATACTATTATCTCTATCCCTAACTCAAAGTACAATAGAGTAAGAGTTTTATTTCTAAGTTATATGCGACTGCTACATGAAGCTAAATGTAATCCAATATTTTTCTTACTTTTAACTGATTTATTAACAAGTAGAATTCTGGTATTACAAGTTCACTGAAGCTTCTTCTTTAGCCACCTCCCTCTCCATTTGTCTGATTTTAAGAAAGGGTGAGTGAGTTTTGCAGTGATTGATGGTAACTTTTTACCTGAGTGTGGATCCATATTAACCCCCAGAGAATAATCAAGCCGGAGGAATCAGGAAAAGTTTATCATGCTGTCAATTCTCCTCAATGTAAATAAAAGTGTAAATGAATACATCCTACACTGCCTGATATAAAAAACATTTTTAATCAATGAATGTCTTAAAAGGGTTCAAGTGTTTTACAGATAATTAAATCTTATTAACATGCTATGAAACTATAAAGAAAAAATATATGATTAATAAGAGCTGGTGTGTCACTGCACCATTTCATATTTTGTGTAAGGCATGAACATCTACAGCAAAACCTTCAGGATTTGTTCACCGTTAGTAAATTAAATATTCCAGTTTAGCCATTTAATGAATGAAAAATTGGCCATTGTATCATTCATTCACTTGAGCCAACAACAATCAACTCTTCTGTTTTCTACTGGGTTTCCTTTCACTTCATTTATGCCTCGTGATCTTTCCGCTCCCTCTACATTTTGGTCAAGGATGATAATGAAGAAAAATGATTTTAAAGCCGCAAAAAGATTAAATAAATATTTGTACGTTGTATATCAAAGTTGCAAAGTTTATTGGTGTCACAAGTAGGCTTACATGACACTGCAATGAACTTACTGTGAAAATCACCTCATCATCACACTCCGGCACCTATCCATATGCATGGCCAATGCATCTAACAAGTATGTCTTTCAGATTATGGGAGGAAGCCAAAGCACCTGGACGAAACCCATACAGACACAGGGAGAATGTGCAAACTCTGCACAGACAATGACCCAAGCTGGGAACCAAAGCCAGGTCCCTGATGTTGTGAGGTATCAGTGCTACTCCTATGCCAATTCTTTGAATGGAAACATCCCTTTAATGTGCACCAGAGAAGCAGCAACTCTACAAACTCCACTTGATTAGCATACTGGATAACTATTTCAGGCAATTGGAGTACAATTCTTGGAGCAGGTAATGCACTCAGGCATTGGGTGCAGGTAACAAATCCCAAATTAGGAACACAATTATGTTAGTTTCATCTGTGTCAAACACAAATCATGCAGATGCTGGTCAATGGATAAAGAAGTATAAATGCTAACATAATAGACAGCAGTGGGAAGTTGTGCGTGGAGCCTGAAGAGATTGGTGAGGCACTGAATAAATATTTCTCTTCGGTATTCACGCAGAGTGCTGGAAATGTAGCTATGGAGAACACTGAGGTACAGGGTTGCAAATTGGGAAGTATTGTAATAGATAGGGAGGATGTGCTAGAAATTCTCGAGGGTTTGAAGTTGGATAAGTCCCCTGGGCCGGACGGGATTTACCCTAGGATTCTCTGGGAGGCAAGAGAGGAGATTGCAGAGCCTCTGGCTCTGATCTTCAGGTCCTCGTTGGTTACGGGTGTGGTTCCGGAGGACTGGAGGATAGCGAATGTGGTCCCATTGTTTAAGAAGGGGAAGAGAGACCTTCCAGGGAATTATAGGCCAGTGAGTCTTACTTCTGTTGTGGGCAAGGTATTGGAGAGAATTATTAGGGATAGGATTTATAGTTATTTAGAGAGAAATGAATTGATTGGGGATAGTCAGCATGGTTTTGTGAAGGGTAGGTCGTGCCTTACTAACCTTATTGAGTTTTTTGAAAAAGTGACCAAAGAGGTGGATGGGGGTAAGGCAGTTGATGTGGTATATATGGACTTTAGTAAGGCGTTTGATAAGGTGGCCCATGGAAGACTTCTGCAGAAAATGCAGATGTATGGGATAGAGGGTGATTTAGCTAATTGGATTAGGAATTGGCTGGCAGATAGAAGACAGAGGGTGGTGGTTGATGGGAGATATTCATCGTGGAGTTCGGTGACGAGTGGTGTGCCTCAGGGGTCTGTTTTGGGGCCCCTGCTGTTTGTAATTTTTATAAATGATCTGGATGAGGGTATTGAGGGATGGATCAGTAAATTTGCAGATGACACTAAAGTCGGTGGAGTGGTAGATAGTGAAGAGGGGTGTTATAGTTTACAGAGTGACTTGGACAAGTTGCAGAGCTGGGCCGAGAGGTGGCAAATGGAGTTTAATGTGGAAAAGTGTGAGGTAATGCACTTTGGCAGGAACAATAAATGTGTAGAGTATAGGGCTAATGGTAGGGCTCTTAATAGTGTTGAGGAACAGAAGGATCTTGGTGTATGTGTCAATAGATCCCTGAAAGTAGGCAGTCAAGTGGATAAAGTTGTTAAGAAGGCATATGGAGTCTTAGCTTTTATTGGTAGGGGGATTGAATTTCGGAGCCGCAGCATCATGTTGCAACTGTACAAAACTCTAGTGCGGCCGCACTTGGAGTATTGTGTGCAGTTCTGGTCCCCACATTATAAGAAAGATGTGGAGGCATTGGAGAGGGTACAGAGGAGGTTTACCAGGATGTTGCCTGGTATGGAGGGCAGGTCCTATGAAGAGAGGTTGAAGGATTTGAGGTTGTTTTCGTTAGAAAGGAGGCGGCTAAGAGGGGATCTTATTGAATCATATAAGATGATTAGAGGTTTAGATAGGGTGGACAGTGATAGCCTTTTTCCTAGGATGGAGAAAGCTAGCACGAGGGGACACAGCTTTAAATTAAGGGGTATGAGTTATAGGACGGATATCAGAGGTAGGTTCTTTACTCAAGAGTGATTAGGGAGTGGAATGCCCTGCCTGCAGCTGTTGTAGATGCGCCAAGTTTGGTGGCGTTTAAGAGGTTAATTGATAAGTATATGGAAGAGAAGGGAATGGTTTAGTTTGGAGGGGCATTGCTTTTTATTTTGGTCGGCACAACATCGAAGGCCGAAGGGCCTGTTCTGTGCTGTAATGTTCTATGTTCTATGTTCTATGAAATAGTAAACTCTCTGCAAATACAATGATAATAAGAAAATTATCATCCAGGAAAAATAGAGAGTCACTTTAATGGTAGGTACTATCTAGGTTTGTTTTCCAAAATTCCAATGGGCTATTTTTAATCCTTACATTATTGGCAGTTTCAGTAAAACTTCTGTCTCCTTGGTCTCACTGTTCTTGTTATTTTGATGCATAATAATGCAGCTGCTCAAACAACAGGAATAGATGCAATAATATAATACTTAACTGTTAAATTTAATATCTAAATCCTTTTTCTTAGCAAGTGAAATTAAGTCCATTCCATGTCCTTATCCTCTCATCCTGTTATCTTGTTGTCCTATTCATTCCTAGACAGTAATTTGACCATTTGAATCCAGTTTAAAGTTTAATTTTATTAGTCACAAGTAAACTTACATTAATACTGCAATGAAGTTACTCATTTTGCTTGTAATCTAAACTATCTATTGTAATTGTCCTTGAAATAGTGATGTCAACTTTTTAATGTCTTTGGGACCATTTAGTGATTCGAACATAGAACATTACAGCGCAGTACAGGCCCTTTGGCCCTTGATGTTGTGCTGACCAGTGGAACCAATCTAATGACCCTCTAACCTAAACTATTCCAATGTTATTCATATGCCTATCCACTGACCATTTGAATGACATTAAAGTTGGCAAATCCACAACTGCTGCAGGCAGGGCATTCCACACCGTTATTCCCTTCTGAATAAAGAACGTATCTCTGACATCCGTCCTACAACTACCACCTTTTAATTTAAAGCTATGTCCCCTCGTGTTAGCCATCACAATCCGAGGAAAAAGGTTCTCACTGTCCACCCTATCGAACCCTCTGATCATCTTGTATGCCTCAATTAGGTCACCTCTTTACCTTCTTCTCTCTAACGAAAATAACCTCAAGTCCCTCAGCCTTTCCTCATAAGACCTACCCACCATGCCAGGCAACATCCTGGTAAATCGCCTCTGTACCCTTTACAATGCTTCCACATCTTTCTTATAATGTGGCGACCAGAACTGTATGCAATACTCCAAGTGCAGCTGCACCAGAGTTTTGTACAGATACAACATGACCTCACAGTTCCAAAATTCAATCCTTCTACCAATAAAACCTAACACACCGTACACCACCTTAACAACCTTATCAAACTGGGTGCCAACTTTCAGGGAGCTATGCACATGTACACCGAGATCTCTCTGCTCGTCGACACTACTAGGAGTCCTTGCATTAGCCCTATATTCTGTACTCCTGTTACTCTTACCAAAGTGAGTCATCTCACACTTTTCTGCATTAAACTCCATTTGCCACCTCTCAGTCCACTCTGCAGCTTATCTATGTCCCTCTGCAAACTGTAATATCCATCCTTACTGTCTACAATTCCTCCGACTTTGGTGTTGTCAACAGATTTACTAATCCTTCTATACCCTCGTCTAGGTCATTTATAAAAATGACAAACAGCAGTGGCCCCAAAACAGATTCCTGAGGTACACCACTAGTAACTGAACTCCAGGTTAAATATTTCCCATCAACCACCACTCTCTGTCTCCTATCAGCTATGATGTAGAGATGCCGGCGTTGGTCTGGGGTAAACTCAGTAAAGTTTTACAACACCAATTTTAAATCCAACCAATTTATTTGATAGTAAATTTGCGAGCTTTCGACTCTATGGCCTTCGTCAGGCAAATGCAGTGTTCTGGTCACTGAACACTGCATTTGCCTGACGAAGGCCATAGAGTCGAAAGCTCACAAATTTACCAGCAAATAAATTGGTTGGATTTAAAATTGGTATTGTAAAACTTTACTGATTCTATCAGCTAGCCAATTTCTGATCTAAACTGCTAAATCACCCTCAATACCATGCATCTGCATTTTCTGCAGTAGCTTACCATGGGGAACCTATTCAAATGCTTTGCTAAAATCCATATACATTACATCAACTGCCTTACTCTTATCCACTTCTTTGGTCACCTTTTCAAAAAACTTGATAAGCTTTGTGAAGCACGATTTACCCTTCACAAAACTATGTTGGCTATCCCTAATCAATTTATTTCTCTCCAGATGATTATAAATCCTATCCCTTTATAATTCTTTCCAAAACTTTGCCCACAACAGAAGTAAGGCTCACCGGTCTATAATTCCCAGGATGGTCTGTACTCCTTTTCTTGAACAAGGGGGCAACATTTGCTATCCTCCAGTCTTCTGGCACTATACCTGTAGCCTGGATTATACATATTCATTGCTACACTTAACATGTGTCCAAAGTGAACCTTTAACCTGAAGATCACGGCACTTGTGCTAAGCACTTGCCACTGGAAAGTAAACTTATCCAAATGTTGTTCATCTGCTGCTTTTTCCCCAACTTAGCCCTCAGCAATTCACTGCAAGATTAATCCCCAAATTCACAGCATGCTATTTCAGTGTGGGAAGTTTGTGAATCAAGTCATTCTCTTCATCTTTATTAAAAAGATAAAATTAAATCTTTTAGTTTCAAAAGAAATAGAGAAACTCACTTGAAACCATCTGTTGAAAATAGATTTAGACACTCAATTAGCTGCTGACTTTTATTATCCGTCAAGGGGTTCCTGCTTTTTGGTGGATAATTGAATTTCTATTGTTTCTGCATTCACTCTGTAATTTCTATTCATTGTTGAAAAAGCTTAGATTATGCATCTCCTGACTTCTTTTGACAGTAAAAGTAGGCACAGAAATCTCTTGAATCCTGAGGGAAGTGAGATGGGGAAAAATGGTGACAGAGTAACTTTCCAAAGTTATCTGTGAAGGATAAAAGTGCTAAAGGTCTGGACAGTGACAAAATTGACCAGGAATAAGACAGGCCATTAGATATTATAATTAGTCTTACTTTGGTTATTCATTGTATAAAATAAATAGCTCGTAGAGTATTGAGGATGATCAGCAAGGATTCCTAATTGGCAAAGCCTAACCTGACCAACCTAACAGAAAATTTCAAGGGCACTTAAAAAGAGAATGAATAATGGAAACAAACATTTTTTCCCATCCACCACAGGAATCAGTGCAGTGAGGAGGGGGGTGGAGGGTTGTTGCAGACCATGCAAAGATCCCTTGACCTCAGGCAGGATTTTCTGGTTTTGGGGTGAGTGTGGCTGGAAAATCCCACCCAAAGTGAGTGGAGGGAATTTTTTTTGGCAACATGATTAGGACCTGGAAATCCTCTTGAGGTGGACAAGGCGGGCTCTTGAGCTGAATTATGGGCTTGGATTTTCCAACTCTATCGTGGTGGGACCTGAAGAAGGAATGTTGGTGACCCAACTGAAAGTTTATTACTTGCAATGAGACAGGCTGATCCTGACAGCAGGCAGGAAACCTCACCCATCAGTTTAGCTTGAGTATAGCACGAGGTGCCATCTTGGTAAAGAAATTGAAGCTTACACTAGAAATAGACAACCAAAGGTTCATTCAGAGATTTATTGTCACTTAAATTGTTTGCTAGTCTCATTAATCAGGCTGTACAATGTTTTGGAGCAAACGCTTGACTTAATGCCCTGTTCAAATCATAGCTAGCTGGCTGAGAAGCATTGACGGACCATTTAAAGGGATACTCCCCATTCTCTGTTTACTTGCTGTGGGATTCTGGAACACATGTTTTAAGACTGTGCCAACATTTGAGCTTCATTTCCCCTTCTGATATCCTGAGGACTGTATCCAAAATGGTCACATGCTGTGATGTTCTATATCGTTGGCCAGGCATTTTAAAATCCTTTTATAAGATGTGGGCATCACTGGTTAAGCCAGCATTTATTACCTATTCCTAACTACCGTTGAGAAGGTAGTAGTGAGTCACCTTTTTCAACCACTGCAGTCCATGTTCAAGGTAAGAGGGAAAATTGAGTGAATATTAAGGCACGTGCATCTTGCTAAGCATTCGTTTTGAAAAAAGAAGAGGTTAATGTGGCAAGGGTCATCTTCTGCAGGAAAAAGGAACGAGAGGATAGAAAGGGAAGAATAGCATCCTTCCCCCCATTGTGTCCATAGAATATCATTCTTCCTCTGGATGACCTTCAGAAGAACAACAAGTGCAGCATCTAAGAATTTGTTTGCCCTCTTCTTTAACCCTGAGACATCCTGCAATGTGATGTTCTGTACCAACCAGGCTCCAAGTGGGAGGGAAGCTCAAGTGAGCAGGAAGCCCCAGTTTCTCCAATGACTGTCTGTGTGACTTTGTGAAGGCAGTGATAGCCAAGATGCTGAGGGATGGAAGGAGGCCTCCAATCCCACGTCAACAAGAAGTCCAGGGCTCGTTGAGATCAGCAGATATGACCTGATTTGATATATGTGGATCCAGTGCCAATAAAGATTCAATGATATGTACCTAGCAAGAATACAATGGACATTGTCCACTTTGCGAGAATGAGGAAGGGTGCCCATTCATAGTTACAATCAAGGGTGTAGGATTCAGGGAGTCACCCAACACATCTCTGCCCAAAGCTGGAGCGAGGATCTCAAGTCCTGAATCCATTAAAGATTTAGGTGTTCACGGGGTGGGGGGGGGGGTGCTAACATTCTCAAGTTTCATGCGGGGGAAGGGTGGTGATCCAGCATGCAATGCTGCTAAACGTGCAGAGTTGAATCTCAATGGGGCTGTCCCCTTATTTACAGGAGAAGCAGAGTCACTACAAGAAGAAGAGATTTGCCACTAATGATGGATGACTAACCTGGCAATCTTCATGAGCTGAGACCCATGGAGCTTGAGTGCGAGCGGTGAGGGAGATCATCAGATCGTAGAGAGGCCGTCATCTCTGGGAAAGGTAAGAGTCCAGTAGGCTGAAGCAAGACAGGCTGAAAGTTAAAAGAACATATGGATGACTCATTCCCATAATCAGCCTTGGCAATTGCAAGTGGCACAGTGTGTAGGTATTGTGGAAGCCTTGCTCAGGCCTATGAAATCTAGGTCCTGCGGTCATAAATTATCTAACCATTCATCACGTGAAATCCCTGCCTGTTCACAAAGATGCCTGATTGGCTGGTAGCCACTGATAGCTACATGCACGCAATAAATGGCACTCTGGATGCCAGAGAAAACTGCAATTGCAGAAAAGACGCTGTCACGCTTAGCCTGGCGTCTAGCATGTCCAGCTTGAAGTGGATGAATGTTCTCACCCCTTGAACAGAGCATCACCAGCTTGACACAGTTGCTTGCACCTGACTGGGAGACTCAGTAAAGATCACCTGCTGAGCCCTGGAAGGATCCGGAGACATTAAAGTTTATTGCCACGGTGGCTTTAATAGCGATGGGCATTGGGTGTCCAGTCACACAATTGCAGGCTATCTCCAGCCCAATCATTTGGCAGATAGTAGTCACACTTTCCTTGAGAGGTGGAACCTCCTGCGGCATTTGACCTCTGTCATGTCGAGGTAATTGGGTCACTGCCTGTACATCATGGCAGCTGGGTACAGGCATCTCCTGCAGGGAAGTTGTCCTTGCCCTCACTGTTAGTCAGACCACTCTGTGCCTTCTTCTCTGGTCTGCAACCACCTGGCCTCCTCTCTCCTTGTCCCCGCTTCCTCCTCAGAGGTTGTGCTGCTTGCTGCATAGACTATACCCAACTACAGAGGGACAAATGGGGCTGATCCCCAATGCATGGAGGGTGACAAAGAGACACAATGTGGAGGATGGCAATGTGCTGAACACTTCACACTCTCCAAAGGTTGCAGAGGATTTTTTTTTATTATTCTTTATTCCAATTCAGTCCAATCAAATAAAATACAATTCAGAGTCCCAACAAGTTGGGACGTTTCCAATCCAAGCTGACAAGACAGGGCTCTCACCTCCTTTTTGGGCTTGATCTACATGATCCAAGCTGATTGGAGTAGGTATAGCCCCTCCTCCAAGGCTTCATCTCATTTGCATCTTAGCCAAAAGGCCGAGATGCTGCTTTAAAAAATTGCTTCAAATCAAGTTAAAATGTAACCTAATGACTTCAACCAAGTACAGTATATCGATACTACACTGGAAATGCTGAAAATGCTCCAAACCAAACCCTCACTAAATTCCCAAGAGCTCCTGATCCTCAGCCTGCCTTTGTTTCAACCTCCTTTAATCCCATCCTTGGATGAAAAAAAAATCATAAAAATGGATTGGCTGCCTGCCTACGTTGCAGCGAACCAACCTAAAAGTTGCACAGACAAAGTCATATTGGGGTTATATACTGACCTGATCCTGCCAAGTGGCTCCACTAATGTTGGCGGATATATTGCCGAATTGTGCGTGCACCTGCTGACTAAAATAATGTGCAAATGCACAATGACTTCCGGACGCACACTCGTCATCATGTACTACTTCACGAAGCTCAAGCATGCATCCACCTGGACCATGTAAAATCCTGCCCAGAGGGTTTGACTGACTGCAATAGGCTACTGCGGCAGTAAGTTAGACAATAGTTATAGATTAGAGTGGAACAATGCAAAGCCATACATTTTGTAAATAAGATTAGGAGAAGGATGTCTTCCTTATTTGGTAAGATTTTAAGAGCAAATAAATCAGATTTGCAATACATAGGAAGTCTTTTTTTTTAATTTTAAAAGTTTTATTTACTACAGTCACAAGTAGGCTTATATTAACACTGCAGTGAAGTTCTTGTGAAAATCCCCTAGTCACCTTACTCCACCACCTGTTCAGGTACACTGAGGGAAAATTTAGCATGGCCAATGTACGTAACCAAAATGTCTTTTGGAATGTGGGAGAAAACTGGAGCACCCGGAGGGAACACATGCAGACACGGGAGAACATGCAAAGTCCGCGCAGACAGTAACCCAAGCCGGAAATCGAACCTATGTCCCTGGCAGCAGTGCTAAACACTGTGCCATCGTGTCACCTGATGTACATCAAGCTACAAAAAGGAAAACCAGATCACTTGCATTTGCATCCAGAGGCAAGAAGTTAATGGTAAACTTTCACAAGATATTTATATAAACACAGTTGTAGTCATCTTTAGTAACCTGACCCATTGCAAGTAGCTTTTTGATATATTTTTTAGGATGTGAGCATTACTGGCGGGGCCAGCATTTATTAATCATTGCTAATTGCCTTTGAGAATGTGGTAGCAATCCGTCTTCCTGAACTGCTGCAGTCCATGAGGTGCAGGTACGCCCATAGTAAATTTCTCTGTAGCTGTTTGATACAACTGAGTGCCTTCTTATTTCAGACAGCAGTTAAAAGTCAATCACATTACTGTGGATCTGGAGTCACATATAACCAGAGTGAGTAATGATGGTAGATTCACTGCTCCGAAAGATATGAATGAACCAATTGGGTTTTTACTACAATCTGGTACTTTCATGATTATTATTAATGAGACTACCATTTTATTACAGGTTCACGAATTAAATGCAAATTGCCCCAGCTGCCATGGTAGGATTTGAACTCATCTCTCCAGAAGATTAACCCAGGCTTTGGGATGACTATTCAAATAGCATCATCACCATGCCACCATTTCTCTTCTGAGCCTCTCAGGCCGAACTATTAGGTATTAAATCTCTTAATACTGAGGTGTCTCCTCAAGAACTATTCCACAGTCAGGTATCAAGGAACATAGATTTTGATTCAGTTTCCTCGCTCCACACCCCAAATGTTGACTGCCCACTCAGGGTGGTTCCCAAACAACTCATTCCCAAATGTTGATTACCCACCAGGGTGGCTCCCTAACAGCTCATCCCCAAATGTTGACTACCCACCAGGATGGTTCCCAAACAGCTCATCCCATTCCCTGGATCATATTACCCTGAACTCTTAACATATATACCAGTAGGTGACTTTGCTGTCAGATAAGCTGGCACCTGTAATGTCCTATCCCTTCCCACTCGCTTTTGTGAACTTGTGTCTGTTGTGTCACTGGGGGCAGATTCCTATGTTAACTTACTCTTTAACGTCCAGATGATATAAGAAAATTGAGCCGAAAACTTGTAAAGAAAGTGACAATGCAACTTCAAGAGCAAGTGAGACAATGCCTCACTTACTCTATTGATCAAAGGTTATAACTATTCTCCGCAGCAGGAATAAAAAATAGGGACGTGGGTTAGCTTATAGCATGAGAAGGGTAGACAGAAGAAAATAGGATTGAAACAACTTGATCTTGGCATGCAGATTAGGCGCACGAGGGAGAAATGAGAGTGAAGGAGAATTGGGTAGAAAAACAATTGTGCATGGCATCTCCACCGGCATCATCAGTTGCCACGACTTCCATTTCCTATTCTCGTCCTCCACACGTGAGGAGAGTCTGGGAAACCTCCACTGGCAGCTTGTTCCATGCAATTTCCTTCTGCAAGAAAGAAGGATCTGCAAGATCTACAAACCACTGAGAGCTTGTATCTCCATGAAAGGTTCTACAACATACAAGCCAGTTCAATACCTAGCCAGAATTCTCCAGCCACTAATGGGGAATTGTACTTATTTAAACATTTCATTAAGCAAACCGCAATTAACCCTTCAAACACAATTTTTTTACACATTTTTTCTGATATGTGGCAAAGGTCGATGGCAGGTAAGGAGATGCTGAGGTTGACAATGCAATGGCAGTTTTCTCCATCATGCAGTGTGGCACTGCAAAAAGAAACCTCTGAAATCATGGATTCCATGACATATCACCAGTAGCCCTCTAATTCACTTGCCCCACCTATCAACTTGATGATCCAGGCACCGTTTTTAGAGGTCACTCCAGTGTACAGCTACCAGATCATGAAATAATCTTCAACCAGGAGCACTCCCAGCACTCCCCTGGCATTAAGCTGGCTCTATATTGGCACCTCTAGCACTAACTTGGCATTGAACTGACACTATCTTGGCACCATCTTAGCATTGGCACCCCCCGGGCACCACCCTAGTATTAGCCTGGAATTGAGGTAAAACTATCTGGATATTACCCAAGCACTACCTCTTCCCTGCTGAACACTGAACTAACCCCTGATGTCCCCTAGGAGTACTGCTTGCCAGGTACATACATTTTGAGACCGATCATGCTTCATGTCATTGTATCATCATAGCACTGTGCATGGATTTTTTGAGTTGAGAATAATTCCAGCATACAGACCTGATAATTGTATGTTAATTTCTTATAATAAGGTTCCCAACATTCAACATTGGGAAACACGGACCATCACTAACAGTGAAAAGGGACAATCACTTCATGACTTTGGCCTTCTTGCCAAACTCTGCTGGTGGTAATGGAGATGGAGAATCCAGGTCACTGATAATTTTCAATGTTGAATCCCTGTGCACCAACGTACCTATTGTTGAAGTTTGTCTTATCATTAAGTAATGTCTGAAAGAATACAGCTCCTTGTGCAACAGAACTGTCATATCACTGGGTCAATCTTCCACTGATATGCCTAAGTTCTACATCATTCCAATGGAGTGGTTCCAATTTCAAATAAACTCTCATTTCTGTACTTCAATGCCATCTGATTCATTTAACAACATGATAAGAGAGAACTTTATAGTTTCCTACAACACCTTAACAATCATCATTCTAGTATTAATTTTGCCAGAGAAATGAAATAACAACTTTCTATACAATTTCTTAATAGTCTCATCACCGAGTTTCCTAACAGCATACCAGTGTGTCAAGTCTACTGAAAGACCATTCACAATGGGAGGTACCTGAATTATTGATCTATCTATCATCCTCCAACACCAAAAGAAGACCCTGTGGTCCAGTAGTAGCACCCCTAGCTCTGAGCCAGAAGTTCCAGGTTCAAATTCCAACCAGGACCTATTGACCAAGAAAGGAGAACTCCAGATATAGTTTAACAAGCCAATAATCAGTTCAGAACCCTTCTACGCTTCCCGAGTATTTCCCAAAAGAGTGTGTATGAGAATACATAATGAAACTCAGCATATTGAGTCTACAATCCAATGGATGTTCTTCACATAAGCTTAAGGCATTCCTACCTGTTGTTCACTCCATGATAACTCTTTCATTAGGACAATATTCTGCCTCTCATGCATCAATCCCATTTCACACAGACCACAATGACCACTCATTCTCAGTGCAACCAGCACTGAGTATAGAAGTTTAGTGAGAAGAAGGAAATTTTACATCTTTCTAACAATTTAATATGCTGGTATTTGTGTTTAACATGTAACTGCAAATATTGCAGTTAGGCCCAAGGGCCTAAGTGGAGTGGGGTGGGGGGGGTGGTGAACAGATACTGGCAGCAGATCATAGAGTCAAGTAATTAAGTTCAACTAGCTTGAACGAGTCTCTGTTCTAACTGGGCTCAGCTAATTGCAGCACTCTGTGGAGGTTTTGGACAAAACATGGAAATGTGGTGCCTCTACGTTTTTCAACTTGTAGGAATTGTTTTCTGTTGTTCTATAGGGAAGGAAAGTGAACTATTAATGAGCACATGGTGACTATCCAACAATGGGTTAAGATCTATTTTCTAAAGATTTAAAATAGTACTGGAGTTTGTGGTCAGAGTTATAAAAATCAAAAAAGAAAATGTGTAATTGGAGAAAATGAATTAGTTAAAGCTTATAGTATGGCAGAACAAAATGTGTCAAGGCTTCAACATGTGGGAGCTTGTGGATCCTGCTGTTATCCAGGACAAGCACTCCGTGATTTGGGAAGATTTGGCTCAGAGTCATTGAGCTGGAGGCTGAGCCATGGACACTGCAACATGTCAAGGAAGGTGAGAGTTGTTTGGATGCTTAGTTTCAAGAGGTGGTTGCACCTCTCAGACTAGAACCTTCTGGTTTGGAAGGTGGTCAGGGACAGGAGGGTGTGACTGCAGCTGAGGCAGTTAAGGAACCCAAAGGTTGTGAATGCAGAAGTATCTATAATTGTCCAGCAGGTTCGAGGTCTTTTCAACTTGTTTGGATGAGTTGTTTGGATGGCACTGTGGTAATCGGAAGCCATTCAAAGTGTGGTGGTGGTGGTAGGTGACAGTATAATGAGGCAAATTGATACTGTTTTCTGTAGCAAGGAGAAAGAGTCCAGGTGGCTGTGTTGCCTGCCTGGTGCAAGAGTTCAGAACATCCACCCCAGACTGGAAAGGAACCTGGAGTAGAAGGATCCAGTTGTCATGGCTCATAAAGGTACTAAGCATATAGGTAGAATGAAGTTCTGCATAGAATGTTTCAGGAGTTAGGTACAAAATTTAACAACAGAATCTGCAAGGTTATAATTTCTGATTTGTTACCAAACCAGGATACAAATTCGCATAGGGCACATAACATTTGAGAGATAAAACATCTGGCTGAAACACTGGTGGGGGAGAAATATATTTTAGTTTCTGGGGAAGTAGATGTTGTACCATTGGGATTGCCTGCATCTGAATCATGATGACACCAGTGTTCTTGTAAATTGCATACCTAGAGAGGGCTTTAAACTAAATTAATCAGGTGGGCGGGGGGTGTGCATGTAGTTTGGAAGAGGAGAAATATAGGCTAACAAAGCAAAAGGGCACAGTATCATAATAAAATAGTTATTTAGGTATTACCCAGAATGTGACAGAAAGGGACAGAGGCAGCAAGTACTGTTAAGGTGGGGAAAAATGGCTAAAAAGACAAAATGATTAGCTCTTTACTTGAACACAAAATAAATGAATTAATGGCACAAATTGAGCTTAGTAAGTATGTCTTATTACAGAGACATGGTTACAAGAAGAATAAATGACTACTGTTAGGGTGGACTATTGACTATTCCCCCTTGTTTTTTTTTACCTTTACCCATATGGATTCTATATCTTTTGATCCAAGATAGTTTCTTGCAATCATACTTATTCCATCACGTATTAACAAACCTATGCACCACCCTTTCCTTCCTGCCTGTCCTATATGCCTGAATATTTAGCTCCCAATTTTGATCTCCTTTTCTTAACAGAGGGGATGGTTAGTCACCGATGGCAGACATTTATGAAACAGTTAATGACTCACAATAAAGATATATCCCAGTGAGGAAGAATAATTCTAGGAAGAGATAGATCAACCCTGGTTAACCAAGGAAGTTAGTGAGAGAAAACATACAACATGGCAAATACTAGTGGTAAAAATGGAGGGTTAGGAATGCTTTAAATCCTAACACAAAAAAAAGATCAAAATGTAAACTATGGATTAACTTGCAAGTAATATAAAAACAGACAGCAAAAGTTTTTTTTAAACATAAAAAAGAAAGATAGAGGCCAGAGTGAATGTAGGCCCCCGAGAGAATGAGGCTGGGAATCAGGAAATGGTGAGAGGTGTTAAATAAATACTTTGCATTTCTCTTCACGATGGAAGATGCTAATAACGTTCCAAAAATATGAAATAATCAAAGAGCAAAAGGGACAAGGCAATAATACAATAACTTTTGTTAGATTAAAAAGCAAGGGAAATAAATGAGCTAAAGGCCAATAAGTCCACTGGATCTGATTTTGTTGCATCCTAGGATATTAAAGAAAGTAGCCACAGAAATAATGGATGTACTGGTGGTAACCTTCCTTAAATTCTGGAAAAGTCCCGGAGTTTTGGAAAACTGCTGAATTACCACCTTTATTAAAAAAGAGAGAAAAACAGAAAAAAAAACACGTTATATATGTCCATTAGCTTAACATCTGTAATTAGAAAAAGTGTCTATTATAAAGGAGGTAATCACAGAATATTTAGAAATACATAATATAATCAAACAGAGTCAGCATGGCTTCATGAAGGGGAAATTTTGCCTGACTCACTTAGTGGAATTCTTTGAAGTGACAGCATGCAGGATAGATAAGGGCAGCCAATAGATTTTGATGAGGCACACCGCAAATAGTATATTAGCTTGGAAAGAGGATTGACTAACTGATAAGTTAATGGCATCCCACAGGGATCAGTGCTGGGACCACAATTATTTACAATATATATTAATGAAATGAATGTACTGTTGCCAAGTTTGTGAATGATACAACTGTGTATATGACTCTTCCTCTCACTTTGTCTCACATCTACTCTCTCTCTCTCTCTCATACATACTCTCTCTCTCATATATATGGTCACTCTCACACACACACGGAAGTCTGTTCCCTGGGCCCTGTTCCCCAGCACTCTGTTCCCTGGGTCTAGTCCGGTACACTGTTACCACGCTCTGTTCCATCTCTCTGCTCTGTGGCACACCCCAGCTCTACTCAGGTTTCCACTCTTGTCATAGAACCAAAATGGCTTTTTATCTAAGTCACAAATAACATTGTATGTAGCTGTGACAAAGATAAACTGTCCTTCCTTAAGTCTGCAACATTTTAAATGGTTGACACCTTCATTATTGGCTCTTCACAATTATCTAATTGGGTGGAGGGCACTGGTTCAGTTCTTTCCTGTTTAATTGCTGCTAGAATATTACTTTCAGTGGCTTTGTTTCTCACCCACCCACTTTGCTACTTCTAGTGTCCCCCCAAGACCTATCCTTATTCTCCCCTATTTCTCATCTACATGTTGCTCTTCAGTGAGCTAATTGAAAAACACTGGGTGAGATTTTCTAGCCCTTCTTGCTGGAAGGATCTTCCTGTCCTTCTAAAGATGGCCGCCCCTGCCCATGGTGGGTTCCAAGCCATGTAATATGCCATAGGTGCCAGTAGGACTGGAAGATCTCACCTGTGCCAAGAGTGAGCCACATCTGCTGCTGTAAAACATTGTATTGGGAATCTAGTAAATCCTGGCCACAGTGTCATGTTCTATGGAAATATGGAGAGAGAAGGCTGGATCGGGATATTGAATTTGATGATCAGCCATGATCAAAATGAAAGGGCCAAATGATCAAAGGGCCAAATGGCCTACAAAGAAAAGTACAGCACAGGAACAGGCCCTTCAACTCTCCAAGCCTGTGCTGATGAGGGTACTGAAACTAAACTTAAAAAAAAACCTTCTGCCCTTGCTCAATCCATGTCGTTCTATTCTCTCCCTATTCAGATACCCATCCAGATGCCTCTTAAATGTTGCTAATATGCCTGCTTCCACCACCACCTCTGGCAGCGTGTCCCAAGTGAATACTCATCCTGCGCAGATCAGCCGGTAGAGGTATTCATAGAAATCTTCAGCCTCTCTTTACAACAATCTAAGTTCCCTATTTGCTTTAAGAGGACAACCATCATCCTGGTACCTAAGAAAAACAAAGCAGCGTGCCTTGCTGACTATTGGCCAGCGGCTCTAACATCCATCATTATAACGTGCTTCAAAAGGTTTGTCATGGCACGAATCAATTCCAACTTCCCAAATTATCTGAATCCACTACAGTTTCCCTACCGCCGCAAAAGAAATCATCAGTGGCTTTCTTTGTGTAACTGCAAACTGCAAAGCGTTGCTAAAATCTCCAGCTGAAGTCAAAGCAGAGTCAGATCCAGTAAAACTCAGTTATGTTCATATTTTTATCCTGCTCTGGCTGCAGGAGGCGGCAGATTTTAGCGAAGATCTCTTTGTCAAGTACAAGTCTCTTGAACATTGATCATCGCCAACACTTTTGGAGACAATGTTTGTTTCGCGATGGCCCCTCTGACCAAGTGTTGCTGAAATCCCTCCTCCCCTGCTCCTCCTTCCTAAGAACATAACGTAAAAATGACGAGCCATCTGGTCTCGTGAGCCTGTTTCTCCCATTCAATAAGATCACATCTGGTGTTTTCATGGACTCAGCTCCATTTACCCGCCTGCTCACCATAATCCTTGATTTCTTCACTGTTCAGAAATCTTATCTGCTTTTGCCTTAAAAACATTCAATGAGGCAGCCTCAACTGCTTTATTGGGCAGGGAATTCCATACTTTGTGTGAAAAAATTCCTCCTTAACTCAGTCCTAAATTTGCTTCCCCTTATTTTGAGGCCATGCCCCCTAATTCTAGTTTCACCCGCCAGTGGAAATAACTTTCCAACTTCTCTCTTATCTGTTCCCTTCACAATGAACCCATGTTGCGTCTTACCAATGGGACAATTTATATCCAGATATCTCGCTATTTCTTCCTTAATGATATGTCACCTGATGTGCTGTGCTTTAGAAATGTGTGCCTGTGCAAACATTATTTGGAAGTCAAGGCATCTTGCAGCCTTCTCCCCACCACACCCTCTATTCCTGCTACCCTCATCCTATTTCCCCAAAAAGAAATGAAATATCCTCGCCAGTATTATCTGATCCCGCTGATAGACTTGTCTTTTGCATATTTGGGATTTGCTCTCCACGCCTGAAAGAGTCACTGCAGAGTTAACAAGAACTTGCGGCTCATTAAGATGTAAATTTCTCTTGCGTTGCAAAGCCATTCTCTGGTATAATTACACACCTCACAGCTAGATTAATGAACTCGCTGACATTTTCACTGGTTAAGTGGCCCATTGGTTGTTCCAATTTGCAGACGTATCATGAATGGATGCAAGTTTTTTTTTCAAATCAGAAATACACCCTCGAGTCAACTTTTCAAATTACGCATCACCAGATGTTGTTTTATGGCTTGTTAACTTTGTCTGTACTCATCCCTTTTGGAAAAATAAATAATTTTGAGTCTCCCTAATAGATAAAACTTTACTATTGCCCTTTCTATCGGTCTGTTTTCTAGAATTATTTTGTCATTACAAGTTTTACATGATTATCAAGATTGTTAAATGCAGTTTCAACAATTTATTGACTGAGATCTCAGTACTTTGAATGCTATGGTACTTGTACTTTGCTGTTTTTGTTGCTTGACAAAATCTACAGTAATGAGTGTAATGCCTATAAAGACTGCATTCAGAGTGAATCCTCATGAATCAGCATTTATATTCTAAAGCCTCCAGTGTAACAAGAAGGGTGTTTGTGCACTGTGCAACATCTCAAAGTATACATGATTTATTCTCAAGATCTAGTTTAATACAATTGGTTGTGTATGATTATGCAAATTAAAACCACCCTGCAAGTTAGTGTGCAGCAAAAATGAAACACATTCTCGTTCTATGGTGCTATTCAATTGGTATTTTTCCCATATCCACGGGGTTGACAGTGAACACGGTTGTTTACAATTGCTCTTTCCATTATTTGATCAAAGATGTTCAAAACACATCTATTAATAATACAATCCATTTAAAATGAATAGATTTGCTCCATTACTGCAAAAATAGTGGACAATTTTGAGCTGTAGCAGTCTTGAGGTAGCCCTTTACAATATAGGGAGTATGAAGTTGTACAGAGCTTTTGGAGCCATTTTCTTGCAGGAGATTTTTGACTGACACAATTTGAAGGCATTTGCAGTTGTTATTGTAGAGTTTGGACTGTAAAGGGATTTGTAGTTGATGCATTTTATTGACTCGAAGAGACAACCAGTGCTACAGCCAGTTGGGAAACAGATTAAAAGTTTCATCATTCTAGTTACCCTCCCAGGTCCAGAAATCTTAAGAAAAGAATGCACACTGGGCAGTTTCAAGTTGCCCCCTGGGCACGGGCACATTGTCCCTTGGGCAGTGCCAGGGGCACAGGCTGGCACCGCCTGTCCCATATCTGGGTGCATAGCTCCCACCCCCTCCATAGCTTGACCACCCCCCTTGCCCCCCGGGAAGCCCTGATTCTTCATTACCCCTTCACCTTGGCAAGGTTTCCTGCTAGTTCCTTGAATGTTGGGAGCTACTCTAAACCTCACTGGAGTGAAATACACCTGGCGGGGTGGAAAATGCTATTGGGCCTGACAAGTTCTATGCCTGGCCTGATAATGGCATTTAAAATCAATTAAAAATACATTTAAAACGGATTAAAATCGTTTACCTCTCTTCCCACTGGTTTCCAGCATGGTCCCAACTGTGCCTGTTTTCTGACTCTGGGAGACATGCACATGTTGCGAAGGCTTCCTGTGAAATGGTAGATATGCACATCTCCCAACCCACCCCTCCAGAAAATGTATGGCCCATGCTGTGAGAATTGCCCCCAAGGTTACAATCCTTATATTTCTGCTGAATGAAATCATAAAATTTGACAGCACAGAAGGAGAAAATTTGGCCCTTTATATCTGCACCAGCTTCCAAAAGAGTTATGTAGCTAATCCCATTTTCCAGCCTTATCCTACATGCTAATCCTTTTGCCCCTTCATCTGGAATGCCAATTGATTTGATTTGATGTATTATATAATGTCACATGCATTAACATAATGAAAAGTATTGTTTCTTGCATGCTTTACAGAAAAAAATATTCTTCATAGAGAAAGAAATGAGAGAGTGTAGAATGTAGCATTATAGTCATAGCTAGGGTATAGAGAGAGATCAACTTAATGCAAGATCATTCAAAAAGTCTGACAGCAGCAGGAAAGAAGCTGTTCTTGAGTCAGTTGGTATGTAATCTCAGACTTTTGTATCTTTTTTCCAAAGGAAGAAGGTGGAAGAGAGTGGAAGAGGGAATATCCGGGATGCGTTGGGTCCTTAATTATTCTGGCTGCTTTGCCGAGGCAGCAGGAAGTGTAGACAGAGTCACTGGATAGGAGGCTGGTTTGCATGATGGGTTGGGCAATATTCACAACCTTTTGTAGTTCCTTGCAGTTTTGGACAGAACAGGAGCCATACCAAGCTGTAATAAAACTAGAAACAATGCTTTCTACGGTGCATCTGTAAAAGTTGGTGAGAGTCATAGCTGACATGCCAAGCTTCCTTAGACTTCTGAAAAAGTAGAGACATTGATGGGCTTTCTTAACTATAGTCCCAGCATGAGGGTCCAGGATAGGTCGTTGGTGATCTGGACACCTAAAAACCCGAAGCTCTCAACTCTTTCTACTTTGTCCCTATTGATGTAGACAGGGGCATGTTGTCCTTTATGCTTTCTAAAGTCAATGACAATTTCTTTCATTTTGTTGACATTGAGGGAGAGATTATTGTTACCACACAAGGTCACCAGATTCTTTATCTCATTCCTGTACTCTGATTCTTCAATGCTTGAGATCCGACTACTATAGTGGCGTCATCAGCAAATTTGAAAATCGAGTTGGAGGGGAATTTGGTTACACGGTCGTAGATGTATAAGGAGTATAGTAGGGGGCAGACAACACAGCCTTGTGGGGCACCGGCACTGAAGATGATTGTGGAGATGGTGTTGTTGCCTATCCTTACTGATTTTGGTCTGTGAGTTAGGAAGTTCAGGATACAGTCGCAGAGGAAGTTGCTGAGGGCCAGGCCATGGAGTTTGGAGATGAGTTTTGCAGGAATAATAGTGTTAAAGGCTGAGCTGTGGTCAATAAATAGACATGGGTGTCTTTGTATTCTAAATGTTCCAGACTTGAGTATAGGGTCAGGGAGATGGTGTCTGCTGTGGACCTGCTGCAGCATTAGGCAAACTATAGTGGATCCAGGGAGTCCAGGAGCTGGAATTGATTTGTGCAATGTCTAATCTTTTGAAGCACTTCATAATGATGGATGTTAGAGCTGCTGGCATGTTGCTTGGTTTCTCTTAGGTATCAGGATGATAGTCGCCTTCTTGAAGCATTTAGAGATCTCAGATTGTTATAACGAGAGGTTGAAGATGTCTGTGGATACTCTCGCCTGCTGATCGCGTAGGATCTGAGTACTCATCTGGATACCTCATCCAGGACTGTCGCTTTCTGTGTGTGGATCTTCAAGAAATCTGCTCTGATATCTGCAGTGGTGACCCCAGATACAAATTCATCCAGGGTAGAAGGCATGCTCTTACTGACCTCTTGCTCAAAATGGGCATTGAGCTCATCAGGGAGGGGTGCATTACAGCCAGTGGTTTTATATGCTTTCATCTTGTAACCTGTTATGCCTTGCAGACTTTGTCATAGTTGATAGGGTGATTGATGTGGCTAGTCTGAGAGTCTAACTTCATCCGGTTCTGCCTTTTGGCATCTTTGGATCTCCTTAGATTGTATCTGGCTTTCATGTGTAGGTCATTTTAGCCTGACTTGGATGCCTCTGACCTGGGCTTCAGCAAGCAGTGGAAGCAGTTGCTAGGGAATAGGGATAGGAGTTTACAGCTGCGCTGATTCCGAAATCATGGGTGGGATTTTCAATTAACAGACCTTTCTATGGTCTGTCTTCACCCACTATGATTCCCTTGGCAGATGGTATGGGAAAATTTGCCCGTAAATGTTATTTAAAAGTATAAATAATTCCTGAAGATAAAGTTCAAAGGCATTTATTGGCAATGTGTAATTAAACATAGTTATGATTTGACAATTACACACACACTTTTCAGCATTGCTTAAGTTCATATCTTACAGGTTCATCAAGGTATTTACGTTTGACAATTCCTGAGTACAAGGAAGGTCACTGATTGATCAGGCTTCTTCAAATTCTGAGTTCTGTCTCCAAACACCCAGCTTTTAAACATTTCTTTCACTCTGGCTTCATGACTAAATTCGTGTTTGTGCATTACTTCGACAAATTAGTTGCAATAACTTCAGTTTTAGGAAAAATCACACCCCACACATTACCCTGCCTTCACCTTGACTGAGCTGTCATTCAAATCATTCAACTGTAGACAGTTGGCAATGTTCATAATCAATGTTTTCACAGGAGTTGTCAGGCCAAGCTACTGAAATTCTAACTTCTTAAATTGATGGTCAAACATGTCACTTATCTTCCAGCTGCAAGATCTATGGGCTGAAACAACATCTCCTAATGGTTTGCTTCTGCAGCGTTGAATTTGCACTATGTGTATCAGCACAGTAACTTGTTAAACCCTCAACCTCCCCAGCTGAAATTCCTGGCCATTTTCTTTTCAAATTACAGTGTAACTTAATGAACAAACAAAAACTAAAAACTTACCCTAACAATGGTCTCTGTATGAACATCCCCATCTGATTACCGCAGATTCTCCACTGTATGAGAACACTGCATAAAATGGTCATGGATTTCATTGTATTATTTGATTTGTTCTGGAAACTATTAAACAATGAAGTCATAGAATCCCTACTGTGCAGAAGGAGGCCATTCAACCCATCGAGTCTGTACCACCTCTTTGACAGAGTTTCTTAGCCAAGCCCACCCCCTTGCTGTAGTCCCATAAGCCCACACATCTACCTCCCTAATCCCCCTTTCCTACATATTTTTGGACACCAATTCACTTAACCTGCACATCTCTGGTCTGTGGGAAGAAATTGGAGCACCTTGGGAGAACCTACACATACATGCAAACTCCATGCACAACTTTACTCCCCGTAGTTTCAATCTGTTTCTTTTTATACTCTTCTGAACATATCAGTTAACCAGTCAGAAAAGAGGACAAATGAACAAATTAAAGGGATAGATTCTTAAAGGGAAATTGCAACAAGGAACAGAATCAGAAGGGAAGTTAAAGGTCCTACCAAAACGTAATTGTCAGGGTTAGTGTGGCATCCCAAACATTTTGGAGGCGTGTGGGCTGAATGACAGAACAGTTGAGGCTGACTACATCTCGAAACCGATTTGTGAATATGGGAATCAATGCTAGGGAGAAAATAACACGAAGATATATTAGTGAAACAAAACAAAATTGGAGGAGATGTATATGGGACAGAAATGCTTGTACAGACTAATTGGCCAGAATGGCCTGCTTCTGTACTGTAAATTCTATATTCTGCAATGTTAAAGGTCTTCTAAAAGTCTACAAGTGGAATCTTCTCACCTTAACCCCTAAATGATTGGTGGGATTAATTTTTGGGAACGCAGCTCACAAATTTGCATCCTAATGTGTTGCTCTTTCCCAAAGCGAATAAATTTGCATTCTATTTCAGGACTCCCTGAAGCACATCCATTCTGTCAAAGGAAGAATTTCCACTCAAGCAGACTATCAGAAGCAGTACAAGGGCTCATCCACACTTGGAGTTTTGAGGCAGCAATAATCACAGAATGGAGGAGAGACCTGAGGGTCCTGCTCCACAGTCATCTCACTGTTACCCGAAGGTGCTGTTACAGGATCAAAGAGGCTCGCATGGCGGGCTGGGTGGTGGGGCGAGTATCTTTCCTGTAATATGCAATGTTAGGGATTGTGAGTTTTAAACAAAAAGGAAAGCCTAGGTTTGCATACATTCAAACTAACAAACAACAGATTTATTGAAAGAGATGTTCTCTGCACTGCACAGAATACAAATTAAAAGCAGAACTGCAGCCAATGGCAATACCCTAATGACAGCACCCAATCACATAATCAGCTGTTAAAACAACTTGCAACCCATTTAAATAAATAACAGTAGGGGAGGATTCCCCCAAAAGTGCTGAACTGGTGGGGAAACTGTTTTCGGTCACGAGTGTTTTCTCAGTTCAACTTCTCACTTGAATCTCTGTACTCTGTGCACTGCAGAGGTCACGATCATGAATCTCATTAAAAACCCAGGGAGGGGGTGTGTTTGTGTGTGAGGGGGGTGGGGTCAATTTGCGCCAAAGAGGCTGAAATTTGGGGATGAGTGGGAACTTGCACATCACTGGGAGATCGCTGAAAAGACCATTCAGCATCCAGATCACTGCCATCCAACCCCCACAGACATCCCTGGCCTTCACAACGCTCAACCCCCTACCCACAGACATTTCTCACTCCCAGAGCTCCCCACAGACATCACTGGCCTTGTCACTGCCCTTCACCATCTCCCTCCACACACACACACACGCACACACCTCCACCTCTGATGTGCATCGTGGGGTTGTACCAAAAAGAAACATCAAGCTAGAAAGTTGTAGTTCACCAAAGGTATGGGTGAAGGTCAGCATTAGTCAGGGTTTGGTAACCATTTGTTAACAGCACAATAAACTGTTAATTGCACATCATACTGTGGCTAATATGTTTCTGATTCTCTTCCCCCCACCCCATCTCTCCATTCCCATACGGCTCAGTATTCCTGACTCCCAAATACAGAGATGCTTCTATTGAGCCTTGCAGCCTCAGCCCATGTTTCAGAGTGCCTGCCCTATCTTCTCCAACATGCACTAAACCTTTGGTGCAAGTGTGTCCCCTGTCCCTGGCCAAAAAATGTGTCTCCAACCCTTACAACAACATGGACCAGGGTGGCAGCCTGCATTTGGAGGACTGGTAGGAGTTAGACTTGAATTGCAATAGGGGCTGGGTCCCAGTGTGTACAACAGAGAGTAATCAGCATCCTCCAGCCTTCAACCAAGACTCACAACAATTGCCAACCCAGACACATTAATCGGATTGGATGTTTCTGGGAGATAGGGTGGTGGGATGACAGGAGCAGGTGAAAGGTGATGTTATGGTTTGAGGAGCCTGATCAGTTTGGAGGCGGAATATTCTGTATCTGTAAAAAAAAATTAATAAGAGTCATAGCAAATATGGAAAACTTTTTTAGCGTCCTGAGAAAGTCAAGGCTTTTGTGGGCTTTCTTAGCTATAGAATCAGTATGGAGGGACCAAGACAGGTTGTTGGTGATCTGGACATCTAGAAACATGAAGTCGATGATTATTTCGTTCATTTCACCAACATCGAGGGGGAGGTTATTGTTGTTGCAAAATCTAACTAGATTCTTTTTTCCTGTAGTCCCATCTAATTGTTTGAGATATGGCCCACTGCGGTGGTATCATCAGCAAATGGAAAATGGAGTTGGAACAGAATTTGACCACAGTGAAACTTACATGAGGAATATAGTTAAGAAGCTGAAGACGTAGTCTTGCAGGAGACAAATTTTGAGCACGATTGTGGAGGAGATGTTGTTGCCTATCCTTATAGATTGTGGTCCTGTGCATTAGGAAGTCTAGGATTCAGTCAGAGAGGGAAGACAAGCCCTAGGCTACAGAATTTGGAGATGAATTTTGCAGGGACAATGATGGTGTAATGACAATGTAGAGATAATGGTGTTGAAGACTGAGTGTAGCCAACAAATAGAGTCTGGCATAGGTGTCTTTGTTATCTAGGTGGTCCAGAGTTAAGTGTAGGCCAGGGAGATGACATCTGTTCTGTACCTGTAGTGGCAATAGACAAACTATGATGGATCCAGGTGTTCTGAGAGACAGGATTTGATTTGTGCCATGACTAACCTTTTGAGGCACTTCAAAATGAAGTGCTAGTCATTACAGTATGTTGCCTGGTTTTCTTTTGGTACAGAGATGAATTCCTTCCTAGTGCAGTCCCTTAAACACATCGTCTAAGTCACTTGGGCTATCAATTTCTGTGCTGCTGCTTTGTAAGGGAGGAGTAAATGATGACGCTTCATCTTCATGATTGTCTTCCTCATTCTTTCTGGCCCTATAGGTATTGTGTCCTGCTCAATGTGTGAATTGGTGACTGAAAGAGCTTTGTAGGAAGAGTAGAAGGAAGGAAGATGTCAGCAAATCTTTCTCTGCCAGGTATCTCCCACATCAACACCAGTTCCGATGCTGGCTGTTGTATGTCTTTCAGTGATGTTCATGTTGATTTCTTCCAATAGTATCAGTGTCTGGAATGTGGCAACACCTCTTACTGTGCCAGTGATTTCTTCCTGCTGAGTGACAGCTTCTCTTGGAAATGGGTCGATGTGTGTCCAGGCAAAGGCTTTTGACATGTATTAGCCATCTTCCCATAGTATCAGTGATGATAAGCAATATCAACGTGGACAAAAGGAAGAAATAATTGTGGAGTTAGTAACGACTTTGATGGGTGCAAATCCTGACATCAATAGGTATTGTGCCGTCTCTAGGCAGACCAGCTCATTAATTTACCACAAAATCTCTCTCTCATCTCTGAAGAAGGCTGCTTTCCATTATTGATTTGCTCCATCAAAATCTGCATGATTGCATGCAAAATCCTTTTCTTCATCTTTGCACGAACTCACACTGCCGATAGACACATGGGGGCGTGATCTTACCATCCATTCACACCATGCTCCTATTGCAGTGAAGTCAGAGAATTTGGCGACCAGCCAAATCTCCATTCACTGTAAAGGGATGGGAAAATCCTGCCAGAGTGAACAGTGGTAAGATTTGACCCATGGTGTTGCTTCCTCTTTAAATTTTACAACGTGGTACATTTTGGTGGATCAAATCGGAAGGCAGAATATAATATTAATGGTAGGACTCTTGGCAGTGTGGAAGATCAGGAAGATCTTGGGATCTGAGTTCATAGGACACTCAAAACAGCTGTGCAGGTTGAAGTTGTGGTTAAGAAGGCATATGGTTTACTGGCCTTCATCAATCGAGGAATTGAGTTTAGGAGTCGTGAGATAATGTTGCAGCTATATAGGACCCTGGTCAGACCCCACTTAGAATACCGTGCTCAGTTCTGGTCGCCACATTACAGGAAGGATGTGGAAGCCATGGAAAGGGTGCAGAGGAGATTTACAAGGATGTTGCCTGGATTGGGGAACATGCCTTATGAGGATAGGTTGAGGGAGTTCGGTCTTTTCTGTTTGGAGAGACAGAGGATGAGGGGTGACGTGATAGAGGTATATAAGATGTTGAGAGGTATTGATTGAGTGGATAGTCAGAGGCTTTTTCCCAGGGCTGAAACGGTTGCCACAAGAGGACACAGTTAAGGTGCTGGGGAGTAGATACAGAGGAGATGTCAGGGATAAGTTTTTCACTCAATGAGTGGCATAGGCTGCTGGCAATGGTGTGAAGGTGGATTTGATAGAGTTTTTTAATAGACTCTTATCTAAGTACATGGAACTTAGTAAAATAGAGGGATATAGGTAAGCCTATTAATCTCTAAGGTAGGGACATGTTCAGCATAACTTTGTGGGCAGAAGGGCCTGGATTGTGCTATAATTTTTCTATGTTTCTATGTGAACCCTTTCATCCAACACAGGCCTTTGGGCTTTTACAACTGTGTCTGATTTTGGCACTGATTAATTGGGGAGCTTCATATGTGGGGCGGGGGGGGTTGGGGGGTGGGAATGGAATTTGATTTCACTCTTTTGGCTTATGTTCACTATGTCAATGAATGGCTGCCTGGGAAGCTTTTATGCGTTCCCTGCTAACTTTCTGAGAGGTCTTTGCTGTTAACCTTCCATCCATCCATCTCCCGCTGAGAGACAAAACCACACATTTCTTCAATGGCAAAAATACAGCAGTGAACCAGTGCAAAGAAAATATATATGAAGTAAATAACTAGAAAACAAAAAAGGAAGTTGAAATATCGTTGCTTGTTTAACTGGAGACTGTGATTAGAGGGAGAGCTCTTGACAACTGTGGAAGTTTTTTTTGATTTATCATTAAAGATCATATAATGTTTTTTCTTGTTCTTTTATTAATCCATGGGGATTCATGCAATCACCTTCTTTGCCCTCCCAGTGTTTAATTTGCTATATATATTTGATATTGTTCCTTATTCTTTACTCACTTGATGAAGGAGCAACACGCCAAAAACTCATGATTCCACATAAACCTGTTGGATTTTAACATGGTATTGTGAGTCTTCTTACACTGCCTGCCCTAGTCCAATGCCAGCAACTCCACATCATTCTTTACTCCAACCTTAGCAGACCTGCCTACTGCCTCTGTCAGCCCATGTTTGCTTTAGGGGTGGGGCTTGCAAACACATTAGGCCTGTTGTTAGTGGAAGTGGAATGTGGATGGCTATGGAATTGGAGGAGTAGAGGGGCTGTTTAAAAGAACCACATTAATCCATTTTTTTTTAGAAGTTGTTAGACCCTCAAATTCTCACTCATAGCTGCAGCATTTTTTTTGTTTTAAATGTTGACCTTATTTGCTTCTGTCTACTAAATCAATTAAGACTTTCACACTGTGGATGAAGCTTAAAATCAGCACTGAGTTCAAATGGCCTAGTGAGTTTGGGTCTTCCCATCTCTTACCAGTGAAAATTGTATCTGTTGAAAACAGAGGCCAGAACCCAGCTCTTGCCCAACATTTCTAAAAGTTTGTGGAATTTTCTGCAAAAAAAAAAAATCCTTTATTATCAATGTTTCAGTAAGAGGTTTCCCAGCCCTACTGTAACCCAATGAGAGTATATCTTTAGAAGGGTCGGGTGGAAAATTACCAAAGGTAGGAATTGGCCAAAAAAACCCTCAATATCTCAGCTTTGTTAAAGAAATATAAAAAGAAAGACGTGTATAGTTTGTCCTTGCTACTCAATATCATCAATAATCACTGATTATGATGCAATATGGTACTTTTAGGCTGACTTGGAAGTTTAAACTTCCAGGAATATTTTTAAACGGGATCTGAAAGAGGGAGCAAGTAAGTGAATATTTCTATTTTTGTGCGAAAGGTATCTATTATGGTTGATTCTGAGCATTTACATATAAAACAAGTTTGCTGTCTTCACACTTGAGTTATTTGGAAGAAAAAATGATTTTTCTTTATCTTTGTTCACATCAGCAGCTGTGATTTAATTCAAGTGAACACATTCTCTCGATTCAACATGTCCACTCATTAGCCAATCTGTGCAGTTACCAGGCAACTCACTTCTCCTCAATTGAATCTAAAATTGAGCTAACACACGTCATCAGAATGATGATAGAAGATGAGGAGCAAAGTGTTAGTCAACATGAAATATTCAACTTGAAATCTCTGAAGTAAAATTCCCTTAGATGAAATTATGCAATTGATTAGCTCTTGGAGGGGTGGAGGTGGGGGGTGCGGGAACAGGCGAAGAGTCTAATCTCAATGATCTGCTTTGTGTGACTACTTGTGTGCAGTGTCAACAGCAAAATTATTTCAAGTGTGGAAGATTGCTCTTCATGATTGTAATCATATAAAAAAAAGCTAAAGAAGCACCTGAGTGCAGGAGAAAAAATCATTCTCAATGGAAAATGTTTTCACTGCATAATAGATAAACTTGACAAGTTGAAGCAGATCCTCAGGTTCCATAATTACCCGCTAATCATGGAGAAATTTGGCAATAGTCAAGGAGTTACCCCCATGTAAAATTGTTCCTTTGTTTCCTTCTTCCAAAATGTTTGCCTTCTGTTGCAAGCAGCACCTAGAGTCAGAATTTTCACAGAATCCCTTGAATTCCTATCATTTCTGTTTGCAAGCATTGGTGGAAATGGTAGAGTACTGGCGTAAAAGGATCTTCCAGCTAATCAACGGACTGTTGGTGGATCCACTGTCAAAGAGAAGTTATCAGCCTCCTTCCCAGAGGTCTGGCCTAATCAGAGTGCTGACTGCTCAGCAATGTAGCCAGCACTAGTGATGGGCACCGCTAAGGCTACAAGGAACAGGAAGCTTCTATGCAGAGTTACCCTCATAGGCTTTTCCTGCCTATCGTGTGAGGGGAAGGGATCACATTCAAGCAGTGTTGCTGAAGTCATGTGCTTGTTAAGGCCTTCCCATAGAGCAACCAAAAGAGGAACTTCCTCTCAGTAGGAGGCTGCCAGGGTTTATCTGTGGTCTCCCACGTATAGGGGTAACCCCCCGCCCCCCCAGAAGACAAGGTAAGAGGTGGTTCTTTATTGAGTATTTAAAAGTCTCAATTGTCTTCCGAGTTTGAGGGATGCACACGGCTGAGGTTTTGGCCACTAATGATGCGTTGATATGTTATATGACACTGAAAGACATTGGGTCATCCTTCCTAAGCCACCCCCCACCATATTGTTAGCCCACCTCCAACCAACTCACCAAATTCAGTCCGAAGAGTTACCAGTAATTATTTGCTCAGGATTAACCTGCTCTGAAATGGGTAATATGATGTGGAGATGCCGACGTTGGACTGGAGTAAATACAGTAAGAAGTCTAACAGCACCAGGTTAAAGTCCAACAGATTGATTTGGTAGCAAAAGCCACTAGTTTTCAGAATGCTGCTCCTTCATCAGGTAAGTGGGAGCTCTGTTCACAAACAGCGCATATAAAGACACAAACGTAATTTAGAAAATAGTGGTTGGAATGTGAGTCTTTACAGGGTAATCAAATCTTAAAAGTATAGACAACATGAGTCACATTGTCTGTATCTTTAAGACTTGATTACCTGTAAAGACTCACATTCCAACCATAATTTTCTAAATTACATTTGTGTCTTTATATGCACTGTTTGTGAACAGAACTCCCACTTACCTGATGAAGAAGCAGCATTCCGAAAATTATTGGCTTTTGCTACCAAATAATCCTGTTGGACTTTAACTTGGTATTGTGAGACTTCTTACTGTGAATTGGATATGGCAGGTATGGGATTTGAGAGAAAACAGGTGGTAGATTTTAGATTTGTGAGTTATTTAAGTTTAGTTGAATTTTTTATTTTCATGGTAATTGCAGTCTTCCAGAGCTTGCTTGTCCATCTACCAAATAATGCATTGACATCAGGCCTGGTCTGCTCTCAGGTGAACATAAAAAATATCATTGCCGTATTCTGAAGAAAGACCAGGAACCACTTCACAATTTCCTGCCCATTACTTGATCTACAGCTAACATCATTAAAGGAATAGATTTTCTAATCACTATCTCATTGCTGCTTGAGGTATCTTGTTAGGTTCTGCATTTCAAACATCCCAGCAATTACTATACTCCAAAGATACTTCATTGGCTGTAAAATGCTTTGGAATGTCCTGAGGTAATAAAAGAAACTGCATCAATTAAACGTTTTCCTTTCGTATCATGTCAACAAGGAACTTCTCAAAATTTGTCTTGAAATTTATCTTTTTCCTCAACCTGGAATTAGCATTACTGACAACTAGGAGGCCATGGAAGAAATTGTAGCAGTTAATGAGTAGTGTGGGAATTCCATAGTTCTGTGGAATTATCTCCAACTTTTTGAGTAACCTATGAGGGGAATTCTCTTAGAACATTCCTGAAAACTCACCTATGTTCATAAGCAGGATGTTTGTCAAGTCTGTAACCAACTCTGATATGTTGTTGAACACAATTTATAACCATTTATTATTTGTGTCACTCGTAGGCTTACATTAACACTGCAATGAAGTTACTGTGAACATCCCCTAGTCACCACAATCCGGTTCTGTTCGGATACACTGAGGAAGAACTTAGCGTAGCCACTGCACCTAATTAGTATGCATGTCGGACTACGGGAGGAACCCGGAGCACTCTGAGGAAACCCATGCAGACACAGGGAGAACATGCAGGCTCCGTAGAGACATTGGCCCAAGCCAGCAATTGAACCAAGGTCCCTGGTTCTGTGAGGCAACACTGTACCACCCCAACAAGACTAGAGATTCTTCATTGATGAACGTTTGTCCAACACCAGCATTACCCAGCAGTTTCAGTGTTCTACAGCGAAAAATGACATGTGTATTGATGCAAAGGCTTCTCATCTGGATGTGTTCATAATTCATTGATGAGGATAAAACACTTCATCATAGTTATAAACTCATATAGAATATAGAAAGGCTAACACTCATTGAAACTGTCAGAATTTTCAATAATGAGGATAGAAAATCACTACAAGGTTTCTGGACTTCTATTTGAGTGAGTTACGCATATCAGAGGATTCTTTTCTCACAGCATATGATTGTCTGCAGAGGTGTCTACTTGGGAAATGATTTGGTAATCCTCCCAATCAGCTACCAATAATTCATTGAAATCTTGCGATTTATGCTGGATTCCACCAATGATTATGGACATTGATCGTAATGTCCCTAAAGAAAATCCCCAGTCCTTCAACAGTTCAAATTGGATATGCCTCAATGCAGACGATACCGCAAGTACTTTGACAATATTTTGTGTAACATCTCTGAGAGATATAATTTGTATTAGGTCATCTGTACTTCATTATACACAATGTTTCTGTAAACGAGCATTCTAACATATAGTCAATTACGATATTTGACGTGAAGAGTATTACACAAGTCTGTGTTTAGTGGTTCAAAAGTTAGTTATGAATATGTTTTGTGACATTGAATGAAAAGTTAATTTAAAATATTGATGTCAGAATTTTGATTTCTAAACTTTGTATCAATGTAATACTCATGGAAATTTTAATTTTACCTTTTTGAAGAAAATTCTTCAATTAATATCAAAAGGTGGCAAAAAAAGTCTTAATCATCTTGCATATCTTTATTTTATGCTTTTTCAGGCTACAATATCCTTATTTCCTCCTTCAAAAATGATTCTGGGGCTTGCCTGGTACTTAATCTCAATATGAACCTGGGCTGCCTGCAGAAAGTTTGTAAATAATGATATATTTTTGATTGATGGGAGCAATATAAAGGTGAGTTAGCTATTGATCTTCAACTAGACAAAACTATACTCTACCTTGGGTTTTCAACCAGTTTTGAAGGAGTAAATAAAGATATCATACCTGTAAAATCACAAAATAAAGATATACAAGACGATTGAGACTTTTTTTGCTACCTTTTGAAATTAATTGAATAATTTTCTTTAAAGTTAAAATTAAAATTTCCATGAGTTAAAGCATCATATTGATATAAAGTTTAGAAATCAAACTGCTGGCATCAGTGTTTTAAATGATCTTTTTCATTCAATGTAACAAAATGCATTCATGACTAGCTTTTAAACCATTAAATACAGACCTGTGTAATACTTCTCACATCAAATATCATAATTGAGTGTACATTAGAATGCTCAGCTAACGTGAGATGTGGGGTAAATTTTCAATTCAATTTCAATTTACAACCCAAGTGTAAAATTGGAGATGTGAATTAGCCACTGTTTGCAGAATTACTGGAAATTAAAATTGCTAGGTTTTCAAAACGATGCCAGTTTGCCAATTAACCAACCAAACTATCAAGATGAAAGTTATTCACATGATCTGTCAGTCTTTAGAATGAATAAGAAGAGAATCCAAGCTGCAAATGCAAGTGCAAAGTTATTAAGCAAATATGCAAGATCAAGAGGAGTGGAATTTTCCATCTCTCCTGCAAAGTGTTTTGGGATGACAGAGGTGGTCCACCATTGGCCAGTGGTGGGATTTTCCGTTTCTGCCACTGTCAGTGGAGTTTCCTGTTGTTTGCGTCCTCCAACACTTGGGAAGTAGGGGTGGTCGCAGTTGGTGGAACCAGGAGATTCTTGCCAACTCTTCAAGGTAAGGCCAATCTTCAAAGATATCTAAATAGCTTTAGTTTCTTATCTCAATGCATTCCTAATTTCATTCAAAAATCTTTATTACTGAGGGAATTGTTGAGAAAGGATGTGCCTTTCCTGTGGCATTAAGCCCATCAATACCTCTTCAAAACAATGAAACAATCATTTTGAAAAGTGTTGACATTGCCATTTGGTTCCAAGGAAACGACCCCAGAAATAGATGCCTTTCAGAAAAGCTGAGGAGCATGCATACTACAAAATGGCAAGTAAATTACATTTGCTTCAAAATCTGTTTTTAACTCTATCCAAATGCTCCAACGACAAGAAGGAAATAAGCATTTCGGCGTTTGGTATCATGCATTTTCTTATCTATCTATCTGGCAAAAAGATTTGTGGTAAAGACCAATTACAGATTATTGGAGGTTCGATTTATTATTGTCACATGTATTAATAAACAATAAAAGGTATTGTTTCTTATGTGCTATACAGACAATGCATACTGTTCATAGAGAAGTAAAGGAGAGAGTTACAGTGTACATAGAACATAGAACATAGAACAATACAGCACAAACAGGCCCTTCGGCCCACGAGTTGCGCCGATCACATCTACCAATCCACAGACCTATCTATAACCCCCTATCCTATACTTTTCCATATACTCATCCAGAAGTCTCTTAAAAGACCCCAGTAAGTTTGCCTCAACAACGTCCAACGGCAGTCGGTTCCATTCACTCACCACCCTCTGAGTGAAAAACCTACCCCTGACATCTCCTTTCTATTTGCTTCCCTGCACCTTAAATCTGTGTCCTCTCGTAGTGATCATTTCAGCTCGGGGAAATATTCTCTGAGAGTCCACCCTATCTATTCCTCTCAACATTTTATAAACCTCTATCAGGTCGCCTCTCAACCTACGTCTCTCCAGTGAGAAGAGTCCCAGCTCCTCAACCTATCTTCATAAGGCCTGCCTCCCAATCCAGGCAGCATCCTTGTAAATCTCCTCTGCACTCTCTCAATAGCCTCTACATCCTTCCTATAATGAGGCGACCAGAACTGCGCACAATACTCCAACTGGGGTCTGACAAGACTCTTATAGAGCTGCATCATTACCTCCTGACTCCTAAACTCTATTCCTCGATTAATGAAGGCCAGTACACCGTACGCCTTCTTGACCACTTCCTCCACCTGCGAGGCCGATTTTAGAGTCCTATGGACCCGGACCCCGAGATCCTTCTGCTCTACAACACAGCTAAGACTCCTACCCCTTATATTGTACTCCTTCATTCCATTATTCCTGCCAAAATGGACCACTACACATTTATCTGCGTTGAAGTCCATCTGCCACTTCTCCGTCCAGTCTTGCATCCTGTCTATGTCCCGCTGCAACTTTTGGCATCCCTCCAGACCATCCACAACACCACCGATCTTTGTATCGTCGGCGAACTTGCTAACCCATCCCTCCACTTCCTCATCCAGGTCATTTATGAAAATGACAAACAGCAGGGGTCCCAGAACAGATCCCTGGGGCACTCCACTGGTTACCGACCTCCATGCAGAACAAGACCCATCCACAACCACTCTCTGCCTTCTGCCAGCAAGCCAGTTCTGGATCCACGAGGCCAAAGCCCCTTGGATCCCATGCTCTCTCACCTTCTCCAGAAGCCTTGCATGTGGGACCTTATCAAACGCCTTACTAAAGTCCATGTACACTACGTCCACCGCCCTTCCTTCGTCAATGTGTTCAGTCACTTTTTCGAAGAACTCAACTAGGCTCGTAAGGCATGACCTGCCCTTGACAAAACCATGCTGACTATTTCTAATCAGTCCAAACTTCTCCAAATGTTCATATATCTTATCCCTCAGAAGCCTCTCCATCCGCTTACCAACCACTGAAGTCAAACTCACTGGTCGGTGTATGAATGTAGTGTCACAGTCATAGCTAGTGTGTAGAGAAAGATCAACTTGATGCAAGGCAGGTCCTTCAAAAGTGGACCTGCACCATTGCTTACAGGGAAAGGGCCTGGGTGGGATTGTCATCAGTGCAGGCTCAATGGCTTCTAGGTAAGGATTCTATGATTCTATTCTATGAACTGAATTTTCCTCATTAGAATGAAATCATTCAGTGGAGCGATTTATTAGCAGACAGAATGACAGCACAGTGGAAACATGAGAAATATTTGATCACATGCTGTACAAATGTTTCCAACACTTTCTGGAGAACAACTTCATAATTTGAAACTGTTTGAATTAACTAGTCTGAAATCCAGTATTAGGACAAAGGAAATACCGGGATTGTGCTGATATCACAAACAATAATGGAGTAAAATTCATCTCCAAGTTATGTAACTTCTTCTCGCCGTATTAATGTGAAGAAGTTTCACAGGGAATAGTTAAAATTAACTTTAGAAGAAATGTGACAGCATGGAGCCTTAACTTCGGACAAAATCTTTACTCAAAATACAAAATTCTTTACTCAGAGGGTAGTAAGGGTGTGGAATGCCCTGCCTGCAGCAGTTGTGGACTTACGAACTTTAAGGGCATTCAAATAGTCAGTGGATAGGCATATGGATAGCATTGGAATAGTTTAGGTTAGAGGGTCATTAGATTGGTTCCACTGGTCGGCACAACATCGAGGGCCAAAGGGCCTGTACTGTGCTGTAATGTTCTATGTTTTATGTTCTAAAATCTGAAAGTTAGCAATTTCCCTAGACTGGGATTCTTTACCTTCAAACCTGGCAGCAAAACAAATGTTGAGGAGAGGGAAAATGGTAACAAAAAGTACAACAGCACACTTTCTAAGATAGAAAAATGGCTTAAACATTTGCACACATGGAGAGCTCAGATGGCAAGGAACACCTGGAATTTGAGAACTAGAACTAGCATGCACTTCACTGCAAAGTGGGATAGAAGATTGTGCCTACGTTACAACAGTGGCACTCAGGTCATTATATCAGGCAGCTGGATGTGGATTCGGCTGGACAGCGAGGAGTGTTCATGAAGATTAGGTTGGAGGGCAAGCAGTATGGTCAAGAGTTAGTGGTAATGATTGATTTACAAGGTTTAAGATGTTTTGGGGATAGAGGTGCAGCAACAGCAATAGGAATTGTGCCTTCTGACCATAGGTTTAGAAGTTGGGAAGACCATCTAGCACTTCCAATGTGGTTGAATGTCTAACTTAACTTGGGTCTGCAAAAAAAATCATGGAATCATTTTAGCCCATTAAGTCTGCACCCCATCCTGTTCTCTTCCTTATCCCCATAACCCCACACATATTTACCATGGCTATTCCACCTAGCCTACACATTGTGGGACACTAATGAGCAAATTAGCATGGCCAATCCATCTAACTGGCACATCTTTGGAATGTGGGAGGAAACTCATGCAGAGACTGGGAGAACTCCACACAGACAGTCTCCCAAGGCTGGAATTGAACCGACGTCACTGCTACTGTCAAATAGTAGTGCTAACCACTGTGCCATAGTGCTGCCCATATAGAAAGCCTGACTTTTTTTAGAAAGCTAGTCTTAGAGAATCTTAACATATATACCTTTATCCGATATACTTTAAATATTTGAGGCTTTTTTAAAAATTCTTTTATGTGATAGGAGTATCACTGGCAGAGCTAGCAGTTATTGCTTATCCCTAATTGCCTTGAAAAGGTGGTGGTGAACCGCCTTCTTGAAACTCTGCAGTCCATTTGGTGTAAGCAAACACTTAATGATGCTAGGAAGGATATTCCAAGACTTCAACCCAGTGAGAGTAAAAGAACAGCAATGAAGTCCCAGGTCAGAATGGACTGTGGCTTGGAGGGAAACTCAAAGGTGGTATTGTTCCCAAGCTAAATGCCGCGATATCTTGGTTAGTTGTTGCAGTGCATCTTCTGATAGATGGTGCACACTACTCTCCACTCTGTTTCATCACTTAGGGAGCAAATATTTAAGGTAGTAGATGATTGCTTTGTCTCAGTTGTTGCTGAGCCTTATGAGTTCTGATGTAGCGTCACGCATCCCGGAAGTATTCCAACATGTTTTTGATTTGTACATTGTAGATGGTGGACAGGTTTTGGGGAGACAGTCCACTCAATACTGTCATGGACAGATGCAAAAATACATTGATGAAAGCAAGTTCAAGAACATTTTTCCTTTTATTGATTCCCTCACCACCTTCTGCATGCGCTGTCTGGCAGATATGCTTTCCAGGACTTGATCAGCTCTGTCAGTGGTGATGTGCCACTCTTGGTGATGGGCATTGAGATGTACATTCTATATCCTTTCCACCTTCAGTGCTTCTTTCAAGTAGTGTTCAGCAAGGGGAAATACTGATCAGTTGAGTGATGGTGGTAAGTGATAATTAACATTGAGAACTAGTCTGAAGGGAATCAAACATTTTATTTGTTCTGATTTTTAGGATCCATTGAATTTTAAAAAAGTCAGACATTATTTTTGGTCTTTAATGCCACAACTAATCATGCTGCAAAATAAACTTAGTATTTGTTTAAAACAAATCAAAATTTTCAGTTCGATTAGATACTTTCATGAGTTAATCAACCAACCCTGCAAGTTGATACAATCCAGCGAATACCTTTGTTTCTGCCTAACTATACATCTTAGTATTGTACCTGTTAATTTTCAGATACTTTCGACTAGTTTGTTTGCTCCAAGTTTTTGCCTCGGTGCCCTTATTTGCAAGATGGACAAAGGACAAACACAAGAAAAGGTTCAATAACTTTATTAATAACAACACTATTAACTCTTAAAATACCCACATTAAAAAAAAGGATACCCCAGATTCAATGTACTACTCGCAAAGCTGGTTTGGTTAAACTGCAGGCTCAATTCTCTGTATCCCTCTGGACTGTTGTCACAATGGTGAATCTTGATGGCAGCTTCTTCCTTCCTTCCTTCTCTAGTCAGTCTTCCAAGGTCACCTCCCTTGTCATGTCTTCGCTGTTGGTGTGTCTGAGATGTGTAATTTTATCCTCCTGCCTGCTTGCCCTTCCAGAAACTTCTCTGGCTTCCGGCCAGTAGATCTTAGGAGGGGATTCCAATACACAGTGTGTTACTTGATGTCGGCTTGACAGAACACCAGGGTCCGTCCCCAGGTGTCCATCTCTATGTTGTTTTTTGTATGTAATCTGTTATCAGATAAGGCAACTGCAGGAACTCTGTGTGGAGATGCTGGCATTGACTGGGGTAAACACAATAAAAAGTCTCACAACACCAGGTTAAATTCTAACCTGTTGGACTTTAACCTGTTGTTGTGAGACTTCCTATGGAACCCTCAGTGACAGAAAGTCTGGCCCAATCTGGGCTTCTAACAATAGGCGGGTGCATGTCAATACGGTGCAATGATCTCCTGCTGGGTCCCAGAAAAATGCAACGACCTTTGGGTGATTAATGGATGAGGCCCAGACATGTTTGTGTATTAGTACAGCTGACCCGCCCAAGGTTTGACTGTGTTTGATTTTAATATGCCCAATTCTTTAATTTAGGATATCCAATTTAATCAGCCATAAAACTAGGCTCTGATTATATTATCACATTGGCATGAACCAGAAATCATACAAAATAAGCCTTTCTCTGTTTATTGGCTTCCGAAATATGCAAAGCATCTCTCTTTACTAAAAGTTGATTGAAAAAGCATTTTACAAAACATTGGCATCACTTCAAGTTAGAGAAATGTCATGACTAAATTATTAGACTAACAATCCAAAGAACACAGTTTGAACTCCTATTATAACAACTGGAGGATTTGAATTCAGTGTGCTCAAAAACAAATGCTTGGTACCATGAGTTACAGTTGTAAAAACCTAATTGATGCAGTAATGTCCTTCAGCGCAGATAAACATGTCATTACACTGTCTCACCTAAATATAATTGCATCCCATGTGAATGTGGTTGACTCCCAACTGTCATTACAACTGGCCCAACAAGCCATTCTGTTACATTGAACTGCGAGAAAGAAAAAGAAAATTTATTCAGCCTAACGGACTGCCTGGCTGTGACCTTAGCATCAAATCAAGGCGAGTTAAAGGCACATCTAGCCCAGGGCATTGCACTGGCAGTTATCCAATCACTGATGAAAACTGTTCACTATATGCCTACTTATTGAGAACCTTTGCTTGCTTAATTGAATTGCTATTGATTCAGAACTTGCTCATTTTATACCTCTTCCAATAAAGAATTGTTGACCTCTTAAACAAAATACAGCTCTGCAGTATTCCCTCTAATTATCTGTTAGAATATGTGGTGATTTATTTAAATGAGTGACCGCTTTACATGTTTTTGCATGGCCAAGAACGTGTGGTACCTTTAATGCTTGACTTGTACGTGATCTACGCAATGACTTTTAGGATATTTTGTGGTCAGGCAAGCAATATTGCTATCAACATATTCCTGTACCTTTTAAACTTGATGTATAAAATAAAGACGCCAAAAGTCGACTTTAATCCCATCTCGAAAAGTAGTATTTATCAGTTTAACAAGAGCTGGCGAACTTTAGCTAAGGGTTTAACTGAAAATTACAAATTTCCAAATTGAACTTCCATTCATATTTTTCAGACAATGTGGCAGATTACAATATCATGAAAATTATTGGTTTAATCATGGTTTTGGAGAAGGACTGGGAGCTGGGTGGGTTGTAAACTGGAGATTGGGGCTGGCGTGGCGGGGGGGAGGGGTGCTGATAAGTTTCTGCTACCGTCGCATATTACCAGAGATGGGAATGTTGGCAATTGTTATACATCTCTGCTGGTTTCCCGGAGATTTCCTTTCTGACTACTCAATGGCCCACTGACCAAGTGAGGCTATAGGTAACCCTTATATAAATAAAGTTTCCCAATTCTCTGTGAGGTTGTCTCAAGGTGCAGGCGTGCTATCTTTCCCCTTGCAGTTTCAGCTATTGTTAACCCAACAACAGACAGGGACTTACTACGTTGCAAACAAACCTGTGTGGGACTTCTTGCAGACTCCAGGGGATGTGGAGATGGGATGGGAACCATCATCCAAAGGCAGTTCATGCATGAACAAGGGACTCCAGCATTAGGGAGTGAGGGATCCACTGAAAGGAACTCTTTTGCCCTTGACCCCTCCCTCACCCCATCCTGCACCCTTAACAATGACATCCAGCAATGCACCACCTCCATCTAGCTCCCCCTTCTACCATCATTAATTTCTGACCTGGAATCCAATCATGGTATTTCTAGATCTTCAGAGTGTGTTGTACCAGGAGCAGCCCTGGTGATGCTATCATTAAATAGAGTTGCTGGTCTATGATTGGTCAGCAGTTCTTGGCTAGTGGAAGACCCTAGGAGCAGAAGTTCCATCAACTTTTATCCTACGACATGACAGCTTGGAGCTTGGGGTCAGTGCATCTGATCCCAAGCAAATGTGATCTGGTGTGACTCAGGAACTCCATGTTTGCATCATAGTCTCTGCAGCACAAGCTTCAGAAGCAATGTGCTCAGAAGATGCATCATTTTCCACCTATGTTTTCTCTGTGCCCTTTTTGCAGCCAGCTGCTGTTTTACCATGCCTCCTTCAATGTCCCACTAACTAACCAGCTTCCAGAGTTCCCAGCCATCGATGATTGATTATGTCTGTGTCAATCTTCATATCTTACTTGCAAGTCACCTTATGGTTGAAATATGGCATGACCTAGTACATCATGATCTAGTGGCCAGTTCACTGCACAGAAGGTCTTCCCAATCAATGAGCTTAGCAAGACAATGCAGACTTCAATGGTTTAGCAATGACTGTATGTTGGTGGAATTAACTCGCTCCAGGATCTCAGTGTTATTAACTTTGACACACTAATAAATGCCAAAAATAAGTCAGAGGCAATGAATATGGAAAATATTTAATTTTTTATCAAAATTCTTTTACAGGACATAGGAATCACTGGCTAGGCCAGTAATTTTATTACTCACCATTAATTGTTTTGAAAAGGTAGTGGTGAGCAGCATTACTGAACCATTCACCCACAGTATTATTTGTTGGTAGAGGGGACAGGGGAGAGAGAAGTTCCAGGACTGTGACCTAGTGAAAGTGAAGGAATGGCAATATATTTCCTAATCACAATGCTATGGGCTTGGACAGAAACCTTTCTCCTGTCTCGTGCATATTGTCAAGGTTTCACTCCTGTGCAGGAGTGCAGGCTTGGTATACTCTCAGATTGATATTCAGCTAGGCAATAATACCAACCACTTTTGCAATGTGCATGTTGATTTCAACATTAAATGACAAATTGTTGGTGATTATGGAGCCTAGATATGTGCAGCAATCGTCGACCCCCAGTGTCACATTTTCAATCTTGATAAATAGTGGTTTGGTAATCTTCTGGATCTTGAGATTTGTATTCCTGAAACTGATGGTCAAACCAAAGTTCTTTACAGGTATGTGGGAGTGTGTCTATTTGCTGCAAATGGTATTCCTCGATTTGGAATGCTAATTTAGCATCATCTCTCTCTCATAGCACTTGGCACACTTTTGCCTTTGATATTAGGCAGGGAAAATTATCATTGGCATTAAATGGGGGAAGTGATGGGTGTAACACTACCATGAGTTCTACTTCAGGAAAAAGACTTACTAATTAAGCTCTAAACACCATGGAGAACCTGTATATCACTAAACAGTGAGATATTAAGCCAATGGTGGAGGAACTCAGCAAAGCTATTGACTCGTTTGAGGAAGAATAGACTTTTTAAAAAAATATATTTTTGGAAATTGTTATTCTGCTGTGCATCTATCTGTGTATAAATCATTCAATGTAAATGGGGAAAAGGCTATTGGAGACTCTTTGTCTGGATAATTTGAGGGATGAAAGGAGTGAAAACGCATTTGTAATGAAAGTCATCACTTTCTATGTAAATAATTAGAATATAGAAATTTGCATTAAGAGAGCTGTTAAATTTTAAAGGTATGACAGGCTTTTCCAGCTTGCAAAGGTTTCATTAGTGAAAGAGGGAAGATTGTTAAATTATATTTGAACCCAAAAGTGGGGCAGTTGGAAAGACCTGAAAGGTTTTTATATTTTGGAAACATTAAGGGGTATTAAAATGTGATGGGCCTGGCCTGCTGTGCTGCTGGAGTAGTGCACTGGGCCAGGAAATGTCAGCAGGAATCTTAAACAGGAATTGTGACCAGTATCCAGCCAATCATGACTTTCCTGCTCCATTTTTATATGGTGTAATCAATCACAAAAATGGGGAACAGTGCAAGGCTGATTACAATAATAATATACTCATCTGAATATCACCTGTGAGCCCAAATGGTATCATCCAGGGTCACTAATGCTTCCGACTCCGCCGGGGTAAGTTCCAACCAGTGGGGATTTAAAGCTTGTTTCCATCAATGGCTCCTAGATGTGAGGGCCTCAGTAAAGGGGGCAGAAGCCATTCTGGCCCCCTGGGTGGTCGGGGGCAGAGGGAATTGCCCCTTGGGCAGTGCCAGCCTGGCATGGTCAGCCAAGCACTCTGGCAGTGCCAACCTGGCACATGACACTAGCGCTGCTCACAAAGGGTGGGGCCTGAAGAGATCGGGCCAGATCAAGAGCGGGTTGATTAAGAAAACAAAGAACAAAGAACAAAACAGCACAGGAAACAGGCCCTTCAGCCCAACGTGCCCACGCTGCTACCCCGATGTTCCCATCTCTACCCATGATCCCTGTCTATGTTTATAGACCTATGGATTAAAAACCAAATTTGAGACAATTTAGGGAGAATTTGATTTGCCAATTAGCCTAAGAGCACATCTTTGGGATGTGGGAGGAAACTGGAGCACCTGGAGGAAACCCACACAAGCACGGGGAGAATGCGCAAACTCCCACAGACACAGGCCCAAATCTGTGTATCTGCACAGCACGGCGATAGTCACTGAGCTGTCGTGTTGCCCATCAAATGGTCCAGGTCAAGCGTACACTAATGATGTGAAGCACTAAGATACTCTCAAAAAAAATCCAAGAGCAGTCCTCTCACGACCCATCGCATGTATGCCCCTTGTTAGACAACAAGGTGGACCAAAGCACCTGTAGGATAAAAACAAGTTCATCAATATCATCATCTATTGACACACTTCCCAGGGACTCCCAAGGCTCATGATCCCTATTTTAAATCAGTTTTCTATACCCTTCATTCCCATTCTGTTCATGTGCCCATCTAAGTATTTCTTAAATAACTCCAGAGTACCTGCCTCCACCACTTTACTTGGCAGCGCATTCCATACCCCCCCCACCCTCTGTGTGCAAAAACTCCCTCTAGCATCCAAATTATACCTTACCCCCCTCACCCTAAGCCCGTGACCCCTCATGCTATTCGAGTCCATCCTAGGAAAATGCTTAACCCTGTTTACTCTATCTATACCCCTCATAATCTTGTACACCTCTATTAGATCTCCTCTAAGTCTACGTCTTTCTAAGGAAAACAGTCCCAATTTGCCTAACATCTCCTCGTAACTCACACCTTCCATACCAGGCAGCATCCTGGTAAACCTCCTCTGCACTCTCTCCAGAGTCTCCACGTCCTTCCGGTAGTAAGGCGACCAGAACTGGACGCTGTATTCCAAATGAGGTCTAACCAACATGTTATACAACTGCAACATTAAAGGTCAGCTCTTGTACTCTATACCCCTTCCTATAAAGGCTAGCATATCATATGCTTTCTTCACAACCTTCTCCACTTGCTCTGCCACCTTCAGAGACTTGTTCACCTGCACCCCCAGGTCCTTCTGTGTTTCTATACTTTTAATAGGTCTACCCTTTATCATATACTTCCCCCATACATTCTTTCTCCTGAAATGCATCACCTCACATTTATCAGGATTGAATTCCATCTGCCATCTATCTGCCCAAGCTACCAGCCTATCTATGTCCTGCTGCCTCGCCTGACAATGCTCCTCACTATCCGCAAGTCCAGCCATCTTTGTATCGTCTGCAAACTTGCTGATCACTCCACTTACTCCCTCTTCCAAGTCATTTATATATATTACAAATAGAAGAGGTCCCAGCACCGAGCCCTGCGGCACACCACTAGTGACCGACCTCCAGCTAGAAAAACACCCTTCCACTATTAGTCTCTGTCTCCTATTACTAAGCCAGTTACTTATCCATCTAGCTACTTGTCCTTGTATCTCATGACCCTTGACCTTCTCAACTAACCACTCATGAGGGACTTTGTCAAACAATTATAAATCTAAATAGATGACATCAACGGCTCACCCTTCGTCCACTGTTTTCGACACCTGCTCAAAAAACTCTACCAGATTCGTAAGGCACAACCTCCCCTTAACAAAGCCATGCTGCTAATACAGTGTTGGTTGGGGACCATTGTGTAATCTGCAAGTGATCAGTAGGTGAATGAGAGGATCGATTGGGGCTGGCCATGGGAGGAGGAGACAATAATCAGGGCTTGCCGTGATGGAGGGGAGCAATCAGGACTTGCTTTGAGGGAGGGAAGCAATTAGGGCTTACCATGGGATGGATGAAGCAATCAGGTCTTGTCATGGAGGGGCACTGCTGGGGTATCAGTGTGATTACGTAGTGGCCACCCAGAACATGTTGATGCCAGTATTAAAGCCAACCCTCCAACAAGGAATTCATAGCAATAAGGGACTCATGTTGGAAGTTCAACTGCCCAAAAAAATAGGCGGAACGATCTCCAGGCTTCCAGTTCATTGGGCACTTAATTTTTTTGTTGGGAAAATAACTCCATATTTGCACATTTTGAAAGGTGAAAGGAGTGAAGGTGGTAAATGCTGAGAACAGTGGAAAAATGGATGGGGAAAGCAAGGGATATATAAGGAGAGATGTTGAACTGATTTGGTGTCAGCGTGTGAAGAAGAACTCTCAAAAACAGCTCCAGGTAGAAAGAAGGAGAAGTTTGAATCAGCCATCAAGTCAATCTGGTAAAGTCTTGAGCTGGAAAGGAGTCTTGTTCTGAAGGTTCTTGGATATCCATAGCATACTGGAAGTGAATTTGAGAGATATTACAGTGATAGACACATTCACCCCTGACTTAATATATTGGCTTGATATTGCATTATAAATGTATAAAATTGTTGCTCTACATTCAGCCATAAGAAAGATGAAGAGGCTCCTGTTCCCTCTACTTCTATGGCTTCTCCTGAATGGAGGTGGCACTGTGGTTAGCAATGCTGTCTTATAGTGCCAGGGATCTGGGTTTGATTCCTGGTTTGGATCACTGGTGGTATGGAGTTCTCCCTGTATAGGCATTGGTTTCCTCCAGGTTCTCTAGTTTCCTCCCACAGTATGAAAGACATGCTGGTTAGGTGCATTGACTTGGAATTGGAATGTGGTGACTAGGGGAATTTCACAGTAACTTCATTGCTGTGTTAATGTAAGCTTTACTTGTGAGTAATAAGTACACTTTAAAAAAAAACTTTATTCACCTTCTTGCAGGAGCAAATTCCACATTCTAACCATTCAATGGCATAAAAGAGATTCTCATGAATTCCCTATTGGATTTATTAATGACTGCCTTTTATTTATGATCACCTAGTTTTGGTTCCCCTCGGCAAAGGAAGAAGTTTCATGTCTCGTCAATGGAACACTTTTATAATCTTGAAGATCTCAACATTCTCTTCCCAAGAGAAAAGACCATCCTTTCAACCTTTCATTTTAGGTAAAACCTCTCAATGTTGATGTGATCCTTGTAAATCTATTTTTTATACTCTAATTTCAAGACCTCTATATCCTTTCTATAATATGGAAAGCATAATTGTATGCGATATTCAGTATGGTCTAATCAAGGTTCCATATCAGCTTATATTCCCCGGAGTTTAGAAAAATGACAATTGATCACATTGAAATATAGGATTCTTAGAGAGTTTAATGGAGGGGATAATTTGTTTTATTTCTTTTAACTAGTCTCACAAGTAGGCTTATATTAACACTGCAATGAAGTTATTGTGAAAATTCCCTAGTCACCACACACCACTGCCTGTTTGGGTAAAGTGAGGGAGAATTTAATATGGCCAATGCTCCAGCATGTTTTTCAGACTGTGGCAGGAAACCAGAACACCTGGAGGAAACACACACAGGCACGGGGAGAATTTGCAGACTCCGCATTGCCAGTGACCCAAGCTGGGGATTAAACCCAGGTACCTGGCATTGTAAGGCAGTAGTTCCATCCACTGTGTTACCGTACCACCCTAATAAATTTTCATTTCTTAACCAGGAGCCGAACCTGGGCTGCGGCAGTGAAAATGCCAAATCCTAATCACTAGACTTTGCTTGGGGATGCAGTTATACCTCAATGTTGAGGCCAACAATCAATTCATTGACTTTACCTGACACAGTATGATTGGTTGTGGTGCAATTGGGAATGGATTTCAGTATGTGGGAAGTGTTCAACTGGCACAGGCTCCACCTGAACTGCTCCTCATGGTCCACTTGTGGAGTAAGTGGCAAGGAGACATGAACCTTCACGCAGTCCTCCTGTCAATGTGAGATTTCCAACCTGAAAACCTGCAAACTAATGCTGTCAAGAACATGACTGAACTGTCCAAATAGTAAAAACTCATTGGAAAATTGACTCATTTAGGGGCAACAAAGCTGTGAAAGTGGGTAAATGATATGAATACAACATTGAAGATTTGTCCTAGAATGGGCAGTCATTGATTGTTGGCCCAGTGCAGAGCCTTCACTAAGAAGCATAGTTTCAGGATAACCGGCTGCTTATTTTAAATTGAGATGATGAGAAACCTCTTAATTCACAGGATTAGGGATTGTTGGAATTCCCTATCCTAGAGGACTGTGAATGTTCAGTTGTTAAAATCATGGCTGAGGTCATTTACCTTTATGTTTTTGGATTTTAAGGAAATCAAAGGATATGGGGATGAGAGGGGAAAATGGAGCTGAGCTTAAGCTATGATCTTATTAAATAACAAAGCAGACCTGAGAAGATTCCTGGCGTACTCCTGCTCTAATTTCTTATGTTCCTACAATTTCATGTTGTTAACACAACTTCCCTATTTTTCAATTATATCCCTCTTGAAATGAATTCTAGTGTTCTGGTTGTTTTTATAGATTTATTAACCTATCTTGCTACTGTTTGTGATTTGTGTATCTATACCCCTTGGCTGCAATGTCCCATTTTATTTTCAAAGGAACATTGTCTCCTTATATTGTAAATCAAAATGCACCATCTCATACTTGACTTACTCACTCATTTTGCAGCTTTATTAATAGCTTCTTGTATTTTGTCATATTGTTCAATTTCAGTATTCCACTGATTTTGAAACTGTACTTTTGATTCCTAAATCCAAATTATTTATAGCAATGTTGAATAACAATGTTCCTAACATAAACTCTAATAGGATATTCTTCCCCATTATTCCCATTCTTTGTCAGTCTGAGCAGCTAACCTCAGGTAAAAGGGACATTCCTTTAAAACAGATGAGGAGGAATTTCTTTAGCCAGAGAGTGGTGAATCCTTCAAACTCTTTATTGCAGCAGGCTGTAGAGGCCAAGTCATTGAGTATCTTTTAGATAGAGGTAGATAGGTTCTTGATTTAATAAGGGGTTCAGGGATTATGGGAAAAAGGCAGGAGAAGGGGGATGAGAAAAATATCAGCCATGATTGAATAGAGAAGCAAACTCAATGGGCCGAGTGGCCTGCTTCTGCTCCTATGTCTGATGGTCTTATAACCTTACGACTGCTGGGTTTTTTTTGTCCTTTCATTGCCAATTTTCTGTTCATTCTGCTACCTATTCCCCTAAGTCAACATATTCTAATTTCACAATGAATCTCCTGTGTAATATCTGTTTGAGGGTTTTGAAAATCCAAATATTTGGCACTTATGCATTCATTTTTCTCTTCTAAGAATTTAATAACATTCATCAAGCACATACATTTAGAAATCTGTGTTGAATACTTTTATATTTTTGTTTCTAAATTTAAGAATAAGAAATTCTATTATCTTTCCTTCCACTGGAATTAAATTCACAAGTCGTTAGTTCCCTTAATCCTTTACTTGAAAAAGGGCATAATAGTCAATGGCTAATAGTCTGGGGGTACTATCAATATCCTGGGGGTTACCATTGACTAGAAATTGAACTAAATATGGGGCTTCTAAAGCAGGCCAGATATTGGGAGTTTGACCTTGAGCAACTCAGTTCCTGGCTCTTCAAAACATGTCCATCATCTACATTTCATAAATCAGGAGTGTGATGGAATACTCTCCACTTCCTTGGATGAGTGCAAGTCAAACAACACTGGCCAAAGGATAAAAGCAGCCTACTTGATTGGCACTCTGTCCATCACAATAAATATTTACTCCCTCCACTACCAATAACATGTATGTACAATTGACAAGATACGTCACAGCAACTCACCAAGACTCCTTTGTCAGCGCTACCAAATTGGTGACCTCTATCACTTGGAAGGACAAGTCTGCAGACAAGAAAACTAAGTGCAAGTTCCTCTGCAGACACATCCATTCTGACTTGAAACTACATACTGTTCCTTCACAGTTGCTGGATCAAAATCCAGGAGATCCCTTCCTGACGATGCTGTGGGTACACCTTTACCACACAAGCTGCAGTGGTTCAAGAAGGTGGCCCACCACCATCTTCTCAAGGGCAATTATTATTGGGCAATGAAAGCTGGTTAAGCCACTGATGCATATCTCAGGAAATAATTAAAGAAGCGGAACTTTTGTCTGTTCGAGGACCTGCTCAGTATTAAATGGAACAGAAACTGCTTGGATCCTACAATTGGCATTGATCTGCTCTGCAATGCTATTACCCTTCACACTTACGTGAAGAGGATGTAAGGAGGCTACAAAAATATATAGATTAAGTGGATTAGCTGGCAAGTGCAGTATAATGTGAAATCATTCATTTTGGCAAGAAGAATAAAAGAAGCACATTATCTTAATCGTGGGAGTTTGCAAAGCTCTGAGATCAGTGGGATCTAGGCGTCTTGGTGTCTGAATCGTAAATAGCTAGTATGCAGGTACAGAAAGTAATTAGGAAAGCTAATAAAAGGTTATCATTTATTATGAAGGGAATTGAATACAAACAATAGGGAGGTTATCCTTCACTTTTACAAAGCACCAGTGAAATGACATCTGGAGTATTATGTACAGTATTGATTAACTTATTTAAGAAAGAATGTAAATACATGGGAAGCAGTTTAGGAAAAATTGTCTGGACTAATAACTGGAATGGGCAGGTTGTCTCATGAGGAAGTGTTACATAGGCAAGGTTTGCACCTGTTGGAATTGAGAGGGGGAAGGGGCAACTTGATTGGAACATACAAGATCCTGAGGGGTCTTGACAGAGTGAATATTGAAAGGATGTTTCCTCTTGTGGGAGAATCCAGAACTGAGTGTCATTGTTTAACAATAAGGGATTGTCCACTTAAAATGGAGATGGTGTGGACTTTTTTCTCTTACGATTTGAGTCTTTGAAACTCTGTTCTTGAAAAGCTGGTAGAAACAGCGTTTGAATATTTTTAAGGCAGAGGTGGATAGATTCTTGTCAAGCAAGGCGGTGATAGGAAGTAGGTAAGATGCAGATTTGAGATGACTATGATATCAAACATGATCTTATTAAATGCTAGAACAGACTTGAAGACCCAAATGGCCCAAAGCTGTTTCAGCTTGTACATTGAAGTTGCAAAGTTCAAAATTTCATCCAATAGATCATCATAGAATCATGCAGTGCAGAAAGAGGCCCTTCAGCCCATTGAGTCTGCACTGACCACAATCCCATTCAAGCCCTACCCCATATATTTTACCCATTAATCCCTCTAACCTACGCATCTCAGGACACTAAGGGGCAATATTTTAGCATGGTTAATCAACCTAACCCGCACATCTTTGGATTGTGGGAGGAAACCCACACAGACACAAGGAGGATGTGCAAATTCCACACAGACAGTGACCCAAGCTGGGAATCGAACCCAGGTCACTGGAGCTGTGAAGTAGCAGTGAAAACTATTGTGCTACTGTGGCAAAAAAGTCATCTCTGAAAGATATTGCAGTCAAACCTAATTCTGCATCGCACCACTTTCCCCCATCAACACTGCATTTAAGCATGCTTCATTAGATTGTGATCAAATGTGAGAATTCTGCTAATTTTCTTCCTATCTTAGGTTTGAGATAGGACTGGGGGGGATAATTGAGATTAGCAAAATTTAATTGGGGTCAGGTCATCTATGATAAGTCTTTATGTCTCACTTCTGCATTGGTGGATATTATTTCCAACTAAGGTAATGAAATTGCATTTTATCTTGCATTTCTCGCATCTTTACCAGCAGAGTGGAACTGTCTAATAAAACTATTTTGTGTCACACTTTGCTGTAAGTACAAATGGGCCTAGATGTATCAAAAGCTATAAGGCACATATAAACCTCAAATAAAATATTTCTCATGTTAAAAATGCAGGAAGGCTGTTCATCTATTTTCTTTGCTGAAACTACAACTTTTTTTTGTATTTATCGGCCATTACAGTCTGACATTTTTTTTCATGATTTTAGACCAATATCTATTAGGAGTAAACACACAGGCTGACAGTAATTTTAACCAAGGCTGATGGAAAGCTCATGGCCACTGTAAAGCACAGCAGCGTACAGGTGAAGTAGAGCATGGTTTGAAATGCGTATACTTTAATGCAAGAAGTATTCGCAAAAAGGTGGAGGAACTTGCAGCTTGGATCAATACCTGGAACTTAGATGTTGTAGCCATTTCAGAGACATGAATAGAGCAGGGACAGGAATGGTTGTTGCAGGTTCTGGGGTTCAAATGCTTCAGTCGGAGTAGAGAAGGAGGTGGGGGGGGGGAGGAGTGGCATTATTAGTTCAAAACTGTATCACAGTGACAGAAAGGAAGTTTGATGAGGACTTGTCTGTTGAGGTAGTATGGGCTGAGATTAGAAACAGGAGAGGAGAGGTCACCCTGTTGGGAGTCTTTTATAGACCTCCTAAAAGTTCTAGAGAAGTAGAGGAAAGGATTGCAAAGTCGATCCTGGACAGGAGTGAAAGTAATAGGGTAATTGTTATGGGGGACTTTAACTTTACTAATATTGATTGGAATAGCTATAGCTCTAGCTCGTTAGAGGGGTCAGTTTTTATACAAAGTGTGCAGGAAGGTTTTTTGACTCAGTATGTAGATAGGCCAACTAGAGGTGAGGCTACATTGGATTTGGTGCTGGGCAATAAGCCAGACCAGGTGTTAGGCTTGGAAGTTCGTGAACATTTTGGTGATAGTGACCACAATTCGGTTACGTTCACCTTAGTGATGGATAGGGATAGGCATGAAGCTGGGGGCAGTAGTTATAGCTGGGGGAAGGGTAATTATGAGGCCATCAGGAGAGAATTAGGGTGCATAGATTGGATTAGGAAACTACAGGGACTGGGAACATCTGGAATGTGGAGCTTATTCAAGGAGCAACTGCTGCGAGTCCTTGATAAGTATGTCCCTGTCAGGCAAGGAGGAAATGGTCGAGTAAGGGAACCATGGTGTACTAAAAAAGTTGATTTGCTGGTTAAAAAGAAAAAAGAGGCTTATGTCAGGATGAGGCTTGAAGGCTCAGTTAGTGCAATGGATAGCTATAGATTAGCCAGGAGGGAGCTAAAGAGTGAGTTGAGGAGAGCTAAAAGAGGACACGAGAAGACTTTGGCTGATAGGATCAAGGAGAATCCTAAAGCTTTCTTCAGATATGTTAAGAATAGAAGATTGGTTAGGACAAGATTAGGGCCAGTCAGAGACAGCAGTGGGAAGTTGTGCGTGGAGCCTGAAGAGATTGGAGAGGCACTGAACAAATAATTCTCTTCGGTATCCACTCAGGGAGATGTAAATGTAGTTATGGAGAACACTGGGATACAGGATTGCAAACTGGAAAGCATTGAAGTAGATAAGGAGGATGTGCTAGTTATTCTTGAGGGTTTGAAGTTAGATAAGTCCCCTGGACTGGACAGGATTTACCCTAGGATTCTCTGGGAGGTGGGAGAGGCGATTGCAGAGCCTCTGGCTCTGATCTTCAGGTCATCGTTAGTTACGGGTATACTGCCAGAAGACTGGAAGATAGCGAATGTGGTCCCATTGTTCAAGAAGGGGAATAGAGACTTTCCGGGAAATTATAGGCCGGTGAGTCTTACTTCTGTTGTGGGCAAAGTATTGGAAAGAATTATTAGGGATAGGATTTATAGTTATTTAGAGAGAAATGAATTGATTGGGGATAGTCAGCATGGTTTTGTGAAGGGTAGGTCATGCCTTACTAACCTTATTGAGTTTTTTGAAAAAGTGACCAAAGAGGTGGATGGGGGTAAGGCAGTTGATGTGGTATATATGGACTTTAGTAAGGCGTTCGATAAGGTGGCCCATGGAAGGCTTCTGCAGAAAGTGCAGATGTATGGGATTGAGGGTGATTTAGCTAATTGGATTAGGAATTGGCTAGCAGATAGAAGACAGAGGGTGGTGGTTGATGGAAATTATTCATCGTGGAGTTCGGTTACAAGTGGTGTACCTCAGGGATCTGTTTTGGGGCCCCTGCTGTTTGTAATTTTTATAAATGATCTGGATGAGGGTATTGAAGGATGGATTAGTAAATTTGCGGATGACACCAAAGTCTGAGGAGTGGTAGATAGTGAAGAGGGGTGTTATAGTTTGCAGAGAGACTTGGACAAGTTGCAGAGCTGGGCCGAGAGGTGGCAAATGGAGTTTAATGTGGAAAAGTGTGAGGTAATTCACTTTGGCAGGAATAACAAATGTGTAGAGTATAGGGCTAATGGTAGGACTCTTAATAGTGTTGAAGAACAGAGAGATCTTGGTGTATATGTGCATAGATCCCTGAAAGTTGGCAATCAAGTCGATAAGGTTGTTAAGAAGGCATAGGAGTCTTAGCTTTTATTGGTAGGGGGATTGAATTTCGGAGCCGCAACGTCATGTTGCAACTGTACAAAACTCTAGTGCGGCCGCACTTGGAGTATTGTGTGCAGTTCTGGTCCCCACATTATAAGAAAGATGTGGAGGCATTGGAGAGGGTACAGAGGAGGTTTACCAGGATGTTGCCTGGTATGGAGGGCAGGTCTTATGAGGAGAGGCTGAGGGATTTGAGGTTGTTTTCGTTAGAAAGAAGGCGGCTAAGAGGAGACCTTATTGAAACATATAAGATGATTAGAGGTTTAGATAGGGTGGACAGTGATAGCCTTTTTCCTAGGATGGAGAAAGCTAGCACGAGGGGACATAGCTTTAAATTAAGGGGTGGTAGTTATAGGACGATGTCAGAGGTAGGTTCTTTACCCAGAGGGTGGTAAGGGTATGGAATGCCCTGCCTGCTGCAGTTGTAGATGCGCCAAGTTTGGTGGCGTTTAAGAGGTTAGTACATAAGTTTATGGATGAAAAGGGAATGGTTTAGGTTAGGGTCATTGCTTTTTCCTAATTGGTCGGCGCAACATCGAAGGCCGAAGGGCCTGTTCTGCGCTGTAATGTTCTATGTTCTATGTTCTCTGTTGCTGAATTTCAATTCGCACCACCGAATTTTTATCTCTGTAATCCACCTCTGGCATAGTTCTTTAGGATTTGTTGAAGAAATTGGTGTCCCCAGATTCTCAATCTCAAGGTTTATCACTGCAGTTAATCATTCCTAAGTAGACCATGTCTTAAGGGGCTGCACATTTGACAGCTAAGCTGTATTAAATTCTTCAGTTTTCACCTCTTTTTTTCCACACACTTACCTGCTCTCAATGATTGTGCAACATCAGCATGAGGTCCCATTCTCGCATGAGTTGGCAGGCAATATTTAAATGAGACTTGGGAGTTAAACTAACCTTACTTTTCTTAGAAGGTGAGTTTTGACCAAAAGTATAGCTCACCCTTGGTAAACCAACCCTCGACCCCTTGAGCTTCAGATCGAGAAGGCATGGTGGCACAGTGGTTAGCACTGCTGCCTCACAGTGCCAGGGGCCCGAGTTCAATTCTGGTCTCAGTGTGATTTGTCTATGAGGGTTTCCTCTGGGTGGCCCGGTTTCCTGTCTCACTCCAAAGATGTCCAGGTTAGGTGGATTGTCCCTGAGAGTCAGGGGGATTAGCAGAGTAAATACGTGGTGTAATGGGGATAGGGCCTAGGTGGGATTATTGTTTGTGCAGTGTGGATAGACTGAGTGCCTTCCTTCTGCACTGTAGAGATTCTATAATTCACATTTGCTGATTTTAGCTGGAAAAATGGAAGTAACATTTGTCATATCTTTTTGTCATTCTAGTAATAAAGCAATTTATTCTTTTCTGACCCTCTGATCATTACTCCTGTCAACAGCGTACACTATTTTAGTAGCTTCTTGAGGACAATCTTGTTCCTTTTAATGTTACAATTGCTGGAAGTTTGCTCAAGGCTGCTTTTAATCATAGCTGTAACTTGAGTGGAGGATTGGCAGAAACTCTTGGATGCATGTGTGAATGGGGTATCCACTACTTGTTATGGTTGATGATAGGAAACCCTTGAAGGAACATTCTACCAATTGTCTATTAACAGTTTATCTTCACTTTGTAGCAACAGAACTGGATGAGAGAACAGAAGAAAGTTTTATAAGTTTATTTATTGATGTTGCAAGTAGGCTTACATTAACACTACAATGAAGTTATTGTGAAAATCCTCTAGTCACCATACTCTGGTGCTATTTTGGGTTTATGAAGGTGAATTTAGCATGGCCAATGTACCCAACCAACTTGTCCTTCAGACTGTGGGAGAAAGCCAGAGCACCAGGAGGAAACCCACACAGACATGGGGAGAATGTGCAGATTCCGTACAGAATGACCCAAGCCGGGAATTGAATCCAAGTCCCTAGTGTGGTGAGGCAACAGAGCTCACCACTGTACTCACCATGCGGCCCCGAGTATGATAGAAAGATGAATGAAAATATCTTTGATATATTAATATTTATGCTTTGGAACTTCAATGAAAATAAGCCAGAAAATCCTAAAAAATTATACTTCACTGTGTGGAATGGTCCAAGAAACAGTAAGAAGAGGCTAAAATAAATGCTTGCTATGAAAACTTCATGAGTTGAGCTACTATATGGCAATAATGACCTTGCTGCCACTTATTTCCCTGGCATTATTTCACAGGTGGCTGAGCCAACAGATGCACATTCAGAGGTTAATGGGAGTAAGCCATTTCCACAGATTAAGTCTCAATAACTCTGAGACATTTTAAAAGTTGCTGGCATTTGCAAACTTTTAATTCACAAAGTGGCATTGTTCCTCGTCATTCAAAAAATACATTAACAGAAGTGTTTCACCATTTATGCATGATGTGTTATTATATAATAAATTATTTACATTGTAATGGACTATTTCTAAGAGACTGACAGGAATTGTTGTGAGCTTTATCAATACTAGCAGGGCTGTCTAAAGCCTGTAAGATGCAAAGCAGAAATTTAATCTTCCACTTAATGCTGAAGGGTTCTAACTATGCAAATCCAAAGATCAATGAGACATTAATAAATTGCTGAAGGAAACATAGATGCAAGAAGAAGTCCCTAAACCAACACAAGTTGTTTCCAATTCCTGAATTGCTGCAGAGAATGATTTGCTTTAGATTGGTACTGGTTCCTTCAATGGGCAAGATTTTCTGGCCATGCTTGCCCTAAAACTAGAAAAATCCCATCCAAGGTTAACGGACCTTTTGATGGTTGGTCCCTCATCCACTCCAATTCCTGTGGCAGCAGAATGAGAAAGTTCTCCCCTTTGAAATGGGCTGGAAACACCAGGAAAAGCTAGCTTTTATCATCTGTTTTCAGTTTTTCTTAAATTTTGTTCAGGTGCTATTGTTCTTTATTTTAATTTTAATGCATATTTTATTGAAAAGTCAATCCACTAGTAGACAGTCAGAACAACTATCTAGATTTAAATCCACTCCAAATATAAATATATATAAGCAATGAGTTTGTCCTGCATTTAAAAAATTGCAACAGAACTTGATTAAATGAGAAACTATGAAGTTTCACCAGGTCATTAGATATGGTTTCACCATAGAAAATATGGTCCCAAATTTGGCTTTCCCAAACCAGCACGCATGGAAGTGAGACTATCTAATTTATTTTAAAAAGGCCCCTCTTCCCCTGAACACTATTAAGATAAAAAAATGTTTCTCTATGCAATCATATTTTCAGAAGTCTTTTCAACCACATCCTCCAATCTTTCTATAATTGATTAATTGGAGATTCAGTCCTGAGATAACAAATCAATGCTGTTTGAGCCAGCCATTGATTGCCCAGAGTAACATTTACATTCCATAAATAACACTGTCAATTGCAGCACGTTGTGGAGTTTAGTGGGTATAATGAAGCCGATGCTCAGATAGTCCAGTTACAATGCCACAGTTGGAAAAATGTGATTAATGTTGTTCTGCTACCTTACCGTATTTTAAAAGCTGAAGCCTAATAAAACAAGTTTATCCAGGATGAAGGAGGGTTTGCTGACAGTTTAGGAGTTATTGGCAGTACTCATAAAAGCTTTTAATGTTTAACCTACTCTGGGTTCACTCTACGTTGCTTGATAGATTTGTACTGACCTTTCTGGGCAAAAATCTGCTTCAAAATAATAAAATATGCAATGTGGAAACTGTAAAGAAATCTCCATACATACTTACAAAATATAATTTAAATAATGGAGATTACAAAGCAGAATTTCTATCCTGGCAACTTGCTAAATATATATTCATCTTTCAAAAGAACCAATCTGAAGCACATGAGGTATTAAAGTAACAGACCTAATGGAGTCAGGAAGCACGTATTTAAAATGGTGGAACTTTATTTAAAATAATTACTTCTATTTAATAAACTCTTTGTGCCATACATACTCTGTAAATCCACATGTAGTAATGGGGCTAGTTTAAGAGTTCTTTAGCATATTTTAGTGCAATTGAACTAAGTAGATACTTAACTGTTTAAAATGAGAAGATGAAGTTACCACTTTCTGAGTTCAATGACAGGAAGATATTAAATCCACAGAATTATTCCATGATTTCCAAATTTCATTGGGCTGACAAGATCAATTATAATTAATACCGTTATATTGCATCTGGAGACCAGGCAGTTTCAATAAAGATTCAATTTGGACTCAATAAATTGAATGCCTGTTCTCACTGTGGAGAAATTACCCCTGATAATAGGAAACAATCTCCAGTCTGTACTACGCAAATGACTTTATTTACTCTGTAGCTTATGCTGAAATTTCAAATCTGCAAACGTTGGCATAGGTATTCTTTGGGAACATAATTTCACCCAAAGTGTCAGTAATAAGTCTTCAATAATCTTCCTGCAGCTGCCGGAGTATTCGTGTGTAGAATTATTTCATTTGGTATGATATTTTGTTTCCACAGCTGTTGAAAATTAAAGGGATTCAAAAACATTTGCTGTGATGGCCTTCATGTTGTTCAGGCTCTTGGTGGAAGCATTGCTTACAGTGTAAAAATTCCAGAGGAAGAAAAATCAACATAAGCTGTACATTGTTTTTTTGGTGCGTCAGCAGTGGGATGGTGGTGAAAATGAAGGGGTTGATGGAAGAAACAAATCTGCACGCTTCCATTTAGCAGGCCCATTGTTGGTCTTGCTGACAATTTGCAGGAATATTTTTGTACCTTGAGCGTGATCATTCAGCTAAGAAGATTTTGACACTGTGTCAAACATATTCTCTGTGTGAATCCAGGTACAAATGCCTCTGTTACATCATTGTGTTACAGGAAAATACTTCTCATCACCCATTGGCTTCAATGCTGATTGTTGGGATGCCTCAGTTAAATAATATAGGGTATAATGCCCTATGCATCGGGGGAGAAGAGGTTGCGGGGAGTGTGGGGACACAGGGAGTCATGGTTGCACATCCATGGTTCATGGAGGCAGCGGCACATGAAATCCTGCAGCCACTTTCAAACAAATGTAATTTTTCTCAGTGGGATATGCAAAATCAGGCCTGTTGACTTTAGACATTTGTTGGGTAGGGTACACTTTTGATGAGGTTTGGGACTCTTTCAGATAGGTCCAATTTCTTCTTTGTTTGATGTATGGTGCCCTTTTGGAAAAGTTAAGTGCTCTTCAGGATAACGTAAAATTCCAACAGCGTAGAAGAAGTCATTTGGTCCTCCAGATGTGCAATGACTGTGACAGAGTATCTTACCCAAGTCATCTCCCGACCCTATTCCTGTAACTGGACACATTTCCCATTGCTAATCCATCTAACCTACACATCTTGGAACATTAATGGGTAATTTAGCACGGCCAATCCACTTAACCCACACATCTTTGAACTGTGGGAGGAAACTTGTGCATCAGGAGGAAGATGTGCAGACACAGGGAAAATGTGCGAAGTCCACAGATGGTTACCCAAGGCTAGAATCGAACCTGGGCTGATGGCACTGTGAGGCAGCAGTGCTAACCACTGTACCATCCTATGTTCTGAATGAGTACTTAATTATATGGATGTTTTCTCCGGATTTGGGTTTGCACAGTTAGGATTTTTTTTAGGCTTAACATTATAATTATCATAAAATAATATTAGTGAAATATACACAAGTACTGGGAAGGGGTTATTGAAGATCCTGCAACTGCAATGGGTTTGTGAAGGACAAACAGTAATGTCCATAAATAACATTTGCTTTACAATGTTAATACCAAGGTCTCCAACAGCCCGTGATAAAAAGACTTACAGGATATTCAGGACACTCTCTGGGATTAAGAGGTATTTGTAATTCAGTAGCGTCTGTTCTTCAAAACTCAATATCCTGAATTCTAATCTGATGAGAGGATGGGGGAGGCCTCTGATTTCTGCCAAACTTCAGAAGAGCTGCAGCAGAGAATTCCCTGCTCACTCTTCTCAACAGTGTTTCCAGTTGAAAGAAAGCCAGCACGTTAAGCTTGTGGTGACTCCTAGCCAAGTGCAACAGTCTGTCACTGGTACATTCCTCTGAGAAGAAAGAAACCTCTACCCCCAGAGTATCATGCATATCAATCAGCCATTCATCCATGCCTGACATCCAAGGCAGTATTTGGTTCATGATTTTGTCACAAAATCATAGAATCCTTACAACACAGAAGAGGCTATTTGACCCATCAAACCTACATTGATTCTCTGACAATGTTTCTTACCCAGGCCTTCTACCCCACCTTATTGCCACAACCTTACATATTTACTATGGTCAATCCATCTAACCTTCACATCTTGGGACGCTCAGGGACAATTTATCATGGCCAATCCACCTAATACGCATACCCATGGACTGTGGGAAAAAACTGGGGCACCCAGAGGATGCCCACACAGGAATGGGGAGAGCATGCAAACTCCACACAGTCACCCAAGCTAGAATTGATCCTGGGTACCTGAAGCTAACAGTCATGTCACCATGCAAACAATCACCATAAGGGATTTTGTAAACATGTATTTCAAACTAGGCAAGTGAAAACACATCTACATGGATAAACAACACAGTTGTGATGTATATGCCTACAGACAAAAATAAAGATTGGATCACATGTCACACTTCCCTTCTAATGATAATATGTTGCTATCACGGAAAGTCATATTGCAACATTCCTTTTCCTTTTTAAAGACTTTTCTTTTCCTCCCAAAGAAGTGTAACTATTACAATACATGTTTATGTTAATCAGCATTATATAAATATATCTGACTGGTGAATCTGAATATCTTCAGCATAGAGGTATTTTGCTGGTAAACTTAGACTTTGTAACTGTAAGCTTTTCTGGATGTTTCTTTAATTGTTCTCTTTGGTAGGAATTTCATTCTTGGATGCCATTCCTAGTTGCATTAGGGATCTCATTCTTAATGAAGTAGGACTGTATGCTGGTCGAAAAGCTGGAATGGATTGAATTTAATCTTGGTTATGCCTCACTGCAGCACCTTTGTATGCAATTATTTCATAGGACCTTGGTACCCAGAAAATCCTTGTCATATTGGCTAGTTGTCATGTACTCTCTGCTCTCAAGTACTCCTGGACCTTTTTTTCCAATTGTCAATGTATCAGTTCTGAAACTGCAATATTGGAGTTCTTTGAGGAAGTAGCATTTGCTTTAGAAAATAGGGGAACCAGTGGATGTACTGTGCTTAGATTTGCAGAAGGCATTCAATAGAGAGCCACATACAAAATCATGGCATAGGAATGACATATTGACATTGGCATTATGGATAGATGATTGTTGGCTAACAGGAAGTAGACAGTACTTCACCAAGTATTCACACCTAAAAATGGGTGTGACGCAATGGTAAAATTGGACCCTACATTTGAAAATGCCAAATTTCACTGTGTAAGTCATTCATTCTGCTATGCTGTTAAATCCAGATTAATGAGAAGAAGTAGTGTGATTGATATTCTACTTCTCATAAATCTTAAAACAGTGTACCAATAAATTGCAGTCCATTATCAACAATGATCTCTCCAGATGCACAAAATAAGCTTATAATTGTAAGAATTATGTGGCAGTTTTACTTGACGCATTATGCATTTGTCGTAGAGTAGACAGGGTTGCCGTTGCAGTGTTCAGTGCTTAGGTCAATATCAGGAGGTCCACTCATACAATCTTATTCCATGCAGCAGTTGACATTTGTATTGCTCTAAATACATCAGATTGAATTGTGACATTGGAGTTATGTTAGGCCATGAATGGAGATATTCAGAGTAGTTTGAGATGGATCACCCATGTGAAGTCTGACTGATTCCATGGATTGTCACTTGAGTGAGGTTACAGCACATCTATATATTTACAATCACTAGGTCTTTGGCCTCCAAGATGTAGAGTGTCTGTGACACCCAGGAAGATTTATTGCATTCCAGAAGGATGGATCCAACACATATAATGTGAACTGTCAAATGCTGAGAGATTCACGAGATTTGCCATGGCATTTCTGGTCGGTGAATATGTATTTTTTAGAATTTGAAGGGGTGACTATGTTGACATCTACCCCACGTAAGCCTTGGCCAATAATGAATGGCTGCAAAATCTAATACTAATCATTTGGATGTTGGCAAACACTAGGAATGGACAATAAATGCTGGCCTGTCCACATCCCATAAAAGCATTTTAAAATCTTTAGACAGCATGACTGCATCTATATTTTCCATGAGATTGACCGTGTCAAACTTGTGTTTCCCACTATCATCCACCTCATATCTATGCAATGGGATACTAGATGACCATTGTTTTGCTTGAAGGTACCCACTGTGTATAGCCTGTCTGGAACAGTGCACCATTCTTTGCAGCTGAATTAGCCTTTGCTCTAGTGCATTGCCAGTGCCAGTAGCCCAGAACTGGTGGAAAGCTGGGCATTTTGGTGGAGCATGCAAAAGGCCAAATCTTTCACATGACTTGGATGTGCCGATGATGAGCACCAACAATTGAACTTTACTCAAAATTTGTAATCTTCATCAACATTAGTGGATTCTTTGTACTTCTGTCCATCTCTGAGTAACTCTTTAGCACTATACATTTTGGTCTTGCCTAGCACTTTTTACTGAAAAGTTTCCAAGGAATAGATGCAATCATCAACTCAACAATTCTATCTGCTAACTTTGTGTTTGAAAATCATGGTATGTACCCTTTCTTCTGCATTTGCTGATGAAATGACCTATGGATTCTGTAGGCTGTTGTCAAAATGACATGAAATCTAATTGAAGATTAGCCTGATATTGAATCAGATTTCCAATGTGGTCCATATCTTTTGGCTCTTCTGTTAGCCCTGAGTGTTCAGGCACATCCGAATCAGAAAGCATAACTCTATAACAAACGTGTTCAATGAGGATAGTAAATCAGCTGTATCCCAATTCAAACTGGGGAATTTTGATAGCATTTTGACAGTATGATTTTCTTCTTTGTTGTATTCAATTTATTATTCAACAACTTGTAAAACTACCTGTTAAAATCACAAATTTCTCTGTTTTGGTGACAGTTTGTTTATTTTTGCTTGACTCTGCCTTGCTTGCTATTTGGTCCTCACTCCACCTTTCCTGACAGAGCTAACCCGGGGTGATCCTCTCCACGTGCTGTTCCACTTACCACGAGGATTCCATCTGCTAATCAATCCTTTCTTTGAGCACTTCGTCTTCAAAAGCTTTCCTGTGCCATCACCACACTGTAACTCCAATGGTGGGGGTATGGAATGCGCTGCCAAGTAAAGTGGTGGAGACAGGTACTCTGGTGTTATTTAAGAAATACTTAGATGGGCACATGAACAGAATGGGAATGGAGGGGTATAGAAAACTGATTTAAAATAGGGATCATGAGCCTTGGGAGTCCCTGGAAAGTATGTAAATGGATGTTGATATTGATGTACTTGTTTTTATCCTACAGGTGCTTTGGTCCACCTTGTTGTCAAACGAGGGGCATACACGCGATGGGTCGTGAGAGGGCTGCTCTTGGATTTTTTTTCGAGAGTATCCTAGTGCTTCACGTCGTTAGTGTACGCTTGACCTGGACCATTTGATGGGCAACACGACAGCTCAGTGACTATCGCTGTGCTGTGCAGATACATGGATTTGGGCCTGTGTCTGTGGGAGTTTGCGCATTCTCTCCGTGCTTGCGTGGGTTTTCTCTGCGTGCTCCAGTTTCCTCCCACATCCCAAAGATGTGCTCTTAGGCTAATTGGCAAAACGAATTCTCCCTAAATTGTCTCAAATTTGGTTTTTAATCCATAGATCTATAAACATGGACAGGAATCACGGGTAGAGGTGGGAATATCGGGGTGGCGGCGCAGGCTTGTTGGGCCGAAGGGCCTGTTTCCCGTGCTGTTTTGTTCTTTGTTCTTTATAATGCCTCAAACTTATTGTGATCCGACTACAAGATACCATGTGGCCTAATCTAAGACTGATCACCACGTCATGTACCTAATCTTATTGGCACAATTGTGTTATGATCACTGCACTCCAAGTCATGTTATTATTATGATATAGAGGCACCAATCACTCATAAGGGATCGTGTTAAAACATTGTGGGTTAATTTACTAAAACTCGGCAGATAAGAACACAGATATACGGATACAAAGCCTGAAGACACAACTATGTTGTGAGTGCTCACGTTCAAAAACGGAATTGAAACCAGATCATAAGACACAATTCCTTTCTAATCATAGAATCCCAGAATTTTTTAAAATGTAATTTAATTTTCAATTAATTCAATTTAAAGAGATTGGCCTTGTAAATTGTCCAACATGGCACCCAACGATCCCTCTACCTGCCTCTCCACTTTTTCTGGGGCCGGTTGCCCTCATCCCATTGGATGAAAATCCAACAGTACAGGGCATTTCCATTCCCCCTCCACTGCTTCCCCCAATTTGGGTTTGCGGAGTCAGGAAATTTTGGGCTTAAAAATCAAGCAAAAAATATAACTACAATAATGTGACTACCGGGGCCGGATTTATAGAAGGACTTGCAATTGCAATTAATTTGAGGAGGACAAATGGTAATGTCCAAAAATAAATTTATTTTTTGCACCACTAATACTGAGATCTCCAGCAGCCCCTGATGAAAAGCTTACAGGATATTCAGAACATTTTCACGGATTAAACGATATTAGTAATTCAGTAAGGTCTGTTCTCCAAGAATTCATTATTCTGAACTCTTGCATTATGTGCGAACAGTGGCCTCCACCTTCTGTCAACCTTCAGGACAGCTGCAGCAATGAACTCCCTACTCAATCTCCTCAAAAACCTTTACAAGTGAAAAATATCCAGTGGGTCAATGATGTGGAGACCCTCAGCCAAGAATAACAGTCTGTCACTGGTGTTATACTCCTGAGAAAAGAGGGAAGCCTCTGTCCCACCCATATCAAGCAGTCAATTATATTGTGGATTTGAAGCACAATGAAAAAAACTAGAAAAATATATCCATGCAAATTGATGGAAATACCTGACATTTTACTCAAGTTGCAGAAATATTCCTTGTTTTTCTTTTTGTTGATCGAAAGATGTTTAGGATTTTTAATTTAAAACATTCAATCGTTATACTGGAATGGGAGAACTATCTACCTGGACAACTTTAATTATATATCGAGCATTTTGAATGACAGCAGATTTAAATTGTGAGGACCATCCTGGGTACGATAGTGTGATTAAAGAAATCCAGATCAGGTGTCTTGCAGTTCCTTCTCAACATATATGTGACCCTACTTCTCTCTGTCTGAAATGTTAAGCACTGTTTTCTCCTTAGAAATCGTATTTCCAGACCTTTCTGAAAAATGGAATTGTGGAGGTCACAGGAAACCATCAGTGGGAATAGACTGGAAGAAAATCCCAGACCACATAAACATTTTGAATCCTCTTTTCTAGCCTGTCAACTGCTTGTTCAATCTTAGTAAACGTTGAATGTGAGCTTTGTTGCAGTGTTTCTCTACTTCACTGAGAATACTTTTCCATGCTAATGGAAGCTATGTTAGTATTAAATATTGTTTCAATCCAAGAAGCAGCTTGCCTTGATTCTGAAGGCTATAGGAATCCTGAGGGATGAAATCAGTGGGATAATTTTTTGAAAAATTCATTTACAGATGTGATCACCACTGCTAGATCAGCAGTCATTGCTCACAACTAATTGCCCTCAGGGAAGGGCAGCACAGTGCTAAGCACTGCAGCCTCACAGCACCAGGGATCCTGGTTCAATTCCAACCTGGAATCACTGTCTGTGTGGAGTTTATACATTCTCCCATGTCTGCATGGGTTTTCTCTAGGTGTTCCGGTTTCCTCATACAGTCCAAAGATTTGTGGGTTAAATTGATCGGCCATGCTAAATTGATGTTTGTGACAGGGGGATCAACAGGGTAAATAGGTGGGGTTACAGGAATAGGGCCTGGGTGGGATTGTGGTTGGTGCTCCTTCTGCATTGTAGGGATTGTATGATTCTAAGGTAGCATGAGATACCTTCTTAAAGCACTGTAGTCTGTGTGCAGGTGCACCAATAATTCTGCTAGGGAAGGAGTTCCAACAACAGTGAAGGAATGGCGATATATTTCCAGGTCAAGATGGTGAGTGACTTGGTGGAGAATCTCCAGGCGGTGGTGTTCCAATCTATCTGCTGATCTTGTCTTTCTCAGTGGCAGTGGTCATAAGTTTGGAAATTGCTGCCTACCTCACTGTAGTGAGATGCTGCTGTGCATCTTGTGGATGTAACAAGTCTGAAATAAATATGTTAACACATCTATTAAACCAATAAATTAATTTCAAAGCAGAATATGAACATATAGCACAATTCAAAACCACAAAACTTAATTATTCTGAACTGCAATGGAATGAGAATGCAGTCCTTCAATCCCAGGGACATAAATTAACAGAGTTATTTCAGGATAACCTTTGGAGATTGAAAGCGGATTAAGAGGCTATACTTCATCTAGTTTTTTAACAGAGCTTGAGATGGTAGAACATTTGAGTATCAGACATTGCTTTCTGATTAAATTTGATACTGTACTTGAGTCAAAACAAGAGGTAATAAAATCAATGCCTCAGATTAGGAGAATTGATTGTAAAAAGCTGAGATCCTAAACCAAGGAAGAATAAATAAATAAACAACACTGGAGGATGAGAAATGTTACATGAAAATGGAAGATTTTTAAGTGGAAGAGCTCCAGGTATCTGTATTGATTTGTTGTACTTACTACAGGTCTTCTGTACTATTTATCATTGCCTCGGTTGTACTGTTGTGAAACCAAAGTGCATCAACAAGAAAATATTAAACTTTAATATCTAGGTCAAAATACAGATATTTAAACAGTCAATGGATATTAAAAGATCATTTTTGGAAATTAGAATTTTCATAGCAATGAGGCATTCAGAGAATCATAAGAGGCAAAAGTTGAGACCCTGAAAATGATGATCAACCTGTACACTTTCTTTCTGATAAACTCTGTGCTGCATGCTAATTTAAAGGGTACACACACTATTAAATGCATTGTTGAATGGTTGTATACCTCAGCAGATTGTTCATGTGAGGCCAGCAGCATTTAAAGTCAGTTGAGCTGCATCTCTTAAAGGAAAGATATGTAGATGTCCCATGATATGCTGGTTAGGTTGATTGGTCATGCTAAATTACCCTTAGTGACAGGGTGATTAACAGGGTAAATACATGGGGTTAAGGGGATTAGGCCTGGGTGGGTTTATGTTGGTACAGGATTAACAGGCCAAATAGTCTCCTCTTGTATCTGTAACGGAAGAAGTACCTTGGCTAGAGCAAGTGGTTCAATAAACATATTTGGAACAAGACAAACACTGAATGCAACAAGTGAAGAATATTCCTGGGTCTTCAAACGCAGTTCGGAAGATCTTGATGCACAGGCAAAAATATTCGCTATCCACAGTGACCCACTAGACCCTCCAGACATGCACAGACTGTCTTCAATTGCCTATCCTTATGGATGAACCATTGGCCAAACGTTCTACTCCATTCATTACCTGACTTTCATTCACTTACCAACAATCTCTAACAATCACAACAAATGCATCACATTGATAGCTTCACCTGTCCCTCATACACTTAGCATTGCTATTAGTCTCACAGCTTGCACACACTACTAGTTATTCAACCATGACAGCCATATCGCCCAAACACATTGACACATTTCCCTCTCTCTTGTAGGACTAGGTGACACACAAACAGAAAGCAGCAACAACTGATCAGTGAAGAACAAACATGGCTTATCCTCATAGATGCTATTCATGATTAAAAAATCCATAAGAGAGGCTGTGGCTAGCAGAGAGCTTGACACCACTTAAGAGGATGGTATGCTCATAGCTGCTTCACACATCCCATCTCCCCCTCAAATCACAATCTATTCTGTCTCAAAAGCTGATTTAAGGATGTACCTTTTGTTTTTTGCCCTCTTCACTCATCACAATCCTACACTTGTATCTTTCCAATATTTAAGAGCTGCCACTTAGTCAGGCATTAGCTGAGTAAGTGAAGATGGAGGAGGAAAACAATGATAAAGGAACACCATCATTCTCTGCCCACCAGCTCTGATACTGACATTGCTGACACATTTGAGGGTAACTGAGAGGAGGGATCTGCATGTCATCAGACATTGAACAAGTGGACTGTAGTGAGATGGGTTCAAGAAGAATGGTGAAGGGTGAGGTCTCACATGGGATTCAATGAGGACATTGATGGGGCAGCCTATAGGAGAAGGTAGATGGGAATATACAATATAATATGTGTATTCATACACACAAAACCAGCAGTCAATGTCTGGAGGAGCCTGCTACCAACTCGGCACTTGGAGCCCATCACTTCCAGTATTGAATGGTTACCAACTTGAAAGGGGCACTGATACCCAACCATGATAGTGTCTGACAGCTGATATCTCAGCTTCCATTGTAGCACAAACAGAAACCATAATATTTGGCTGTTGCACCAGAAAAGTCCAACTGAAGAAATGCAACCTTGGCCATGAAAGCTCCGTCTGCTGGCATTATAGATACAGGTGCCAATGTTTGAAGCAGCTTTCACAGTGTCATAACAGCCTGGCATTCCTTCCTCCAATAAGAATGTTAGGATTGCTGGGGCTCTGCAATGCAGCAGTGCCAATATGGAACTAGAATCTATTGTCTTCTATCAGGGCAACAACAGTTGTTTTTTTTTGTTCATTTATGGGACATGGCTGTGCTGCCTAGACCAGCATTTATTGTCCATCCCTTGTTGCCATTCAGGTGGTGGTATTCTGTCTCCTTAAACTGCTACAATTCCCTAAGTGTAGATACAACCCAGAGCTGTTAGGGAGGGAGTGAATTTGACAGAGTGACATTGAAGAAATGGTAATATATTTCCAGGTCAAGGGAGCCTCTGGGTAATGATGTTCCCAAATATTTGCTGCCCTTGTCCTTTAAGATGGTAGTGATCTTGGATTTGGAAGATGTTGCCTAAGGAATCTTTGCAAGTTCCTGCTGTCCATCTTGTAGATGGTGCACACTACTCATCAGGGGTGGAGGGATTGAAAATTTGTGGAAGTGGTAGCAATCAAACAGGCTATTTTGTCCTGGATACTGTCAAGTTTCTTGAGTACTATTAGAATTGCACTTGTCCAGGCAATGCGGAGTATTTAATAACACTTTGACTTACATCTTGTGGACAGTGGACAGACTTTGAAAATCAAGAGGTGAGTTACTCACCGCAGGATTCCTGACCTTTGACCTGCTTTGGAAAGCATAGTATTTATATGGGTAGTCCAGTTCAGTTTCTGGTCACTGGTAACACCCAAGATGTTGATATTGGTTAATTAAGCTAATGCCAATGAATGTCAAGGATGATTTAATTCTCTCTTAATGGTGATGATCATTGTCTGGCACTTGCATGGAATTAATGTTACTTGCCACTGCCAGCCCAAGCTTGAGTATTGTCCAAACTTTGTTGCATTTGGACATGGACTGTTTCAGCATCTGAGGAATCATGAATGATCATAGAATCATAAAATCACTATAGTGCAGAAAGAGGCCATTTAATCCATTGCGTCTGCACCAACCCTTTGAAAATGCATCCTGTCCAGACTCTCCCTTTCTCCATCTCCTTGTAACCCCATGCATCAATTATGGCCAATCAACCTAATTTACCCATCTTTAGACACTATAGGGCAATTTAGCATGCCAATCCACCTAACCTGTACATGTTTGCATTGTGGGAGGAAGCCGGAGCACCCAGAGGAAACTCAGGCAGACACGGGATAATGTGCAACTGCCACACAGATAGTCACCTAGGGCTAGAATTGAACCTAGGTGCCTGAAGCTGTGAGGCAGCAATGCTAACCACTACACCATTGTTTCAAAGATTGTGCAGTCACCAGGAAGAATCCCAGATCTAACCCAATAATGAAAAGTAGGTCAATGGTGAAGAGCTGAAGATGGTAGGACCTAGGACATTACTCTGAAGAATTACTGCAGTGATGGCCTGGAACTGAGATGATTGACCAACAATGACAGCCATCTTTCTTTGTATTAGGCTTGACTCCAATCAGCAGAGCGTGTTTCTCTGTTTCTCATTGACTCCAGTTTTGCACAGGTTCCTTGATACCACATACAGTTAAAAGCTGCCTTGGCATCAAGAGCAATCACTCTCACCTCACTTTTTTTTGTCTATATTTGAACCAAAGTTCAAACCAGATCAGGTCAGGATCTGAGTAATCCTGGTGAAACCTAATCTGAGCATCTGTGAGCATGTATTCCTAGCAATGTCACTGCCTGTAGCCTTGCTCTTGCCTGTCAGCCCAGACAGCCACCTTTGATATGGATGTGGTGCAGTCCAAAAATGGGCTCCGAAGCCCAGATTTGCTCAGCTACGTCTTGCAAACTTGCAGTCATGCTTTACTGAAATCAGCCTCTTTACTGAAATCTAGCCTTGCTGCAGCTACTGGAGTAACCATTACATAGGAACACAAGACGAAGCAAAGACAGGTAAGGCATGCACAAAGAGCAGATGCAGTGAATTTTACTAAACGCTTTGATGTATAAACATGGTGTGTGATGCCTTCAAACAACTGCACAACCTCAAACAGATCATTGTCTGCAGCAAACTACCCAGCCTTCAGGAGAACAGTGACCACTACACCACCCAATCCTGCCATAGCAACCTCTGCAAGACATGCTAGATCATCAACACGGATGCCATCATCTCATGTGAGAACACCATTCACCAGGTACAAAGTACGTACTCTTGCAACTTGGCCAACGTTGTCTACCTGATACGCTGCAGGAAAGTATGTCCCAAGGCATGGTACATTGGGGAGAACATATAGACGCTTAGACAATGGTTGAATGAACTCTGCTCAGCAATCACTAGGCAAGAGTGTTCTCTTCCTGTTGGAGAACACTTCAGCACTTACGGGCACTTGATTTCTGATCTTTGGGTAAAGGATCTCCAAGGCGGTGTTCACGACACACAACAACACAGAATCGCTGAGCAGAGACTGATAGCCAAATTTCGCACACAGGAGGATGGCCTCAACCGGGATCTTGGGTGCATATCACACTTTCTGTAACTCTCCATGACTTGCAAAATCACACTAACTATCCTGGCTGAAGGTAATACATATCTCTTTAACCTATGCTTAATCCTCTCTCCACTCATATTGTCTGTACCTTTAAGATTTGATTATTTGTAAAGACTCGCATTTCAACCGTTATTTTACAAATTGAATTTTTGTCTTTATATGTCCTGTTTGTGAATTGAAATGAAGGGGCAGCACTCCAAAAATTAGTGGTTTGTGCTACCAAATAAAACTGTTTGGACTTTAACCTGGTGTTGTGAGACTTCTTCCTGTATTTACCCCAGTCCAATGCCAGCATCTTCGTATCATAGAAACTTACAGCATGGAAGAGGCCATTCACTTTATTACAACTCTAGTGTTCAATGGTTTAAGTGATCTGTGTTTGATTATTTTAGTTTAGTGACTGATCCATTTTCATTCTGCTTCATTGGTTAAGCCTGGGCATAGTCTCTAAGAGAAAAAGTAAACAGAAGATGCTACAGTAAGAAGTGAGGTCTGAATACTTGTGGAAACATTTTAGAATTTAAGAGATATTTTGAAGCTTTGCTTATCAACCTGTTGTAGATTATACCGATGTCACCTTCACATTGTTTGGAGTGAAATCAGATAACACAGAAAACACACCAGCAAATGCACAACAACACTCATGCTGGTTATTTGAAAGATATGTCCAATTTAATTCCATGTCCCAACTTTTTCGCATAACCCTGCAAATGAATCCTCATCAAAAATAAGCCTAATTGGCTGTTAAGAATTCCTATGGAATCGGATTTTACCACCCCCTCAGGTAATGGATTCCAGATCTTCACTACCTTGTGTAAAGAAATTTCCTATTTCTCCTCTATAGATTTAAAACAATAAAAGATAAAAGAATCAATGTCTTGTTATCAATGCGCAGACCAGAGAAAATAATTCTCCCTACTTGGTGTATCAGACTTCTCAATTTTGAATACCTTAATTCAACCTTCTCTGATTTTTTGAAGAATATTGATGGTTCATTTAATTGTTGGTCCCTTTTTTTATCCATGGCAGCACACATGAAGTTGACTTATGCATTATCCCTCAGTCCATGGTTACACAAGACCATGGACTTGTATAACCATGGACTGAGGGATAATGCTTAAGTATCCTGTTAACCATCCCTGTTCCAGAAGAACAATCTCAACCTCTTCAAACTCTCTACATAATTGCATTCGCTCATCCCAGATATCATCCCGGTAAACTTTATCTCTGTTCTTGCCAAGGCCTCGATCCTGTCATGAGGTTATTTTTGAAAACATGATTTTTCAAATTTTAATCAACTGGAGATTTTGCAATTTAGACTGAGATAGACCAAACTGCTTAAAAATGCACGGTCACATTATAAGTTGAACGTGAGAAACAAATAAATCACTCTCCAGGGGAGGGTGAAGAGACATATTACTTATAATCCAGACATCCATGAAAACATGTAACTATCTAAGGAAGAGACATTAAAAATGCAAAGTTTATAATATTGATACAATGACTACCACTGACAGCTGTACGCAAAACCTCTTGAAAATGCACAATGGGTAATATAAATCGAAGAAGGCTGCCCAGCCACTCTAAGGAGATTGTAAGTGATACAGGTCGGGTTGAGATAGTTTTCAGGAGAGGAAACAGGCTGAGGGTTTCTTGGAGTAGAGATGTTGCCCTGATTTGATAATCCAACTCTACCAGAACCAAAATGTTGTAATAATAGCAACATCTTTTGCATTGGATGATAATACCTAAGAAAAACTTGTTTGGGTTGCTCTCTATTACTCACAACATAAATAAATATATTCTCAATTAGAAAGGCATGTCCTTGTAAAAGAAACTTAAATCTTTGTGAGCAACCAGGGAGGTTGAGTAGAGAGGAACCAGTTCACCTCTTTGTACCTGGTCATAATACTTCTATCCTAAACCATAGAACCCAGATTGTAGGGAATGATCCAGCTGAGGCTGAGCCAGAGATTCCTTGAGACTTGACATGACTTCCTTTTGTTTTTTGCAATCTGCATTCCTACTTACAAAGCCAAGTTTTCTGCATGCTTTCTAAACCACCTTCTCTTTGCCCTTCCAACCTCAAAGATATGAAGTTAGAATTCTTCAAGAGAATACACCATTAAGATCCTTGGAGCGTGATTTACAACTGGTGAGTGAGTTAACCAGATAACCCATGAGTGATAAAGGAAGTCTGACTTATCATCAGCACTGTTAAGTGGGATACAAATTACTTTTAATGGGTCCTCATGATGTTTCCTGTTTGACGGAATAATTAAATAAAAAATTATTAGGTGAAACAGTGCAAATGAATCTAGTGTTGAATTAAATCATTTTGTCATCAGATTACTTTACATCAGTGTAGCTACTATGTATACAATAAATAGAACAGAAAATGATACAGAAGGGCTGTATGTACTGTGGATAAAGACATAAGTGCCAATTCTGCATTATGTAGATTTACTATATTGGACTAGAAATAAGAAATCACACAGGAATGTTGAGCATAGTGGAATTCAACTATTTAGATCAGTTTTTGTCCATGCAGGCAACATTCAAAATCCAAGTCATTTTTTATTACGATGATTTTTAATTGTAGCCGGCGCTATCCATTAAAATTTTCCAGTCCCACCTGTCACGGGAATTGTAGCAAGCAGGGACCATGCAAGGATCAGTTGATCTCGAGCATAATTTTCCAGTTTTGCAGTGAACACGGCTGGAAAATCCTCCCCTTATTGGCTTTCTGCTTCTTGTTGGGGATGTGAATACCAGGGGCAGGGTGTTACTTTATAGCACTTAATTCTGCTTCAACAGAAGGTGTGTTCTGGTTTCAAAAACTATGCAACAACTTCTGAAGGAAATGGCAGAAGGAGGGAACATATAATCAGCAAGTTCTTTGATGCTACCTTCAGATAGGTTCAAGTATTTGAAAGAAAGGGGAACATTGTCATTTTCCTTCCAGGGTAGGAAGCCCAGTATGTATCTCATGGGAAGGTATTGGGAGGATACTGCTGAGTGTATCAATCCCAGGAGTATTACTCCACTACAGGCAAAATTTCATTGCTCAGGTCATAACATTGTAACCTTTTTCATTGTAACATATACAGCACTAACACCAGTGCCTTCTCTACCTGCCTACAGTGTCTTGCAATCCCTGATGAGTCTTTACTGAATAATTTTCCCATCCTCATGTGCTACACTATTACAAACTTCACTTAGCTACAGCACACCACGCAGCGATCATGCCATCCATATCCTCCTAACACTTTGATTGAATACTGAAAAAAATGAATTTACAGATGCAAAACTCCAACAGAAGCTTGGCTCACATATCTATTTGACAAGCAGCTGTATTCATTGTTTAAACATGTTGCTCACCATTTAAAGGTAATTTATTGATGAAGTAATTTGAGGCAACAAACTTACCTGGTTTACACTGATGGAAAGGGATCAGTGATATTGGTTCACCACTTTTCCATCAGCGTAAACCTGGTAGGTTTGTTAGCCTCAAATTACTGTATCAATAAATTACCTTTAAATGATGAGCAACGTGTTTAAACAATGAATACAGCTGCTTGTTAAATAGATATGTGAGCCAACCTTCTGTTGGTGGAGTTTTGTATCTGTAAATTCATTTTCTTCAGTATTCAATCAAAGTGTTAGGAGGATATGAATGGCATGATCGCATAGTTAGCTGTGTGGTGTATATGAAAACATCAGTCTTCATTTGAGCTTTTGGCAATAGAAACTAACTAAAATAAGAGCAGAACATTCTACTATTGTCACAGTAACATACCATGAGTTAATTTTGAAATCCTACTTGTAGTTGCTTATATATTAACAAAGATTGTATTTCTTTCCTCTGCCAGGACTTATGCCTAAGAACATATGTCTATTATGAAAACACTTGTTACAAAAACACTACAACAAGGACAATTTGTAATTTCTTTAAAAGATGCCTTACTTTCAGAAAGGATGTAAATGCATTAGAGATGGTTCAGTGAAGGTTCACTAGATTGGCTCCAGGGATGAAGGACTTGCCTAATGAAGAGAAAGACTGAGCAGTTTAGACCTATATCCTCTGGAGTTTAGCAAAATGAGGGAAGATCTGATTCAGGTTAGAGATGGACAGTGTAGATGTAGAGTGGATGTTTCTCCTTGTTGGATATTCTAGAACAAGATACCAATGTTCTAGCTAAGGGTTGGCAGATTTAAAACAAAAATGAGGAGGGATTATTTGACTCAATGGAATCCTCTAGTTTAGAGTGAATGATGAAACACTAAACAAATTTCATGAGGCGATAGGTTGGTTTTGTAATTAGTAGTCAGTTAAAACATTATGGGGAGCATGCAGGAAGGTGGCAATGAGGCCAAGATAAGATTGGCCATAATTATATTGAATGATGAAATAAGTTCAAGGGTCTGCATTATCTATTCTGACTTCTAGTTCTTAAGTTCTGTAATGTTTGAAAAGTATAGTTAAGAGTTTGCATCAATTATAAAAAGGGTCAATAATAATATTGCTTAGACAATAACAAGTACAGATCCATGAGACTGGTAACCCTTGACCTGGAAGCAGTGGCAACAGGAAGGAAGTTAAGAAAGAAACAATGTGACTGGCAGATGTATTGGAGAGACAAAGATGCAAAGGAGAGCTACAAGCAGAGGAGCTGCAGGATGAATGAGATCACACTGATACAAAAAGAAAACAGACAGAGATAGAAAAAAGGATACACAAAGGATTCTTGCCAATTGTTATAGCTACTCAAGAGGAAACATCCTTTCTAGTTGTATCACATATTGGTATAGGTCCTGCTCTGACCAAGACCACAAAAAGCTACAAAGGATCATGAACAAAACCCAGTCCATCACACAAACCAGCCTCCCATCCATTGACTCTGTCTGCACTTCCTGCTACCTCTGAAAAACAGCCAGCATGATCAAGGAACCCATGCACCTCGGGCATTTTCTCTTCTAACTTCATCCATTGGAAAAAAACGTATAAATGTCAGAGATCACATACCAACTGACTCAAAGACAGTTTCTTCCTTATTGTCATCAGACTTTTGAATGGACCTACATATATTAAGTTGATTGAGCTCTACAACCTAACAATGATTGTAATACTATAATTCAACTTTTCCTTGCCTTTTCTATGTACAATATGTTTTGCCTGTATAGTGTGCAAGAAACTTTTTACTGTATAACCAATACATGTGATAAAAATCATATCAAATCAAAAGGAAAGAAGAAAATTACTCTTAGTAAAAATTCAGATTTTTTTTTGCATAGCATGGGAGGAAAAAGGAGCCTTGAAATACTTTGTGAGTTGGCTAAAATGATCTAAAACCTTGAAACCTGCTGAGAGACGGTAAAGATTTAGTTGTTTTCCCAGAAGTGGCCAAATTATGAACTGAGATATTATTGGGTTAACCAGTTGAAAAGGAACTCTGGAAAACCATACCATCAAGACTGTTGTGATCTAAGGGAGCAAGTGTTGCCTTGGTGATGATAATCAAACACATGAAACTAGACAGTGAAAGTTGAATTTGGATCAGAAACAACTTTTCTGATCCATTTGTTTCTGGATCAAAAAACTGGAGTTGTTTGATCCAGAGTTCAAACAACATTGGATCAAACCAGAGTTACCATGGTTCGATACCCTGAGTTATCAAACCCAGGTTAATAGTTTGAGTTACCCTATGTGAATACAGTACACTATATCGTGAAACTTTATGGTGACACATTGATGAAAGGAGTTTTGCAAATGTTTGTGATTGCATAAAATGTATTCTTGTTATATTGACTACTTCTAGTGAAATTTATATTTCTATTTTGTGTGAATTCCATGCATAGTTTGTATTGGGTTGGGATCTGTGTTAATATAAAAGTTACTAAAAAATGTAATCTTATTGGCAATTTTTTCATTTGGCCCATCAATCAATAAATGTGTTTATTTTGTTGTATTTTTTTTTCATGGGGATTGTAACATTTCAGCTAAAGGAAAGAAGAGTGAGAAATAATTTGACATATTTTTCAAAATGCTCTTTCAATTTATTCTACCCAGAAGGTTTGGACATTGAGCAGAAGATATTATCCCTTTGTCTCATTGGATGGTCAAAACCTACTAGAAAAGTCGCTCCAATTATATATGTTTTCCCATTGATAGCTTTTAAACTGCTCCATCACCATAGTAACAAGAACATGTGAACTCATCTGGCTTACTTACAGAAAAATAAAGAAAGGAAGGGTCACTATCCCTTTTCACTGAATCTCTTTTGACTTTAAGTACCTGCTTTTAGGAGTCATTTGGACCTAATAGCTGTGTAATCTCTGAGGCAACTTTTAGTGAGAATGAACCTGTATTCTACTGAAGAAAAGATTACCGATGTTATTGCTTCAAAATTCTACACTTATATTCAGTCATAAAATTACAATCTATCAAAATCATTGAATCCATTGGGCGCACAATTTCCCAATCGTAGGACATACATATATATACATATATATATATACATATATATATATAAATATGATACAGAAACAAGCCATTCAGCCCCAACAAGCACTTACAGATGTTTATGCTGCACTCCAGTCTCCTCCCATCTTTCCTCATCTAACCCTATCATTGTCACTTTCTGTTCTTTTCTCCCTCATATTCTTGTCTTACTTCTCCTTAAATGCATCCACACTATTCGTTTCCCATTCACCATGGTAACAAGTCCCACTTTCGCATCATTGTTTGGGTGAAGAAGTTTCCTCTGAGTTCCCTATTTCCCACTGACTATCTGAATTCATCACCTTCATTGACAGCAAGAGACATTCTTTCTGTATCATTTTTCTCAAAGCCTTTCATAATTTCACACACCTCTGTTAGGTGACCCCGCCACTGCTTTTTTTCTCCAAGAGTCAATCCTGAAACAGTTCAAAACCCTTGCATTGAATCAGCATATATACATCGTGATTTCTGATAGCTGACTATATATTTACTGGTTAGTGTGCTTTTTAATTATAAAGACTACTCAAATTCAGGGGATGTACATGCAGTTCTGTAAATGTCATGTCACAATGTCATGTCACAATTCAAAGATGTGTGTGTTAAGTTGATTAGCCATGCCAAATTGCCCCTTGGTGTCAAGGGGATTAACATGGTAAATACATGGTATTATAGGGCTAGGATCTGGGTGGATTGTTGTCATTGCAGGCTTGATGGGCCAAATGGCCTCCTTCTGCACCACAGGATCCTATTCTAATTAGAACTCCAGCAAGCAATGGTAAGTGTTGCATTAGTTGCTCAGTTTGGTGTTAGAGAAGCAAATGCATCTGCAATAAAGAACAGCATTGAAGGTATAGCCTCTCTGTTACATCTACCAACAATGAACTAACTGATCCTGAAAGCTGGCATATGTTATATTAACATTTCTCGAAACTGATTCACTCTTCCCTGATAGGGTTTAATTGTACTGACCTGGAGCATCGAGAATCTCATCTCTCCTCGTATATCAGCAAGCAGTCTAACGGTAGATATCTCCCAGGCCAGGGAAGCCAGTACTACCAGTATTTGGAATCTTTGGCTGGAATTTTCTAGCCATTCACACTGATAGGATCTTCTGGTCTAGCTGATGGCATCCCCCCTTGTAGCAAGTTTCACAGCAGTGCAATGTGCATTCAATGGGAAAATCCCTAGGGAAGAGCAGGAACAGAAACATCTGCCACTGTCCAAAGGCAAGTTGCCTCTCTCTGCTGTCACAAAATATGTGGCAGCTTGTGTGGATAATCCTGCCCACGGTGTTCAAATCTTGCCCCTTGGCATCATTGGAAAAGTGTAGATGTAGATTCTCCCCACAAATGCCCACGACAAGATGACCAGAAATTCCCAGAGTAGGTAGGAATTCATTACAACTGGGTTGGACTCTTCTCCTGTATTATCCTTGGGCTACCTGCAAGAGAGAGGGAGGCAGTAGTGTGGTGGCATTGTCACTGGAGTAATAATCCAGATAGTTCACTGGAGACTCGGATTCAAATCCCACCATGACTCCTGGTGAAATTTGGATCAATAAAACTCTGGAATTAAAGATTCAATGATGATCATGAATTCACTGTTGATTATTGTAAAAAAAGACATCTGGTTCACTGATGTATTTTAGGAAGGAAATCTGCCATTCTTACCTGGTCTGATCTACATATAACTACACAACAATGTGATTAACTCTTAAATGCCCCCTGATGGATGAAGGGCAACATATGCTGGCCCAACCAGCAAAGGCCACATCTCATTAATTATTATTATTTTTTTTTTATTAAGCAACACAGCACAGGAAACAGGCCCTTCGGCCCAACGAGCCCGCGCCGCCGTCATACCAAATACATTATCCTATTTTAATATTCCTATATAATAATATATATATTATTCCTAATTTGGAAAATTTTCACCATAGGGACAATTTGTTACCCAATCAGCCTAAGAGCGAAATTTTGGGTTGTGGGAGGAAACCGGAGTGCCCGGAGAAAACCCACGCAACCACGGGGAGAACGCGCAAACTCCCGCAGACACCGGCCCCATTCCAAGTGTCTGCACAGCCACATCGATAGTCTCTGAGCTGTCATGGTGCCCTTCAGGTGGTCCACATAAAGCACTCATATACGACATGAGGTACCAGGCAACCCATGAATCAACATCCAAGAGCTGTACCCGCACCACCTGCCGAATGCGTGCTCAAATTATGGACCGAATATACCTGTGGAAAAAAGCCGTAGTTAAACAGTCCTAATATATCCCTCTATCTGCATACCGCTCATGTGGCTGTCCAAGAGACCCTTAAACAGCCCCAGCGTGCCTGCTCCCACCACCTTACTCGGCAGTGCATTCAACACCCCCACTACCCTTTGTGTGAAAAACTGCCCTCTAATATTCGTCCTATACATAGCCCCCCTCACCCTATGGCCATGACCTCTCGTCCTATCCATTTCTAAAGGTGGAAAAAGTTTACCTCCATTTACTCTATATATACCCCTTATAATCTTATACACCTCTATGAGATCCCCTCTAAGCCGACGTCTTTCAAGGGAAAACAACCCCAGTCTATCTAATCGTTCCTCATAAGACAGTCCTTCCATACCAGGCAGCACCCTGGTAAACCTCCTCTGCACTCTCTCCAAGGACTCCACATCCTTCCAATAGTACGGAGACCAGAACTGGGCGCAGTATTCCAAGTGAGGCCTAACCAAAGTTGTATACAACTGCAACATCAAACTCCTACTCTTATATTCTATACCCTTTTCTATGAAAGCTAACATACTATACGCCTTCTTTGTCACCTTCTTCACCTGTGAGGACACCTTCAGAGACTTGTGAACCTGCACCCCCAAGTCTCTCTGCGTCTCTATGCTCCTTATAGTTTTACCTTTTATCCTATAATTCTCTTCTACATTTTTCCGGCCAAAATGCATCACCTCGCATTTTTCCGGATTAAATTCCATTTGCCATCTATCTGCCCAATCTACCAACCTGTCTATGTCCTGTTGTATTGCCTGACACTGCTCTTCTGTACCCGCCAATCCCAGCATCTTGGTGTCATCAGCAAATTTGCTGATCTCACCACCTACCCCTACTTCCAAGTCGTTTATGTAGACCACAAATAGAAATTATGTTTTTAAAAAGTTAGGAATAGATCACTTGAAGTATTATAAGGTTGTAAAGTTTGATTCAGTGCATCCCTCTTGTTAGCTCTGATAGAAGAACAACCAAAAATGGGAATGACCGAGTGAACCAGAAGTGTGCTCCTTACATATAGCATGAGCAATTTTCCACATCAGAAAGCTCAGTCATCACTGCTGCACTAAATAGTGTGAGAGGGGAACTGCTTTTATAGCTCAGCATAAAGGCTCTCAGGAAGCTATGCTATCCTGCAGGTCATCTTAACAATAAGGAAAGCACTTCATTGCCTCCAAATCCTTTCAGAACACCACAGGAGCTATCTGCAATATAGCTAATTTCAGTACACAGATTCATCAGAAAAGTCACTGAAGTATTATTTAGCGGAGACAGCTTGGTCATTACAGTTTTCACTGAACAAGAAGACGAGCATGAGAACATTGCTGAATTTCATCCCATTGCTTAATTCCAAAAGTACAGATATGTTATTGATGGCAGTGATGTGGCCATCTTGGCTTCTGGATACAATCCACTGGAGGTAGTTTTGATGCCAGAAGTAAGTGACAGAAAGACTTCCATCTGTAATCCAACCCCTCTGTTGCACCAGACTGTTAACCTCGCTGAGCACTCACTAGAAAATTATAGAAATCATAGAAACCTTATAGTACAGAAAAAGGCCATTTGGCCCATCAAACATGCGCAGACTACAATCCCACCCTATTCCCACAACCCCATACATTAATCCGGCTAATCTCCCCAACAGTAGGGTCAATTTATCATGGCCAATCAACCTAACCCACACATTAATTAATTATTATTAATATAACAATTCCAGAATTTTCACCAGGCCTTTGATAATGTGGACTCGCAACTAAGATCAGAACATGTTGAATCAGGTAGCAATTGGAGAATGGTAAGCAAATAAGGGAATAGACGACAGAGAGTAGATGCTCAACTGGATTAGTGCAAGGTGGAAATTGGTCTTCTACAGGGGATTGGTGACAGAAGTAAGCTGACTCTTCCATGCCTACATCAAAGTCTCAAAAAACTTCAGTTAAGAAGCCAAGCTAAAAGTCTGATGTATCAGCAGTAATGGAGCATGACTCCAGATTTCCAATGTGTACTGGATTCTTCAATACCTATCAGAGAGTTCACATCAGCTGACAGTAAGTTTACGCATGTCATTTCAAGGAATAATTTCCTAAAATATTTGAACTAATCAAGCTGCATAAGGATCAATATTGCATCAGGGAAACTCAAAATTGGTATAAACGCTGCTTAAAATATATTACAAAATCCAAATGGACTTCAGCTGAAATTTATTCCAGACACTAATATCCCCTTTGTTATATATGAGCGCATTTTTTTATCTGCATTAATTGTCATGACAATGTTGTAAAATATAAAAAAACTTTCATTTTCTGTGCATTGCATATACGCTAAACATCTTTTCAAGCCATATACAAAATGAATTAATCCATCCAAAGAATGTCTGCTAACTCTACTCACTGCAGCTAGAATCAAAAAATGAATATGTAAACAAATAAGGGCAAAACTCATCAATCATCTGCGCAAGTGAAGGAAGTTAGAGAGAGATTGCAGCTCAATACCTGGTTCAATACCTGCAGCTTAGCAAAGTCAAGCATTGCTTCAAATTTGATGCTTTTTCAGCTTTATTGTGCATGTGCCAAGACTCCCTTATTGTCTAGACAGACATGTGCATAACACAATCGGTTTAAGCTGATGTTTGGCAGTAAGTTACGAGCCATTGTAGCAGACTTTCTTCCAAATATGCACTTCATCAGCATTAGTAGATCTTCCACTGCATGAGAAATCTGCCTGCTTCTTATTCAGAATTCATTTTTCATATTAATAATGGATCTTATTCAGATCTTATACTGAATCAAACTCTGCTGTCTTCCCTGTGGGCTTGGACATGCTGGGACCCTGACAATTGAATACCCTTGGCACATGGAAGTGCACCAAAATGACAAAAGTTACCCCACAACAAGCCCCCACCACACACCTTCATCAATTCTCTCTCTCCTCACTGGAACCTTCTTGAATGGTCACATCAACCCCAAATCCCTTTATCATCTACATGAATGACTTTGTGCACGGAGTCCTCTCTGGTAGGTGCAGAACACCACTGGCCACTGATCCCAATAGGATTGCTGTGACCACTGAGATTCCAGCACGCCAATCAGCTAGCAGATTATTTTTTTAATTCATTCATGGAATATGCATATCATTGGCTAACCTGCATTTGTTGCCCATCCCTAGTTGTCCGAGGGTAGTTGAGAGTCAACCACATTGCTGTGGCTCTGGAGTCACATATAGGCCAGACCAGATAAGAAGGGGCTTGTGGTCCCTTCTTTGGGGTTTCCTTTAAAAGAATGGATTGCGGATGACAATTAATTGGTTGCTGAATGACCAAAAACCATGGATGGATGTGCCATAAATGGTTGAGGTGAATACATCATTTACACAATTGCCATTTATACATAACACACACTTTTTATAAGTTTATTGACACCTACTTGCATCATGTGGCAATCTTTCTCAGTATTTACTTTAGCCTTACCCTGCTCCCCATTCTCGGGGCCAAATGATTCATGTAAATGGAGAACACCATTACTTCTGTCACCAATTCCTTGTAGAACTCCAACTTCCACCTTGTACCAATCCATGTGAACATTTACTCTCTGTCTTCTATTCCCTAATTTGCTCACCATTCTCTAATTGTTACTGATTCAGTATATTCTGATCTTAGTTGTGAGTCCACCTTCTCAAAGGCCTGGTGAAAATTCTGGTATTACATGCACCTCAACATCATTATCTATTGTTTGTTCCTTCTGCAAATAATTCAAAGTGTTTGGTCATGACCTTCTTTTTTAAAATCTGTGCTGATTAACCTTTGTTATATTTTCAGTCTTCTAGATTTGTTTTCCATTACAGCTTTGAGTGAGAATCCATTATCTTTCCCATCACCAATATAAAGTTCACTTGTCTATAGTTCTCCGGACTGCCAGATTTTGCTCCATGACAGCATTGAATTACATTCTTTTCTTTGAAAAAATCATTCTTTCACACAATGCAGGCCTGTCTCTATTTGCTCTTTGAACAGAGTACCTCACTCAGCCATTTCAGAGGACATTTGAAAGCTTACTACATTGCTGTGAGTCTGGAGTCACATTTGGCCAGGCCAGATAAGAATGGAAGATTTCCTTTCTTAAAGGACATTAGTGAACAAGATAGATTTTTACAATAATCGGTCACAGTGCCACAATCATCATTCCTGAGACTTGCTTTATATTTCAGATTTTACTTAATTTGTATTTAAATTCCACCAATGCCATGGTGAGATTTGAAACTGTGTCTACCAAGCAATAAATTACTAGTCCAGTGGCACTACCATTAAGCCACCATTTTCTCAAATGGCAAAGATTCTCTTGGGAGGTCACCCTACCATATTAATGAGTGCTCAGTGAGGTTAATAGTTTAGTGTCACAGGGGGGTTGGATTACAGATGGAAGTCTTTCTGTCACTTACTTCTGGTATCAAAACTACCTCCAGCACACTGTATCCAGGAGCCAAGATGGCCACATCACTGCCATCAATAACATATCTGTACTTTTGGAATTAAGCAATGGGATGAAATTCGTCATTTTTCTCATGCTGGCTTTCTTGTTCAGTGAAAACTGAAATGACCAAGCTGTCTCCGCTAAATAATACTTCAGTGATCTTTCTGATGAATCTGTGTACTGAAATTAGCTATATTGCAGATATCTCCTGTGGTCCTCTGAAAGGATTTGGAGGCAATAAAGTGCTGTCCTTATTGTTAAGATGACCTGCAGGATAGTATACCGACCTGAGAGCCTTTATGCTGAGTTATAAAAGCAGTTCCTCTCTCACACTACTTGGTGAAGCAGTTATGCCTGAACTTTCTGATGTGGAAAATTGCTGGGATTGCCGGTATTCAGAATCTTTAGCTGGAATTTTCTAGTAAGAATTCTCACAACACCAGGTTAAAGTCCAACCAGTTTATTTGGTAGTAATCCCACAAGCTTTTGGAAACGCTGTTCCTTCATCAGGTGTGTGGAAAGTTCTGATCAGAGAAGGGCATATAAAGTCACACACAGTTTACAGAATACTGATTAGAATGCAAGTCTTTACAGCTAATCTGCTTCCAAGTCTTAAAGATGCAGACAATGCGAGTGGAGATAGCATCAGACACAGGTCAAAGAGATGTGTATTAGAACATAGAACATAGAACATTACAGCACAGAACAGGCCCTTCGGCCTTCGATGTTGTGCCGACTAAAATAAAAAGCAATGCCCCTCCAAACTAAACCATTCCCTTCTCTTCCATATACTTATCAATTAACCTCTTAAACGCCACCAAACTTGGCGCATCTACAACAGCTGCATTGTCTCCAGATAGGACAGTAAGTAAGATGCTGCATGTTCAGGCAAGTCATGGGGGTTACAGATAGTGTGACATGAACCCCAAATCCTGGTTGAGGCCATCCTTATGTGCGCGGAACATGGCTATCAGTCTCTGCTCAGTGACTCTGCACTGTCTTGTGTTGTGAAGGCTGCCTTGGAGAATGCTTACCTGAAGGCCAGAGGCCGAATGCCCACGACCGCTGAAGTGTTCACCAACAGGAAGGGAACAGTTTTGCCTGGTGATTGTCGAGCAGTGTTCATTCATCCGCTGTTGTAGCGTGTACATGGTCTCCCCAATATACCATGCTTCGGGACATCCTTTCCTGCAGCGTACTAGATGGACAAAATTGGCTGAATTGCAAGAGTATATGCCGTATACCTAGTGGATGGTGTTCTCACGTGAAATGATGTCATCATGTTGATGATCCAGCATGTCTTGCAGAGGTTACTGTAGCAGTGTCGTGTGATGTTATGGTTACTGTTCTCTTGAAGGCTGGGTAATTTGCTGCGAATAATGGTCTGTTTGAGGTTGTGCGGTTGTTTGAAGGCAAGAAGTGAGGGTGTACAGATGAACCTGACGAGAATGTTCATCTTCATGAATGTTATGTTGAAGACTCTGGGGAAGATGTTGTAGCTTCTCCACTCTGGGGATGTACTGGACGACACAGGGTACTCTGTCCAATTGTTTGTCTTCTGAGGAGATAGATGCGATTTTTCACTGTGGTGCGTTGGAACTGTCAATTGATGAGTCAAGTGCAATATCCTGTTCTTGTGAGGGCATCTTTCAGCGTCTGAAGACGTCTGTTGCAATCCTCCTCATCTGAGCAGATTCTGTGTATACAGAGAGTTTGTCCATAGGGGATGGTTTCTTTAACACGTTTAGAGTGGAAGCTGGAGAAATAGAACATCATGAGGTTATCCGTGGGCTTGGGGTACAGGGAGGTGCTGAGGTGACCATCCTTGATGGAAATGCGTGTGTCCTCCAAGAATACAACAGATTCTGGAGAATAGTCCATGGTGAGTCTGATGGTGGGATGGAACTTATTGATGTCATCATGTAGTTGTTTTAGTGATTGTTCATCATGAGACCAAAGGAAGAAAACGTCGTTGATGTATCTAGAGTATAGCATCGATTGAAGGTCTTGTGCGGTGAAGAAGTTTGTTCGAGCCTGTGCATGAAGATGTTGGCATATTGTGGTGTGAATTTGGTCCCCATGGCTGTTCCATGTGTCTGATGGAGAACTGGTTGTTGAAGGTGAAGACATTGTGGTCCAGGATGAAGCGGATGAGTTGTAAAATTGCATCTAGAAACTGGCAGTTGTTGGCATTGAATACTGAGGCAGTTGCAGCAATGCCATCGTCGTGGGGGATGTTGGTGTAGAGAGCCAAGACATCCATTGTGACGAGGAATGTCCCTGGATCAAATGCTCCATGTGTGCTGAGTTTCCATAGGAAGTCCATAATATCGTGACAAAAGCTGGGGTTCTTTGTACAATAGGTTTCAGGGTGCCCTAAGAGCTTTTGGGCCAGCAAATGGTGCTCTTCATCCGTCAGAGAGCATTTAAGAGTTAATCACATTACTGTGGATCTGGAGTCACATGTAGATCAGACCAGGTAAGGATGGCAGATTTCCTTCCTCAAAGACATCAGTGAACTTAATGTCTTTTTTTACAATAATCAACAATGGATTCATGATCATCATTGAACCTTTAATTCCAGAATTTTACTGGATTTGAATTTCACCATGAGTTATGGTGGGATTTGAACCCAAGTCTCCAGAGAATTACCTGGATCATTACTCCATCACATCACATTACTGTCTCCCTCTCTCTGGCCCAAGGAACATACAGGAGAAGAGTCCAATCTGGTTGTACTGAATTCCTACCAACTCTGGGAATTTCTGGTCACCTTGTAGTGGGCACTTGTGGGGAGAATCAATATCTACGCTTTTCCAATGATTCCAAGGGGCAAGACTTGAACACCGTGGGCAGGATTATCCACACAAGCTGCCACATGTTTTGTGACAGCAGAGAGAGGCAATTTGCCTTTGGACAGTGGCAGATGTTTCTGTTCCCACCTTCCCAAGGGGTTTTCCCATTGAATGCACCTTTTACTGTCTTGAAACCTGCTACAAGGGGGGATGCCATCAGCGAGACCAGAAGATCCTATCAGTGTGAATGGCTAGAAAATTCCAGCCAAGGACTCTGAATACTGGCAGTACTGGCTTCTCTCGCCTGGGAGATATCTACTGTTAGACTGCTTGCTGATACATGAAGAGAGATGAAATTTACGATGCTCCAGATCAATAAAATTGAGGCCTATCAGGGAAGAGTGAATTAGTTTAGGGAAATGTTAATATAACATATATAAGCTTTGAGGATGATCAGTCAGTTCATTGTTGGTAGATGTATCAGAGAGGCTACACTTCAATACTGTTCTTTATTGCAGATGCATTTGCTTCTCTAAAACCCAGCTTAGCAACGAAAATAACATATGTCATTGCTTGCTGGAACTCTAATTAGAATACAATCCCTGCAGTGTGGAAGAAAGTCATTTGGCCCATCAAGCCTGCATTGACAATAATCCCACCCAGATCCTAACCCCATAACTTTGTGTATTTACTCTGTTGATCCCCATGATACCAAGGGGCAATTTAACATGGCCAATCAACTTAACCCACACATCTTTGAACTGTGACATGACATTTACAGAACTGCATTAACATCCCCTGAATTTGAATGTTCATTGCAATGAAAAAGCACACTAACCAGTAAATATATAGTTAGCTATCAGAAATCACAATGTATATGCTGACTCAGTGCAAGGCTTTTGAACTGTTTCAGAATTGACTGTTGGGAAAAAAAAATCAGTTGTGGGGTCACCTAACAGAGGTATTTGGAATTATGAAAGGCTTTGAGGAAAATGATACAGAAAGAATTTTTCTTGCTGTCAATGAACAGCATCGCTGGAGGCAATTAATTCAGATAGCCCATGGGAAATAGAGATCTCAGAAGAAACTTCTTCACCCAAACAATGATGTGAATATGGGACTCGTTACCAAGACGAATAGTGTAAATGCATTTCAGGAGAAGTTAAACAAGCATATGAGGGAGAAAGGAATAGAAGGTAACAATAATAGCTTTAAATGAGGAAAGATGGGAGAAGGCTGGAGTGCAGCATAAACATCAGTAAATGCTGGTTGAAGCTGAATGGCTTGTTTCTGTGCCATAATATATATAATATCTACTAATATATATATATATATGTATATATATATATACACGATTGGGAAATTTGTGTCTGTTGGATTCAATGGTTTTGATAGACTGTAATTCTAGGACTGAATGTAAATGTAGAATTCTGAAGCAATAACATTGATAATCTTTTTTTTAGTACAATACAGGTTCATTTTCACCAAATGTTGCCTCATAGAGGACATAGCTATTAAGTCCAAATGACTCCTGAAAGCAACTATTTAAAGTCAAAAGAGATTCAGTGAAAAGGGACAGTGACCCTTCCTTTCTTTATTTTTCCGTAAGTAAGTCAGATGAGTCCGCATGTTCTTGTTACTATGGTAATGGAGCAGTTTAAAAGCTATCATTTGGGAAACGTATATAATTGGAAAAACTTTTCTATTAGCTTTTGGCCGATGAGACAAAGGGATAATGTCTTCTGCTCTATGTCTGAACCTCCTGGGTAGAATAACATGAAAGAGCATTTTGAAAAGTGTGTCAAATTATTTCTCAGTCTCCTTTCCTTCAACTGTAATGTTACAATTCCCATGAAAAGATAATAAACCAAAGTAAACACATTTACTGAACAATGGGTCAAATGAAGAAATTGCCAATAAGATTATGTTTTTTGGTGACTTTTATATTAACATAAATCAGAACCTAATACAAATTACTTATGGAATTCACATGAAGTAGAAATATAAATTTCACTGAAAATAGTCAATTTAACAAGAATACGTTTTACACAATCACAAACATTTGCATCATTTCTTTCATCAATGTGTCACAATGTAACTATAAAGTTTCACGATATAGCATACTGTATTCTCACAGCATAACTCAGGAGTATGATCCAGAAACAACTTTCACCATGCTTGCCTTCATTCGCTGAGGCATTGAGTTTAAAAATTGACAAGTCATTTTGCCACTTTATTGAACCTTTGTTAGATCGTAATTGGAATATAGTGTTCAATTTTGTTCGGCACACTATCAGAAGGATATAGAGGCTTTGGAGAGGGTACAGAAAAGATCTACCAGGACATTACCTGGTATGGAGGGCATTAGTTATGAGGAGAGCTTGGAGAAACTTGGTTTGTTCTCACTGGAGTAATGCAAGTTGAGGCGAGATCTGATAGAAGTCTATAAGATTATGAGGGACTATGGACAGAGTAGATAGTCAGAAGCTTTTTCCCAGGTGGAAGAGTCAATTATTAGGGAGCATAGGAAGTGGATACATTGATAACTTTTAAGGAACATTTTGACAAGTACATGAATGAGATGGGAATAGAGAGATTTAGTCCCAGGAAGCCTAGGAGATCTTAGTTAAGATGAGCAGCATGGTCGGTGCAGGCTTGGAGAACCAAACGGCCTGTTCCAGTGCTGCAATTTTCTTTGTTCTTTGTTCTAGTTTCATGGCTTTGATTAACACTTGCTCCCTTAGTTCACAACGGTCCTGATGGTGTAGTTTTGCAGAGATCCTTTTCAACTGGTTAATCCAATAATACAGTAAGAGTCTGGCAACACCAATTTTAAATCCAACTGATTTATTTGATAGGAAATCTGCTAGCTTTCGGCGTTTGTGCCTTCATCAGGCAAATGAAGTGTTCTGGTCTCCAAAAGCACACATATCAGCACAGACAGTTTACAGATTGCTGATTAGAATGCGAATGCTTACACCTAACCTGCTATTCCTTCGCCCACAGTTCCCTTCCTGTGGGCGAACACTTCAGCAGTCATGGCATTCGGCCTCTGACCTTCGGGTAAGTGTTCTTCAAGGGGGCCTTCACGACACACGGCAGCGCAGAGTTGCTGAGCAGAGACTGATAGCCAAGTTTCGCACACATGAGGATGGTCTTAACAGGGATCTTGGCTTCATGTCACATTATCTGTAACCCCCATGACTTGCCTGGGTTAGCAAAAAACCTCACTTACTGTGCTGTTTGGAGACAATACACATCTCTCTAACCTGTGCTCAATGTTCCTTCCACTCACATTGTTAGCCACTTTAACACTTGAATAGCAGGTTAGGTGTAAGGATTCGCATTCTAATCAGCAATCTGTAAACTGTCTGTGCTGATATGTGTGCTTTAGGAGACCAGAACACTTCATTTGCCTGATGAAGGCACAAACACTGAAAGCTAGCAGATTTCCTATCAAATAAATCAGTTGGATTTAAAATTGGTGTTGCCAGACTCTTACTGAGTTTACCCCAGTCCATCACCGGCATCTCTACATCATAACCCAATAATACCCCAGTTCACAACTTGGCCACTTCTGGGAAAACAGCTAAATCTTTAGTGTCTCTCAGCAGGTTTCAAGATTTTAGATCATTTTAGCCAACTCACAAAGTATTTCAAAGCTCCTTTTTCCTTCTATGCCAAGCAAAAAAATCTGAATTTTTACCAAGAGTAATTTTCTTCTCTTTTTGATTTGATTTGATTTTTGTCATATGTATTAGTATATAGACAAAACATACTGTACATAGGAAAGGCAAGGCAACATTGAACTGCAATGTTACAATCATAGGTAGGGTGTAAGCTCAATTAACTTAGTATGTGTAGGTGCATTCAAAAGTCTGATGGCAACAGGGAAGAAAGTGTCCTTGAGTCAGTCAGTATGTGACCTCTGACTTTTATACCTTTTTCCAATGGATAAAAATGGAAGAGAGAATGTGTGTGGAGTCCTTGATTATGCTGGCTGCTTTTCAGAGGCAGTGGAAAGTGTAGGGTCAATGGAGGGGAAACTGGTTTGCATGATTGACTGGGTTTTGTTCATGACCCTTTTTGCTTGGTCAGAGCAGGAGCCATAGTAAGGAGTTATATAACTGGATGCTTTCTATGGAGTAGTTATAACAATTGGCAAAAATCCTTTGTGCATGTTTCATTCTGTCTCTGTCTGCTTTCCTTTTGTATCAGTGTGATTTCATTCATCCTGTGGGTCCTCTAGTTGCAGCTCTCCTTTGCATCTTTGACTCTTTAATACACCTGCTAGTCACTTGATTTCTTTCTTAACTTTCTTCTTGCTGATACTGCTTCCTGGTCAAGGGTCACCAGTCTCATTGACCTGTACTTCTTATTGTCTAAGCAATATTATTATTGACCCCTTTATAATTGATACAAACTCTTAACTATACTTTTTAAACATTACAGAGCAAAAGAACTAGAAGCCAGAATACGTAATTCAGACCCTTGAACTTGCTTCACCATTCAATATAATCATGGCCAATCTTACCTTGGCCTCACTGCCACTTTATTACATGCTCCTCATAATATTTCAACTGATTACTAATTACAAAACCAATTTATCTCCTCCTGAAATTTGTTTAGTGTTCTAGCATCCACTCTAAATGAGACGATTCCATGATTCATAACCTTTTGAATCAAACAATTCCTCCTCATTTCTGTTTTAAATCTGCCAACCCTTAGGACAAAACAATGGTATCTTGTTCTAGAATGTCCAACAAGGAGAAGCATCCATTCTACATCTACTCTGTCATCCCTAACATCTTATATACTTTGATTAGATCTCATTTCATTTTGCTAAGTTCCAGAAGGTTTAGCAAATCATATTCTTGAAGGATGATCCTGAACAAGGTCTAACTGATGATATATGAGATGGTATATTATTGTGGTACATTATCCAGAGAGTTAGAAGCAGGTCTAAACTGCTCAGTCCTTCTCTTCGTAAGTTAAGCCCTTCATCCCTGGAGTCAATCTAACAAACCTTATTGAGCCGTCTTTAATGCATTTACATCCTTTCTGAAGTAAGGCATCTGTTAAAGAAATCACTGTACTGTTTTTGTAACAAATGTTTTCATAATAGACATATGTTCTTAGGCATCAGCACTGGCAAAGGAAATACAATCTTTGTTAATATATAAGCAACTACAAGTAGGATTTCAAAATTAATTCACTGTATGTTACTGTGACAAAAGTAGAAAGTTCTGCTCTTATTTTATTTAGTTTTGATTGCCAGAAACTGAAACGAAGACTGATGTTTTCATAAAGCACAAAGTGGTGAGTCAACATCATTGAGTCCTTTCCATCAGTGTAAATCAGAAGGTTTGCTGGCCTCAAATTACTGTATCAATAAATTTCCTTTAAATGGTGAGCAACGTGTTTAAACAATGAATGCAGCTGCTTGTCAAATAGATATGCAAGCCAAGCTTCTGTTGGTGGAGTCTTGAATCACCAGAAATGCTCTGTGAGGCAGCATTGCTAACCACTGTGTCACAGTGCCACTTTGATGGGGAGTGGCTTGCAATGTACAAATGTGGATTCCATGATGTGCAACTGCAAAGATGAAGTACAAATAGACGGAACATTAACTCCAGAAGACATAAGTTTTTTTTTTGGTGGAGCCCAGAGGGGCAAACTATCAGATTCCCTCTGAGATGACCTGCTGTTCCCACTGTTACCTTGTGGAGCATAGAAACTGACCCTGTGCAAGACATGATTTATGGCCAGCCACCCAGTAAAAGAACAAATGGAACTGTGGAGGCTAGGTCTAAAAGAGACTGAATTGTTCTTCAAAGATTTTTAAACTTATAAACATCTTCTTAACAGTAGTTTGTGCCAGATTTGTCATTGGTACTAAGCTTAATGCAATAATTTCATGACACAATATATGAGTTTGCACATTTTGCATATCTATCCTGCCATTCACTTATTGCACCCAGTTTTGCAGGAGTGGGCCAGTTTATGGCATATACCATCAGTTAGACCTTTTCCAGGATCATCCTGTGAGAATATGATTTGCATCATAACATGTTGAAAGCGCAAGCTGATAATGGTGCAGTGAGAAAAATATGGAATCCAGGATTGTTTTGAACCAACATTGCATCTTCTTAATCATTGAGATTTAAGGATTGGAAAAGAAACTGAGATTAAACAGGGGAGGCTGAATGAGGACAAAATCAGATTCAGATAGAGATAAGTAAAAAGAGAGAAAGGAATAATGGATTAAGAGAAAATGAGAATAAAGATGAAGTAAATGTAGGAGAAATACTAAAATATTCCAATGTTAAATGTTTAAGATCTCTAAGAAGAATTTACTACATGAAGGAATGAGTAATTTAAATTGTTCCCTTTCTGGGCTGAAGAGATCAATCCGCATTTCATTAACATTTATGACTTTCCTAAAAATGACATTTACGTAATGAAATAAGAGCCCTAACATTTTGCATAGTGTTCAATTGACAATTAATGTACATCCAAAATTTTCTCAAAAAATAATGAGGCTTAGGGTGAGTTGCAATCTGTGTGAAATAGATTATAGTATGGCATCAGTCAACCAGTGTTCTATCTAACCTCCTGAGCTTTCTGACCAATTTACATATCACTAATGCCTTGAAACATAGACACACTGCTATGTGGTCCTACTCAAAGACTAATGCTGTAACTCCCAAATCTTAACTGGCTTACAATATTCTCTTCTTTAGCTTTAGCTTTCTTTTCCATTCTTTCTCCCTCTCCCTTAGCCCAAGCTCTTTTTTCTCCCTTTTTATTTGTTTTTCTATCTTTAAGTTGACTCAAACCTATCTTATTTTATTTGCTGTTACATGTTCCATTTCTTCTCTATTCTTCTGTTGATTGTTTATAAAAATGGAACACTGAACATGCTGTTTATGAAGTCTCAGTTGTGATATCAATTCTCATTTTCAGCAATATGTGGCACAAATAGAATACAAACTGAAGGATGAGGAACAAAGGGCTCACCCACAGACTGGAAAATCCCAGCTGAGGTCAACTTTTGTATGGTTCTATCCCACCCGTGACAGGCAGGATCGGAACATTCCACCCAAATGTAAATCACCCCAATTGCTGAAGATGCAATGTGCTCGCAATTTCTGCATTTTATACATTCTAATATTTCCTTTCTCATTTGTTTCATGCAAAAGTGTTGGCCGAACATAATGGTGGCACTTGAAAAGTTGGGTGTGAATAGGGCCTTGTGATGGTACGGTATGAATCATAGAATCATACAGCACTGAGAGATACTATTCATCTCATTGTGCCTTTGTAAGCTATTTCAATAAGCTATCCACTTAATCCCACTAGAATGCTCTTTTCCTTTGTTGTAACTTTTTTCCTTAAAATATACATCAAATTCCTTTTTGAAAGCATTGTTGAGTTTTTGTTTATCATCTTTCAGCAATAGTATTTCAAATCATAACAACTTGTTGCATTATTGAAGTTCTCCCCATTCCCTTTGGTAACTTTACCAATTACCTTAAAAATGTATCCTCTGGTTACTATATTTCTAAGTTTACTTATTAGTAGTCACAAGTAGGCTGCATTAACACTGCAATGAAGTTACTGTGAAAAATCCCCTAGTTCCTACACTCCAGCACTTGTTCAGGTACACTGAAGGAGAATTATTCCAATCAGACAATTAATTAATTAAGGACGCTAGCTTGAACCTTGGCTTTTGCACATAGACTTCCACGGGCGCAGTTGATGTCTTCTGCGCCTGCTAGGCACCGCAGGGGCTGGGTGTATTATTAACCCTGATAATCACCTCTTCATTTAATGTTTTAAGTATCCTTTTTACTTTGTGTTTTGTTTGAGTTGCTCCCCCTCCTTTTGGGGAGCTGCTCCTTTTACTTTGTCCCTAAGTTAATTTGAGTTAATTTATTTGTTTGGTATGCAAAAATACCTGAGCTCAGTTAGTTCAGACAGATAAATTCCGACAAGCCAATGAACATAAACATCAGACATAAATCATTTAAGAAACTCTGCTCCATCTTCCATGCAAACAAAGACAAGAAATAATTTTATAATAAAACAGAAACTTACAGCATATCATGTGATTGTGGAATCATCTATATTGTGGAAACAGACTGTTGAGTACGCACTAGATTTAAGGAACCTCAAGCCTGCTTCAAATGGGACACCTATCACTAAATATGTTCAATTTATAACCATCACATCCAGTAATCAAGCTCCACACTTATCCATCGCTCACCGGCATACAGAATGTGTCATGGAGGCAACAAAGATCACACTATACTTCAAGGCAATGATTTTCTCAATAGTGATGTCTGGAAATACATTACCATCCATTCTACACAGCTGAGCATTAGCACTAAGTTGCAGCCCATTTGCCCATCTTCTATTACATATATAATTAAATCTTTTTATCAATTCCTGATTTGGGTCACAGCCTGTGTGGAATTTACACATTCTCCCCATGTCTGCATCAATTTCCTCTGGGTTCTCTGGTTTCCTGCCACAGTCCAAAGATGTGCAGGTTAGGTTATTTGGACATGGTAAATTGCTTCTCAGTGCCCCTGGATGTGTGTATTAGAGGGATTAGTCAGGCAAATATGTGGGATTTTGGGGATAGGGTGTGCAAGGGATTGTTATCAGTGCAGAATCAATGGGTTGAATGGCCTCTTTCTGCACTGTAGGGTTTCTATGATCTTATGATGCTATGACTAATCCAGTTATGCCTTCAGACAATAGGCTGATTATGCTGCCTGAAAGGTTAGGTCTATCAATTCATCAAATCGCTTGAATTGGACCAGTTGATGGGCAACACGACAGCTCAGTGACTATCACTGTTGCTGTGAATATACATGGATTTGGGCCTGCGTCTGTGGGAGTTTGTACATTCTTCCCATGCTTGAATGGGTTTTCTCCTGGTGCTCTGGTTTCTTCCCACACCCCAGAGATGTGCTCTCAGGCTGATTGGCAAAACAAATTCTCCCTAAATTGTCTCGCTAATTTGGTTTCAATGCAGATTTCTAAAAACATAGATAGGGGTTATGGGTGGAAGTGGGAACGTCGAGGTGGCGGCACGGGCTCGTTAGGCTGAAGGGCCTGTTTCCTGTGCTGTGTTATTCTTTGCTCTTTGTTCTTTGCTCAAAGGAATGGTTTTATGGTAACAAATGTCTTTTCAGAACAACTTTACATGGTACATCTATAAATTCATTTTCTTCAATATTCAATTGAAGTGTTAGGAGGGTATGGTGTGGTGTGGTTAACTGTGTGGTGTGCTGTAGGTAAGTGATTTTGTAATACTGAGCACATGAGGATGGGAAAAGTCTTCAGTAAAGAGTCATCGGGGCTCCAGAACACTGCAGGCAGGTAGAGGAAGGCACTGGTGTTAGTGCTGTATATGTTACAATGAAAGAGGTTAGGATTGTATGATCCACGCATTGAAATTTTACCTGTAGTGGAGTAATACTCCTGGGATTGATGCACTCAGCAGTATCATCTCAGTCTTCCCGAGAGATACATAGTGGGCTTCCTACCCTGGAAGGAAAATGACAATGTTCCCCTTTCTCTCAACTACCTGAACCTACCTGAAAGTAGCATCACAGAACTTGGTGACTATATGTTCCCTCCTTCTGCCATTTCCTTCAGAAGTTGTTGCATAATTTTTGAAGCCACCTTCTGTTAAAGAAGAATTAAGTGCTATAAAGTATCACCCTGCCCCTTTCTGCAAGATGTAGAGATGCCAGCGTTGGACTAGGGTAAACTCAGTAAGAGATCTGGCAACACCAATTTTAAATCCAACCGATTTATTTGATAGTAAACTTGCAAATTTTCAGCCTTTGTAGCCTTCATCAGGCGAATGAGCATTCACCTGACAAAGGCTACAAAGGCCGAAAGCTGGCAAGTTTACTTTCAAATAAATTGGTTGGATTTAAAATTGGTCCTTTCTGCAAGAAGCAGAAAGTCATAAGGGAGAGGATTTTCCAGCCATTTTTGCTGCAAAACTGAAAAATTGTGTCCGAGATCAACTGATCCTTGCATGGTCCACGCCCGCTACAATTCCTGTGACAGGCAGGACTGGAAAATTTTAATGGGTAGCACTGGCTACGTACAAAAATCATTGTAATAAAAAATGACTTGGATTTTGAACGTTGTCTGCATGGACGAAAACTGATTTAAATAGTCGAATTCCATTATGCTCAACATTCCTGTGTAATTTCTTATTTCTAGTCCAACACAGTAAGTTCATATAATGCAGAATTGGCACTTATGCCTTCATATCTTTATCCACAGTATATACAGCCCTTCTGTATCATTTTCTGTTCTATTTATTGTATACATAGTAGCTACACTGATGTAAAGTAATCTGATGACAAAATGATTTAATTCAACACTACTTTCATTTGCGCTGTTCCACCTGATAAATTTTGTTTAATTCTTCAGTCAAACAGGAAGCATCATGAGGACCCATTAAAAGTAATTTGTATCCCACTTAAGAGTGCTGATGATAAGTCAGACTTCCTTTATTACTCATGGGTTATCTGGTTAACTTACTCACCAGTTGTAAATCATGCTTCATGGATCTTAATAGTGTATTCTCTTGAAGAATTCTAACTTCATTCATAACTTTGAGGTTGGAAGGGCAAAGAAGAGGTGGTTTGGAAAGTGTGCTGAAAACTTGGCTTTGTAAATAGGAATGCAGACTGCAAAAAACAAAAGGAAGTCATATCAAGCCTTAAGGAATCTGTGGTTCAGCCTCAGCTGGATCATTCTCTACAACCTGGGTCCTATGGTTTATGATAGAAGTATTATGACCAGGTACAAAGAGGTGAACTGGTTCCTCTCTACTCAACCTCACAACAAAGATTTAAGTTTCTTTTCACGAGGGCATGCCTTTTCCAATTCAGATTGTATTTAACTACTTACGTAGTGAGCATTAGGCCGCAACTCAAACAAGGTTTTTTTAGGTATTATCCAATGGAAAATAATATTCCATTATTAAAAGATTTTGGTTCTGATAGAGTTGGATTATCAAATCAGGGCAACACTTTAACTCCACGTGAGGAAGAGAAAGTAGCCCTCAGCCTGTTTCCTCTGCTGAAAACTATCTCGATACGACCCGTGTCACTTGCAATCTCCTTAGAGTGGCTGGGCAGCCTTCCCTGGTACATGTTACCCATTATGCATTTTTCAAGAGGTTTTGCGTAAAGCTGACTGTGGTAACCATTGTATCAATGTTGAAAACTTTGCATTTTTAATGTCTCTTCCTGAGACAGTTACAAGTTTTCCTGGATGTCTGGATTATAGGTATCTCTACACACTCCCCTGGAGATTAGTCTGTTTGTTTCTCATGTTCAACTTAAAATGTGACTGCATTTTTAAACAGTTTGCATTACCTCAATTTAAATTGCAAAATTTCCAATTAAAATTTCAAAAACTGTGTTTTCAAAAGTAGCCTCTGGATGTAGATAGAAACATAGCAAAAAGGAGTCTAGGCCTTGGCAAGGACAGGGACAAAGTTTACCGCGATGATATCTGGGATGAGGAAATCCAGTTATTTGGAGAGTTTGGAGAAGTTGAGATTGTTCTCCTTGGAACAGGGATGGTTAATAGGATACTTAAGTATTACCCCTTATGCCATGAGCTACACAAGACTTCCCATGCAGGCCACATAAGTCAGCCTCATGTGTGCTGCCATGGATAGGAAAATGGATAGGGGCCAGCATTTAAATAAACCGTCAATGTTCATCAAACAATCAGAGAAGGTTGAATTGAGGGATTCAAAATTGAGAAGCCTGATACACCAAGTAGGTAGAAATGAATTCCTTTGGTCAGTGCATTGGCAACAAAACACTGATTTTTTTTCTCAGATATTTTAAATCTAGAGAGGAAAACTGGGAAATTTCATTACAAAAAGTGGTAAAGATCTAGAATGCATTACCTGAAAGGGCAGCAGAATCCAATTCCACAGGAATTCTTAACAGCCAATTAGGCTTATTAGTGATGAGGATTCATTTGCAGGGTTATGGGAAAGAGTTGGGACTTGGAATTAAATTGGACATATCTTTCAAATAATCAGTATGACTGTTGTTGTGCATTTGCTGGTGTGTTTTTCTATGTTATCTGATTTCACTCCAAACAATGTGGAGATGACATTAGTTCAATCTGCAACAGGTTTATGTGCAAAGCTTCATAATATCTCTTCAATTCTAAAATGTTTCCACACGTATTCAGTCCTCACTTCTTACTGTAGCATCTTCTGTTTACTTTTTCTCTTAGACATTATGCCCAGGCTTAACCAATCAAGCAGAATGAAAATGGATCAGTCACTAAACTAAAATAATCAAACACAGATCACTTAAACCATTGAACACTAGAGATGTTATAAACTGAATGGCCTGTTGCATGCTGTAAGATTCTATGATATGGAAATGCCAGTGTTGGACAGGGGTAAACACAATAAGAAGTCTCAAAACACCAGGTTAAAGTCCAACAGGTTTATTTGGTAGCACAAGTCACTAGATTTCAGTTCACAAACAGAGCATATAAGACACAAACTCAATTTATAAAATAATGGTGGGAATGCAAGTCTTTAAAGGTAATTACGTTTTAAAAGTGAGTGGAGAGAGGGTTAAATACATGTTAAAGAGATGTGTATTGTCTTCAGCCAAGATGATTAGTGAGATTTTGCAAGCCCAGGCAAATCTTGAGGGTTACAGAAAGTGTGACATGAACCCAAGATCCCGGTAGAGGCTGTCCTCATATGTGCGGAACTTGGCTATCAGTCTCCGCTCAGCGACTCTGCATTGTCGTGTGTCATGAAGGCCGCTTTGGAGATTGCTTACCCGTCGGTCTTTCCCTCCCTGTTCACCGCAATGTCTGGAACTTAGGGTGGAATTTTCCCATCCAGCCAGCTATGGGAGTCATAATGAACAAGACGGATAATGTAAAAGTCTGTTGACTTTGGGACAAGTCTTCTGGTCTTTAGGTGAGTGTAGCTGGAATATCCCGCCCTTGGAGTCCAATTTAGCAACTCGGCGCCAAAGTTATGTAAACTGCAAATGTATCCTGCAGGTGTGCTTGTCTGAGATTGCATTGAATTCCACAGATTCCATCATGCTGCAGTCATAGCACCCCACCACCTCTGCCATTTCTGTCCAACCTCATTATTTAATTAAGTAATAGAAAGTTACACTTGCCAAACTTGAAGACAATGAAGGAAACTAATAAACCAATAGAGGCCAGAAGAAAAACAGAAAAAGAGGCAACTCTTTTCCCTTCTGTCCTGAATTCCAACTTCTCATGCGATTTACATCTCATTCAGACAATGCTTTGTACATGTCGTCTTTCTGTAAATAATTTGACTTGCTGAAGTCCAGTACCACTCCTTTACAGCCTTGGTTCTGTGGCAAAATTCTCTGGATGTTGATAGAAACATAGCAAAAAGAAGCAGCAGTAGGCCATTTCGCCTTTCAGGCCAGCTCTACTAATCATTATGATTATGGCTGAGCAGCAAATGCAACATTCTGATCCCATCTTCCCCCATATCCTTTGATCCCTTTAGCCCCATGAACTATATCTAATTTCTTCTTGAAATCACGCACTTGGCCTCAACTACTTTCTGTGATAGTGAATTCCACACATTCACCACTGTCTGTGTGAAGAAATTTCTCCTCATCTCAGTCCTAAAAGGACTTACCCTCAGACTATGGCCCCCGGTTCTGGACCTCCCACATTTGGTAGCATTCTTTCTGAATCCATTCTGCCTAAGATAAGTAAGATGCACCTCGATAGGAGGAAATTTGGAAACATAGAAGATAGGAGGAGGCCATTTGGCCCTTTGAGTCTGCTCCATCATTCATTACAATCATGGCTGATCATCCAACTCAGTAGCCTAATCCTGCTTTCTCCCCATAACCTTTGATCTCATTCATCCCAAGTGTTATATCCAGCCATCTCTTGAATACATCCAATGTTTTGGCATCAGCTACTTTCTGTGGTAATGAATTCCACAGGCTTACCATTCTTCGGTGAATGTGTGTCATATTGGACAAGCAGAATTATTAGTACTGTTCATAACTTAGTTTGGAGTCTCATTCCTATGGTGATGGGGTTTCTGCAAATGCCAGACACCCAGCTGATCATAATGTCAGGAAAGCAATCTTTTTTATCACTTATTTATGGATAGTAGAAATAGCAAAAGACAAATGTATATTCCTATAGAATTAAACTATGGAAGAAAACGAAAGGCTTGCTTTCATATAGCACCATATTGTATCCCTTAGGACTATCTTGACGCACTTGATATAAAATGAATTACTTTGATGTGCAAATATAGCATTAATTTTTCACAGTAAGAACATGAAAAGAATATAAGGCAATAATTTAATATTTGCTGCTGGTTGAGGAAGGTCAGAACATTAAGGCCACTGGGAGGGCTCCATGCCCTTTTCCAAATCTTTAATACTTTACAACTCCATTCTTGCTGCAATATATCCATAGACTGGCATTTGCTACACCTCATGTTTTCTGTCCCACATTTTTCTGTGTTCAGCCTTGTGTAGCTCATGCTTAACTTGAAGCATCCTCAATTGGTTGCTGAAAAAATAGGGGAGGGCATTACTACTTTTTTTCTATCCCAGTGAGGCATCATGGTGGCACAGTGGTTGCCACTGCTGCTCACAGTGCCAAAGTCCTGGATTCAAGTCCGGCTTGGGTGACTGTCTATGTGGAGTTCACACATTCTCCCATGTCTGCATGGGTTTCCTCCAGATGCTCTGTTTTCCTCTCACTCTAAAGTTAGGTGGATCTTTCATGTTAAATTACCTCTCAGTGTTCAAAAATGGGTGGATTCGGAGGATTAGCAGTGTTTAACTTGAAGCATCCTCAATTGGTTGCTGAAAAAATAATGAGGAAGCTCCATAAAATATGTGAGGCAAGAAACAAAGCAAATATTGATGATTTGCAAGTCAAAGTGTACCTCTTAATACAAAGAACAACACAGCACAGGAAACAGGCCCTTCAGCCCTACAAGCCTGCACCATCCATTCTACTACTCAGTGAGTGCTTCATTCCAATCCTTCTTCTACCTACAACTTTTGTCTACATCTGTTGGATTTCACAATAAAGAGGTGCAAATTTAGAGAATTATATGTGTGCCAGATTAAAGGAGGTCTAATTTAGGGGCAATTTATTAACACCAATCAGCCTAAAAGCACATTTTTGGGGTGTGGGAGGAAACCTGAGCACCCGGAGAAAACCCACGCAAGCACATGGAGAATGTGCAAACTCCCACAGACACGACCTAAGTCAGAGATCTGACCCAGGTACCTATACCTGCACAGCAAACAGTGATAGTCGTGTCGCCCATCAATTAGACCAGTTTACGCATACACTAATGACGTGAAACACTAGGCAACTCTTGAAGCAACATTCAAGAGCAGCTCTCACATGACCCACCACATATACGCCCCTTCTTGGCCAACAAGGCAGACCGAATCACCAGTAGATGTAAAAAAGAGACATCAATAAACATACACAGCCCATACAGGCATTCACAGATGATCCCCAATAACTCCAATATAAGGGATAGGTGTGCCATAAAATCTGTCAGACGGCCCATAGGAAACTATTGATTCCCAGGAACATTGTGAGGCTCTTGATCCTTAACTAGAACATTCTTTTGCATTTCTCCATCTCTAACCCACTGAACTTCCAGCTTGCTTTCAAACTAATAATGGAATTTGTCAGTAATATACTAATATAGTGCTAACCCTCTGATTGATAAATTCAAATGCCATACGTGGAAAGACCACTTATATCTAGTCTTACTTCAAGCCCATCAATTTTCTATTTATACCTTTATAGTGCTCTACCACAACCTAAGTCCAATAACCTACTTGTATTGAAACCATCCATCTCTTTCAGTATATTAAAGATTTGGATTACAACCAAACTTCATCTTTTTTTCTCAACATCAACAATAAGTTCAATTTTGTGAGTTTCTCTTTTCATTTATGAGTCTTGAATCATAAAATCGCATTTGTGGCTCTTTGAGTCATTTTATCAGTTCTCTTTCCAAACTTCTAGGCTACAAATTGGAATCTTTGACATTGCCACTTGGTTGGTAATTAAAATTGTTTGCATCCATTTATTAAATGCCTTAACATTATTGTGTTGTTATAACAATATGAACACCTATCACCCATAATGAATTGTGTAAAGATGTTGTGGATTCTTTTATTTACTCTAGGCACATAGAAGAAAGCTTGAAGACATTTGCAACCAGGCTTATGTGTGCTCTGCTCAAAATCAAAAGTGAAACTAAGACTGAATTGCATGATATACTTCACTCCTAGAAAAGAAATATTGCAACACCCCCTTTTCTTTTCAACGCTTTCCATCTCTTCCAACATATTTAACTACTTACAGTATATATAGATGTTTAGCTATCATTATATCATTGACGTAATGATAGCTAGTGAACCAATGAATCTCTAAAGTGTAATTTATTGGTATATCTAGATCTTGCAATGGTAACCTTGCTTGGAGCTTCCTTAATTGTTCGCAGTAACCTGATGAGTTGTTTTTGCGATATCGCTCCACTAGGGATCTTGTCTCGATGCAGATTGGTTACATGGTGATTGAGAAGCTGAAATAGATTTGGTTTATCTTCAGTTATACCTCACTATTGCATATTTATCTGTAATGATTCCACTGGACCTTGCTTCTGAACATATCCATGTCACTTCAGCGGGAATCCTGGCTACAAACAGTCCCAACTATAAACTTGGCGATTGTAAACCTGCGTTTTATCATGCGTGTTCATCATTTTCTCTTGCAGTTTTCAAGTTGCTATCTTGTTTCTGAGGCTAAAATGGATAAGAGTAAGGAAATTGGTAATCTGCCAAAGATGAACTCTGCCAATAATGGAATAGTTTCACTTAAAGGTGTCATACTGTGATGTAACATTGCAAATGGGGAGGGGGAGGGCAGGAAAAGGGAGGAGGAGGAGGCAGTGGCATGGTTACATCTAGTCTCCAACAATCCTGAGACCAGAGGATGTGGACTAGATCAGATTCTGCCTGACTTACTGAATATTTCCATATTTTTGTTTTTATTTCAGATTTTCAAAATCTTCAGTATTTTGCTTCAAGCTTATAAGGGGCTTGTGCACAGCAATGTACAAAATTGGGCTCAATGGTGAATCTTTCTCAGTGATATTTGACCACCTAAGCGCCCAACATACAGGGGCTCTTGCTTGTGCAACCGAATTTCATTCTCACACAGGAGGATGCGCATTTCTCTCAATTGCAATTGACAGCACCTAAAGTTGTTTTCAGGACACACACTCATGATTATTGGATTCCCTTAGCTGATTTGACAATGTGTTGACCTTGCTCAACAGGTCAGGCCGTAAATTGCCATGTAGGTCCACTGATAAATGATATTTAAAGAGATTGTGTCAAACAGGACGGTTGTTGCCTCACTACTTTGATTACTGTTTCCACTTCTATGTGTTTCATTACTGTTCTTTTTCTCTCTATGTAGTGATTGGTTTGACTTCCAGTGTATTTGTTTAGCTGTTTAGCTGTCACCCTCAAATATGGGTGTTCTGATAGAGCAGGCTCTGAGTGTAGCTTAAAATGAGAAACACTAAGAAAAGGGCTGGACGTGTGACCAGAAGAGGGAGGAAGTTAAGAGGACAACATTCTATAGTCGGATCTTCGGGGAGTAATTCCCTGACATCTGCTTCACTCACAAAAGAAATGTGAGCATTCTTCACTTCACCAAGAAGCTTTTTACTAAGATAAGTCAGCTGATCCAGTTATAATTTCATCTTAAGCATGGGCAACAAAGTCCATGGCTTTTAATGCTACCTCCACACTGAATTTTGGTTCCTCTCATGGGTTCTCCTCTGGTTACAACAGATAACACCATCAACATCTCACAATTTGCAATGCATCAAAGTATCAGGGAATCTATGAAACCTTTCCAATGAGCAAGGCTTGCACCGTGACTCCTATTGGCAAGGGGAAGCATAACTAGACGGTGCTAGGTTTCACCTTCATGACAATTGATCCAATGTTGCAAGTGTCATTTTAACTGCAGGCACATTGTCTTGCATGCTTTATAAGACCACAAGATATAGGAGCAGAATTAGGCCACGCAGCCCATTGAGTCTGCTCTGCTATTCAGTTATGTCTGATAAATTTTTCAACACCATTCTCCCACTTCTTCCCCATGACCCTGGATCTCTTTTACCAGTAAAGAACCTATCTATCTTTGTCTTAAATGCACTCCAGATCCATCACCTGGGACGATTTATCAAGCAGAAGAAATGTCACTGCCTCAGCTTCTGTTTTGTGACCACCCAGAGGAAGCCCACACAGACATAGAACATAGAACATAGAACAATACAGCACAGAACAGGCCCTTCGGCCTTCGATGTTGTGCCGACCAAAATAAAAGCAATGCCCCTCCTAACTAAACCATTCCCTTCTCATCCATATACTTATCAACTAACCTCTTAAACGCCACCAAACTTGGCGCATCTACATGGGGAGAGACATGGGGAGAATGTGCAAACTGTACTCAAAAAGTCACCCAATGTCAGAATTGAACCTGTGTCCCTACTCCTGTGCCACCCCAATATGTAAAGAGAATAGTTGAGTCACTAGTGATGTAAGATCACCTGACAACAGAGCATGCTGAGAGATAGTTCTATGTGAAGCCTCGTACTAAACCTTGCCAGTCATATCGCTAAAGGAATGTTTAATGAAAGTAAGAGTTCACCAACAGCATTGCCTCCAGCAGTCTCTACTGATCCTGAACAAGGACATTTCAAGCTAAGACTGACAACAATGATAACTGATGATGGTGGTGAAAAAGGCAACAGAAAAACACCAAGTAAATAGCCCAGTGACTGGAAAAAAGCAGCAGGAGAAATGACTGCAAGTATAGGATGACACAGAAAAAAAAACAATAGAATACAAATAGATATTAGAGTTCGGAAAGGCTATGAAGAATGTCTGATCCTTGTCAGAGTGATCTGAGAATGTAGCAGTCTTAGATCAAGTTGAGAATTAAGTGCCAGAACTGCCATGGTAGTTTTTCCAGTTGCAAATCCACACCAGGATTAGTAGGGAACTGTTAACAAAGAACAGTTCAGCATCCTTCTCAGTAATGCAAACTACGGAATGGTCAGACAGCACATAAATAAAGAACTGGCAACATATGAAGATGTTGTAAAAACCTTTGCAACATATTTCACTCTTCAAAAGAACACAATCATAGATAGGGTGAAGTTTAATAGAGGTACTGAAAGGCCAGGAGAGAATATAGATTCCTTCATTACTTATTCATATTGACAAGATGAGAACAGAAAATACTGAGTGCTGAAAAATGAATTAATTCAAGATTGCTTTGCTTTTAGGAGTTTTCAAGGAAATTTTATTAGATTGTTTACAGTTGAGCAATGATTTAGTGTTAATGAAGGCTGTGCAGTTAACAAGGCAGGCAGAAGTGAGAAATCAAAACTACACATTTGTTCAAGGTGTCAGGGAGACTTCCTGGAGCAAAGAACATGGTGCAGTTGTAGGACAAAGATATTGCACTATCTCAAAAACAGAGAAAAAGCAAAGAGGACACAGTAATTACTATTACTCAATATTTTTGCTGTGGCAGGAAAAGGCTGCATCAGCACAAAGAAAGTCCATCAAAAATGTGGATTGCCATTTCTGAGTCGGAAGAGAATATTCTGAAACTGTATGCAAAAAAGTTCATGATTCAGAAAGTAAAGAGAAACCAATTAAAATATTTGCATTCAAAAAGTTGAAGATGAAAAGAACAATGCTTTGCCAATCTTGGGAGAAATTACAGAGTCTAATGGGAACTATTGGAGTGCAGATATGGTCAACGAATATTAAACATACTTCACATTAGACATAGGAGCAGGAGTTTCAGTTTTTTTACACTCCTTCCTCAGTCCCAGGGAGGTCAATGGACAGTTGACTGTGATGCTTCAGTGCAAAGAAAAAGAATGCAAAGAATTTTGTATGTGATCCAAAACAGAAGTTTGCACTATTAAACTAAAATATTTGCACAGATTTAATTTTTTATCTATGAAATAGATGGATTGAGAAGCCAAAACAAACCAAAATAATTCAGAACAGAAATTCCAAATGTATTTAGAAATCTTGAGAAGAATGAAACAAATGCTCTGAAGCAGGAGCACAAAAATGTGACAGAACCAAGAGAAAACCTTAAAAAAAACAGGCAGATGAATTTTCATCACCCGCAGGTGAAGGAACCAAACATTAGTCAACTAGAAAGTCCACTTGCATCAAGCAAGGAAAGGATGGAAAAACTTGAGCAAGGAAAACAACAAACTACAACGGACACAGTCATGCATTCCCGTTGAAAAGTTGAAACAAAAAAAAATAATTTTTGTTGATGTGCGGAGTCCTATAATTTATTGATCACATAAAGGGCAGTACAGTGACACTGTGGTTAGCAGTGCTACCTCACAGCACCAGGGACCCAGGATCAATTCCAGCCTTGAATGGCTGTCTGTTTGGAGTTTGCATGTTCTCCCTGTGTCTGTTTTTCCAGTCACTTTGTTTATTTGTTGCTTTTCTGGTTACCTTTTCCACCACCATCATCAGTTATCTTTGTTGTCAGTCTTAGCTTGAGCTGCCTTTGTTCACTGATAGTTTCCTCCAGGGTTCCAGTTTCCTCCCACAGTCCAAAGTTGTGCATATTAGGTGGATTGGCCATGGTTGATTAGCCCTCAGTATCTAAAGATATATGTTAGGTGGATTAACCAACGTAAATGTTTGGGGCTATGGGGATAAGATGGTGGGGATGGTCTGGGAGAGTCTTTTGGAGAATCAGTGCAGACTCAATGGAGTGAATAGTCTCTTTCCCTACTGTAGTGATTTTATGATTCTCACAACACAGAGGCAAAATTAAAGTCAAAAGCCACACAAAAAAAGAAAAGGGATGTGCTAAAATTCAGGAAGATTGCACCATCACATAAAGACTCTCAGAATATATTTCAAAAACTCTCACCCCAAAGGCATTCCAGAACTGTGGGTAACATGCTGATTTCTGATGAGAAATTGATCAAAGTCATTAAAATACTTCCAAAAATATATCAGGAATCCTTGGTCATTACAAAGTGTCACGTTGGAATGCAAAATTCTGTTTGGTGTTGAAGGATCTCGAAACCATTAGAGGAAATGACTTTCAATTGCATTACCTGTTTCATCCATTACCAGAAACAAAGAGAACTACTCATGGAATCGTCAATTCCATCCAGGCAATGGGATGCTCTTGGAATGGATACTTTTGAGTACGAGAAAAAATTCCGCAGAGGTGTTGACTATTATTTGAGATTAAGCTTGGTACCACTTCATAATTTGCCATGGCATTAGTGAAATGAATGTTCACCACAAGCAGCTTTCCAGACTCTGTTATTTATGAAAAGGGCCCTGGCTTCAGAATGGATGTTTTATGTAGTTCACACAAGCCTATAGATTTGATAACATGGCTAGCTTACTCTGATGCCTGAAAGCTAATGGTGAGGCTGAAAGAGAAGACAAGACAATAATGGCTTTGCTGAAAAAAAAAATCAACTTGACACTGTTGCACAATCATTCCACGATTTGACCTCCAGTTTGAAAAACAGCCCTCTACAACCACCTTCTGTCTTCTGTCATCAAACCAATTTTGTATCCAATTGGCTACCTCACTCTGGATCCCATCAGATTTAACATGGTGCAACAATCTATCCTGCGGTAACCTTGCCAAAGGCCTTGCTAAATCCTATGTGTGTAACGTCATCTATACTGCCCTCATCCATCTTCTTGCTTACCCATTCAAAAATCTCAATTAAATTTGTAAGATGTAATATGTACATTCCTCAAGACATTACTGTTTATTTCCCAAAGTTCCCTAATATCCATGCCTTTCTCAATAGTAAAAAACAATGAGAAATATCCATTTAGGATCCCACCCATCTCATGTGGATTTGCACATTTGTTGTCTACCAAGGGGTATACACGTGATGGGTCATGAGAGGGCTGCTCTTGGATTTTTCAAGAGTATCCTAGTGCTTCACGTTGTTAGTGTACGCTTGACCTGAATCATTTGATGGGCAACATGACAGCTCAGTAACTATCGCTGTGCTGTGCAGATACATGGATTTGGGCCTGTGTCTGTGGGAGTTTGCGCATTCTCCCCATGCTTGCGTGGGTTTTCTCTGGGTGCTCCGATTTCCTCCCACATCTCAAAGATGTGCTCTTAGACTGATTGGCAGAACAAATTCTCCCAAAGTTGTCTCAAATTTGGTTCCAATGCATACATCTATAAATATAGACAGGGTTCATGGGTTGAAGTGGGAACATTGAGGTGGCGACACGGGCTCGTTGGGCTGAAGGGCCTGTTTTCCATGCTGTTTTGTTCATTGATCTTTGTAATATGCCAGAATAGTCCAGCTCCATCTGAGGTTCTATTAGGAAGGTAAGTGTGGATGTAACTTCTTGTTCTCTGCAGCTTTGACAAAGAGTCATCCAGACTCAAAGCATTCGCCCTATTCTCTCCCCACAGATGCTGCCAGACCCGCTAAGATTTTCCAGCATTTTGTTTTTCTGTTTCTGTTCTCTTTCCAAGCTTATGCCATGTCTCAATGTCGCCAAATGAGAGAGAGGGAGAAGGAGGATGTGTATCGTGCAAATCTACTATCATAGCATGCATGAATTACCAGAGTACCAGCCAGGGGAGTCAGTATGGTGTCATGAGTAGAATTGCGAAGGCCAAGTTTGGGAAAAAAAAACACAAAGGGTGGAATTTTCCCATCCTGCTCACCACAAGGAAAGGTCTGTTGACCTTGGGCAGGATTTTCTACTTTCCGGGCAAGCGTGGTTGGAAAATCCTATTCTATATCCATCATCTTATCATGTAGAGATTGAAAATGGAACAGTGAGAAGAAATAGAATCACAAGAAAACCTTCAATCTTTGGAGCAATTACTCAGAAATTTTGGAATATGACCTGACCAAAGATCTAGTAGCCATAGAATCATACATAGAACATAGAACATAGAACATAATACAGAGCAGAAGAGGCCTTTGGCCCTTCAAAACACCTGAACTCCCACCTAATCCTATCTGCCAATACTTGGTCCATTGCCCTGAATGATATGATGTGTCAAATGCTCATCCAAATATTTTTGAAAGGCAATCTGCCTCCACCACCCTCTCAGACAGTACATTCCAGACTGTCACTAGCCTCTGGATAAAAAGACTTTTCTTCCCTTCCCTCTCCACCTCCTACTCCTCACCTTGAATCTATGCCCTCTTGTGACTGACTCTTCAACTAAGGGAAACAGCTGCTCCTCATCTCCTCTGTCCTGTCTCTCATAATCTTGTATACCTCGATCATCTCGCCCCCTCAGCCTTCTCTGCTCTGATGAAAACAATAAGAAGTCTCACATCACCAGGTTAAAGTCCAATAGGTTTATTTGGTAGCAAAAGCCACTAGCTTTCGGAGCGCTGCTCCTTAATCAGGTAAGACTTATCTCCCCTCAGTGCACTTGAACAGGTGCCAGGGTATGGTGAATAGGGGATTTTCAAAGTAATTTCAAACTAAGACTACTTGTGCCACTAACAAATAAACATAAAACTACATAATCAACAAAGTATTGGACTCCACATCTTCAGTAGAAGTTACCATCTTGATTGTTTTTTCCAAGGATTTTTCTCTGATACAATGGGTGAGATTTTATTCTCTTGCTCAAGTGAGACAGGAAATTCCTGCCCGGGGTCAATGTCTGTTTCAGAAATTTATATTCCTTGGTTATCACAAACACTAATTTTTACAGTATCCAGTCACTGGTATTGTCCTAACTTTGCAGCACCACATTTAGAAAGCAGTGGCAAGATCAGACAGAGTTAGCATGGACTTATGAAGGGGAAATCATGCTTGACAAATCTATTGGAAGATGTAGCTAGTAGAGTTGACAAGGGGGAACCGGTCGATGTGGCATATTCGGACTTTTAGAAAGCATTTTACAAAGTCCTACACAAGTGATAATCATGCAAGATTAAAAACTGGAGAAAATATATTGAGATGAATAGAAAACTGGTTGGTAGAGAGGAAACAAAGAGTAAGAATTAATGGATGCTTTTCGAATTGGCAGATAGTATCTAGTGGAGTGCCACAGGGATCAGTGCTGAGACCCCAGCTATTCACAATATATATTAATGATTTGGATGAAGGAACAAAATATAAATCTCAAATTTTGCAGATGATACCAAGTTGGCTGGGAGGGTGAACTGTAATGAAGATGCAGAGACCCTTCAGAGTGATTTGGACACTTTGAGTGAATGGGCAAATCAATGGCAGATGCAGTATATTTTGGATAAATGTGAGGTCATTCACTTTGGAAGCAAAACCAAATAGGTAGATTAATACCTGAATGGTTATACATTAGGAGAGGGAAGAGTGCACCAGGACCTGGGTGTCATTGTGCACCAGTCACTAAGGTTAAGCATGCAGATACAACAGAAGTAAAGAAGGCAAATGGTATGTTGGCCTTCATTGTGAGAGGTTTCAAGTACAGGAGAAGAAGTGTATTGTTGCAACTATACAGGGCCTTGATAAGGCCACACCCACAATATTGTGTGCAGTTTTGGTCTCCTATTCTGAGGAAAGGTGTTCTTGCTCTCAAGGAAGTGCAATGAAGATTTACCAGGCTGATCCAGAGATGGTGGGACTAATGTATGAGGAGAGATTGACTAGGTTAGGATTGTTTTTGCTGGAGTTCAGATGAATGAGAGGCGTAGAGATTTATAAAATTCTAACAGGTTTCTACAGGATAAATACAGAGAGAGTGTTCCTGATGACTCTAAAACCGGGGGTCAAAATCTGAGGATCCAGGATACACCAATTAAGGTGGAGGTGTGAAGACATTTCTTCACCCAAAGAGTGGTGAGCCTGTAGAAGTTACTATCAGAGGAAGTAGTTGATGACAAAACATTGAATGTATTCAAGAGCAGGCTGGATTTAGCACTTAGGGCAATGGGATTAAAGGTTATGGGAAAAAAGCAGGATTATGCTATTGAGTTGGATGATCAGCCATGATTATAATGAATGGCGGAGCAGGCTTGAAGGGCCTCCTTCAAATGGCCTCCTCCTACTCCTGTCTTCTGTATTTCTATGTTTCTATGTAACATATATATCACTAATCTCATCAAGAATGGAGGTACTTGGTAGTGCAGATGTTCCCTCTTATCTCACTGGGAGTCTGGGAATGTTTTGTTCTAACTCCTTCTGGCCTGTGCTCTTATTACCCTAACGGTTGTTTACTCACCCTGTAAAGATCATTGACTTTTATGCCTTGTGATTGTAGTTGGGCACCCTCGGTGCGGGTTAAATCCCCACCATGCTTAAAAAGAGTTCTTATAACATTTGTCTATTCTAAATCTATCATACATGTCATAGTCATAGAGGTTTACAGCAGGGGGCAAGGCCTTTCAGCCAAATTTGTACATGCTGTCCCAATCAGTTACCCCATTTCATCATAAAACATAGGAGGAGAAGAAGGCCAAATCTTCACCATTTGATGAATTATGACTGATCTGATATGACCATCTATTTTTTCACTTTATCCTCATGACCCCTGATTCCCTTACTGTGGAATGATATAGTGTGTTCAAAAAGTCAGAGACTTGGGGGGAGATGTTAAATATGATAAAGGCCAATGTTAAATATATATAAAAAATGTCTACATGATTAGTGAGATAAGATCACATGACAATAAAGCATGGAAAACAATAGTTCTATGTGAAGCCTCACACAAATCCTAACAATAGATATAGTCAGAAGAAAGTTGAATATAACATAAACAACAGTCTTGCCTCTAGCAATCTTTATGAATTTTGATTAAACACATCTCAAGCTAAGACCCACACAGAAAAGACAATAGAATTACCAGAAACATACTTTCACAAGAAACATGTTTACGCCAACAAGTAGAGTACTCGCGTCTGGGCTATTCAGGAGGAGCTTCTGAATGTCCCTCTGGGCACATTTTCACATCTTCAGAATTATAATGACTTGTCAACATGAGTAAAAGCCCATAAAACCAAGCTGAAGAGGAGGACCAGCAAGTGGAGGAGTCGGAGGAGGAAAGGAAGAAAGACATGCAACAACCAGAAGAATCTTTATTTGCCTGAGCTTCCTGACACCAGGTCATCAAGGAGCATTGCAATCTAGTCAGTTTTCAATCCTTTACCTAACTACAGCCCCATAAACATAGGGTCTTATTTTACCATTTCGATTCTAAGTGCTGAGCACACTTGAATCTGGGCATGTTTCAGGTCTGACTTTTTGATACCTCCATACGCACTCTGTCTGAAAAAGTATCAACAATTCCGAATTGCGCTGCACAAGGTGGGCGAGGCTTAACGCTCCCAAAACACTGCATCTCCGATCGGTGCCTCCAATTGCCCATGTGCAGAAAAAATGATAGGATAACACTCCCCTACCACTTCGCATCCAGGCCGGGTAATGCCTCTCCTTGGCCCAGGTAGATATTCCTCCACCCCCCACAATATTACTGACCCCCTTATTCCCCCATCCACCCAGAAAGATCCCAAATCCCTCCCCCTTCTCCCCCAGTGATCTCAGGCAGGATGGCAATGGACCCCTCTTCCTCCCAATGATCTCAGGCAGAGTGGTAGTGGACATCCCTTTTCCCACACCAATCACTGGCAGAGAGATCCACTACCATCTACCCCCCCCCCCCCCCCCCCCCCCCCCCCCCCACACACACACACACACACACACAACACACACACACACACCACACACACACACACACACACACACCACACCACACACACACACACACACACACACACACACACACCAACCCACCCACCCTACAGATATCAGGCAGGGTGATCCAGCTCACCTCTATCTCAGACCATCCCGAACAAGGCCTCTATGCCCCCAGACTCCAATGGCTGTGTGACATTTCTCTCTCTCTCCCCTATCCCCTCCTCTCCCCTCCCCTCCCCTCCCTTCTATATTTGCTCTGCTGCTTAAAGCACAAGTGAAACTAAAACTGGAATACATATGTCCTTCTCAGTGACGTATACAGAAATATATTCATAACCTTAAAAGTATATGACAATAGCTGACATTGAGAGATCATGTACCAGCCAACGCAAGAACAGTTTTTTTCCGGGTGCCATCAATCTTTTGAAGGTGCCTACCTTAGATTAAGTTGACCTTTCTCTATATCTATATTTCTGTGACTGGATTATTATATTCTGCATTCTCACCTTTTCTTCTCCCTTATGTACTTTATGAACGGTATGTTTTGTTTGTACAGCACAAGAAACAATACTTTCCATTGTATCCCAATACATGTGCCAATGATAAATCAATTCAAGTGTGTGTGTGTGTGTGTGTGTATGCGAGTGTGTGTGTGTATGTGTATGTGTGTGTATATGCGAGTGTGTGTATAGAGAGAGAGACAGAGCTGCAGGTTTGAAGTTTGAGATAATTTTGAATATATAAGGAAGATATCATGAAGTGGACAGTGCTGACTTGAGTAGAGCCCTTGGTATTGGGGAAAGGGATTGGGTGCTCACAATGAATGGGATTGTAAGTCATGTAGCTGTGATGATGAACTTAGCTTGGAAAGTAACATCATGGCAATTCTTACAGTACTGCATCCATGACCATAACCCTGGCCACATTAGCATTGCTGCTAAATTCCTCTCAATGGTCCTCATCATCAGTCCCAATGCCCTGGGAGAAAAATAATGTCCCTTCTCTTCACTTCATACAGCAGGGTCCGAAGTGCAGTACTACAGAAATTTGCTACTACCTTTCGCCTGCTACAGTCATTTCAATATTTCGCAGAGCAGTTTCTAAAAGCATTTCTTGCATTCTCTTAAAATAGTTTGTATTTCTCCTAATATCAGATAGGAAGGTAGCCAATGATTAACATTAGCAGCACATGTTGACTGTACTACTAAAATCTGACACAAGTTATTTCTGTGTTACTCTGACACTGCACACTTTACCATACTATTGAATTTCTATGCCTGTCTACATTTCCGAAGATTAACATAGAAAATTAATATATTTTTCTCAATTTTTCCACTGGCTGGAAGTTCCCCAAAAGCTCCTCCCACCACATCACCCCTCCTCATTCCTCTAGCCATCATACGTAACTATCATTTGAGCACCAAAAAAATACTTTAACATGTACCACAGCAATTCCTGCCCCACATCCAACAAAGTTACAATAGCATAGCAAGAGCAGCTCTGGGAAAATGCCAGTCAAGCTATTTTAGTTAACTTATTCCAAGAAGGATCAATTTGGCCTTTAACACTCTAACAAAGAAGTCTCTCTTGCGACTAATTAATGTTCTATTGTGTTCTTGCCCCTTCTAATCCTCATCTTAATTATCCTCAAATAACTTTTCTGTGCTGTATAATTCTCACAGAGTTGTTAGCAATTATTGAATACAGACAGCTTTAGATGAAATCATATAGATTATGCATAATTGAAGAATGTGAGCTGTTGCCCTGTTGTGCAATGTATAACATATTTCCTATGTGCATGCAAATATAATTTCTCACAAGTTATGAGGGCATTGTCATTTTGTAAAATTATACTTTGTTTAGTAATTAGACTTTGGGTTTTGTCTTGGTGTATTAAGTAAGTTAGGTTTATTTATTGATCACAAGTAGGCTTATATTCGCGGTGCAATGAAGTTACTGTGGAAATTCTCTAGTCGCCACACTCCAGCACTGGTACACTGACGGAGAATTTAGCATGGCAATGCACCTAGCCTGAATACCTTTGAACTGTGGAAGAAAACCGAAGCATCCTAAGGAAACTCATGCAGACACGGGGAGAATATGCAAACTCTACACAGACAATGACCAAAGCTGGAAATCAAACCCGAGCCCCTGGCATTATAAGGCAGAAATGCTAACCACCAAGCCACTGTGTTGCCCTTATACAAATAGTTATTCCTACAACAAAGATTTAAAAAAAAAATTGTTGATGGCACGTGGTGTCACTGGCAAGGCCAGCGTTTGTTGTCCAACCCTAATCACCTTGGTGGCTTACTGGACCATTTCAGAGGGCAGTTGATAGTCATCTACATTGCTGTGGATCGAGAGTCGCATGTAGGTCAAACCAAGTAAGAACGACAGACTCTACTTCCCTAAAGGACATGAGTGAACAATATGGGTTTTTACAACAGTGGTACTATTAGCTTTCATTTCCAGATTTAATTAATTGAATTTAAATTTTACCAGTTGGTGCGATTTGATTCTATAATTTCAGAATGTTAGCTTGTATCTCTGGATTACTAATTCAGCTACATTATCATTTCATCACCCTCTTCCAACAGTGCCATTTGCATCTGAAAAAAGAAATAAACAATTGAAATTTAATTGGATGGCTAAGACAAATGAAAACCTGGAAATTTGGAAGTGCGTGATCTTATTTCAATATGATAGTATGGCACAAAAGCAAATGCTACAGAACAAAGGTGATTTCTCATCATTATTCTTACTGAAGCTCACTGTATGGCAACATGCCTGTCTGAAAAATGATGTTAATTGTTAAGGATTGACCTAGCAGGAGCAGTAAGAAGTTAAGAAGACCTGAAAGGTAGAAATCTACCTAGCAACAGTAACAGCCAACATATCCAGGGACAGGCTAGCCTCTAAAAGTGATGCAGGCATTTCAAAAGCATGAGTGCATCTGAAGATGATCAGGTGTAAATTATTCCAGGAGTAGAAACAGATTACTTAGATGACTGCTTAAGAAATGTTAAGCTCCCCAAACAGAAACACTTTGCCCAAATATCTGGGTGATTCAGGAGTACAGAAATGTTAAGCTCCTCAAAAGGAAAGAATTTGAAGCCTTTAGACAGCAAACTCTTTTTTTTTGAAATAGCAAAAGTCGAATTAGCATACCTATTATACTTCTCAGAAAAAGACAGGCCAGTCAACATCTCAAAGTCAGAGTCCAGTACGCATATCACAGCCAGGAGGCAAGGAACCATTTCATAGTCTAGGGGTCCTGTAATACAGGATATCCCTTCTCAGAGATAAACAAAGAACAAAGAACAACACAGCATAGGAAACAGGCCCTTTGGCCCAATGAGCCTGCACTGCCATTTTAACAGTGTGAGTTCCTACTTGCACCTATGACCCTTGTCTATGTTTATGGAAATCCACATTGGAAACCAGATTGGGGAGACAATGTAGGGACAATTTGTTTCACCAATCAGCCTAAGACCACATCTTTAGGGTATGGGAGGAAACTGGAGCACCCGGAGAAAACCTAAGCAAGCACGGGGAGAATGCGCAAACTCCCACAGACACAGGCCCAAATCCATATATCTGCACAGCACAGCGACAGTCACTGAGCTGTTGTGTTGTCCATCAACTGGTCCAGTTTAAGCATACACTAACAACGTGAAGCACAAGGCTATTCTCGAAAAATCCAAGGACGGCCCTTGCACGATCCATTGCGTGTATGCCCCTTGTTGCATAACAAGGCGGACCGAAGCACCTGTGGAATAAAAGAGAAAAACATCAATAATATGCACATCTTGTGCAATTCCCAGGAACGTCCCAAGGCTCTTGATCCCTATTTAAAACAGTCTTCTATATTCCTCCATCTTTATTCCGCTCATGTGCCTATCTAAGTATCCCTTAAATAACTACAGCGTGCCTGCGTCCACCACCTTACTTGGCAGTGCGTTTCATACCCCCACAAACCTCTGTGTGAAAAACCTCCCTCTAATATCCAAATTATACCTTGTCCCCCTCACCCTAAGCCCATGGCCTCTCATAATATTTGATTCCAACCTAGGAAAACGCTTACTACTGTTCACTCTATCTTTACCCTTCATAATCTTCTGCACCTCTATTAAAAATCTCCTCTCTGTCTCTGTCTTTCTAGAAAAAAACAGCCCCAATTTGCCTCGTAACCCAGACCTTCCATATCAGGCAGCATCCTGGTAAACCTCCTCTGCACTCTCTCCAGGGTCTCCACATCCTTCCGGTAGGACGGCAACTAGAACTGGATGCAATACTTCAAATGAGGTCTAACCAATGTTCTAAACAGTTGCAACATTAAATGCCAGCTCTTATACTCTATAGATCCTATAGTGTTGTATTTAAGTCTTAACATCAAGGCATTGCAGGAAATCTTCATAAAGGCGAGAGCAGGAAAAGACATATCACAGATTGATCATCAGCCCTGTATTGTGTGGGAATTATAAACTGGATTTCACTTATAGCTTTATTGAACTTGGTTGTTGTTTGGGAAAGAAAAGTCTTCGAGAGTTCAGGGCAGGAAAATATATTTTGGAAGAAGGAGTAATTTCTACATAAAATGTGTATGATGGTTATTCATGTATTTATATGTATTGTGTGTTGCAATTCTTTTCATGTGTAGTTTTCTTTTTTTTGAATTAAATAAATCTTTAATGATTTTCATCGAATTTCTACACTACAGAAGGAGGCAATTCAGCTCATCAAGTCTGCAACAATGACAATTCCACCCAGGCCCTATCCTTATAATCCTACATAATTCCCCTGACACTAAGACTTTTTCCCGATAACTTCAAGTAATTAACCCTCTAATCCATCTAACCACACACTTTGGGACACTAAAGGGCAATTTAGAGTGGCCAATCCACTTAATCTGTGCATCTTTGGAGTAATAGAGGAAACTGGGGCACCTGTTGGAAACCCATGGAGACACGGGGAGAATGTACAAACTCCACATAGATAGTCACCCTGAGCTGGCATTGAACCCAAGTCCCTGTTGCTGTGAGGCAGCAGTGCTAACCACTGTGCCAGGGCAAACCACCCACAGCCCCCGACTCCCACTGTCTGATCTTCTAGGAGGCTCTGATTACCCCCCTTTTGCTCCAGTTGGGTCAGGTCACTAATTCCCTGAAAGTGGGGAGTTATGTTAGTCTCCACTGGCGTGAACCATTGGGTTGAGAGATGGGGTGGGGGAGACGCTAGCAGAGCTGAGGACTTCTGTCCCTTCTGGGCTCTACTATTCTAAGGCACGCCTCCCAATCCTGCAAAATAATTCTTTTGGGATACCATCTGTACCCTGAACCATATGTTCTTGTTGTTGCAACGTCCCAACTCCCTCCTTTACCATCTTGTTCACCTGTCCAGATTCAGTACAAAACAGATATGGCCTGCAAATGTTTGATTTGGGTGCTCCAACTCTTGAGGAGGGAATGGGAATTGGGTCAGATGGCTGTCTGGTGGGAAGACTGGGTGGTTTGCTGGCACTCTGCATGTGATGAGTGGCGGGAGGAGATTCACTGTCACTTTGCGTGTGAGTGATGGGTGCCAAGGCGGTGGGGGGGGGGGGGGGGGGGAGTGCATTGTTACACTGCGTGAGATCAGTGGGGGATGATGGTGGGCAAGGCAGGGTCTGCTGCCACTCTGCATGCTATCGGTGGAGGGGAAGGAGAGTCCACTGCCACTTTGCATGTGATTGATGGAGAGGAAGTGGGAGGGTGGCGTTCACTGATTGGTGGTGGGGAAGGGAGGCAGGGAACCATCACTGGTCTGAGTAGAAGGGAGGTGATGGGATAAGGGGAACAGTTATATTGTGAGGTGGAGAAGTGTCTGTGAGGGTCAAGGGGAGGCATTATCCGGCTCGAGAGTGATGTGGCATGGAAGCATTTTTCTATTTTGTTTTCTGTGCATGTGCAGTTGGAGGCGCCAATCGTATTTGTAGTGTTTTGGGTGTGCCCAGAAGCTGTGTGGTGCGACTCAGAATCACTGATTTTTTTTCAGGCAGAGTGCAAATGGGGGTGGCAGAGAACGGGTCTAAAAGTCAGATCGGAAACACTCCCAGATTCAAGTCTACCCAGCACTTAGCATCAAAAGGGTAAAATAGGACTCAATTATTTCACTGTGTATGCCCATCAGCCTTCTTCTAATTCCCCAACATCCCAACTCAGTCCTTCAGCAGAACTAGAAACAAAAAAAAAATTGTGAAAATGACATTCAGAACCTCTGGATATCCAGCTTCTTGCAAACAATAAAGTACATCTGAAGTGTAGACACTGTGGGAAAGTGGCAGTCAATTTTCACAACAAAATTCCCACTGCAAAGAGATAAATATCCAACTAATCTGTTTCTGATGATGCTGATTGTATGTGACCTTATCCTCTGGTCAGCCTTTTTCCCATTCTGGCTCTTGCAGAACTGTTCTGTCATGGACCATATTCAGAACCCTCCTCTATCCTAATCTTCAATATTCACACTGTGTCCGTCTCTGAATACATCTTCTGGATCCGAATTGGCAAAATGATAGGGACATAGCTTGTGCTGCACAGAGTGGAGGAGGAAGAAGTGTGGTGTGACACCATCTACAGCACCTCGTTCAGAGTCTATAATAAGGAAGAAGTCAGAGGGAAGAAGGAGTGTTAGGTCATGATCATCCATCCCTCTGACAATGCCACTGGTCATACCCTCTGCAATGTCCCTCCCCATAATTACTGAGGTTCTCTTTTTCCTGGGGGAAAGTTTATGAAAACACAGAGTGCCCCAATTTGCAGCTTGCTGCCTCAGATTTTGTGCCATTTTTTCCTGCAAACAATAGGGAATGTGTTAGTGAGAACTCTGTGACACATATGGTAATGTGGTTCAGCAGTTGGCAGTGACTTTTGTGAGTGTGAAGTTTTCCATCATATTAAAATGTGTGAGAATCAATTCAGAGCTGATTAATATTATTAGTATAAAACCAACAACTGATGAGGCTGCAGATGCAGGTGTGGTAAGAACCCATTTGAAAAATATGCAACCTTAATAACTCTTGTTAGATCAATGACATTTTATCAACACTGTATTTAGGTATATGGAGCCACACACATCAGACTCACTTCAGTTGAAACCTTCTCTCACCTTGTCTTCATCAAGTTCTGAGAAGACCTCATGCATTCCCAAAGGATAAATCATAGTCCATAGCTTCCTAGCAGTGGCAATCAGCATTGGATCACCTCTCCGTGTTGAATTACTTCTGCTAAATTTCTTAAGCGTTAATGTCATTCAACCTTCCTGACTCAGGCTTGATGAGATTCAGGCAGCACAGTGAATCCCTGGGGCCTGTGTCAGAGTCCTAAAGAAACAGGACGAAGGAGAACACGTTGTCTTTCTCTAGTACTGTTTGCCGGAAAGCAGTTTATTGATCCTATTGAAAATAACAGGCCGGGGAGAAGGTAGACTAAGGCAGTGGTGGGCTGCGTGTGGCTTATCAAGGTTCTGACTGCAACCCACGAGACATTTTGTTGAGAGTGAGAGAGGAGTTTGTGGGAGTGAGATTGGAGTCGGGAGGTAAAGAAATATGAGACAGAGCAGGAACAAAGAGCAGAATCAGCAGGATAAAAGAACGCAAGAAGAGAAGGATTGAGAAATATAAAGACACAGGAAAGAATGAGAATGAGGCTGCAGCAATTATTTAGTTTTGCTCTTTTATTTTTAAATACTTTAACAACTTATTGGTAACTGTAAGGATTTCTTCATAAAGTTTATTTTTCTTTAAAAAATTTTCTTCATATAAGTTTTTATAACAGTGTTAGTAAAGCTTATTAGGTGCAGTAGGATTTATTCATTAAAATAAAAAAAAATATCCAAAGCACATATCTGTGTAATTCAGAAATATATAGCTTTTAGTTGTAGATGATTTTAGCTTTAATAAGTAAAGTAAATTGTAATATAAGCATAGTGAACATAAATATTTCTTTTGTTTTCTCATTTGAAGTTGATGACTTCTATTAATATATGAATAATTTAGCATTCTCTGTAAATCATTATGAAATATTCAGTGTGTATTTCATCTTTTAATCTTATTCATGAGCTCCTGATTAGTGCACATGCATCTAGAACATAGAACATAGAACATTACAGCGCAGAACAGGCCCTTCGGCCTTTGATGTTGCGCCGACCAATTAGGAACAAGCAGTGACGCTCTAACCTAAACCATTCCCCTTTCATCCATAAACTTATCTACTAACCTCTTAAACGCCACCAAACTTGGCGCATCTACAACTGACGCAGGCAAGGCATTCCATACCAATACCACACTCTGGGTAAAGAACCTACCTCTGACATCTGTCCTAAAACCACCACCCCTTAATTTACAGCTATGTCCCCTCGTGCTAGCTTTCTCCATCCTAGGAAAAAGGCTATCACTGTCCACCCTATCTAAACCTCTAATCATCTTATATGTTTCGATAAGGTCCCCTCTTAGCCGCCTCTTTCTAACGAAAACAACCTCAAATCCCTCAGCCTCTCTTCATAAGACCTGCCCTCCATACCAGGCAACATCCTGGTAAACCTCCTCTGTACCCTCTCCAATGCCTCCACATCTTTCTTATAATGCGGGGACCAGAACTGCACACAATACTCCAAGTGCGGCCGCACTAGAGTTTTGTACAGTTGCAACATGACGTTGCGGCTCCGAAATTCAATCCTCCTACCAATAAAAGCTAAGACTCCATATGCCTTCTTAACAACCTTATCGACTTGATTGCCAACTTTCAGGGATCTATGCACATATACACCAAGATCCCTCTGTTCATCAACACTATTAAGAGTCCTACCATTAGCCCTATACTCTACACATTTGTTATTCCTGCCAAAGTGAATTACCTCACACTTTTCCACATTAAACTCCATTTGCCACCTCTCGGCCCAGCTCTGCAACTTGTCCAAGTCTCTCTGCAAACTATAACACCCCTCTTCACTATCTACCACTCCTCCGACTTTGGTGTCATCTGCAAATTTACTAATCCATCCTTCAATACCCTCATCCAGATCATTTATAAAAATTACAAACAGCAGGGGCCCCAAAACAGACCCCTGAGGTACACCACTTGTCACCGAACTCCACGATGAATATCTCCCATCAACCACCACCCTCTGTCTTCTATCTGCTAGCCAATTCCTAACCCAATTAGCTAAATCACCCTCTATCCCATACATCTGCATTTTCTGCAGAAGCCTTCCATGTGCCACCTTATCGAACGTCTTACTAAAGTTCATATGTACCACATCAACTGCCTTACCCCCATCCAACTCTTTGGTCACTTTTTCAAAAAACTCAAAAAGGTTAGTAAGGCACGACCTACCCTTCACAAAAGCATGCTGACTATCCCCAATCAATTCATTTCTCTCTAAATAACTATAAATCCTATCCCTAATAATTCTCTCCAATACTTTGCCCACAACAGAAGTAAGACTCACCGGCCTGTAATTCCCCGGAAAGTCTCTCTTCCCCTTCTTGAACAATGGGACCACATTCGCTATCCTCCAGTCTTCCGGCACTATACCCGTAACCAATGACAACCTGAAGATCAGAGCCAGAGGCTCTGCAATCTCCTCTCTCGCCTCTTAGAGAATCCTAGGGTATATCCCGTCTGGCCCAGGGGACTTATCCAACTTCAAACCCTCAAGAATATCTAGCACATCCTCCTGATCTACTTCAATACTTTCCAAGTTGCAACCCTGTATCCCAGTGTTCTCCACAACTACATTTACATCTCCCTGCGTGAATACCGAAGAGAAATATTTGTTCAGTGCCTTTCCAATCTCTTCAGGCTCCACGCACAACCTCCCACTGCTGTCCATAACTGGCCCTAACCAATCTTCTATTCTTAACATATCTAAAGAAAGCTTTAGGATTCTCCTTGATCCTATCAGCCAAAGTCTTCTCGTGTCCCCTTTTAGCTCTCCTCAACTCACTCTTTAGCTCCCTCCTGGCTAATCTATAGCTATCCATTGCACTAACTGAGCCTTCAAGCCTCATCCTGACATAAGCCTCTTTTTTCCTTTTAACCAGCGAATTAATTTTTTTAGTACACCATGGTTCTCTTACTCGACCATTTCCTCCTTGACTGACAGGGACATACTTATCAAGGACTCGCAGTAGCTGCTCCTTGAATAAGCTCCACATTTCAGATGTGCCCAGTCCCTGTAGTTTCCTAGTCCAACCTATGCACCCTAATTCCCTCCTTATGGCCTCATAATTACCCTTCCCCCAGCTGTAACTACTGCCCCCAGCTTCATGCCTATCCCTATCCATCACTAAGGTGAACGTAACCGAATTGTTGTCACTATCACCAAAATGTTCACCAACTTCCAAGCCTAACACCTGGTCTGGCTCATTGCCCAGCACCAAATCCAATGTAGCCTCACCTCTAGTTGGCCTATCTACATACTGAGTCAAAAAACCTTCCTGCACACTTTGTACAAAAACTGACCCCTCTAACGAGCTAGAGCTATAGCTATTCCAATCAATATTAGTAAAGTTAAAGTCCCCCATAACAATTACCCTATTACTTTCACTCCTATCCAGGATCGACTTTGCAATCCTTTCTTCTACCTCTCTAGAACTTTTAGGAGGTCTATAAAAGACTCCCAACAGGGTGACCTCTCCTCTCCTATTTCTAACCTCAGCCCATACTACCTCAACAGACAAGTTCTGTTGAGGTAGTATGAGACTAGTATGAGGTAGCATATTTCAATCTTGTGATCCAATGAAATGATTGGGGGCCACTCATTTGGCCCACTCACTTCAGATCATTGATGAGCAACCAAGGCTAGTAAGTGGACAGATCTGGGTGTTTAAAATAGTCACTCTGTAGATGGAAGAGGTTTAATTTCTTCTAACTGCTTCAGAGTAATAATGAGAATAAAACTGAAAACCCATCCAAAGTTCGAAATTTAAATCACTTTGTTGGATTTTTCTCAGTGTTAGAATATAACCAATTGGCTTTGTTGCTTTTTGACCAATGGTAACAAACTGTAAGTGTCAGCTGACCCAGTAAATTATGTAGCCAATGACAAAACAATGTGATTATCAGCTGACTCAATAGGAAAAAAGAGCTTGTTGGGAATTCTTGCAGAGCATGGAATAGCTCAGGGTGAGGTTGTAAGTGGTGAAGTAATGACATTTCTTTGTTAAATCTTTTTCTTTGATTTATCTGTTGGAGTAGGTTTTATTTCATTTTATATTGCTACACTGAAAAGTATCTTCTGCTGGGTAAGCACCAAAAGTGCAGTGCAATTGCCCAGGAGAAGTTCATCCTTATCTGTGAACTCCTAAGAGGGATTCCACAGCACATCACTGAGATACCCTCCAAATTCAATGCTGGAGCGCAAGGAAGTTACAGGCCCATGTCTCTCCCCTTCCTCAACCTCATGCCAAGATCTCAGGTGCAGCATTGGAAAAATATAATAAAAATTCTCTCCAGCTATTTAAGTGATAGGTTTTTGCTGCCGATTTCCTAAATCTCTTTTAAGAGATGCTGGCTGTCGCTATTAGTGTTCTGTTCTGCATTCCTGAAGTTCAGTCCACTCTTGACATGCGTGCACCAATCATTGATTCAATGCAAAATTGCCATTTGTTTTCAATGGGCAGATCAATGCAACCACATTTTGTTATTTCCACAAAATCAAATTTAACCTCAGGAAACATCTCTGTTTCCTAGTACTAAGGTAAGAATTTTTGAAATGAAAAACATTAATATCAAAAGAATCAGTGTTTCTCTTTTAAATAACATTTTACACATCACTTATGCAACATTGTTTTGCAGTGTAACGCAGTCATTCACTGCCCAAACATCCTTCTGTATAAATCTATTATGAGGGAATTAAATCATGTCATTTTAATGTATTCACTCATTAAAGTATTTTGGTTTGCCTCAGGCCAGTAATAAACAGCAATAGCTATATTCATTGATGGCATTTTATCTCGAGTCATCTCTGTAGGCAGAGTTGAAAATGAGCAAATGGAAAATGCAATATTGTAACTCCATTGAAGATAGCATCGCTAGAGTCATAAAATTGACAACCATACAGAAGCCAGATGTTCTCCTGGTGGTACTCACTGTGGCACTCAGGTATGATCAGGGTGCTCATGGAGGCAGGCATCCCCAATGTGTGTTGGAAACAGCTGAATTGGTGCTATCTTGATATCAATCAACAATACCAGATACTGTACTACCTATTTTCCAGATTTGGACAACAGAGGTCCATTTAGCGAATGCACTTGTCACTCAATAAAAATTAGGGATGGGGATTTTCCTGGCAAGCTTGCCCCAATGGTGAAAAATCCCACCTGTGGTCGATGGACCATCACATCGTTCGTGTCTCGCCTGCTGCAGTTCCTGTGGTGGGTGGGATGGGAAGATTCCACCCCAAGTGTTCAGCTGCAAGAGGAAACCTTCATATTACTTTGAAGAACTGACATTGGCAGTAGCTGTGTATTTTCAGTACCACTGGATCTGCAGGATGACAAGGAGATGAAAGAATAGAGAGGGTGTGTTCTGTGCCAGTGCCCTCTACTAAGTTGAAGTCTGATATCTCATTGTCTGACAAATCAACAAATGCACCTCACATTTCAACGTGGATGCCCATCCCATCAAATTCCTCATCCTGGGTTCCTCTCGTTGAAGCCTCAGGAAAGTTGTGGCAAGGGAAGGAGGATGAGTATAAAGTGAGATGTGAGATGAACATCTGGAATTTGCTCATCATGAAGCAGTACAGGGTGAGATGTGCTGGGAATGAAAGCAGGAATGTACCATCTTCCTCAATGCTCTCAGATGCCACAGGCACTGTCACAGCTGGCTCCATGTTGCCTAAGGTTCAGGAGACATGTGCGACCTTGTCTCTGGCGAGTCTGTTTCTTTCTCTTGTGTCTCACCACGTCCTTCAAGAGGCAGAGTGGAATATGAGTGATTGGCTAGCACTGTGGTTTGCCTGATGTGCCTGCCATAGCTGAATAATTAGAGGTCTGGGAAGCAGTGAGTGGTGGGTATGAGGTTGGCATGAACGTGGAAGTGAGCTGGACTGCTGGATGTCCTGATTGCTGCTATGAGTGTTGGGGATGCGATGCATTCAGCATCATGAACGCTTGGTTGAGCAATGGGGAGATGAAGATGCTACTGTGTGAGGCCATTACCCTTATTTCTCTCTGCTGTTAGGTCCTTGGGTCAGATGTTAGGAAGTCACCTCCCTGGCCACTTAGTTCCACACTAATTTGAAAGCTGCATGCCCCCCTGTGGAACTGTGGCATCTTTTTTCCTCTCCTCTGTAAAGGACAGTATTATTTAAATCAAAATTTGTGGTTGAGACATTACACGGCTACCTAAGACACTTATTGTTTTAAATTGAATATGGAAATCCATGCTGTGTGCAGGATGCAACAGCTTCAAGATTTATTCATCCATCACTGATTACAAAAACAGTCAGCTACAACACATAAAAGTGGTGGAATATTTAGCAAGAAACAAAATGCCATAAAATTAATCAAAACCAAGAAACAAACATTTTATAACTATTGCTTTAACGTCAAGTCAGAACTTTGAAGAAGTTTTATATCCATAAAAAGGATTTAATTGTATTTGACCATCCCAATAGAGGGCAAACCTACATCAGGTGGGCAAGATAGTGTAGATCGATTCCATTTGTGGAAGTTCTGTCCCATTCCCATTATCAGCAACTTTGAATAAGTTGAAAAACAAGGGGATTTGTAAGCCCACACGTAGCGCTCCTGGCCTTCATGGCTCTATTGTAGGTATGGGCAAGTTAGAAGTAGGCTGCATAGTGGCACAGTGATTAATATTGCAGCCTCACAGTGCCAAGGTCCCAGGTTAATTCCTGGCTTGGGTAACTGTGCAGAATCTCCATCTTCTCCCAATGTAGACATTGGTTTCCTCTGGGTGCTCCGGTTTCCCCTCTCAGTCTAAAAGACATGATGTATTGGCTATTCTAGATTCTAGAACAGGTATCACAGTGTGGCGACTAGGGGAATTTGATTATTCTGAAACAGCATTCCCCATTTTGGGACAAGCACTCAGGTGTTAGTACGGAAGATCGAGAGGTCTGGATTTGCTGCTGTTATTTCCATTGCCTTGATTTGTGCCAGGTGGTCTGTCCAGCTCCATTATTCCTTTTAAGTTTTGGAATGGTTTGAGTGGCTTGCTAGACCATTTCAAAGGATATTTAAGAGTCAACCACATTGCTGTGACTCTAAAGTCACTTGTAGGCCAGTCCAGCTAAAAATGGCAGATTTACTTTCCATTCCCATTGAATACTATCCCAGCCAGATATTATGAATAATATCCACAGAAAAGGAGAAGAGAGAAATAGGACATTTAGGGAGGGATGATTGGATAAATGAGGGATAAATTTTGTTATCTTATATGAGCCATTCCAATTTAATATAAAGCTTTGGATGTTATGAGTGAATGAAATATTAAATAACTTGCTAGCTAATTCTTCTTCTTGTCAGCTAACTGTCAGCTAATCAATCTCAATCATATTTTTTACAGTTTTCCCAGAGGCTTGCCTTTATTGGGCATTTCTTTCAAGATTAAGATTAAATCAAAATGACTTTTCTTAAAAATTATAGATCCAAGGAGGCAAAAGGATGATAACTTAAAGGATTTCTGTCATCACTTTTGATGAGTTAAGAAAAAGCAATAATGTAGCTAAATCGACTCAATGGAAATCTAATGTACAGATAGTATCCTATGGTTGTACACTTACGGGTGAGCTTGAATATACTTCACAGCACATGAGTTTGAGGATATTTTGCATCTGCGAATAAACACCATAGAAAATTTACAGGGAGAAGTTTGAACAAATTTGTTCAAACTGTTGGTATCAAATCATATGTACAACAAAGAAATCAAATAAATTTGTCAAAAAAAGGAAATTGACACCAACAGAATACCTCGTATGAGTCTTCTTCTAAGTTTTCCTTTTACATTTTTTCCTCAATATCTTATTTATTATCCAGTGTGATTCAGCATTTTTATAGTGATGGCTTTAGCTATACACAGCACATAGACAAACAGAACTCATCAAAGGGAATGTACTTATTTATAGAGTTATTTATATAGATTGTTAAACAAAGCACTGTTGATAAAGTCATCGCAACAAGGGAATTTTATTTCAATGTATGTATTCTTTATGATTTAGATTGTAACATATTCTTTACAACCTCAGAAAGTATCATAGTATCTCATGCAAGTCGAATGATGCTGTGTTAACATTCTTATGACCATACAACTGTGTTTAGCAAGGGCATCACTATTCATGACATGGTGCTGCACACAAAATCTTTACCTGTCTAATAAATTATTAAGTAGCCTCACACTAATAGTTTCAACCAGCACGTTGTGCGACATTCCATTGTTTGAAAACACCATTCTTTCACAGTTCTATATTTATTTTCCTTTGCTTGAAATTACTATGTAGAAACAGATTTTCAAATTTTGTTAAAGTTTTCTAATGTGGGCTTTTTATAGTGGCAGATTGGATTGCTTTGGGACCTTGCTGACAGACACTTGTAATGTTCTTTGAATGGATGCCACCATTAAATTGGAAAGCATTAGTATTCACTATATTTTGCACAGCTACAGATTATTGCTAAGCAGCAAATGGAATTACCTGCAGCACAAATGTGCTATAATTAATAGAAATACCATGCTATGTTCCTACTACTTTATTTTTATTCTTTCAATGAATGTGAATATCACTAGCAACGCCAGCAATTGTTGTGAATTGCCCTTGAACTGATTAGCAGTTCAGAGTCAACCACATTGCTGTGGACCAGGAGTCACCTGTAGAACAGACTTGGTAAGGATGGCAGATTTCCTTCCTTAAAGGACATCAGTGAACCAGATGAGTTTTTTAAATATTAATTTTAACTATTGTTGATTGATCATCTTGTATAGTGGGATCTAATCCAGGTGCTCAGACCATATTCTGGATGTTTGGATTATCAGTCCAGTGACAATATCACAACATCACTACCTCCCCTTCTTTGTACTGTTTTCCTGAACAATTTGTCAGAAGCTGACCAAACCACCAGTAAAGATTGTTGAATTTTAAGCACAAGCTACGTACAGTGTAAATCCAGTCACTGCAATCTTTAATTCTGATTTAAAAAATATCATGTTGGGCATTGGCCCCACTCTTGGAACTGGCCATGCTCCCTGGTAAAGTAATGAGCTGGTGAGCTTTTGCTAATTGCTGTCGCTTGCAACAATTTAAAAAGGCTCTTGGAATTAAGCCATTTTGTTTTAAAGCACAACGTTTATTCTGATTTTTTTGATATTGAAGGATATGTAATTGATGAAGCAACTAACTAGTGCACACCAATGAAACTGATCAAAGATTCGGTTTAAATTTACAAAATTATGTTCAGTGATCTAAGCTCACTCAAGTGGTGGACAAGATATTATGAAAAAAACATAGAGATTTTTGTAAGAACGCCATTTTCCATTGCATTATTAAAACTGCATCAATTTACTGTGTTGATTCATGAGAAAATAGGTTTGAATGAAAACTGGAAACATAATGTCATTTTGGAGACCCAATGCAATTTCAAGCAAAGTTAATGGTTTATTAGTGTCATGAGCTGGCTTATATTAACACTGCAATGATGTTACTATGAAAATCCCCCAGTCGCCACACTCTGAAACCTGTTCAGGTACATTTGAGGGAGAATTTAACATGACCAATGCACCTAACCCACAGATCTTTCAGATTGTGGGGCGAAACTGGAGTACCTGGAGGAAATCCACACAGACGTGGGAAGAATGTGCGAGGTCTGCACTGAGATTGACCCTATATGAGCCCACGGTACCGATTTCACCAAACCAGAAACACTTCCTCTGCGTGTTTGCACTTCATCCTATCAAAACGGCTGACTAAGGGAAGAGGTGTGTGTATCTGTGTATGTGTGTGTGAGTTGGGGGGGGGACGGGCAGTGGAAATGAGCTAACTTACGGCGTAATTAACAATTTCACATTGACAAAATTTGATGGTCATCCAAACTCAGTTCGGCAAGACTTCACAATATTATGTGACGCCCTGATCAATATTTTCTTTGAACTTCATGCACAGTCACGTTGTCAAAGGATGCCACGCAATGTAATTAAACAACATATTTCAAGGACAGGCAATGGTACATATTTCAAGAAAGACAATGATGAAGAAATTATTGCACGTTGGGATAAAGTATGGTTAAAAAATAGCATGCAGTCTGAGGCTTCAATTCAATTAAATGTACACCCATGTTGCTGAGAGAGAAAAAAAATCAAGCCATTTTATAGAATTGCTCAAGGTTCCCACTGGATTAAACACAGAACTGAATCACCAACATGTCACAGCAAATTTATACAGCAACTAAGTTAATGAGATGAGTGATTTATCTGGTTTACACCATGAATTCAACTGAACTCCAACCCATAAATATTAATGTTAATTCATTCCTGCTAAGACCAATTTCTGCTCGAGACCAGATTTATATAATTATATTAGAGTTGTATTATATCATGTTTCTTTAATTAGTGAATGATGTTCTCACTTGAAAATCGTCGATGATTTATAAAATAGGAATTAATCTGACACATATTTAAAATGCATTTCTTTAAATAATAGTGCTTTAAAATCATTTTCCCATGACTGTAACTCTTGATCTGCTACCCCTCATCTTTCGTTACTTTACCCTTTTCTCACAATTTTAATTGAATTCTCCTAGTGGGAAAAGAAACTCGTTAGGAATAAGCTGTTAAAGAACACAGGGCAGTGTTTTCCCATCCTGCCCGCCGCAGGAACTGTAACGGGCAGAGCAGAAAATTTTGCAGACCATTTAAAAGTCATTGAATCATATAACCCCTACAGTGTAGAATAAGGTCAATTAGCCCATTGAGCCTTACACGGCAACAATTCTACCCACATCCTATCCCCATAACACCACATTTTTACTCTGCCAATCCCTCTGGCAATTTACCCTGCTCATCTCCCTTACCCTAAGGGGCAATTTTGCATGGTTGACACACCTAACCCACACATCTTTGGAATGTGGGAGGAAACTCGAGAACTTGCAGGAAACCGTATGAAATATACAGGTGGCATGGTTGCATAGTGGGCAGCACAACGATTAGCACTGCTGCCTCACAGCACCGTAGACCTGGGTTCGATTCCCAGCTTGGGTCACTGTGTGGAGTTTGCACATACTCCCTATATCTGCATGGGTTTCCTCCGAGTGCTCCAGTTTCCTCCCACAATTTGTAAGGCACGCTGGTTAGGTGCATTGACCCAAACAAGCGCTGGAGTGTGGCAACTTAGGGGAATTTCACATTAACTTAATTGCAATGTTAATGTAAGCCTACTTGTGACTAATAAATAAACTTTACTTTAGAAAAAAACATTCAGACACAGGGAGGATGTACAAAACTGGCAGTGGCCTGAGTCCAAAACCGAGCTAGGTTCCTGGTACTACTGAGCTGCCTTGGTGACCTGAATGAGAATTTCTGGCCTTGAAGCATGTGCAGCAAGAAAATCCCACCCATATTTATTTCACTCCAAATGTTTGAATATTAAAGGCAGACAGTTGCTCATTTTTTTTTAGCTGTATTTGTGTCTGTCTGCATAGTAATGCTGACTCTTAAGCTCAAAAAGAGATGAAAAGCTTAAAGCAAATAAGAAAATGCAGCACAATCTGCAAGGGTTGGTAAGTTACTGGTACGAGGTTATTTATTATTCAAAAGCACAAAGAACTTGGATAGAATTGCATCTGATTCCTCAGCAGCGTTTGGTGGCAAAATGGACTGGTTTCAGATTGTAGTGCCGAGCTCACCCAAAAGAACGCAGAGGAGCCCAAAAAGATAAAGGTTATTGCTGGGAAATTCCCTGAAACACCACACTCCGGTGCCTGTTTGGGTCAATGCACCTAACCATTATGCTTTTCAAACTGTGGGAGGAAACCTGAGTACCTGGAGGAAACCCTTACAGACAGGGGAGAACATGCAGACTCCATACAGACAGTGACCCTAGGCTAGAATCGAACCCTGGTTTCTGGTGCTATGAAGCAGTAGTGCCAACTACTTGTGCTCCCATGCCACTAACACTTGAAAATCTTTTTTTTCTCTATAAAACCCTACAGTACAGAAAGAGACCATCGAATCTGCACTGACCACAACCCTACCCAAGCCCTATCCCCTTATCCCTATATTTTACTCGTTAATCCCTCAAACCTACGCATCGCAGGACACTAAAGGGCAATTTTAGCATGGCCAATCAACCTAACCCACACATCTTTGGACTGTGTGAGGAAACCGGAGCACCCAGAGGAAACCCATGCAGACACGAAAAGAATGTACAAACTCCACACAGACAGTGATCCAAGCCAGGAATCAAACCCAAGTGCCTAGAGCTGTGAACCAGCAGTGCTAACCACTGTGCTACTGTGCTGCCTTATGATATTTACAGCATAAACAGGATTGCAAAATAGGTAAATAAAAAAAAAAGACAGCAGCAAAGAGTAAACAAATGGAGATAGGGCTGACAGATGTGAAAAAAAAGCCAGATGAAAACAAGGATGTAAAAAAGTGAAGTAAAATTGAATGCATGTTACAATACAGCATGTATGACGGGGAAAAATGAGGTGTGAATGCTGTTAACGTCAATACAGTTCAGAGAAGTGATCCAAAGCCTTCTGCATAAACTAAGAGAATTCACATTCAAATTGAGATCAATGCATAGCTTTCAGGTCAAGCTTGTTAAGGAGGTCCGAATTCCGACTAAATTAATAACATTTGTGTTATTAAGTAAATTAGAATGTTGCAGATTAAAATGAATAAAATTCAGTTCAGTGTTTTTAGCGTTTTGAGATAAATTCATTCTGGTTTTCGGAATCGCCATTCCTTCATAATTGCAAGGTCATAATCTGGGAATTCCCTTCCTAACGGCATTGTGAGTCAACCCACAGATCATGGGAATTAGCAGTCCTCCCCAAAACTGAGAAATGAGTTATTGTTAATCAGGGGATTAATTGTAGATTAAATTCAGCGGCTGAAATACATATTCTTTTGCACATGTATGCATAGAGAGACAGAGGTACACAGTACAGAAAAAGACCCTTCAGCCCAACTTATCTGTGACAGTCAAAATAATTATTCTAATCCTATTTTCCAACACTTGGCCCATAGCCTTGCATATCTTAGTATCACAAGTGCACATCTAAATACCTCTTAGATCTTGAGTGGGATCCAAAAAAAATTCCAAGTGTCAGATTCACGTAAAAACTGGAGTAAATCTTGCTGTTTTTATTAGCCACATGTTCAAAATGAATCTCCCACACTGTGCACTGCACTCGTGTGAATCTCATTTAGTATGCGGTGGTGGGCCCATTCCCAGTGGAAAGGTCAGTAGCATAGTGCTGAGTGAGCCACTGCACATGCACAAATCTGTCAGGGCTAAGATCGGTGCATTTACAGGAGACTCGTGCTGTCAGACTCCCGATTGCTAGCCAGCTCAATTGTTGGCCAGCCTCACAGCACACATTGCTGCCCCTCCGACCACCCTCACCCTGATTTTTAGCCCCCAGGATGTGTCCAGACGCACCGGTCTACCTTGATCTCCATCACCTCATTCCTGGTAGTACCGATCTCCCAATGCCACCCCTACCCACCCCAGTGGCAATCTCCCAATCGTACCCCCACACCATTACCCACCCAGTGGCCCCTCCTCAACCCTGATTGCTGGCCTCCCTCCCTCTGTCACTGCTGAGTGCAGAGTGGCAGTGAGACCCTACAACCACACCGATTTCCCCTCCAGATGCCCTATCCCCCAATTATGCCCTCCCCCTTTGGCTCTGTCTCCAGGGCACTGCAACTTTACCCCTTAGGGCCCAGGCTGATACTGCCCAAGTTGGCATTGCCCAAGGCGCACCCCCCTCTTACTCCCAACCTCCTGAAAGGGCCTCCAGGGCTTGAGTCTTCCAGACTATGGCAGAGTAGGCTGGGAGAATTGCCCCCAGTATGAGGGTCTCTGCCCCTACCACCTTTTCCATCTGCGAGTTCCAGACTTCCACTACCCTTTGGATGAAAAGTATTTCCTTCACATCTAAACCTCCTTGCCCTAACCTTAAATCTATACCGCATAGCCATTGATTTCTCTACCAAGGGAAAAGGTTTCTATCCATCTACTCTCAACATGCCCCTCATGCAATATTTAAATTTTGATTTTGTCTTCTGGATATCACAGTAGATAATTACTGGCAGAGTACAGCATTTGCTATGAATGCAATTAATTTTCTATGGTTGACATAAGAGGAATGTTAGCTTGGCCAGGCCATTGCTATGTTTCATTAGTTCACTAATATCATTTTCATCCATAAAAATTGGTTGACAGAAATTGACCATCCTTTACTGAGTTTTGTATTCTGAATTGCTTTAACATGTCACTATATGAGTAAGTCTTTAGCACTACTTAATTGATGCAAACAATATAACCTAATGTTGCAAGCATTTGAAGCGTCAAATTACTAATTCTCGAACACCCATAAAGTATAATTATCCTATTGTGGTTAAAAAAAAAGTGTAGCAGGATGGTTATCCTAATGTTCTGGAAATCACTCCTCCTTCAAGCAACACTATCTTAATGCTGTTCCAGTGTACAAAATGGAATCATAAGAACCTACAGAAAGAAGAAGGCTATTCAACACCTTCTGCCTACGCTGGTTCTTTGGAGGAACAGTTGCGCACAGTTACACATTTTGAGCAGGATTCTATAACCCTATCGCATGTATCTCCCCCTGGTGGATGCAGTGGACCTTTAAATATCCATTCAGTTTGGCAGGTGGGAGGGGTTATAAAATCCTGGCCTTTGTCTGTAACCCTGTAAGTTCCTTCTCTTCAAAGCTGAGATTTTCCAACTCTGCTGTGACAGGTCTCACCATGAGGATATGGCAGCGGGTCACCCAAAAGTACATTGGGGTCTCCCAGTCCTGCTGGAAATCAATGAGGTGTGGGGTTGAAAATCCTCTTTAGTTTGTATGAAGGCCATCTTGCACAGATCTACCCATTTCCATTTCTTGTTTTGAGACAATAAACTGTGTCAAGGATTGTTGCTACATTAGGGACAATCCTTCCTTATTAATTTAATAACTTCAAAAAAGAACAAAGTTGGGTTTTTTTATTCATTCATGAGACATGGACATTGCTCGCTGGCTGGTATTTATTGCCTATCCCTAGTTGCCATTGATAAGATGGTGATGAGCCACCTTCTTGAATTGCTGCATTCAATGTTCTGTGGGTTGATCCACAGTGTTGTTAGAGAGGGAATTCCAGGATTATGACCCCTGTAGCTGTGAAGGAATGGTGATATATTTCCAAGTCAAGATGGCGAGTGATTTGAAGGGGAACTTGCAGGTGGTTGTGTCTCCATTTATCTGCTGCCCTTGTCCTTCTAGATAGAAGGATGTTTGGAAGGTGTTTTAGAACACCATGGATTTGGAAGGTGCTATCTGAGGACACTTGGTGAATTGCTGCAGTGCATCTTGTAAATACTTGTTGTTACTGAGATTGGTGCTGGATTGATTGATTGAATGTTTGTAGATGTGGTGTCAATCATATTGGTTGCTTTGTCCTGGATGGCTTCAAGCTTCTTGAGTGTTGTTGGAGCTGCACCCATCCAGGAAAGTGGGGAATATTCCATCTCACTTCTGACTTGTGCCTTGTAGATGGTGGAAAGGCTTTGGGGAGTCAACCACAGCATTCCTAGTCTCTGACCTGCTGTTGGAGCCACTGTCTTTATGTGGTGAGTCCAGTTGAGTTTCTGGTCAATGGAAACCCCAAGGATATTGACAGTGGAGGATTCAGTGATGATTATATCATTGAATGTGAAAGGACAGTGGTTAGAGTACCTCCCGTGATTAAAGTTATTACTTGGCATTTGTGTGGCATGAATGTTACTTGCCATTTATCAGCCCAAGGCTGGATATTGTCCAGGTTTTGCTGCATTTGAACATGGACTGCTCCAGTATCTGAGGAGTCATGAATGGTGCTGAACATTGTGCAATCATCAGTGAGCATCCTCACTTTTGACCTTATGATGGAGGGAAGTTCATTGATGAAGCAGCTGAAGATTGATGGGTCTAGGACACTATCCTAAGGGGCTTCTGCAGAGGTGTCCTGGAGTGGAGATGACTGACATCCACCCCACCCCCCACCCCGCAACACCAACTCCCCACCACAACCACAACCATCTTCTTATGTACCAGGTATGACTCTAACCAGCAGACAGTTTGCCTCCTGATACTCATTGATTCCAGTTTTGCCAGGGCTCCTTAATGCTGCACTCAGTCGAATGCAGTCTTGATGTCAAGTGCTGTCACTCTCACCTCACCTCTTTTGTTAATGTTTGAACCAAGGATGTAATGTGGTCAGGAGCTGAGTGACCTGGTGAAACTCAAACTGGGCATCACTGAGCAGTTATTGCCTAGTAGGTGCTGCTTGATAGCACTGTTTATGACCCTTTCCATCACTTTACTGATAATTGAGAGTAAACTGATTGGGCAGTAATTGGCCCAGATGGATTTGTCCTGCTTTTTGTGTACAGGATATATCTGGACAATTTTCCACATTGTTGGGTAGATGCCAGTGTTGTAACTGTTTTGGAAGAGTTTGGCTAGGAGAGCAGCAAGTTCTGGAGCACAAATCTTCAGTACTATTGCTGGAATGTTATCAGGACCCATTTCCTTTACCTGTGCCTCCAACCATATTTTGATATCATGGAGTGAATCAAATTGGCTGGAGACTGGCATCTGAGATACTGGGGACCACTGGAGGAGGCCGAGATGGATCATCCACTTGGCGCTTCTGGCGAGATTGTTGAGAATACTTTCGCCTTATCTTTTGCACTGATGTGCTTCCATCACTGAAGATGAGGATATTTGTGGAGCCTCTTTCCCCAGTTAGTTGGTTAATTGTCCACCACCATTCATGACAGGATGTGGAATGTTTGCAGACCTTAGATCTAATCTGTTGGTTGGGGAATCGCTTAGCTCTATCAGTGTGAAAAATGTGAAAAATTGCCCTGTCTATCACTTGCTGTTTTTTGTCATTTGGCATGCAAGTAGTCCTGTTTGGAAGCTTCACCAGGCAGATACCTCATTTATAGGTATACCCGGTGCTGCTCTTGGCTTGCCCTCCTGAACTCTTCATTGAACTAGGGTTGACCCCCTGGCTTGATGGTAATGATTGAGTGGGGGATATGCCGGGCCATGAGATTGTAGATTGTGCTGGAGGACAATTCTGCAGCTGTTAATGTCACACAGTGCCTTATTGGTGCCCAGCCTTGAGTTGCTAGATTGGTTCGAAATCTGTCCCATTTAGCACAGTGATTGTGCCACACAACACGATGGAGGTTATTCTCAATGTGAGGGCAAGACTTTGTCTCCACAAGGACAATGTGGGGTCACTCTTACTGATATTGTCAAGGACAGATGCATCTGTAGCCGGCAGATTGATAAGGACGAATTCAAGTATGTTATTTCCCCTTGTTGGTTTCCACACCACCTGCTGCAGACTCAGTCTAGCAGTTATGTTCTTTAGGACTCGACCAGCTCGATCAGTAATACTGCTGCTGAGCCACTCTTTGTGGTGGACATTGAAATCCAGAGTCAATTTTGTGCCCATGCCACTCTGAGTTCTTTGTCCAAGTGTTGTTGAACATGGAGGAATACAGATTCATCAGCTGAAGGAGGAACTTATGTGGTAACTAGTGAGAGGTTTCCTTGTCCATGTTTAATCTGAAGCCATGAGACTCCATGGGGTTCAGAATCAATGTAAGGACTCCTAGGGCAACTCCCTAATGACTGTAAACCACTGTGCCATTACCTCAGCTGGGTTTGTCCTGCTGGTGAGACAGGACATATTCAGGGATGGTAATGGTGGTATCCGGGGTGTTATCTTTAAGATATGATTCTGTGAGAATGACTATGAGAGGCTGTTGATAGACTAGTCTGTGAGGCTGCTCTCCCAATTTTGACACAAGCCCCTGGATGTTAGTAAGGGGGACTTTGTAAGGTCAACAGGGCTGTTTATTTTGCTGTTGTCTTTTCTGGTGCCTAGGTTAATATCAGGTGGTCCATCTGGTTTCATATCTTTGTTAAGACTTTATAGCGATTGTTACAACTGAGAGGCTTGCTAGCCATTTCACAGGGCAGTTGAGAGTGAACCACATTGCTGTGTATCTGGAGTCACATATAGGCCAGACCAGATAAGGACTGCACATTTCCTAAAGGACATTAATGAACCTGGTAGGTTTTTCCGACAATCAACAATGATTTCATCATTACCAATAGACTCTTAATTCCAGATATTTTTTATTGAATTCAAATTTCACCATCTGCCGTGGAGGGATTCGAACCTGGGTCCCCAGAGAATTATCTGGGTTTTTAGATTAATAGTCGAGCGATAATACCACTAGTCCATTACCTCCCCAGTTGAGGTGCAGGTGCCTCAGTAATGGCTTTTGCTTTTGAAGTGATTTGTACTGTGGCTTTACATCTATGAAATGACCCAGATATTCAGTAGAAGAGTGGAAAAATTCATATTTACTTTCCCATGCTCTTAATCCACAATCTAGTCTCTGGAGCATTGCATGTAGTTTGTGAAGATGTTCTTTCTCATTCTTTCCAGTAACCAAGATGCAATCTATGTAACAACGGACTTCTACTCTGCTTACAATTTGACCCATGGAATGTTGAAGCAATGCAACTGTAGGCATCATGTCAAATTGAAGTCTTTTATGCTGCCTCTGTGTGTACAATAGGTCTGATTGTGTGTGGCACTGACCTAGCCTTTAAGCATCTTTCTTGACTTTTGTCCTTAATCTTTGCGATCTCTTTCAGTTTCCCAGTTCCCCATTTAAAACAATGGCAAGTTTTGTTCAAATCTTCAGAATCTGACATGAGATTTACCTTGGCCCAGTTTAGTTTGATCTTTTCCAACTGGGTTCCTCCCATTAATACTGGATAGTTTCCTTTAACAATGTGCAGAGACAAAGCTGTGACCTGTCCATACAACTGCATGTTTACATTGATACGGCCCCTTAATGGTACCTCTTCTCCTGTATAGATTTTTAATATTATCTTTTAAGGGTTTCAAAGCAATACATCATAATTATTCTTCGTAAATAGTTTCTGGTACCAAAAACTACTGCTCCAATGACCACCTTCGTATCACTGGTTGGCAATCAGTGAAAGAGTGACCCAATATCAGTTTATTGCACCAATAATAACCTGTATGTTCAATGACAGTTCATTTCTGACTGTGACTCTAGTCTTTTTTTTTCACATCCTTTTCATATCACATGGATACTTTGCCCATAGTTTTGTTTTCCATGTGATGCATTCAATCCTTGCTTTTTATAGTCCTTGCCTGGAGCTTGTGGTTTCTTTCTCCAACCAGCACGTGGTATTTCCCTTTCTGCCACAATTTCAGCACTTTATATCTTTGTTCAAACAATCTGCTGCTACCTGCTGGGTTTTTGTACATTGGTGGCAATTTCATCCCTGTGTCTGTGTTTGCGTTTCAGCTAACACTTTACAGATTTTAGTATTCAAACTTAACTATTGAGCTCCCTTGGCTGTCAATTTCACCAAGATCATGATTTCTAAAACCTGCTTTAGGTTTAGGTTGCTTTCTGTTAAAAACGGCTTCTGAATATCTTCACTTTGAAAAGAACTTCTTCACGTGCTCTGCCTGGAACAATCTGGAAGGTTACACGGAACACTGAGTAGCAAGAACCCTACCACAATAAGTTCTGAACTGGGGATGTTGCAAAATTTCAACGGGAACAGCCTGGGTTCAGGGGTAATTTTATTTTAAAACTGAGAGTGTGCTAAAATCTAAAGTGGCACACCATGCTTACGTGAGCCCTTTGCATTGTAAAACTAGTGGGAATTTTCGGCACCATGGAATCACATGATGAGAACATTAAGTGCTGGAACTCATATACTGAAAGATTTGATTATTTTGTCCAAGCGAATACACTTGAGGCAGATATTGTAGTCCTGAATTTCCTGACTTCAATGAGGAAATAAACATTCAACTTCCTGACTGAACAGGCGGAAAAGTCAGGCTTGACAACCTATGATAATCACGACAAACAAATACAAGCATTATTGGAAAGGTGTTGTATCTACCGGCTGTTAGGATAGACTACCCATTTACAGCTCACATACCCATCACAAATGGCTGATGATATAAGCAGGATGTCACATATCGGTCCCTTAAAGTGTCCTTATTCCAATGAGGACCAATGTGAATACACAACAGACCAGTAGATCAACAGGGGAAAACTACAGTATAAGAATAAATTTGTAAGGAATATAATAGCAGACAGTAAATTTCTATAGATTTCTATTCCTTCGTGGTACATGGGCATCGCTGGCTGGCCAGTATTTATTACCCATCCCTAGTCACCCCTGAATTGAGTGGCTTGCTGGGGCCATGAGGTTGTGGGGTGGGGTGGGGTGGGGGGGGGGGGGGGTGGTGTTGAGAGTCAATCACATTGCTTTTGGCTGTGGAATCACATGTAGGTCAGACCAGGAACAGACATCAGACCTCCTTCCTTAACATTAGTGAGGCACATTTTTTTTTTCAACAATTGACAATGGTTTCATGTAATCAGGAGATTCTTAATTCCAGATATCTTTTATTGAATTTATTTTATTTTATTCCACCACTTGCCACAGTGGGACTCGAACCAGAACATTTGCTGAGTTTCTGGATTAATAGTCAAGCAATAATACCACTAGCCTGTTGCCTCTCCTGTAAAATAGAAAAAAACGTGGTGAAGACAATGTAGGTCCTATACAGTCCAAATCAGAAGAATTTAAAATAGAGAATAAGGAAACAGCAGAGAAATTTAACCATTACTTTAGCTATGTCTTCAGGGAGGAAGACATGAATAACTTTTCAAAAATGCTCAGGATCCAAGGGTTTAGTGTGAATTGATGGTAATTAGTGTTACTAAAACAATAATGCTAGAGAAATTAGTGGAACTGAAAACAAATAAATCCCAAGGGCCTAATAATCTGTACCCCAAATTACTAAAGGAGGTGGCCATAGAAACAGAGAATGCACTGGTTGTCATCTGCCAAAATTCAATGGACTCTGGAACTGTCCCACCAAATTGGAAAGTGGCAAGCCCACTGAAAAAAATGAGGAAGGCAGCAAACAGGGACATATAGACTAATTAGCATCAGTTTTATGGAAAATGTTAGAATCTATTACAAAGGATGTGCTAACTAGAAACTTACAGGCAGCATTGTGGTTAGCACTGCTGCCTCACAGCGCCAAGAATCCAGGTTCAATTCCCGGCTTGGGTCACTGTGTAGAGTTTGCACATTCTCCCTGTGGCTTCGAGCATTTCCACTGGGTGTTCCAGTTTCTTCCCACAGTCCAAAAAGGTGCAGGTTAGGTTAATTGTGCAAAAGAGGCACAGACTAATTTTAACCCATTGAATTGCTGGTTGATGGTGTTGTTCAGTTAAGGGTTTTGACACCACTTTACTATCTTTAACCATTTTCTTAGAGCAGCAGAGTGAGACCAAGATGGGGTGCAAAGTCTCTTCTTGTCAGCTTGGATCTTGTTTGTTTCTTTTGAGTTGGATTCAGTTGGATGTTGAGTTTATTTCTGGGCAGGTATTGAATTTGGGTTTGCCAGGCCTGTATCTGAGTGTTAGCTTTGTAGCTTTAAGAATAGAGTAAAATTTTTTGAAGTTTTTTTAAGTCTTAAGAACCTAGGAGTTCATGTATATTTGAATAATCTAAAGCAAATGTAACACTTCAGTAGAGTACAACACATGCAAAAGCCTTCTAAGATATTTCTGAGCTACAACTCAATTATTCTTGTATCTATCTGTAACCAAGCATAAACTAAATCAATATTTTAATTAAAAAAAAATCACTAATAATTCAAATGACTACAGTTACTATTTTAGTAGGCGGCAGAGTGACACAGCGATTAGCACTGCTGCCTCACAGTGCCAGGGAACCGGGTTCAATCCTGGTCTTGGATAATTATCTGTGCGGAGTTTGCACATTCTCTCTGTGTCTACCTGGATTGCCGACAGGTGCTCCGGTTTCCTCCCACCCTCCAAAGATGTGCGGGTTAGGTGGATTTGCCATGGTAAATTGCTCTTTAATGCCCAAAGATGTATAATATTGGGGGGGTGGGGGGGAGGGTGGTTTAGTGGGGGCTACAGGGATAAGGTTTGGATGGGAACCTGTCAGAAAGTTGCTGCAGACTCGATGAAACAAATGGCCTCCTTCTGCACTGTATGGTTTCTTATGAACAAAATGCTTTCTCCTTTTAAATAATCGAAAAGAATTTAAAAACGTTTGACCTCCAATTGTTATCAACAGTACATTTTATCTTTTGATACCTTGCTCCATTTTGTTAATTACCCAAGCTGTCTGCCAACATTATAGCCTGGAAATTATGTTTGTAATATTGACATATAAATGATTAATCGATTGCTATGACATTTTTCTGCTGACAGTTTTAATGCAGGTGTCAACCAATTTATTTGAAAGATCTAAAATCTTTAGAGGTGTTTGCAGCTGAACATTATTTTCTCTTTCCCAGTTTCAATAATCAAACTAAATTGTCATTTGCATATCAAATTTAATTTCCTTTATTTTCTCTAATTTAATGCTGTTGTTGAAACAGTTATCAGAAAGAGATCCTTCAAACCCTAGACTTAGTGATACATGATAAAGTGATTTATAAGTCACTCGTGGTGTTTTGAAGATCCACATGATGAAATATTAGATTAGTCTGAAGATTATTTACTCTAATCAGGTCATGTTTTACAGCATCATGTGATTTTGTTATTGTTTAAATCTGTTTGGAAACTCATTGCCCCCTGTCAATGGGTTACTGCAAAATTATGGTGACAGTTTAAATAGCACAACTGGCAAATGCAAAGATTTGCCAGGGCATTGCACAATATCAAGGAAGGGGTTCTCTGATTTTGTTCATTCCACTCCCCAGTTCCAATGAGGATGAAGGATTTGGCACTCACATTAAACTCCATTCACTGCAGCAGAATCAGAAAATCTCAACGATGGGTGAAGTCAGAAGTTCCTGGCACAAGTTTCTCAAAGAGTCTGATCATGTCAACTCCCAAAAATCTTCATTCCAATTTATCTGTCCTATAAGAAAACATTCTGAGGAAGTTGATGTAAAGTTTTAATCCTGAGCAAGGGAAAATAAACCCATACCAAGTCTGCATCAACTCTCTGACAGAATGTCTGACCAGGCCCTCTCTCCGACCTTATCCTCTTTACTCCATACACTTCCCAGGACTGATCCATCCTATACATCTTGGGATACTAATTTAGCATGGCTAATCTGTCTAATTTGCAGTGGTTGCCATTGCTGCCTTTCAGTACCAGGGACCCAGGTTCAATTCCAGGATTCAGTTACTGTCTGTGTGGAGTTTGCATATTCTCCCCATGTCTGTGTAGGTTTCCTCCAGTTTACTCTCAGTCCAAAGGTTTGCAGGTTAGGTAGATTGGCCAATCTTTTAGACATCTATCAGGTTGCCCTCAACCTCCATTGTTCCAGTGAGAACAAACCAAGTTTCTCCAACCTCTCCTTACAGCTAATGCCCTACATACCAGAGAATACCCTGATAAATCTTTTCTGTACCCTCCCCACAGCCCCCACATCCTTCTAGTAATGTGGTGAACAGGATTGAATGCTATATTCTAAGTGCAGAGAGTAACAAAAGGTGCAAGAAAACAGACAGTACAAGAAAACAAAGATAAAAACAAAATCAGAAAATAAACTTTTTAAATAACTTATTCTCTCATGGAATATGGGCAGCACTTAAAGGACGGTTACGAGTCAACTACATTACTATGCGTCTAGAGTCAAATGTAGATGTTTACATCTACATGTGAACATCACATGTAGATCGTCACATTCATGAACAGAGTGCATGGATTATTAGACACAGTAGGGAGCTGAGCACACCCTAGTGCTCAGTGCCCTGTACAGTCATTGTATTAGTTTAAATAGAATGGAGGAAAGCTTGCTCTGTGCCGAACTGAAGTACAGCAAAATGCTTTCCAGCTCTCAGCAAGCAAAAGCACAAGTAAGCCATATGAGAGAAGACAGGGAAAAGCCTCATAAGGTAGGAACTCTGTTCAAGATGCTTTTACTTTCTCCCTCAATAGCCACACATCCATTATAGCCAAAGATGCTGAGTCCTGTCCCAGTGAGTGTCCCCCAGCACAGCATGCAGGACAGTCTTCAGAAAGGCTCTTGCTTACAGGAAAGTCCCAAGGAGGTCAACCATAAGTACCTGCACAGTCAATACGAGGAAGCAAGTAGCCTGCTTCTATGGCTGAAACCATAGAGCTCATTGTAAGAAAATGAAGAGAAAGAGTTTGCAATTTTACATGGGAAATGACTTGGTATTTGAAAGTATTTTGAGTTGTAACTTTTATTGTCAATATGTATGCACCATAAACTTCATTTCAAATTTCCATTGTCCAACTACCTCCACTGTAGCCTCTAGTTACAAATATCCTTAAGCCTTGAACTAAGTCGTATAACAAGAATAGAAGAGCAATGGATGTCAATGAATGGCACAATGGTTAGCACTGCTGCATCAGAGTCCAGAGTTAAATACCAGCCTTGATTGATTGTATGTGTGGAGTCTGCACATTTTCCCTGTGTCTGTATGAGTTTTCTCCCACAGTCTAAAGATATGCAGGTTAAATGGATTGGCCATCTAGATGGTAAATGTGTGGCATTATGGAGATGCGGTGGGGGGGGAGGGCTTGGGTAAGATGCTCAGGGGGTTCCTGTCTTAAATGTGGAAGTCGGTGTGTCCTGGCAATGTCTTGGCACAATTACCCTTTTAGCTTCTTTAACCTCATACACCACCAACACTCAGCACCAACACATATCTCTCCACCCACCAGCCCCCTCCCGCCTCCTGAATGTAGATTAAAAGCATTAAAAAAACAAAGCTTTGACTTTGGCAGAGCCAAACTTTTGCTTACACATGCATATTCCAACTTGGACCTTAAAATAATTAATAATTTGATTTTTTTGGTTTTCTTACCCTTTCTCATGGATATTTATTCTTGCTTGGGATGCAATTCCAGAAATCTTGTCCCTGTTATCAGAGAGGTTCAAGTTGCAGGTTAACTGTGGGATGGGGTTGGTTATTGTGATCAGGATTGGTAATATTGCTTAGATTTTCATCATCGAGGAAAGCTGAGATGGTTATGATATTCCTCTTCCTATGCTGGTTGAAATTATTTAACTCAGCACTGTTTGTAAGACAGAATGTCACACAAGATGATCCATAACCAATTCAGCCGTGAACAAACAAACAGAGAACAATACAGCACAAAAAACAGGTCCTTTGGTCCTCTAAGTGTGTGCCGCTCATGCTTCCAACTAGACTATTGATTTGTATCCCTCCATTGCTAGTCTGTTCATGTGGCTATCTATGCTCTGGCAACACTGGATGGATTTGTTATCACTTTTCACCTCTGAACTTAACCATCTCTAGTCATACAACCTGATGAGATCTCTGCACTTCTCCAAGTCAGGACTCTTGGACATTTCCAATTTTTGCCACTCCAGTCTTGGCATTTGTGCCTTGAGCTGCCAAGGGCAAAGCTCTGGAATTTCCTCTGTAAATGATTCTCTACCTTTCGATCCCTCTCACTTGCTCCAGGACACTCCTTAAAAGCAATCTCATTAGCTAAGCTAGAGGGTTCTGAAGACAAAATCAAACCAATTAACTCTGTGCCCCTCTCCACAGAAGATGCCAGACCTGCCAAGCTTTGCCAGCACTTCATACTTCTGTCTCTTAGAGCCAAGCTTTGTGCTATCTGTCCCATCATCAGCTTGTATGGTAGAGTGTCAAGTTTTCTTTGATCACATTCCAGTGAAACAGCTTTGGGATGTTCAGCTAAATTAAAGTTGCCACTTAAGTACAAGTTATTGATGTTGTTGTTGACTTGTCGATACTTCGTTGCAAGCGTTTTTTTTATCTTATATTACAGCTTGGCTGTTTCCATGAACATCTCACCTGTGCTATTGTTCCATGTCTAATTTGTATGGCGAATTCTTGAACTCACTAATTAGTCACTGACATGATTTATTACTTGTCTGTTTCTGCTCCATTTCATGGTATTATAGGGTCAATTGGTTTGTAAATGATGTCAAACTTATGATAAATTTGAATAATCCTTTTCTATTCTTTTGGTGTGTGGCCGTCAAAGTGAGAGATGAGAGCAACAGAGACTGAAACATTTGTACCCATTGGCAGTGTATTAAATACTCAAAGGCCAAGTATAGTAGGAATTAAAATGTGAACCTTGATGTAACAAGAATAATTGTCAGTGGATTAATCCTGCAATATTGAGGATCCTAGCTAAAAATTTCAAAATGCAAGTGATCTTGCAAAACCTTTTCGACATTGATGAATTGCAAACTGGAAAATCCTGATTTTACAGTATCTCCAGTCCTGAATTTCCTCCAATTCCCTGCCACTTGGTGACTGAGCTGCTCGAGTTTTACTTTAAGTGTAAAGGAAGCTACGTTTATGATTTAATTGAGTTTTTGCCACGTTTCCGCTGAAATTACTGAACTGCAGGAGCAGAAATTCCAGAATTTTCCGGTCTCTGGATAGTTAGAGACCAGCCATATCCCAGGAGATACACAGCAAGACCCCAGGAAGTGCCAACAGAACCACTCTGTGGGAATAGGCTGGGAAGTCTGAACTTCTGAAGGGCAATTCCTTTGTTTCCTGGGTCTGTCCAAAAACATCCAAGTTTGAATTGGAGATTTTCATGATTCAGATGAAGGGTTGAGGACTCTATGTCTGTACTCGATGGCGGTAAGAAGGATGAGAGGATCTAATTGAAATTTGTAGAGTACTGAGGGGTCTAGATGGAATGGATGTGGTGAGGATATTTTCATTAGTGGGAGAGACCAGGATTCAAGGGCACAACCTCAGAGTGAAGGAACACTCCTTTAAAATCGAGGTGTGGAGGAATTTCTTCAGCCACAGAGTAGTGAACCTGTGGAATTCATTGCAACAAAGGGAAGTGGAGGCCAGGTTATTGAATGTCTTTAAGACGGAGACAGATCGGTTCCTGATCAATAAAGAGATCAAGGATTATGAGGAGAAGGCAGGAGGATGGGAATGAGAATCATATCAGCCATGATTGAATGCGGAGCAGACTCAATGTGCTAAATGGTCCAATATCTTATAGTGTTTTTGTCTTACGATTTGTTTTATGACTTACTGACCTGGATAATTACTCATGAAATGTGAGACAGAAAAATTCTAGTCTAACTCTTTAGTAATGATACAACTGATTCTATTGACTGATACTGCAACACTTCCCGCCATTCTCCCAACCCCACAACAATCCTGGAACCCCATCCCAACAACAATTGCTAACCATATGATTGCACCCTCTTGAATCCTCAATTCCCCCAACCTCGATTAATCTAACCTGATCTGTCTTGATAAGTGCTTTCCCAAACATCCCCCAATTCCTGAGTCCTCCACCCCCCACCCCCCCAATCTATCTAGCTCCCACCCTCTGGCTTCCCTTCTCCCCTGGCCTCCAACTCTCATCCCAACTCCCCCTCCTCACTTAATTTGTTTTTGTCCCTGCCTGACCTGAACAAGCCCAAAGCCACTTACTTGCTCATTTCTACCACTTTACCCACCTCAGCTCTCATTTTCTACCCTTTCCACCAACCCAACTACCACCCCATCCTATTCCTCAGTCTACCCCTTATATATGTACACTACTCACCCTACCTCCTCACCTGTCTGACCTTCTTATCTTCCGCATTTACCTTTTCTCTGTAGCTGTTTTCAAAGTTGGGATATCTAAACTCTTTCCTTACTGGAATACAGCAGCTATACCATAAAAAGTGGGATTGGCCTCTGCACACTTTCTCTGCGTTGCTCCCTATAAAGTTTGGAACACTGGGTCAGATGTGAAGAGCCCTCCATGGAAGATCGCTCAGAAAAATCTGAGGAAGACAAGTGTGCATGTTTTTGTCTGATCAGGAGAAACAATGGTGAAGGGGGCAGAGTAACAATTTTCTGTTCCATTTTTCATTGGGTGGGTTCAGCAATCTCCTCCCCCACCCACCCACCCCTCCCCAAAGGAGCCAAATCATGTTTCTGCCAATGTAATGATGTGATGTATTTGTCCCCCTTCTCAGCCAATGACATATTGGAAATCCCGGTGTTGAATGTTGAGCACTTCATTACAATAAATTTGCATCTGATTATCGAACTTCCATACCTGATGAACCCCCTTGTTACATTATCCATTCATGTTGATGAGAGGGCACGCCAACATGAATTATGACAGATCTGCTACTGTGTGCACTTGGCGAGCAGAACCAGCAAGAGGAGTTCAGGCAAGTACAACACTATTCCCTGACACTCCCTAGGCACTGTTCCTGGCACTGCCCCATTACTGCCACCTGGCACTGCCCTTGGACAATCCTCCTTGTGCTCCCTGGACATTCTCCCTGGCACTGCTCTAGCACTGCCTCCTGGTACTGCCCAGACAGTGCCAGGGGTATTTGCTGGGGAAATGTCCAGGCAATGCCAGGGGTTACTGTCTGAGCAGTGCCAGGGCAGTATTAAGACGCAGTGGCCAGGCACTGCCAGGGTGGAAGTGTTACATTGAATGGGGTTTTTTTCTGCCGCTTTGGCCTTTAAAATGGAAGCCTTGATCTTTAAAAAACTAAGTTGATGGTAGGGTAGGCTCTGCCACTGGCCCTGCCCCTTCCAGCTTTTTAGTCAATGAGTCAACTAAACAGAGGATGAAGACTCCATTGAGGCTAATGGCTTCAGTGACACTTTTCTTGCTCATTGCAACAATCAGCACATTTTAAGGAAAATTCCACCCAAGGTTTCCCATCCTGATTAGAAGACCCAGTCTGTAGCTTTCTGTCAAAGGAGTAGTGGGAATAATTATGTGAATGCGGTATTTGTGGTTTTAGTATTGTGTTAGCCTCCATAATATAATGATGCCAAATGTTTGCTGAAGCATTATTAATCATTCCATTGTTCAAGTAGCTAACAGTAAGAGCCAGGAAACAGCTTTTTACTGTCTGTATCTATTGCAGATATTTGCTGGAATTTTACCACCCCAGCCATCATGGGAATTGGAGAAAGTTAGGGGTGGATAATGGGAAGGTCCATTGACCTTGGGTGGAATTTTCTGGTCTCAGGTCAAGCGAGGCCATAAAATCCCGTCCATTGTACATGACAAGAAGATTGCCAGAACAAAGCACTATGAAGGATATATTGAGTATAACACAATGATATGCATCTCAGCCACTGTAAGGTTAGAATTATTGAATGGTTAATTCATAGAAAGAGGCCATTCAGCCCTTTGAGTCTATATTGCCTGTCAGCAGGAATCCAACTCGTTCCACTTCCCACTCTTTCCCCTAATCCTTGCATCATTTTCCCATTAAAAATTTACCTAATTCTCTTTAGAAAGTGATGTATGAATCTACTTTTGCCATCTTCACAGGCTATGCATTCCAAATCATAATTGTTTGCTGTGTTAAAGAAGTTTTCCTCATATTGCCTATGATTCTTGTATCAATCATTAAACTTTGTACCTTGTGACTCCGTTAAAGGGAACAGTTTCTCACAAGGTACACTGCCCAGACACTTCATGATTTTGAACACCTCTGTTTAATCCCTTTTTGCTGTTGTAAGGAAGACACCCATCTCTGGAGTCATTCAAATAAATCTTTTCTGTTTCTGTTTGAATGCCTTCACATGCTCCCTAAAATGTGGAGCCCACTACTGGACTCAAGACTCTCTAGTTGTGGCCAGACAGTGTTTTATAATGTTTCATCCTAATTTCCTTGTTTATTTAAACTCTAAGGATAGGATTTTCCAACAGCACTTGCCCCAAGCCCAGAAAATCCCACCCGAGTTCAATGGACCTTTACATAGTCCATTTTCATCCGCTACAATTCCCACGGCTGGCAGAGTCGGGAAAATTCCATCCTCTGTCTCTATCTATATTGCCCAAGAATCCTGTTTGACTTTTAATTTTTTTTCTCAATTTGCCCTACCATCTTCATCAATTTGTGCACATATACCCATAGGTCTCTCTGTTCCTGCACCACCTTTGTAATTGTGTGCTTTAACTTGTAAAGATTTTCCTATCACAAAGTATCACTTTGCATTTCTCTGCATTAAATCTCATTTACCATATGTTTAATATCTCATTATCCAATCTAGTAATAAGTCTCACGTCACCAGATTAATGTCTAACAGGTTTATTTGACAGCAAAGCCACTAGCTTTTGGAGTGCTGCTGCTTCATCAATGAGTGGGAATTTTGTCCACAAATAGCATATGTAGACACAAACTCAATTTACAAAATGATGGTTGGAATGCGAGTCTTTACAGCTAATCAAATTTTAAAGGGACAGACTTTAAGAGAGGGTTAAACACAGGTTAAAGAAATGTATATTGTCTCCAGCCAGAACAGCTCATGAGATTTTGCAAGCTTATGCAAGTTTTGGGCGTTACAGATAATATGACATGGACCCATGATCTTGGTTGAGGCTGTCCTCCTGTGTGCGGAATGTGGCTAGCAGTCTCTGCTCAGCGACTCTGCATTGTTATGTGTCGTGAAGGCTGCTTTGGAGAATGTTCTCTCCGCTGACATCATCTGTACATTTAAGACTTGATTACCAGTAAAGACTCACATTCCAACTATTATTTTGTAAATTGAGCTTGTGTCTTTATAAGCCCTGTTTGTGGACAGAACTCCCACCTACCTGAAACAGGAGCAGTGCTCTGAAAGCCAATATCTTTTGCTACCAAATAAACCTGTTGGACTTTCACCTGGTACAGTGAAACTCCTTAATGTGTTTACCCCAGTACAACACTGGCATCTCATTCACCTGACGAAGACCAGAGGCTCAAAAGCTTGTGAGGTTACTATCAAATAAATCAGTTGGATTTAAACCTGGTGTTGTCAGACTTCTTACTATTTACCCCAGTCCAACGCCGGCATCACTACATCGTCTCCGCAGCCTGACAGAAAGGTAGCAGAATGAGCACTGGTAGATTGGTGAGCAGGAAGAAGGTGAGCTGATGGGTGTGAGAAGGGGCATAAAGTAATCACAAAACGTTACCCATGCGCTCTTGATGACACTACAGGTCCTGTTACACCATCAGTTCAGGGGATGATGCCATAACTACTATTGTTTCATCTTTTGATCCTTTTCATTGTGAACTACTTGTCCTGGAAAAGAGAGAGCAGAATAATGGTGTCTAATTTTCACTGTGTTTGATTGATGTGTCTGCAATAGCTGAATATGTCGGAGCCAACAACCTCTGTCACAGCATATTTTCTGGCAGAGGAGATGGCTCAACATTGATCAGTAGCAGGATCATCCAGTCTTCCTAATATCAATGGCATTGTGCATTGTTTGCCAGCCACAGTGCCATGGAGCCTGCTGCTAGATGCTGCTGTTGGTGGCTCTGAAAGATCCTGCCAAAAGGAAGAGCCAGAAAATTTGGCCTTTCTTTTATCTCTCCATTGTTTCTGACTGACCCACAAACTACTTTCAATATTTTCAGTTTTGTTTCAGATTCCCAGCCTCTGCGGTGCTTTGTTTTTATCCTACTGGGAAATTGTTGTTGTACCAGCTATGGTTCTGATTTTAAATTCCATCTTAATAAATATGTGGATTTGTGAGGTAATATCGGGATATAAATAGATCCATAAAATAAGAACAAGGATCTTGGCAAAAAGCTGCATGGTCTCCAGCCTTCTTTTTTAAAGAAAACCTAATATCCTGACATGTGACTCAAGTCTGTTGAATCTCTCGTTGGTGGTTGAATAGAATCAATACTTAATCTATATCTTCATTCCTGGCAATTTTCTAGGTGTCCCTAGTAACCACAGAATAAGGGCATTGGCCTAAGTTAATGAGGAGCTTAATATCCATTTAAGGACTCTCCCAGAGTTTGGATGATCCTTAAAATTATTAATCCTACACATGGCCTGAACCACAAAACCTAAATGGATCGCTGGAGACTGTCCAAAACTTCACTTTTAATTTTATTCACTTTCACACGCATGTGGCGTGGAGTCAAGGGAAGTAGAACGGCTCTTTTTCCTGTTCTTCATGTGATGTCAACTATATCCACCTTAACCCACCTCCTACAGGACTCGCTTGAGTGAAATTGGAGCAAACCTATATCTGCTTTTGGAGACACAACAAGCACTTGAAGATCTGCTATTATATTTAGGTCAAAGACCAATTTCTGGTGAACCACCAACCTTGAACTGATCTGTGGACTTTAATACTGTCAGAAAGAGCAGAAGAAGTAAACCAGATTAAAAGATTATTACCATGAAAGATTGGTTGGAAAGAAATGTTGCTTCCCTCAATAATAAATGCATTGGCTCAGAACTTCCTGCAACTCATCAACAGATTATAGACTTCTCCTTGTCCACTTAATTAAGATATCTTGCATTACAAGTTGCTGGAAATGTGAGATGGGAACAGTGTAGTGCTTCCTATGGAGACTTGAGGTTGGTGTAAGGTTGATCAACCAATCAGGTATATCCTTAACTAATCATATGAACAATTGTAAAATTTACATTGCAAGGACTATTCTAACATACACAATCTTCTACGTCAAATCTAGTTTTATTTGTGATGACAACACAAAGGCTCCATCATTCACACTCCAATACTTCCTTTACCCCATCTCTGCCACCTCATGCTCCCATCTGCACCTATGCTCCTCATGACACCTATACCATGCTCTGTCCTTCAACAAAGCTCCTATGGCCACTGTACCACCTATGCATAATTATGGCACTTAGTATGTACAGTGACCTGCAATATACTGTCCAGAATAATTAACCCCCATAGTATAATGTGTTATGTATTTAAAAAAAGGCTTTCAAAAAAAAATCATTCTGAACCTTGCTTTGTGTTGGAAAAAAAATAATTTTATTACTTGTAGAGTTACAGAGGTTTACAGCATGGAAGCAAGCTTGATAAATTTGATAATAAAAATGCCAGTTAACTAGATCCTTTAAATTAACCAAGAATAAAAACTACGATTTTTTGAACTCTGCTTCCCCTTCTTCTTCTTGCTCAACTATCTCATTATCTGAATGAGTGTCCACTTGTATCAACTGTGCATGACAGGAACTGATGACTTCAGGCTGGATCAACATTTAATCCGCTCTGTGATCAACATCAAAGTATCCCCAAAGGAGTGAAATAACGTCACAGGAAAATCAAAGCTGAGGCACTCAAAGACCCTTGTAGGAGACCCCTATTTAGCTAGTGCTTCATTGCCAATTTGAAACTCCCCATAACACAGAGACACAGACAGTTTCCAGTGTTTGGCTTGTGCCCAAGGCCTGAAGGGATCTGAATCTGAAGGGATCAGATAATCCCTTCAGATTATCTGAAGGGATGCTTGTTGCTTCGACATAGAATTTGATCCTCTTTTTGAGAAGCCACGCCAAATTCCCCAAAGAGGAATGCCTCACTTCATGATTTGTTTGGGAAGATGTTAACTGCTCTTCAGTAATGTTTGGAGATTCAATAAAAGATTTACCTGACACTTGCTTTCAGTGAACAATTAACAAGTTATTTACTTAACCAATTGGGAATTTTAACTAAAAAGTAACATATAAATTAAAGTAAAATATTTCTGGAATGCTGTTCAAATAAATACAAAGTCTATTCATTACCCAAAAAAACTCCCAAAAATTTAGTCACTCTCAAAAAATAAATAACCTTGGCTTTAAAAAAACCTTTGGTGTACTGATGTCGATTCCAGTATCTATAAGTCCTTTCTAATATTGGTAACCTTCGCTACATAGACAGAGAATTCTGTTAAGAGAAGGCATTTTGAAGTAGCATCTCCTCAGTTGAACTCACTGAACTGAAGGCAGATAGTTGAGTTCCTCTTTATATCCTTGACGATCTAATCAACTTTCCTATACCAGGTTTGATGAACATGAGCAGGGGAGCCAGGAGCTGGTAAATTATAAGCACAATGTTTCTCTGAACCTCCCACAGCAATCTTGGATCTGGCCTGCAGATAGCAGAGGTTGAACAGATTCCTGTTTTTTTTTTCTGTAGTTTCACTGCACTCCAGAAAGGAACTTACTAAGGATGGGGATGGAGCATTGCAGCAGGAAAGATCAAAAAGAATATCAGTGCAATGATGCAACCTCGCTTGACACTAATCCAAATGTGAATTGGGTCTGTGGATCCTTTGATCAGGTTTATAGCTTGCATGTCATTTTGAAGCAGGTGGAGAACAGTGACAAATATTTTGGGGCAGCTGAAATGGAGGAGAACGTTCCATAATCCCTCACAACCGACAGCGTTGAAGGCACTTGTGAGGTCAGAGAAAGCTTCAAAGAATGGTGCTGTTTCTTGCATTTCTTGTCATTGCCAGGTAGTGAAGTTCACGATCATTGTACCCCTTAGTGGGCAAAATTGCATTGTGACTCTGGGAGGAATCTTCACAGCAACACGACTACAAAGCAAGAAAGCAGCTCCTCAGATGGCTGAAGGCTGAGGTCCATCAAAAACCCCAGAACCTCAACATTTCTGTCATGTTGACCATCTGATGGGCAACATGACAGCTCAGAGACTATCGCTGTTGCTGTGCAGACACATAGATTTGGGCATGTGTCTGCGGGAGTTTGCGCGTTCTCCCTGTGGTTGCGTGGGTTTTCTCCGGGTGCTCCGGTTTCCTCCCACATCCCAAAAATGCGCTCTTAGGCTGATTGGGTAACAAATTGTCCCTATATTGGTCCCTGTATGGGAATCTTCCACAATAGGCATAGCCTAAAGTCATGGATATGTCATTAAGATGTTAGGACGGAGGCGCGGGCTCGTTGGGCCGAAGGGCCTGTTTCCCGTGCTGTGTTGCTCTTTGTTCTTTGCTTTTTGTATTTCCTGCACTGAACATTCTGGACCAGCTCTACTGGGCGGCCAGCATCTTCCACATGACTGAGAGAAGACTCCCATAATAGGCTGAAACACCACAAATTGCAGACAATGTTGACAGTGAAAGAAGCATGTGGCAATCAGGCATGTCACCCACCCACTCCTCCAACCATTTTCTATCCCACCTATAACAGAGACTTCTTAGTCACCTGAGAGCTCATGTTGATATGGAAGCAAATCATCCACTACTCTGAGGAACTGCCTAAGAAATATTTAAAAAAAACTTTTACAAAAGTAAATAATTCAGCATTTTGTCTTCCACTGAAGGAAAAGTCTTTGACTACTTGCATCAGTTATCCATATCCTTTAAAGCATCAAAAGCAAAAACCACAAATCTTTGAAATCACTTAACTTGTGAAAACAGACATTGTTAAATTCACAGGAGAAATCAGAAAGCCTGAGCTGTCAATGTTTTTTTCCTCTGTGGTTAGGTTTTAGTGCTCTTACAGTTATCTGGACTATCAACAAAGCCTCATTATATATGTGGTTTATGGGTTTTGTCATCTCACATCTCTGATAGTAACTTTTTGGTTTCCACTTAAAAAATCAAAGTTTATTTATTAGTCACAAGTAGGCTTACATTAACATTAAAATGAAGGTACTGTGAAAATTCCCTGGTCGCCACACTCCTATGCCTGTTTGGGTACGCTGAGGGAGAATTTAGCATGGCCAATGCACCTAACCAGCACGTCTTTCAGACTGTGGGAGGAAGCCGGAGCTCCCGGTGGAAACCCACTTAGATACGGGGAGAACGTGTAGACTCAGCACAGACAGTGACCCAAGTCGGAAATTGAACCTGGATCGCTGGTGTTGTGAGGCAGTTCACTGTGCCAACAAGTTATCTGGACTATCGACTAAGCCTCATTATATACATGGTTTGTGGTTTTTGTCACTGATACTTTCAAGAGTCTGGATAATTGACACTTGTATAAGCTATTAGTGAAGTGCTTATTTACAAGATAGGATTAATTATTATTTTAGAAGCTTTTGTTCTAAACATACCACTGTACACTACATAGATTATTAATTTCAGATGGTGAATAGTTGGTCAATGGGCATAGAATTGCTAATGTTAAACATATGGGGTATGAGGATTCTTAGGGAGTGGGGAGAAGGGAGGAACTTGGCATTGGTGTTATGAGGAGCCATGGCGCATGTGTGGAAGGCATAGCCTGGCATAGGGGCACGATGATCATTTAATTCTGCCTTTTAAAGAGTCACCTAATGTAGACCATGATCCATATTTCATCAGCGGTGGGCAACCGAGCCAGTGAGGTTGGGAGTGCCAATGTGCTTGATGTAGGCCTTTGACAGGAAGCAGCCCATACCCAAAATTCAGACAGCCTGGAAATGGGGTTTGGAAATTGAGAATCAGGACAAGTTAAAATGTTCTGAGTCATCTCAACTGGAATGAAAATCCAGGCCAATGAGAAGGAAAGAAAGATTCGATTAAGAGATAAATGAAGGAATATCATAAAAGAAAAAGAAAAATAATTTATTATTAATAAATCTGCAACAACAATATAAATACTCACTTGTAACTCTGACATCAGGGGCACTTGCCCCAAGACTGGAAATTCCTGCCAGAGGCCAATGGACCTATTCATAGTCCTATCCACACGCTACAATTCCATAGCGGGCAGAAGGGGAAAATTCCATCTCTAATGTTTTACAAGGTATTTAGCCTTGAAATGAAATGAATGAACTTTCTGTGGGGAGTTAGAACATAGAACATAGAACATAGAACATTACAGCACAGAACAGGCCCTTCGGCCTTCGATGTTGCGCCGACCAATATAAAAAGCAATGCCCCTCCAAACTAAACCATTCCCTTCTCTTCCATATACTTATCAACTAACCTCTTAAACGCCACCAAACTTGGCGCATCTACAACTGCTGCAGGCAGGGCATTCCACTCCCGAACCACCTCCATGTCATTAATATAAATAACATAACATCGCTCAGGGCATTTGAATAAGAAACAATCAGCGAGATGCTACTTTTATATGAATAACACTGCCAGAAGTCTACCACCTTGCCCGCCATGGAAGTGGAGAGGGCAAGGGATAGACAACAGAAATGTCTATTGACCTCAGGCGGGAATTTCTAATCTCACTGTAAAATCCCACCGTGTAACTCTGATAGTAACATTTTGGTTTCCACTTAAAAATTTAAAGTTTATTTATTAGTCACAAGTAGGCTTACATTAACATTAAAATGAAGTTACTGTGAAAATCCCCTAGCCGCCACACACCACACCTATTTGGGTACACTAAGGGAGAATTTAGCATGGCCAACGCACCTAACCAGCACATCTTTCAGACAGTGGAAGGAAACCTGAGCTCCCGGTGAAAACCCACTTAGACATGGGGAGAATGTTTCGGCTCAGCACAGACAGTGACCCAAGCTGGAAACTGAACCTGGATTCCTGGTGCTGTGAGGCAGCAGTGCTATCCACTGTACCAAAGAGCCACCCTATACCTATTGCTATCTGTGTGTAATCAATTGTGAGCAATTATTAGCCTTGCTGTAATTTTGACAATAAAATTGGGACAACTTTCTGAGTTATTTATACTTGTTTAAACCTTATCTGGAGCACACTTGGATATTGATCTCAGCTTTGGTCTCCAAAAAAATAAAATCATCAGAGAAGGTGCAGAAGAAATTGACTAGAGTGATAACAGAACTGAACCCAGCAGCGGAGGGTGCAAACAACAAGAAACCCCACTAACAGTGCCAGGACTAGAAGCTCCAGCTGCCGACTAATCACAAACTGCTCCATCGCTGCAAAACATGGAGTTGAAGACAGAAAAATCCAACCCAATGTTTCCAGTTGCAGAAGAGACAAGAATGGTGGCACTGTGGTTAGCACTGTTGCCTCAGCGCCAGGGACCTGGGTTTGATTCCCAGCTTGGGTCACTGTCTATCGGGAGCTTGCACATTTTCTCCATTTTTGCATGGGTTTTGTCCAGATGCTCCAATTTTCTCCCACAGCACAAAGATGTGTGGATTAAGTGGATTGGTCATGCTACAATTGCCCCTTAATGTCAGACAGACTAGCTAGGGTAAATGCATGGTGTTATGGGGATAGCCTCACAAACCAAGTTAAAGCCCAACAGGCAAATTTCCTGTTTGTGATCAGAATTCCCCACTCATCCGACAAAGGAGCAATGGTCCAGAAGCCAGTGGTATTTGCTACCAAATAAATCTGTTGGACTTTAACCTGGTGTTGTGAGACTTCTCACTATGTTTACCCCAGTCCAACACCAACATCTCCACATTATGGGGAAAAGACATGGATAGAATTGTGGTTGGTGCACAATTCTGTGAGCCAAATGGCCTCCTTCTGCAGTATAGGGTTCTGTGAGTCTATGACTAAGGTGCCATAAGTTGAAGGTTGTTGTCAATAGATCCAATGGGAAATGCAGGATAAATGGACGGGATTGCCGATGCACCTTGCCAAAGTCATCTTTGTGTATGGATTACCTGACAGCAGGTCTGGCGAACCATGCAAATTATCATTGACTTCAGTGGGACCAGAATATCTGCCACCGTTCAATAACTCACTGCCTCCATCATTGTAAAACCCAGACAGGGCAGAGCCAGGGAGCAGGAATGTATAGAATCCCAGATTATGATTTTACCCAAAGGGTTATTAGAACATCAAATCTGCCACCACAAAGAGTAGTTCAGCTACTGACATTGATTTATCTAAGTGTGGAGGCTAGAATATCACATGAAAGTGAAAGGAATAGCGGAATATGTTCATGGTGTTGGATGAGGAAGAATGGAAGGGGAGGTTCATATGGAACATTAACACAAGCATTGATCTAATGGGGTGAATGGTCTGTTCTTGTCTTGTAAATACAATATAAGCCAATGGCACAATATTTTCTGAGTTGACATCTATTCTTAGATTAAAGTTATACATTGCAATGATTGAAAGCTTTGCACTTCAGACTTGTTTTTCTGTCATGCATTCTCACCTAGCTTTTTTCATCCACAGGAGGCTGAAATACATAACAGGGGCTGGATATACACCCTGAATAATATAATAAATGGTGTGGTGGAGTGCTTTTGGAAAATTACTGCAATAGGTTCAAGGTGTTTTCAGCATTTGGCTGAGAGTTGATGCATAAAGTGCTATTCGACTGTTTCACTGTGAAGAGTTCCACAGCAGATATGAGACCTGGCACAAAGCCGAATTGGAGTGGAAGGATGTACTCACAATAGTTGTTCTCAGTTTTAATAAGCACATCATGTACCAAAGCTTAATGGTGAGCAGAGTACTATTTATCGATCTAACATCCACAGAACCAAAGCCAGTTACTGGAATTAGTCTGTGAGCTTCTGCTCTTGATGTACAACAGGTTCAATTAGTCTTAGTAAAGCTGTTCGTTCAATGGTAATTTTAGACAGCGCCTAAGGTAATATTTGAGTATCTGTTTCCTCCATGCATCTAGATAATAGCAAGCCATCAATTAATTATGCCATATGTTTGTGGTTTTTTTCTATCTTCAAGTTCTTTTATTTTATTTCAGTGTCAGGATACTATGATTTGACTGCACAGTGTAACGCTAAAGGGTGTTCTCACCCATTGTATCACTGAGATCAATATTAGCCTCTCCATCCATTTCCAACTGTGCACCAGCCAGTACTGGATACAATAGCATACACAATGGCAACTGCAGAATATTCCTTGATTCATCCAACCAATTACATACATTTTGCCAGTTCTTCCTTCAAGCAAGGACATTGTGACAGGTCAGGAAGGTCACAGTACGAGATAAACCTCACTTTTATTACTGATCAGCTTAGAAATGTGCTAGGAAAAAGAAAGAATGCCTTACGTCTTCATAATGCATCTCAAGATGTTTGGACAACCCTATTGTTATTTTCAGCCAATCAATTTTGCAGTGTAGTTACTAGGATTGTAAAATCCCAAGAGAGCTTAAGGAGGCTATTCAGCCCATCAAGCCTATATTGATAACAATCCCACCCAAATCCTATCCCCGTAACACCGTGTATTTACCCTGTTAATTCCCATGATATTCAGTGTCAATTTAGCGTGGCCAACAGCCTAACTCACACATCTTTGGGTTGTGGGAGGAAACTGGAGCACCCAGAAGAAATACACGCAAACATGGGGAAAATATACAAACTCCATACAGACAATCACCTGCACCAGAATTGAATCCAGGTCCCTGGCACTGTGATGCAGCAATGCTAATCACTGTGCTTCCATGCCATTACTGTTGTAATGAAGGGAAAAATATCAGCCGATTTCTACAGAACAAGATTTCTACAAACATCAACGATTTGGGAGCTACCTGTCAATGGCAGCAGCAAGTGCTTTCTGAGACTGGGCCACCAAGACAAGAATGCAGGTGGTCTTTCATGACTGGGAGACCCAAGTGAAGCTGGAGCTTCTGGAGCTTGCTGCAGAAGTACCGCAGTTCCATTGATTGACCCAGGGGCCCATAGGAACCTGAGATAAGAGGAAGGGCTTGAGCCCATTGCTGGGGTTTCCAGCTAAGAGACTGTGGCTGTGATTACATCTTCTGATGTCTCCCCTTCCTGGCACTGGGGCATCACGAGGCAATGGAAGAAAAAGAGTGTCATGGATACGTCCCTGATACCTGGAAGCCTGCTAGGACCATCAATGTCCAGGCCCTCTGTAAGATGATCACCAAAGGCATAGGGCAGTTAGACAATCCATCTCCGATGTACATCCTCGGGAGATACCAAGATGTAGTGGTAGGCCACAAAACGTTGTAGTGGTACTAAAATGGCATGGGTAAAGGATAACATGAGGTAGATAGAATACTTTAGTCACTTCAAATTTTTACATTCACATTGTTTTATATTATCACTTATTATGAAAGCACTTTTATTGCCATCAATAAGTGTTATTTCACCCCACATCGGTCTCTAATTAGCCTCTAACAGGAATGTACTTACCCAGGCACTCGCTGGAGAGACACTGCATGTTGATGTTATTGGGGAAGACCCACTGCTACTGAGAAAATCAAGATGCTCAAATAATTCACTGGCTATAGCAGGTGGTGTGCATTGGTAGCATCTGCCATGGCATCCCCAGAATCCACAAGAGATTCCCTCCTCACCCATCCCGTCCTTCCCCGCCCCCTCAGCCCACCTCCCCATCTCATCCACTCTGGGACCCCACATGGGTCTTTAGTGCTCCCTTACCCATCATCCAGACATGGGCCCAGGTATGTGTGTGCACTCGGAGCTCAGATAGGGGTCAGACTAGTTTGCACCAGTACATCATTACAGTGGCACAGAGCAAGACGTCATCACCTTCCTGCCTGCCACAGAAACTCATTAACACAGCGTACCCAGGCCCTCCACTTTAGTGTTACAATGTTGCAGGAGATTGTAGGACTCCAAAATGGGTGGGGGGGGGGATAGCGTTCATGACCAAAGCATGTAGGAATCAGGGTCTCCCTCACTGTCCTCGCATGTCTGATCCCTGCTGCCGCCAGCCCCCTAGTGTATGGATGGTGTTGCTCATAGTCATCCTCCTCCTTCTCTTCTCCTCCTCTTCCTCCTCCTCCCCTTCCCTCTCCTCCTGCTGCATGGCCTCTTCCCCAGCGACGCTTAGCTGGTCAGCCTCCACATTCTCCTTTTCCAAAAGGTCACTTACCTGTTGTGCCAGGTTGTGTGGAGCACAACATAATGTGCGATGATATCAGGAGTCTATATTGGAGGGACGCACCAGTGCGGTTCAGGCACCTGATCCACGTTTCGAGGAGTACTATGCAGAATGGGCCTCATTCTATCGAATCTCTGCATTGGTCTCAGACCTCCATATAGGCGTGATCAGCCAAGTCTGAAGCGGGTACCTCATGTCCCCCATGAACCATCTCTGCACCCTGGGCTCATCCTGAAAGACTTCCGGGATACTAGAACCCCTCAATATGAAACTGTCATACAAGTTGCCAGGGTATCTGATGCAGACACGCATGACATTCAGCTGATGGTCGCACACCAACTGCACATTTATTGAGTAGACATGTTTTGGTCTTTCTGTTCATGAATTTTCCTGGATTCTTCACCGAGAACTTGAGGGCAATGTGGGTGCAGTCTATAGCTCCTACACATTTGGCATCCCAGCAATGGCTGTGAATCCTGCAGCCCCTGCTGCTTGCTGGGCCTGGTCCAGGTCAAATTTAATACACTGGCCAGCACAGGTATACAAGGCATCTGTGACCTCCTTGGCATACTTTTCGATGGATGATTGGGAAATGCCACAAAGGTCTCCACTGGTGGTCTGGCAGGACCTGGTGGTGTAAAAATTTAAGGTAGCTGTCACTTTCACAGTCACTGAGAGTGGGTGCTCCCCGTACCCTGAGGTGCAAGGTCCTGCAAAAGATGGCACAGGTATCGCGCTGTCTCTTTTCAGAGCTGGAACCATCGATGGCACAACATATCCAACAGTTGCTCAAACAACACTTGCATATGGAATTGCTGGGGTCTCTGTTCCATCCTTCTCCTGCCACCCCACCACCCCCCTCCCTCCACCCCAGGATGACCGGCAGCTGCGTCCTGCCTCCAATGGCCATCTCCCTCTACTCCTGCAAGTGGTAAGGTCTGGGCCTCCTCTGCCCACGGTTCATTCTCCTGCTCCTCTTCCTCAGCTCCAGCAGCAACCAAAAAAATAGCAAGATCAATGGGTTGCTTTACAAATGCCATCTTGTCAATCTGAAGCGGGCAGGTAAGGGGATAGACAGACGGAGAGATTGGAGAACTTTGCTATCCCCAGCCCAGCAACACACACTCACCATAGCTATGTCCCACAGACCCCCTCCCCCCAGCAAGACACACTCTCTATACTCCCCAAAGACCACCAGCAACACACACTCCCCATGACATCAAAGTCGGAGGAGTGGTAGATAGTGAAGAGGGGTGTTATAGTTTGCACAGAGACTTGGGCAAGTTGCAGAGCTGGGCTGAGAGGTGGCAAATGGAGTTTAATGGGGAAAAGTGTGAGGTAATTCACTTTGGCAGGAATAACAAATGTATAAAGTATAGGGCTAATGGTAGGACTCTTAATAGTGTTGAAGAACAGAGGGATCTTGGTGTATATGTGCATACATCCCTGAAAGTTGGCAATCAAGTCGATAAGGTTGTTGAGAAGGCATACGGAGTCTTAGCTTTTATTGGTAAGGGGATTGAATTTCGGAGTCGCAACATCATGTTGCAACTGTACAAAACTCTAGTGCGGCCGCACTTGGAGTATTGTGTACAGTTCTGGTCCCCACATTATAAGAAAGATGTGGAGGCACTGGAGAGGGTACAGAGGAGGTTTACCAGGATGTTGCCTGGTATGGAGGGCAGGTCTTATGAAGAGAGGTTGAAGGATTTGAGGTTGTTTTTCGTTAGAAAGGAGGCGGCTAAGAGGGGACCTTATTGAAACATATAAGATGATTAGAGGTTTAGATAGGGTGGACAGTGATAGCCTTTTTCCTAGGATGGAGAAAGCTAGAACGAGGGGACATAGCTTTAAATTAAGGGGTCGTAGTTATAGGACGGATGTCAGAGGTAGGTTCTTTACCCAGAGGGTGGTAAGGGTATGGAATGCCCTACCTGCTGCAGTTGTAGATGTGCCAAGTTTGGTGGCGTTTAAGAGGTTAGTAGATAAGTTTATGGACGAAAAGGGAGTGGTTTAGGTTAGAGGGTCATTGCTTTTTCCTAATTGGTCGGCGCAATATCGAAGGCTGAAGGGCCTTTTCTGCGCTGTAATGTTCTATGTTCTATGTTCTATACCGCTATAGCCCCCAGCAACACACACTCCCCATACCCCTATAGCCCCCAGCAACACACACTCCCCATACCCTCTCCCCAAAGACCACCAGCAACACAGACTCCCCATAATCCTACAGCCCCCAGCAACACACACTCCCCATATTCTCTCCTCAAAGACCACCAGCAACACACAATCCCCATACCTCTACAGCCCCCAGCAGCACAGACTCCCTATATGCCCTCCCCACAGACCACCAGCAACACACTCCTCACACTTCCCTAGCCCCCAGCAACACATACTCCACATCCCCCGTGATGTGGCCCCTCCTATTCCACCTCCTCCCAATCACAAACACACACCCAGAACCCATGCAGTAGTGGCCACAGGCAATGCCGTTTGACAAGCCCTGAGGCTGCAGCACTGACACTTCAGAGCGTTTCCAGTCCATCCCTCAAGAGCAACAGTGCTTGCTGCTGCCTGCACTAGGACCCAGAGTCAGCGCTAAGACCGAGGTCAGCACTCTGATCCAGGTCTGTCCTGAAAGTCGGATCCTGTGAATAACAGACCCCCATCCCTCCACATAATCGTAGGCCCCTCTGACTCAAAACACAACACGGTCACCATGACATAACCCACCCTGAGCAGCATTGAACGGTTTGAAAGCAGAGACTTACCTCCTCATTCACACTTTCCGTTCAAGTGCCTGAGTCCCACTTTTATACATGAGATGTTTTCCTGACCGATCCAGCTGCAGTGAACAAGGTTGTTCAGGTAGGTGAGCTGGGACGATTGGGAGTGAAGCTCACTAATTACATTGTGATGAATGCAAAGAAATGCAAATTGATGTTTCACCCATTTTGGGCAGGGTCCTAATCATACTATATTTTTCCTTGGTAAAATGGGAATGGGTGCAAAAATTGGCACCACTCCCACTAATTGCATCATGCCGAATTTTATGACATTTTCCCACCTCCTAATGGGTGTGATGATGTTGTAAAATTCCGCCTGTAGCCCAGAATTCTCTGAGGTTGCACACCCCACTGCTCCTGCCAATAGAAAGGGGGAATTTGATACTCAGCCAAATCTCCCTTCACAGCAGCACGACGAGAGAATCCCATCCATGGATGAGGGTGGAAAATCTTGGCCATAGTATTGCCATCTATATGGTTTCATCTCTTTCAGATTTGAAGCTAGGATCAGGTTCAAGTTTATTTATTAGTGACGCCAGTAGGCTTACATGAACACTGCAATGAAGTTACTGTGAAAATTCCCTAGTTGCTACACTCGTGCATCTTCTCAGGAGAATTTAGCATGGCCAATGCACTTAACCAGCATGCCTTTCGGACTGTGGGAGGAAACTGGAGCATCCGGAGGAATCCTACACAGACACGGGAGGGAATGTCCAAACTGTGCAGTGATCCAAGCCAGGAATTGAACCTGGCTCTGTATGGCAGTAGTGCTAACCACTGTGCCGTCACCATGCTGCCTGGGGAAGTGGGGCATTAAAATGATTGAACTGCTTTTTCATCTTGGGTTGGATCCAATGAGTCAAATACCAGTTTTATATTGTCAGCCTTTCCCTGTCATACAACAGCCCTTCTGGAGAGAAGAATTATCAATTTAAACACATTAACTGACCACTTCAATAAATTTTAATGTATATTGAAATCAATCCACACTTGCATAGGTTTTTCAGGCTTCCTGAAATTCACCAGTGAAACCACAGTCAGAGCACAATCATGGTTCATGGGACTGGTCAAAAGTCAGAATAATACCAGAATAAATGCTGAATTTACACGGCTTCTTTCTTACCTCATTTTGGGAAAACTTTTGTTAAAATACTGGGTTTCTAAAATTGAAGGGCCTCTGAAATCAGAGGTTGTGTGAAATTGAAGAGGGTTTATGAAATTGATGAAATCTTAGAAATTGGTGTCATTCTGAAGTTCTCAAAATTGGATTTGTCTGTGAAGAAGTCTGTAAAACCTTAGCAACTGGGGAGATTCCTCCCTTTCCCTCTTTCACATTATCAGGCTCAGAGAAGGATTACCCTATTCATTACTTTAAATGTCAACTGCACGCAAACATTTACTTTTCTAGAATTGTCTTTGTAAAGGTCTTGTCGTGTGCAATTTAGCTGTTGGGAGTCTTGCCACATTACAACAGTATCTACACTTCAAACGTATTTCATTGTCTTCGGGCCATCCTGAAATCACGAAAGGAGCTACTGAAAAATAAGTTATTTCTTTCTTATTATTACCAGGACGCAACTCTCAGTCTAGCAGAAATGTCTTCACAACTGCATTTCCAGAAACATTTTCTCACTGGTTTTTGCAGGATAGAAGATTTCACACTTCTGGGGATAATCCATCACCTTCACAGATAATTAACTAATTATGTTAATTAGAATGAGTTGTTTTGAAGAACAGGAAGAAGATTGAAAACACAGAACACAATAATTTTTCAATTTTTTCACACAGAAGATTTGGAAAAATAAACAGCTCATGTTGAGTAAATTTGTGCCAGTTGCAAATAAAGGCAAGCATAAGATATCCGAAAATAGACAGCTAAACAGGTTATGAATTAAACATTCTGCAGTTGTATACCAGGCTATAAATACAGTAAGTGTATGTCCATTTGGTTCTTACTACATACAAGATCAAAACATTGCCTAGTTCATGTGAAATACATGCAAACTTTAGCTGATTGTCACCGTCTATCTCATCAGATAATACCTGCAGTTCTTTTTATCAGCATCCTTTCAGAATTATTGTTCATTTTTCTTCTCCATTTGGATTTCTGTGTCACATTTAAACACTCCTGATGACAGGAAACTTTTATGTTTCATAAACATAAACTTTTATGTTTCAATAAAAGTGCCCTTCCTGATTATGTTTCAAAATGGAGATCATAATTGCTTTATGAGAAAGAGGTCGGATTGTTTGTTCTGCCAATTGACCAGGAAACAGATGCCTTAAGATGCTAATTAAGTTTTAAATCAACAAAATCTTAAAAATATAAAAGAAAGTTTATGTGAATGCCTGTATATCTGCCATTGTATATGATGATTTGATCTGTTGTGGTTGAGTTGAAGTGTTTCTCATGAATATTTAGGTGGCTTCTGTGGAAGACTTAGTTTCAACCCCTAAGAAGGTGCTTTGTTTGGTTTCTATATGCTAGGGGATCCGGGAATATTTCTGAAGAGCTTTAGTGATATCATTGATGTTCAAAGATTGGCACCTATGTATTTTGCTCTATGTCAGTGCAGACTCAATGAGCCAAGGGGCCTCTTTCTGCAATGTAGGGATTTAATGATTCTATCATGGCATGGTGGCACAGTGGTTAGCATTGCTACCTCATAACGCCAGGGAGCTGGGTTCAAATCTGGCCTTAGATCACTGTCCTTGTGGAGCTTGCATGATCTCCTCATGTCTGTGTGGGTTTTCCCCAGGTCCTCCCACACTCCAAAGATGTGTTGGTTAGATCGATTGGCCATGGTAAACTACCCTGAGTGTCAGGGGAAATTAGCAGGGTAGATATGTGAGGGGCCAGGGATAGAACCTGGGTGAGATTGTGGTCGGTGCAGGGCTTGTTGGGCTGAATGGCGTCCTTTTCACACTAGGAATTTTATGATTCTACGATGATATGCTAGGGGAATGCCTAACAGCATTGACATACACTGGAAGCAGAGTAATTTTCTGCATCTCAGCAAGTGACACAATAACTTCATCAGCAATTCTTTTTTAAATAGCATATGGCATGGAAGATTAGGAAAATACTTCAGCAGCCAATGCAGTAAAGCCAATTATAGGGGTCCCAGGATGAACACTTGCTTGTAAAGAGAATTTAGAAGGATATGGGGGGAGCATGGTAACCTACTGGCAGAGTTAGAGAATTGCAAGTCCTGCTAAATGTAATAGCTGCATTTCTTTACATTATGTCCATTCCATGAGAGGAATGTCCCCCAACAGAGGGATCTTGGTGTATTTGTGCATAGATCCCTGAAAGTAGGCAGTCAAGTCGATAAGGTTGTTAAGAAGGCATATGGAGTCTTAGCTTTTATTGATAGGGGGATTGAACTTCAGAGTCGCAACGTCATGTTGCAACTGTACAAAACTCTAGTGCGGCCGCACTTGAAGTATTGTGTGCAGTTCTGGTCCCCGCATTATAAGAAAGATGTGGAGGCTTTGGAGAGGGTACAGAGGAGGTTTACCAGGATGTTGCCTGGTATGGAGGGCAGGTCTTATGAGGAGAGGCTGAGGGATTTGAGGTGTTTTCGTTAGAAAGGAGGCGGCTAAGAGGGGACCTGATCGAAACATATAAGATGATTAGAGGTTTAGATAGGGTGGACAGTGATAGCCTTTTTCCTAGGATGGAGAAAGCTAGCACGAGGGGACACAGCTTTAAATTAAGGGGTATGAGTTATAGGACGGATATCAGAGGTAGTTTCTTTACCCAAAGAGTGGTTAGGGAGTGGAATGCCCTGCCTGCGGCAGTTGTAGATGCGCCAAGTTTGGTGCGTTTAAGAGGTTAGTTGATAAGTATATGGAAGAGAAGGGAATGGTTTAGTTTGGAGGGTCATTGCTTTTTATATTGGTCAGCGCAACATCGAAGGCCGAAGGGCCTGTTCTGTGCTGTATGTTCTATGTTCTATGTTCTATTTCCTGCTTCACAACCAGACATATTAAGGTGAATTTTCCCACTCCTCCTGCCACAAGAATCGTAGCGGGTCAGGAGCTGACCGTGGAAAGGTTCATTGACCTTGGGCGGGATTTGGTGGGGGGAGGTGTGGGAGGTGACCAGTCCCAAAATGGGTTCAAGTCAGACCACAATCGACAGTGGGGAGACTGAGGGTTTCTTTGAGGGGGAATGGGCAGCATTCAATCTCATCCTGGGTCTCACAAATTGTTATAAACAGTAGTAACCCTTGAGGCTGGCTGCTCTCCCACTTCCACTTCAGTGTTGCGTTTCCTATTGGAAACCTGGCCAGTTGAATTTAAAACAGGCTGCCAAAACTGCAAACCTGATTTAAGTCCCACCTCTGCACAATGGCCACATTCTAATGTCTTGGTTCAACTGATACAAGTGTGTATGTAATAACTTATATTTTGTGCCATTCAGGGTTTTATGCCCTCAACCACCTTCTGCACTTTATCAGGACATCAGCATAATGCCAAAGTGTCAGTAGGCTTAATTCTGTCATTAATAGGATATGGATTTAATTTGATTTGATTTATTATTGTCACATGTATTAGCATACAGTGAAAAGTATTGTTTCTTGCACGCTATACAGATAAAGCATACCGTTCATAGAGAAGGGAACAAAAGAACGCAGAATGTAGTGTTGCAGTCATAACTAGGGTGCAGAGAAAGATCAACTCAATGCAAGGTAGGTCCATTCAAAAGCCTGACAGTAGCAAGGAAGAAGCTGTCCTTGAGTCGGTTGGTACGTGACATAGAACATAGAACATAGAACATAGAACATTACAGCACAGAACAGGCCCTTCGGCCTTCGATGTTGTGCCGACCAAACTAAAAAGCAATGCCCCTCCAACCTAAACCATTCCCTTCTCTTCCATATACTTATCAATTAACCTCTTAAACGCCACCAAACTTGGCGCATCTACAACAGCTGCAGGCAGGGCTTCCACTCCCTAATCACTCTTTGAGTAAAGAACCTACCTCTGATATCCGTCCTATAACTCATACCCCTTAATTTAAAGCTGTGTCCCCTCGTGCTAGCTTTCTCCATCCTAGGAAAATGGCTATCACTGTCCACCCTATCTAAACCTCTAATCATCTTATATGTTTCGATTAGGTCCCCTCTTAGCCGCCTACTTTCTAACGAAAACAACCTCAAATCCCTCAGCCTCTCTTCATAAGACCTGCCCTCCATACAGGCAACATCCTGGTAAACCTCCTCTGTACCCTCTCCAATGCCTCCACATCTTTCTTATAATGTGGGGACCAGAACTGCACACAATAATCCAAGTGCGGCCGCACTAGAGGTTTGTACAGTTGCAACATGATGCTGCGGCTCCTAAATTCAATCCCCCTACCAATAAAAGCTAAGACTCCATAAGCCTTCTTAACAACTTTATCCACTTGACTGCCTACTTTCAGGGATCTATTGACAAATACACCAAGATCCTTCTGTTCCTCAACACTATTAAGAGCCCTACCATTAGCCCTATACTCTACACATTTATTGTTCCTGCCAAAGTGCATTACCTCACAATTTTCCACATTAAACTCCATTTGCCACCTCTCGGCCCAGCTCTGCAACTTGTCCAAGTCACTCTGTAAACTAAAACACCCCTCTTCCCTATCTACCACTCCACCAACTTTAGTATCATCTGCAAATTTACTGATCCATCCCTCAATACCCTCATCCAGATCATTTATAAAAATTACAAACCGCAGGGGCCCCAAAACAGACCCCTGAGGCACACCACTCGTCACCGAACTCCACGATGAATATCTCCCATCAACCACCACCCTCTGTCTTCTATCTGCCATCCAATTCCTAATCCAATTAGCTAAATCACCCTCTATTCCACACATCTGCATTTTCTGTAGAAGTCTTCCATGGGCCACCTTATCAAACGCCTTACTAAAGTCCATATATACTACATCAACCGGCTTACCCCCATCCACCTCTCTGGTCACTTTCTCAAAAAACTCAATGAGGTTAGTAAGGCATGACCTACCCTTCACGAAACCATGCTGACTATCCCCAATCAATTCATTTCTCTCTAAATAACTATAAATCCTATCCCTAATAATTCTCTCCAATAGAGCGAATCTCCGGGATCCCTTAACTATGTTGGCTGCTTTCCCATACAGTTTCAAACCTCTGCAGCACCTGGCAACTATTCAAAACGTCCAATCAACTCGTTAAAAAAAGTTTTTGTTACTTCAGATAAACAAAGATGAACATACAAAGTTATCATCCCAATCTACAAACATTAAAACAGGAATATAAATAATGACACCTGCAACATACTCCTGTTGTACTCAAGATGCCTTCAATTTACATTTATCCCCCATCCATGAATGCTTAATACAGATTTTTAAAAACTGACATCCCAGCACTGATTGTTGTAACATTCCACAACGCACTGCCTGCCAATTTCAATACGTGCTATTTATGCATACATTCTATTTTTTACCCATTCACCAATCTGCTATGCATGTTCATATATTGCTCCATAAGCCCTTATCTTGCCCATTAAGCTTTTGAGTGGCACCTTGTCAAATGCCTTTTGGAAATCCATGTATACTGCATCTACTGGTTCCCCTTTACCTATCTTATTAATTACATCCTCAAAAGACTCTAACAATTTTGTTAAGTAGGATTTCCCCTGCATCAGTCCAAACTGACCTTTTTTAATCATGCTATGTATTTTTAAGTGCATTTTTCTAATCTGATGAGAATATTTCTGAATTTTAAAAAAAATCAGAAAATCACTGGTAGCACATTCACAATCTCTGTTTTAATTTGATTTATTATTATCACATGTATTAGTATACAATGAAAACTATTGTTTCTTGCAAGCATACCATTCATGGAGAAGGAAAGGACAGAGTGCAGAAAGTGGTATCGCAGTCATAGCTAGAGTGTAGAGAAAGATCAACTTAATGTGAGGTAGGTCCATTCAAAAACCTGATGGCTATCCGTAGCTTTCACTTCCAGATTACCAATCTGTTTGTTATCAGTTCAGGTAGATTTGTTGAATTTTAGTCTCCTTAGTTTATCCAATACTTTGTCTCAACTGATATAAATTTCCTCACGATTTTTAGTTCCTAGACTACTGTCAATTTCTGGCGTGGAATTAGTGTTTTCTACTGCGTCTTCATGAAGTAATGTTTATCTCATTGTCTCTCATTCTTTTGTCAATCAATGTCTAATCTTATTTCCATATTGGAAAAGAAGTTTCTTCTTAATTATTCTGTCAAAATCCTGCACGATTTTAACACCTCTATCAAATCTGATAACTATCAGGAATCGAGTAGCCTTGGTATCTAACAAAACGGAATGAGTTTGTTGCGTTTAGCAGCCTTTCCTACTTCCTAAAAATACTTGCCACAAGATCAGAATTCACCAGCAGAACACTCGAGATGCAATGGGCTCATTGTTACCACTGCATCGGCCATGCAACCTTCAGTTGTCACCATGATAGATGAAATCTTTTAAGGTGACACCAACAATTAATCATGTACTGCAGAGAGACTCCTTGCCACTTCGTGTATGTGCAGCTCAACAACAGGGTTTTGTCTTCAGAATCTGCCTCATTTTAGATGTATGTGCAGTGCACAGGAGCGGGAAATTACCTGGGGAAATATTCTACTGGCTTTCTGCCAATCACCGTCACCTCCAGCTGCAGTGATGGCAGTCATTGAATACATCCATCCAAATATGTTATCTGTACCTCTCAATTATACACAGGATTGAACCTTTCCCAGCTCTTACACAAATCCCATTGCAAAAGATTGGTGCAGAGTCCTGAATTGCATTCTTTTTTATTTTGTCAAAATGCTATATAAATTTTAACGTTCAAAAAACAAGACAGAAAATATTGTGTGCCTTGTGCATTATCCATTTAAATGCTGTTGCATTAAATTATTACAGTTCTGCATATGCATAACATGTAGATTCATTGGAATATTGGCAGTGCAAGGTATTTTATCTTGATGAGTTTTAAGCTGTGCAAGATTTACTAATGTCATGACAACCTTTTGTAACCACACAAAATAATGATAGCTGATTTCCCTGAGTCATCCTGACCATTGCTGCAAATCACTGTGTAACAATACTGTGTCTTAAAAAATATACTTAATCATGTTTCTTTGCAAGATTTTCACACAGGAACTAACATTTCACTGGTGCTGTGTTGTTGTAACCAGCATTTTTTATTGCCGCCGAGGCAGTATAATTGAATCATAGGACCACACAGTGCAGAAAGAGGCCCTTTGGCCCATTGAGTCTGCACCAACCACAATCCCACCCAGGCCCTTCCTCCATATCCCAATATATTTTATTCACAATCCTTCTAACCTAAGCATCTTAGTACACATAGAGGCAAATTTAGGATGGCTAATCAACCCAACCTGTACATCTTTGGACTGTGAGAAGAAACCAGAGCACCCAGAGGAAACCCACACAGACACGAGGCGAATGTGCAAACTCCACACAGACAGTGACCCGAATTGGGAATCGAACACATATCCCTGTGGCTGTGAAGCAGCAGTGCTAACCATTATGCTATTGTGCCGTCCAATTGTTGATTTTAATCTGGGCTAGTGCAGTGTCCTGTGGTTGTAATGGTCCCATGGAATTGCAGAGTGATTTGGAGATTGACAGGTCAGGTGATATGCTGGGGACAGCTATTCTTTTTACTCAAAAGTCCAGTTTTTAATTTTGTTCCTCAGTTGCTGATAGAAGCCGACGGAAGAAGACTATTTCTCTATCTGCCTCCCTCTCTTCTGAAGTTTTCTGGAAGTTCCAGGTCTCAAGAGCCACGGAGAATTGATCCAACATTCAAAGACCAATTGACATAGCTGTTAAAAAGCTGAAGATCCATCATCACATAAGTATACTTGTTTCTGTGCCAAGTCTGTAGAAGTGTGGATGTTTGTGCCGTGGTATTTAAATTGGAACAGGAGAGATGGTTAGCTGTTTGGAGTTGTATGTGCAACGATTAAGTTTTGGAATTTGTAGAAGTTATGTTGAATCTTGTTTCTATATTTTAACTGTGATTGTTGAGGAGTCAGCAAATGGTGCAGGGTGAAAGCAATGGTGGCATGACTTCCACAGAGTATCAGGTCATGGCCCTGAGAGGGCAAGTGCAGTGGGCTCTTGGGAGGAGAGGAAGGAGCTGTCTGGGAAGTCAGGGGCTGGAGGCATGCAGGGTACTGGGGGAGATATGGGGGAAGATGCAAAATGGGATTCACACTCAATGCACGGATGAGGTTATTGATATTTTTCTGTCAGTGCTTCACAGTTCAGAGGTCCAGGGTCCTGCACTAACTTAGACTGCGACTTCCTCCCAGGCCGCATTTCCATCAGCCCACCTTGGCCAGTGTTCTCCCGGAGGGAAGAAGATGTCCCATCTCGCCTCTGCTGCATCCAGTAGCTTCCCCAGGTCGCCCTCGGAGAATGGGTGGGGGACGGCTGGTCATGCACACAATTTGTACAGGAATGCCTGCCTGCCTGTCCATTCTTGAGTTTTTTTTTATAGATTTGCCCCTCTTAGGGCAGATCGGCTGCAGGCAGTTTGGCAGAGCATTCCTGCAAGTTACATGCAGTTTGCCTGTTAACATTGATGGGAAGGCAGGTGAGCACTTGCAGTGGGCTGAGGGAGAAGGCGGGGTGGGGGTGAGGAGGTGAGGGGATGAGAGGGTGGATCAGTGCCTCAATGATTGGAGACAGGGAGAGAGAGGAAGATCACACAGCCATCGGAGTCTGGAGGAGATTGGAGGCCTTGTGCAAGGGGTTCATGGTGAGGGTGAGGGGAATTACCCTGCCTGATATCTGTAGAATGGAAGGGGGGCAGGGTGGATCTCTCTGCCTAAGATGAGTGAGGGGGAAGGAGAGGTCCATTGCCACTCTGCCTGAAATTGTTGGGGCTGAAATTGATGTGGGTGGCAGGCAGGTGGGAGGATAAGGGGGTCAGTAATTTTGTGGGAGTGGCGCAATGTCAGTAGAGGAGGCATTATCTGACCTGCACACAATGTGATAGGGGAGCAGCATTCTGTCTTTTTTTGTGTGCATGTGATAAGCCGTGCCCACAGGCTGAACGGCGCGATTGAGAATCACAGATTTTTTTTCAGGCAGAGTGCGTACATGAGCGCAGGAGAATGATCTAAAAGTCAGATCTGAAACATTCCCGGATTCAAGCCTGCCCAAATTCAAAAGGATAAAATCGGACTTATAGTGTTAGAGAATCCTGGAATCTCTAGTGTGCAGAAGTAGCCATTCAGTCTACCGAGTCTATATTGACTCTCTGACACCTCTGACACCTCTCTCCCACCCTATCGACATAATCCCACACATTTCCCATCCATTTAAAAGTTAAAGTTTATTAATTAATCACAAGTCAGTTTACATTAACACTTAGAATTTAGAATTGCTATAGTGCGGAAGCAAGCAATTTGGCCCATTGAGTCTGCATCAACCACAATCCCACCCAGGCCCCATAACTCCACATATTTACCCCACTAATCCCCTAACACTAGGGTCAATTTAGCATGGCCAATCAAAGTAACCTGCACATGTTCGGACCGTGGGAGAAAATCGGAGCACCCGGAGAAAACACATTTAGACATAGGGAGAACATGCAAACACCACGTAGTAGCCCAAGGTGAGAATTGAACCCAGGTCCCTGGCACTGTGAGGGTGCAATGTTAATCATTGTGCCACTGTGCTGATGCAATGAAGTAACTGCAATGAAGTCATTGTGAAATCTCCTCATTGTCATATTTTGGCACCTGTTAGGATACACTGAGGGAGAAGTTATTATAACCAATGCAACTAACCAGCACACCTTTGGACTGTGGGAGGAAACCGGAGCATCTGGGGGAAATCCATATTAATGGGGAGTTTGTGCAAACTCTACACAGACAACGACTTAAGCCAGGAATTGAACCCATGTTGCTGAAGCTGTGAGGCAGCTGTGTCAACTATTGTGCCACCGTGCTGCCCTGCACATTCAGGGGGCAACTTAACACGGCCAATCCAGCTAACCTACAGACCTTTGGAATATATAGCTTCAGACGTACTTGTTTTTTCTGATCTGAAGTTAATAATTCAAGAGGTGGGAATAGTCATAGGTAGGACCAAAAATTTTGAGAGTGGCCAATATTCCATTAACTTTGGGTGGAAATTTCTAGTTCTGGAAAATCCCACCCAAGCAATCTCTTCAGAGGAAGATTGGAGAAGTTGAGGTTCTTCTACTTAGTGCAGTGAAGGGGAAGCTGAGGTTTAATCGAGTTTTTTTTTCAAAATTAAGGAAGATTATCATGGAATAAATAATGAGAAATGGTTTTCACTGAAAGACAGGTCTGTAACCAGAGGACATAGATCTAATGCAATTGATAAGAGAAGATATAAACAGATACAGAGAAATTATTTTGCACAGAGATCTGGTGTAATGGAACGCCCTGCCTGATATATTGCTGGTGGATTCAATAGCAACTTCTAAAAGAGAGTTGGACAGTGAAATGGATTTAAAGAAAAACACTGTTGATTTGGAAAACAGCAGGGGAGTTTGGCTAATTGCATAATTCTTCCAAAGACTTATCACAAACACGATGATCTAAACACCCTCTTTGTCCGTTTGAAGTTTAGAGCATGCCAAATATAGTGGAGGTGTTCCCAAGCCCACACTCACCATCTGCAGGAATGGCAGCAGGGACTAAAGATTTGATGATAGCTTAGGAGTTTTCTAATTTTTATTGCCTCTCACTTGTGGCAGAAGCAGATTCATGCCCATGACCTATATTAGTTGTTCTGTGAGCCATTCATTGTGTATAGTTCTTATTATCAATAAATCCTTTAAATAGTTACTTGCCACATTGAGATGGCTCGAGATATTACACTGGCAATGAGGAAAACTGGGCCTGTCATTGAAAGCTGGCAGTGCGGACATGGAGGGAAAGGTGATCACTCGTATTAGAAATGTAAAGATTCCATCTTAACATGCCATTATTTTGGAAGAAAAAACCATTTAATCCCAAGATTGAGAGTTGGGGGTAATATAATAAAAGCTTATCATATTTTTTCATTGTAAATGAAATAGCAACTGAGGTGAAGCAGAAAGTGATTCTGCTCACAATCCGCAGCCCACAGGCTTACAACCAGCTAAGGTATTCAACATCCCTCGAAGCTCCAGGTACAAAAACCTTGAATTAGTTAGTCAAAGTAGTTAAGGATCACAATAAAACTCGATCTTCCATTATCATGCAAAGGTAAAAATTCCATTCTTCAATTAGAGAGAAGAAAGATAGTCTCTGGCTTTATGAGCAGACTTCAACAAGCTGGCTAAGCAGTTCAGGTCTTCATGGGAAGACATATTGAGGAATTGTTTAGTTCGTGGGATCAACAGCCCCTGTAAACAAGTTGACAGAGGAGCCAAAGGAGGATCTGAGGCTTATACACTCAATCAAGTCCAACTCAGCAAGGTGCCATGTATAGAAATTGTTTTAATGGTTAACCCACAGCATATGGACTGCAGCAATTCAAAAAAGTAGCTCACCACCACTTTCTCAAAGGTAACGGTGGGCACTGAATGCTAGTTAGCCAGCAACACACTTATAACATGAATGAATTAAAAAAAAAACTAAATAATGGCCATGCCCTGAAGATGGAGGTTGACAATCACATAATGGCCACCGTCATTGGGAAAAAGATATTCAAGCTTCTCCAGAAGGCACTACAGTCCTTACGTCTGATCTATTTTGAGGTTTATTTGGTGACATGCACTGCAGGGACACTAAAATAATGGGAACAAACTCGTGCCTTTATCCTACAGGAACCAGTCAATTCAGTCACCTATGATGGTGATTGAAAGACAGAGGACTGGACTCACGGGATAGCACTAGTTAAAATAAATAAATTGGACAGGATGGGAAATATTTAATGCCCAGGATGGACGATTTCAATAATTCTGATATAAATATCATCAGGTATTCCGTAGAGAACTTGGTCAGATAGAAGTGGCTAAAATTTACCTAAATCATGAGGCTTCACCGAGGTTTTCCTGAGCTCCATACACTTTACACCAAAAAGTAGTGGTTGAATTAAAATGTTGGAAGACTTGGGTGTTATTTAGTCCGTGCAGTTGTCAGAATGGGATGTGTCCTGAAATCTGACCAAAACATGAGGATCCGCAGGGACTGAGAAACTAACAGTAAACAGGGGCTCAACTGGATCATTACCCTATGCCCACGATAGAGGACCTTTGTGTTTAGGCAGCAGGGGCTTCAAATATACTAAGCTAGACCTAAGTTACGCTCATCAAAAACTGGAACTGGAAGAGGACTCCAGAATGTTAATTATAATAAATACCCAGAAGGAGTTGGAGCAGTACAACAGATTGCCATTCAGTTTCTCATCAACCTATGCCATTTTCTAACACAAGTTGGAGATCCTATTTCAGAGAAATTGATGGTATATCTGGGCGATGTCCTAATTATTGCTGTGAACAAAGAACAACACAGCACGGGAAACAGGCCCTTTGGCCCAACGAGCCCGCGCCGCCATCCTAACGTCTTAATGACATATAGAGACCAATATAGGGACAATTTGTTACCCAATCAGCCTAAGAGCACATTTTTGGGATGTGGGAGGAAACCGGAGCACCCGGAGAAAACCCACGCAACCGTGGGGAGAACGCGCAAACTCCCGCAGACACAGGCCCAAATCCATGTGTCTGCACAGCAACAGCGATAGTCTCTGAGCTGTCATGTTGCCCATCTGATGGTCCAGTTTAAGCATATACTAATGATATGAAGCACTAGGCCACTCCTGAAGTAACATCCAGGAGCAGCCCTCTCACGACCTGCCGAATGCATGCACCTTGTTGGTCAACAAGGTGGACCGAACAGCCTGTGGAAACAATTAAAGTATTTAAACAGTCCTCCTATACCCCTCTATCTGCAGACCGCTCATGTGGCTGTCCAAGAGACCCTTAAACAACCCTAGCATGCCTGCTCCCACCACCTTACTCGGTAGTGCATTCCACACCTCCACTACCCTTTGTGTGAAAAAATTCCCTCTAATATTAGTCTTATACATAGCCCCCCTCACCCAAAGGCCGTGACCTCTCGTTCTATCCAAATCTAATGGTGGAAAAAGCTTACCACCATTTACTCTATCTATACCCCTCATAATCTTATATACCTCTAATTGATCCCCTCTCAGCCGACGTCTTTCAAGGGAAAACAACTCCAGTGCGTTCAACCTTTCCTCGTAAGACAGCCCTTCCATACCAGGCAGCATCCTGGTAAATCTCCTCTGCACTCTCTCCAGGGACTCCACATCCTTCCGGTAGTACGGCGACCAGAACTGGACACAGTACTCCAAGTGAGGCCTAACCATCGTTCTATACACCTGCAACATCAAACTCCTACTCTTGTATTCTATACCCCTTCCTATGAAGGCTAACATACCATACGCTTTTTTTATCACCTTTTCCACCTGTACTGACACCTTCAGAGACTTGTGAACCTGCACCCCCAGGTCTCTCTGCGTCTCTATACTCCGGATAGTTTTACCTTTTATCCTATAACTCCCCTCTACAGTATTCCGGCCAAAATGCATCACCTCGCATTTATCCGGATTAAATTCCATTTGCCATCTATCTGCCCAATCTACCAGCCTATCAATGTTCTGTTGTATTGCCTGGCACTGCTCCTCAGTCCCCGCCAATCCAAGTATCTTAGTATCATCAGCAAATTTGCTGATCACACCACCTACCCCCTCTTCCAAGTCATTTATATAAATCACAAATAGAAGAGGTCCTAGTACTGAGCCCTGTGGCACACCACTAGTGACAGACCTCCAGTTGGAAAAAGAGCCTTCCACTACTACCCGCTGTCTCCTCCTCCCAAGCCAGTTCTCAACCCATCTACATACCTGGCTCTGTATCCCATGCGCCTTCACCTTTTTTATCAGCCTACCATGGGGAACCTTGTCAAACGCCTTACTGAAATCCATGTAGACGACATCCTGAAAAATTCAGGTGCTTCCTGAAAAACATAGTGTAGACCTGGAAGAAGTCCTAGAGAGGTTTATGGAAGCAAACATATGATTGAAGTGGGACAAATTTATTTTTCAAGCTAAGGAGGTTGGACACTTGTTTCAAAGTGGATGCAAAGGTGTTACAACCCCTGTTAGATAAGGTGAAAGCTACTGGTGAGCACTAGCTCCAATGCATGTGACAGAACTGAAGTCTTTCTGGGGAATGATCAATCCTGCCAAATGTATTAACAATTCTGGCTCTTCTCCTTTTAAAGAAGAGACTTTTAAAAATCCATTAGCAAGGAAAATGGGGAAGTAAGTAAAAGGAAGATTTCTGTAAAATTTAAAAGTCATTACTCTTATTCTTTGACCCAAACAAGCCATTAGTAGTCACTTGTGATACCTCACCAAACAGAATTGAAGCAGTTCTATCACATAGAATGGAAAATGGAGCAGAGAGGCCAATTGCATTTGCTTCAAGGACTCTGTCAGACACTAAGATAATGTAGAACATAGAACCTGGAAAAACTACAGCACAAACAGGCCCTTCGGCCCCCAAGTTGCACTGATCATGCCCCTACCTACTAGGCCTACTTATAACCCTCAATCCCATTAAATCCCACGAAGTCATCCAGAAGTTTCTCAGAAGACCCCAACGAGTTCGCCTCCACCATCACCAATGGCAGCAATTCCACTCACTCACCACCCTCTGAGCGAAAAATGAACTTCTGACATCTTCTCTGTACCTACTTCCCAGCACCCTAAACCTGTGTCCTCTTGTAGCAACCCTCCATTTCAGCCCTGGGAAATAGCCTCTGAGAATCCACTCTATCTAGAATTTTCGACATCTTATAAACCTCTATCAGGTCACTTCTCACTTCATCTCTCCAGGGGAAAAAGACTTAGCTCTCTCAACCCATTCTCATAAGGCATGCTGCCCAATTCAGGCAACATCCTTGTAAATCTCCTCTGCACCCTTTCAATGGCTTCCACATCTTTCTTGTAATGAGGCAGCCAGAGCTGAATGCAGTACTCCAAGTACTTGCAAAATGGCAAAGAAAACCTAGCAGTCATTTACACAATGAAATAATTTTGCCAAAAATTCTGTCATCAGCTTTTCACTGTTGTGTCAGTTCATAAACCATTATTGGGCCTTTCCCGTGAAGGTAAGCCAGTATCATCAGCCATCGTGCAGAGATGGGCTTTGTTGCTGGCAGCAAGCAGTTATACCTTCCAACATAGGCCAGGAATATAGATTTCAAATGCTGATGCATTGAACTGCCTTCACTTACCACAGACCATATTGTCACTACCTGTTCCACAGGAGATCGTATCTCCATATTCTTTGGACACTGTCGGTTTCAGCAACCCATATTAAGACATGGACAGATAGGGACCCCTTATTAGCAAAGGTCAAGAAAATGGTACTGGCAGGGTGACACTTCAACAAGACAGAACAAACAAAGCCATACTTGCAAAACAGGGACAAAATAATCAGTGAAGATGGGGTGCTATTGTGAAGGGGGGCTAATGTCCTTGAACCACTCAAAGGCCCCTGCTCCAGAATTCCATGATTTCCGTCCTGGCCAGACAGAATGAAAGCATTGGCCAGAAGTTATGTCTGGTGGCCTGGCATTGACAGAGAAATTGAACAAATGATTGGGCAGTGTGAAAGTTGTCAGATTCCATTACCGCCACCAGTGAACATGCACCCTTGGGAATGCCTGGGCCACCCGTGTTTGCAACTTCATGTAGATTTTGCTAGTCCTTTCATGGTGTTCGTGTTCCTGATCTTAGTATTTGCCCATTCCAAGTGGCAGAGCATTCAGTTCATAAATCCAACACAGCCATAGCTATGAATGATAAACTGAGCCTGATCTGTGCTAAACCACGGTCTTCCCAAAGTCTTGCTGTTAGACAACAGAATTCACGGCTAATAAACTTCAGACTATCCCCAAGTCCAATGGCATTTGTCATGTCAGATCAGCTCCTTCCAACCTACCTCAAATGGGTTGACAGAGTGAGCCATGCAGATGTTGGAGGTTTCTATGAAGCAGTCTCAAAGGCTGTTGTCATTGCATTAAGGGAGTCTTTTGCTATCCTACAACACTACACTGTGTGCGATCACTGGGGTTATGCCTGCAGAGTTGCTAATGGGTTGACATCTGCCTATCTTTTAGACTTAGTGTTCCCAAATTTGTCGAGGAAGATAGAGGCTAGGCAAGACTCTCAGGAAGTGCATCATGACTCTCAAAAAGGGGACAGATCGTTTAATGTGGATGACCTCATGTTATGGAAATTTGGCCATAGATCTGCCTAGGTGCCAGGGAAAGCTGTGGAGAAGACAGAGCCAGGTGAAGGTCTATCAAGTCAAGAAGCATGTTGACCATTTCCCATTTCCTAAGCACAGTATGTTTCACTATATTGACTTCAATGGAAGGAAAATTGGGTAGGATGTAAGACAGGCTACTGACTCACTATCAGCTATTTCTTTGTAATTATCCAAGACCAAGTTCACTGCCACACGTGCCTGAAGATGAGAAATATCACCTTTAACATTTCAGCTCTCCCCTGGTTGAAATAAGATATACACGGTAAGACGTCTCGCAACACCAGGTTAAAGTCCAATTTGTGCTGTGAGACTTCTTACTGTGTCTACCCCCCAGTCCAATGCCTGCATCTCCACATATTCTGGTATACCAGAATCACAGACACCTCAGATGACATTTAATGAAGTCTGAAATCGAAACAGGAGCAGTGAGGGCAGCTGTTAACTATACTGCTCTTGCTAAAGTTGAAGTCAAGCCTAAATCCATACTTACTGCTTTGAACTCTTAACACAGACAGAATTATTAACCTTGTCAACTGAAAGCTCTGTGACACTAGTTGTCAGAACAGGAACACATAATAAGGAATCAGTGCACCACTCAAGGGGATATCACCTCTTTATTATTTACCAGTTGAAGGGGAGGAAACTTTGCCATATCACATTTCAAATTTTATATTCCCATGGAGTTGTAGGCATTTTACAAAATGGTAAGATTTTGTGGATATATATATATATATAGTGCAATCTGTGAGCCGAAACTGAGCCTCAATTTGAGTTAATCTCACTGGCAGCATAGTGGCACAGTGGTTAGCACTATAACCTCATAGTGTCAGGGGCCCTGGGTTTGATTCCAGCCTTAGATGGCTGTCTGTGTGAAGTCTGCCATGTCTGCATGGATTTTCTTCAAGTGCCCTGGTTTTTCTCCCACAGCCCAAAAATATGCAGGTAGGTGGATTGATTAAATTGCTCTATAGTGTTGCAAGATGTATAGGTTAGAGGTATTAGCAGGCTAAATGCGTGGGGTTACGGGGGATGGGGATGAGATGGGTAACATGGCCTGTCAGAAAGTGAGTGCAAACTCGATGGGCTGAATAGACAGCCTCTTTCTGCACTCTAAGGCTTCTATGCTTCTATGATCTCCATTTGTTAATGTTCTGAAAGTATATATAACTTATCGGTCTATCAATGTTAATCTTGGATTGATTTTCCTGTTCTAAATGTAACAAAAGAGTGGTCTTTGTGCCAATCTGGAACCTCTTTTCCGGCAATAATGATTTTTCTGAAGATGGAGGCATGAACTGCAAGGCAAAATCATCTGGCTCATTAATAAGATGGATGGAAGTCTTTTGGGAGCTCATTAGGACCTTGTCTTCTGACATCTCAAGATTTTCAGGGGGCAGATGGCTATTAGAACAGTAATAAAATTCTACGGACCTTATCCTATCCTGGGCCCTGGCTCTCCATCTACCCTGGTACTTTCATGATCTAAGTCATTTCTTTAAGGCCATTCTCAGACAGTGGCCACAGTAATGCGATGGAAAGTAATCGGGGAATGGGACTTGGTGTGAGTTTATACATGGCAGCAGAGTTCTGAAACGATCGCAGTTAAGGAACTTATTAGGATAGTCTTAAGGTAACAAATGTGTATATGAGGACCTCAGCAGCAGATAGGCTGAGGTATGGACAACATTGAGTGATATTACACAGGAGGAAGTAAGCAGTCTTACTGAGGGCATGAATAAGAGGTCGGAAGCTTCCCTCAGGATTTAAAGTGACACTGAGGTTGCAAACAGACCGGTTGAATCTCCAACCAGAGAAAGGATTGGAGTCTGTAGCTAGAGAATAGGGCTTTGGAGTGGGAACTGAAATTAGTGAGCATGATTTTCCAACCATACCCCATTAGTTCCCCAGCAGAGAAGAGTACAAAAAGAAAGAAACCCTATTGAAAATGGCAGGACTGGAAGATCCCACTGCTGACAAATGGCGGACCATCTGCACTACCACAAAACATGCTGAGGGGGTTGGTGAGATCAGAACTTCCCAGCCAATTGTTTCAATTCTCCCAAAATTAAACTAGAGGAAATAGTTTGCTTATCAGATAATGCACTCTGATAATTGAGCAATAATGGAGAAATAGAGTGATGCATTGGACCTTGGTGCGGTCAGCATGTCTGTTAACATTAAAATAAAAGACGCAATCTAAACACTTTTTAACAACAATTACTCCACATGTATAAACATATTTCCAGAAGGAATTGGAGGTTTACTGTCATAAAGAACACATTCCTAGGGTGGAATTTAATGCCCTCACCTGTGCCATGTGGCAGGTAAGGATTTATTCAAACCGGTGGTAGGGATCCCACCAACTCAAACCCAATTAATGGCAGGAAGGCAACTAATGCTGACTTAAGGGTCTCATCTTGCTGCTGCTGGAAGTAACCTAGTGTCAAGGGGGAGATTCTCCATGTGGACCACATGGAAAGCAAAACCAGTGGAGATCTCTCATTCAAAGGCACTCAGTGTCTGATCACTCAGAGGGTGAGGAGCCTGTGGAATCCTTTACCACTGAAGGCAGTGGAGATCGAATCACTGAACATATTGTTATGGTTCAGATTAGAAATGCCAAAGTGTTCTATGGATCATTTGCATCTTGAATTTGGCTAGGATAAGTATGAGTTGTTTCATTTCAAGTATGAATCAAATGACCCATTAGGGAAATTCAATTAAACAAAGTTTATTTAAGAATGCAGTAAACATGTATAGTAAGAAAATTAGCAAAAACATTTACAAATTACAAACAAGAAACAAATAATCATGATAAGATATAACCTTTAGCAAAGATATTAACAATATTTCAATCAAAATAATCCCATATTTTCACAGATATAACACAGCATAGACCAATTCTCACATGATACTAGAAATTGAGTCATTTAGTTTAAAAATTGAAAACTCTCATTCTTATACACTCAGAACAGGTTAAAGTCAGAATAGCTTCTCAGAACATCAGGGACTTTAGGCAAACTACTAACAGCAGAATTTTCCCTTCAGGATGGCAAAATATTACTTGAAGATTTTGCAGCATTTCCAAGCAAAAAAAAGGGAGAGAAAGGCTTCTGTTCAGCTTGTTATCCTTGTTAGAACTGAACTGCCACTCAGAACTGGAAATGAAACCTTAAGCTCACGAGGAAAACCATGTTCAAACACACGACCGTTCTCCTAATAAAGCAAAATTGTAAAACTAGTCCCAGGATAAACACAAACAAACCCATTTAAAATGCTTAAGTTGCAATAGAAGGACTTATCGTAGTCAGCCCAGTAACACAATCACTTCAGCTAAGAGCCGAGAAACACTGACTATGAGAGCTGCAGAGATCATGATTTTAAAAAAATCTCTTAAATTGCACTAACATCATAATATTCAAGAAAGACATTGATTTCTAGACTCTATATGTATCAAGGGGTGTGAGGAGTCATGGTGTTGAGTTGGAATATCAGCCACAAATAGTAGGGCAGGCTCAAAGGGATGAATGACCTGCTCCTGTTGATACAGGTTATGCCCGGAGGACAAATTCATCACCAATCTAAGTTACTACTTATTACTGCCCCTTATAGGCCTTGCAGGAGGGTTCAAAATTAAATTGGCATTTATGCTGTTCGGTCACTAATAGACGGTTTGTGTATATAGAATCTGTTGACTATGGGACCTCAAAAAACTAAAAAATAGCATATTTTTTGAAAATTAATTTTCATTTCAAATTGGGTTAGGTGAGTAAAAGATCTCTGCGATTATGATAAAGTCGTGTTCAAACTTAATGAAATTGGGACAAATTACCACATTTATATGAAGGCACATACATTGCAGCAATTTAAAAAAAATACTTTTAAGTGCTGTTCAATGGCACAGGTTTAGAGCAGATTTCACATTCAATGATATGCCAATTAGTTTGTCTGAAAACTTAAGGATAAAGAAACTTCTGGAAGTTAGGGCAGGTTTGAGCATGATTTGCAGTCGAAGCCAAAACTCAACCTCATATCTCTAGTTTTTTTTGGAAGTATTTATTTCATATTTTGCTTGCTGTATTGCCAATGCATTTATTTCATTTCGCTTTTATTTTGGAGATTTTGAAGGCCTGATCATTCACAAGGCTCATATGGAGTTGACAATTCTCCTGTGCCAATGCTCTGGTTTTGTGTTGATCATTTAGACCTGCGTTAATGCACTGGGGGCTTCACACCCCCACCAACTGCCCTTATCCCCTATCCCCTCTCCCTCTGCCACCCCACCAAGCCTGCTTCCTTAAAGGATATTCTTCCTTCCAACAGGATTCATCAAACCAGGTTGTTATCTTCCCCATCATCCTCCAGCACATTCTAATTGGCATGTCTTTGAATGTAAAATGTGCTGTAAACATGTGGACAGCAATTGAAGATATTTTTTTAATTGTTCCAATCTATATGCCTTCACATAATAATAACTTAGTCTAATTTGATTATATTTGAAAAACAGTTTTATCACACATAGAATCTCTACAATTCGAAAGGAGGCTGTTCGGCCCATCAAGTCTGCATCTATCACAATCCCACCCAAGCCTTATTCCCCAATCCCTCATATTTACCCTGCTAATCTCCCTGACGTTAGGGTTAATTTGGCATAGTCAATCAACCTAACCCACGCATCTTTGGACTGTGGGAAGAAACCAGAACATCCAGAGGAAAATCGCGCAGACACAGGGAGAATATGCAAACTTCACATAGGCAATAACTGGGAATTGGGAACGGGGAATTGAACCCAAATCCCTGGTGCTGTGAGGCAGCAATGCTAACCACTGTGCCATATCAAAAATATTAGTAACCAGATGGGTCTTTCCAACAAATGGGTCTTTCCAAAATGGTTTCATGGTCATCAATAGATCCTTAATTCTAAATAATTTTATTGAATTCAAATTCTATCATCTGCCATGGCAGGATTTGAACCCAGGATTCCAGAATAATAGCTGAATAAATGGAAAGATTTTTTACTCATGTAACCTGATTTGAAATGAAAATTAACTAGATCCACAAGTATAATTGTATTCACCACCATGCAACTGGCAAGCCACTGTCCAAAACAGATTATGAGCAATGATCCATATAAATGATTTTTAAAGGCACCACCAACACAATTGTTATTTTAGGCAGTGCAGTAAGTTCTTTCCACCTTGTTAAGTGTGATTACCTGAATTATTTATTCATTTATACCTATCAATAAGTGGCTCAATGTTAAAGTGGCAGGTTCAAAGGAATAAGGCAGGCATCCTTGTCACTTGGAGAAGGTGATAGTCACCAGTGTGGGAGAATGATCACTCAAATCTCTCAGTGCCAGAGGGAAAGCTGTCAACGCTATCTATTTCAGTCAATACTGCCAAAAATTCAAGGATAGTGAAACTTCTGGAAGTTGGTGCAGGTTTGGGCACAATTTCACCTGAGGCAAAGTTTCAACTTTCTATCCAGAATTTGTTTAGAAATATTTATTTCATACTTTAAACAATATTGCTTTCTACATACCTTTCTGGGACCTCTTCTATTTGTAATATATATAAATGACTTGGAAGAGGGAGTAAGTGGAGTGATCAGCAAGTTTGCAGACGATACAAAGATGGCTGGACTTGCGGATAGTGAGGAGCATTGTCAGCGATGCAGCAGGACATAGATAGGCTGGTAGCTTGGGCAGACAGATGGCAGATGGAATTCAATCCTGATAAATGTGAGGTGATGTATTTCAGGAGAAAGAATGTAGGGGGAGGTATATGATAAAGGGTAGACCTATTAAGAGTATAGAAACGCAGAGGGACCTGGGGATGCAGGTGAACAAGTCTCTGAAGGTGGCAGAGCAAGTGGAGAAGGTTGTGAAGAAAGCATATAGTATTTTAGCCTTTATAGGAAGGGGTATAGAGTACAAGAGCTGGCCTTTAATGTTGCAGTTGTATAAAACGCTGGTTAGACCTCATTTGGAATACTGCGTCCAGTTCTGGTCGCCTTACTACTGGAAGGACATGGAGACTCTGGAGAGACTGCAGAGGGGGTTTACCAGGATGCTGCCTGGTATGGAAGGTCTGAATTATGAAGAGAGATTAGGCAAATTGGGACTCCTTTCCTTAGAAAGACATAGACTTAGAGGAGATCTGATAGAGGTGTACAAGATTTTGAAGGGGATAGATAGAGTAAACAGGATTAAGCTTTTTCCTAGGATGGAGTCAAATAGCACGAGGGGTCACGGGCTTAGGGTGAGGTGGGTAAGGTATAATTTGGATGCTAGAGGGAGTTTTTTCACACAGAGGGTGGTGGGGGTATGGAATGCGCTGCCAAGTGCAGTGGTGGAGGCAGGCACTCTGGAGTTATTTAAGAAATACTTAGATGGGCACATGAACAGAATGGGAATGGAGGGTATAGAAAACTGATTTAAAATAGGGATCATGAGCCTTGGGAGTCCCTGGGAAGTGTGTAAATAGATGGTGATATTGATGTACTTGTTTTTATCCTACAGGTGCTTTGGTCCACCTTGTTGTCTAACGAGGGGCATACACGCAATGGGTCGTGAGAGGGCTGCTCTTGGATCTTTTTCGAGAGTATCCTACTGCTTCACGTTGTTTGTGTATGCTTGACCTGGACCTTCTGATGGGCAACACGACAGCTCAGTGACTATCACTGTGCTGTGCAGATACATGGATTTGGGGCCTGTGTCTGTGGGAGTTTGTGCATTCTCCCCGTGCTTGCGTGGGTTTTCTCCGGGAGCTCCGGTTTCCTCCCACATCCCAAAGATGTGCTCTTAGGCTAATTGGCAAAACAAATTCTCCCTAAATTGTCTCAAATTTGGTTTTTAATACATAGATCTATAAACGTGGACAGGGATCACGGGTAGAGATGGGAACATCGGGGAGGCGGTGTGGGCTCGTTGGGCCGAAGGGCCTATTTCCTGTGCTGTTTTGTTCTTTGTTGTTGTTCTTTGTACATTGCCAGTGTGTGTATTTTGTTATTCTTGGGGAATTTTGAAGGACTGATTCAATCACAAGGGGCTGACAATTCTCTTGCAGTGTGAATGATCCTTGCATATAAGCAAGTGCCACCAGTGCTTCAGGGTGAATGGCCAAAACTGCCAATGATAGAGGGTGAATGGTTGAAGCTCCAAATACTGCACTGTAAACAGCTGAAACAGCCAGTGCCAGAAGGCAAACAGTCAAAGCTGCCAGTACTGCTGAATGAATGCTTGAGGTTGCCAATATTCTTTGGTGAATGGTTGTAGTCATTAGTGGCAGAGAGTGCATGGTTATAGTCACAAATACCGCAGAGTGAATGCAGGAGTTGCCAGTGCTAAGATTGTGAACAGTCAAAACCAATAATGCTGAATGTTGGAATGATTGGAGTTCCCAGTGCTGGAGATGAAGTGTGCAAGCTAACAATGTCAGATGATGAAGGGACACAGCACATTGTCAGAGGCTGTGATGGTTTTACAATCTAACATTTATAACAGGTATTGCACATTAACACCAATGCGCCTGTAATAACTCCATGGAGGCAAAAGTCCCATCCCCAAGTTACTTTATTTACACCATGCATCTATACACAGCCAGCTCTCAGTTGCTCCCTGCTGTATCAGGCTGGGACTCTGACACACTTGCTTTAAATAAGGAGTATAAGGCTCCTTGATTTAACTATCAAGTATAGCTCATCAGACACTTATCTTCTGCACCAACAAATTCAACTAAATCAAATTAACTTAGGAAGGTTTATGAGGCTTTTTGCATAGGAAGGTTCATCAGGTAGCTGTTTTGTATACCAAACAAGTAAACGAGCTCAAATTAACTTAGGGACAAATTAAAAGATGTAGCATCCCAAAAGGAGGGGGGATGGCCTGAGCAAAAAACAAAGTCGAAAGGAAACTGAAAACATTAGCTCATAATATGATTGTTGGAATCTATAATACACCCCAGTCCCTGTGGTGCCCAGGGAGCACGAAAGGCAAAGGCTCATCAAGTAGTTCATACTCTAGCAAGCCAAATTCATTAGCTTGACCAAAGTCATCAAACTCCTCTCCTCCTCTCCCAAAGTCCAAGGAATCCCCTTAGTTTGCTTCCCTCAAGGGTCTTTTTCTCCATTAGAGCACCAACTCAGGATCCTCCAGCTTGACCCCTGATGTTCACAAATCCTCATGTCCATATAGAACAGGACCTTGGTAACATTCAGGCTTAGGCTATTAAGCGACAAGTGATACTTTGCCTAACTCCTGTATGGCACGTGTCCATCTGCGTCAAGAAAGCATCTAACCATCCTCCCTAAATACTCAGGTGTGTTAACAACACTGAATATCAACTTCCTGGGAGTTACTATTGACTCGAAAATGAATTGGACCAACTATATAAATACTTTGGCTACAAGAGCAGGTCAGAGGCTGGGAATTCTACAGTAAGTAACTCACCTCTTGGTCCTCCTAAGTCTGTCTTCATTCTGGATGAGTGCAGCTCAAGAAGTTCAACTCCATTGAAGACAAAGCAGTCTGCTTGCTTGGTACCTCATACACAACCTTAAACAATCATTGCCCCCATCACTGATGTACAGCAACAGCATATATAAATGCACTGCAGCAAACATCAAGACTTCTTCAGCAGACCTTCCCCTCACCTGCAAAATCCTCTTCAGATCACACATTGTCCTGACTTGGAACAATACCGTAAGAAGTCTGATAACACCAGGTTTAAGTCCAACCAAATTATTTGATGTAAACTCACACAAGCTTTTGAGGCTCTGCTCTTCATCAGGTGAATGAGATGTTCTGGTCTCCAACAGCATATATAACAGCACAGACTGTTTACAGATTACTGATTAGAATGCTATCATGAGGAGCACACATGACGATGGTCTCAATAGGGATCTTGGGTTCATGTCACACTATCTGTAACCCCCAAGACTTGCCTGGGTTAGCAAAAAACCTCACTTACTGTGCTGTCTAGAGACAATACACAATTCTTTAACCTGTGCTCAGTGCTCCATCCACACACGTTGTTGACCTCTTTAAGGCTTGAATAGCAGGTTAGGTGTAAAGATTTGCATTCTAATCAGTAATCTGCAAACAGTCTGTGCTGTTATATGTGCTGTTTGAGACCAGGACACCTCATTCACCTGATGAAGAGCAGAGCCTAAAAAGCTTGTGTGAGTTTACATCAAATGAATTGGTTGGACTTAAATCTGGTGTTGTCAGACTTCTTACTGTGTTCACCCCAGTCCAATGTTGGCATCTCTACATCACTGGAACAATATCGCCATATAATCTCTCTTTTTGGGATAAAATCTTGAAACACCCTCCCTATCAGAATTGTGGGTGTACCTACACCACAGGGACTGTGATTCAAGAAGGTGGCTCATCCCGAACTTCAGAAGGACACTTGGTGGCAATAAATGCTGGCCTAGTTTGCGATTAGCACATCTCATGAAATAATTTGAAAAATATATTCCTGTATTAAAGTTACAAAATCAATGAGTAGAATGGACAAGACAAAAACTAATTCAAATTCAAATTGAATCCAATACACAGACATTCAAGATCCACGCTGACAAGAAAATGCTTTGCACCTGATCTCGGGCATGACCTGACACTGGATAAAAGAATAAATAACTAGAAGTGACAGTCTTGCAATGACAATATGTAATGGTCATTCACCTTTTTCAATCACAGCATTGCCGTTACACGCTATAGTAAATATAGATATAAGATACCACATTTCACCATTTACTGCAAAGGGGATGACACCATTTTTACTCCTCATTTAAACTCATCCTGCCTCTTTGATTTATATATGCTTATCACGGGGTTACTTTATGTGTATTCCAAAATGCAGTGCCATGCTGAAAATCTCAGAAGGTTTGAAATGATTACTTCTAGAATAGTATTGACAAGTTCTGAACAGCAGTGTGCAGAGATCCCGATTTACTCCACCAATCCCCTTTTCTCACATAATGGAAAATGAATGTTGGGTCTCCAGATCTCTGCATCAGTCGTAATTTTTTTCTCCCATTAACTCTGGGCAGTCCTGAACCAGAAACAGAAATTTGTCCCATTCTGTGAGGTGTTATCTTTTCCAGACTCTGTGGCTGGAATTTTATCCACCTGCCACGGGAATCGGAGTGGGTGAGGGGCAGAGCCTGGGAAGATCTCTTGACCTCGGGTGGGATTTTATGGTCTTGGGATCAGCGAGGCTGTAAAATCCCACCCTGTGTGCATAAATATAAGGTGCCAGAGCAAATCCACAGCAATGCCTTCACAAGTAAATAAAAGGGACCTTCTAAGTAAATTCTGAAAAGTGCATGGTGCAGCAATTTAAAAATGAGGTTAATTTGCTGTACCAGATGTGAGTGAGGTATAACAAATGATGAAGTATATGAATATGTCAAAGGTGTTCCATACAATATGAAAAATAATTTGAATCCCCAACAAAGTCATTTCTTAATATTTCCTTATTGGCAGTAGTGATTTTCTGCAGCATTGTACAGATGGACATAAAACAAGTGTCTTTGTCAGGTGCAGCAAGACGGGAAGCCAGACATTCATTAGAACAGGAACAACAGATATAATTCAGTCCACTCACCATTTTAAAACATACAAACATTCAAATCAGGAGCAAGAGTAGGCCTTGTGGTCCCTCAAACCTGCTCCATCATTCAATAAGTTCACGTTTGATCTTGTATCCTTTAATCATATTTATATTTCCGTTATATGTTTCTATGTCCAAATAAAGAATGGAAACTTCACATGTTAATCACTCACAATGTATTGTCAGTGAAGCCATTGCTGAAGGCTGATAAGGTAGTGTTTTAATAGAACCAATCCGGAACCTAATCATTGAAAAGCAGGCTTTGCCAATGATGAGTCATTCGACTACAACATGTTAGTGTTCCATCTTTGGCTTTCTCAATTAGTCACAGAGAATGGGTGTGCAAGTGACCTGTACCTGTCAATGGAAAAAGTTCTGATTAAAGGGTGCCCAAGAGTGATCAGAGTGATGGAAATCTATCTTGATTCATGAGGCTTCAGCAACCAGAAGAGTTGGAAAGTTTGACGTGGGAAGGAGATCTCCTCCAATCCTCCCCCATTGGCACCCTCCAACTTGTCCTCAGAGAGTGTACATGAGACATGAGGTCCCATGGGGAAATGCTGTTTCCAACAGAGGGGAGAAAAAGACCAATTTCTGCAACCAGGCAAGCATGAAAGGTAGAGGTTTGCTTTTGCGCAATATTCTTGGATGCATCCTATTTAATCCTGGTGACTTATCAATTCTAAATAAAACTACCCTTCAAATTTCTTCTTTTTATCAATATCAAGCCCAACAACTTACTTTTCACTGTAACCTGGGCAGGAAATTCTTCCTTGGTAAAGACAAGAAGGGGAGGCTTTAGTGTAGTGGTATTATTACTGGATTAGTAATCCAGAGAGCAAGGGTAATGTTCTGTTAACCCTGGTTTGAATTTCACAATAGAAGATGATGTAGTTTGAATTCCATAAAAATCTGTAATTAAAAAATCCAATAACCATGACACCAATGTTGTAAAACCCATCTAGTTCACTAATGCCTTTTAGAGAAGGAAATCTGCCATCCTATCTGGTTTGGCCTACTTCTAACTCCAGAGCCAGTACATTATGGTTGTCCTCTGAAATGATCTAGCAAGCCCCTCAATTCAAGGGCAATGAGGGGTGGGTTTCAAATTCAGGTCCAGACAGCAATACTCACATCCCAAGAATGAATAAACAAAATATAGATTTAATTCCTTATCCATGTCCCCTGCACGCATGGGTAAATCACCTTTAAGGTTCTTTATTGATTCCTCTGCCACTAATGTACGACATTTGTTTTATTACTTTTATGCCTAGAGAACACTTTTGCGTTGTCTTGCATATTAGTTCACAGCCTTTCCTCATACTTTCTCTTTGTCTTTTTTTCACTTGTCCTTTGAACAAGGATATTCAGCCTGTTTTTAAAATGTATCATTTAAAATTTGTCATTTATACCCTTTTGCCTCTTCATCTTGTTCTTTATCTCTTTTGTTACCCAGGGAGGTCAGTGTTTGTTAATCCTACTTTTCTCCCTCATGGGAATGTATCTCAGGTATACCCACATCAATTTTATTTTAAAGATAATTCATTGTTCATTACAGCTTTGACAACCAATTTTTGATTCTAATTTATTTGAGCCCAATCCATTCTCATCTTATTGAAGTTGGCCTATTCAATTAATTAATTGAATTCTTCTCTCTGCCTCTATCCTTAATGTTAAAATAGATTACAATCACTGGCTGGTTGCTCCTGACCCCAACCTGCTCTGAGTGTTCTCAAGTCATTGAGTACCATCCTTGACTCTTGTGTTAGAGAAGCAAACGTATCATCTAGGGGTCACAACTGTGACTATATGTTTGTGTCTCTAAATATCAAATCCATTATCATTATTGCTTTCTAAATCTTCCACCAGCTCCCCAATTGCACATCTCCACCTCTGTACTCCACAGACAGCCATGGTTTAGCTTCTTGCTGCACTCTCCGAAGGAGCTATCTCTCTCACCAGAGTTCAAAATGGAATATTGATTGGAGAGGGAGATGCACTCTGGGGTCTCTTATAGCTGTCTCATGCTCTGTGACTGCTTGGCATTGACCTATTCCCTCTCTACTTGCATACCTGTTAGCTGTAGGGTAACCATCCTATAAATGTGTTATTCATGAAATGTTCTATCTCACAGATGTGCCGCAGTGATGCTAGGTGCTACTTAAGCTCCTAAACCCAGATTTCAACTTCAATGATTTGTGTTTGGAAGATTGTATGGGGTCAGTGGAGACTGTTTTGTTATTTGACTTCGCATATTCAAGTTGTCTGAACTGTACTAGGTTAAATCCACAATGAGCTTTTCTGGCACGTAGATGAATGGATGCAGTAACCTTGGCTGCATTAAGCTCTTCTTCATCCTGTTGTTCTTTTAAACATGCAGGACAGTCATCAACTTCCCCCTCTGTCAGTTCTCCCTATGATCAAGTCATGCAGGGTAGAGCAGATCACTATAATTTTGGGAAGCTTTGCTGGTACCACCAGACCATTTCAAACACCTGAATCATGATGTCTGAAACCCACTGGCAGGCTTTATGATCACCCTTCTGCTCTTCTGTATCCAGTTGCATCTTTCCTCTGCATCGCTGCTGGGACTTGTTACAGGTCACTTCCTTTGAGGGTAGCCCTGATACTGCATGAAGGTGTGAAGGCCTGTGTGAGATGTGACTTTTGCAGAATGGTGGAGTCATGGCCCCTCCCAAGATATCTTATATGCGGATATGCATGATAATTTGTTGATAATTGCACAAACTGAAAATTATGGGAATGGTTTTATAAACACTCCTGGATGGTCTGAGAAGATTTGATCATCACATATGCAATCAATGACTCCTGTACCTGTGGAGATTCAATCACTTCAGTGAAAGTCAGGAGCCCCTGAGGTGTCTGATTGACCTCACTCCTGAACATGAGTTGATGACATTATCATGCATGACATCAATTACTTTGGGGATAAATTTGTGAGCAGCAGATCATGACATTGAGAGGCAATGATCTGGTGGTATTATCTCTAAACTATTAATCTGAAACTCAACTAATGTTCTAGGAATCTGGGTCCATGGATCCAAATCCCACCATGGTAGATGGCGGAATTTGAATTCAGTAAGAATATAGGGAATTAAGAATCTACTGATGACCATAAAACCATTGTCAGAAAAACCCATCTCATTCACTAGTGTGTTGTAGGGGAGGAAATCTGCCATCCTTTCCCCAGTCTCGTTCACATGTGACTCCACAGCCACAGCAATGTGGTTGACTCTCAACTAGGGACATAGAACATAGAACATAGAACACTACAGCACAGAACAGGCCCTTCGGCCTTCGATGTTGCGCCGACCAATATAAAAAGCAATGCCCCTCCAAACTAAACCATTCCCTTCTCTTCCATATACTTATCAACTAACCTCTTAAACGCCACCAAACTTGGCGCATCTACAACTGCTGCAGGCAGGGCATTCCACTCCCGAACCACCCTTTGGGTAAAGAACCTGCCTCTGATATCCGTCCTATAACTATCACCCCTTAATTTAAAGCTGTGTCCCCTCGTGCTAGCTTTTTCCAGCAATGTCCATGTCTTTCCATGAATGAATCAAAAAAAAAAGATGTAAGAGGCAAATCCTTGAAAACAGATGGAGATGAAGAAATTCAGGGCTGTAATGACTTTAATGTCCACCATTAATTAACCCTCACCCATTGCTAAACCCCTTCTTGGGAATTTGATACAAAAACAGAAAATGCTGGAGAATCTCAACAGGTCTGGCAGCTTCTGTGGGGAGGGGGGGTGGAGAATAGAGTCATTGAGTCTAGATGACCCTTTGTCAGAGCTCTGATGAAAGGTCGTTTAGACTTGAAACCTTGGCTCTATTCTCTCCCCACTGATGCTATCAAACCTCCCGAGATTTTGCAGCATTTTCTGTTTGTCTCAGATTCCAGCATCCGCAATATTTTGCTTTTACCTTTGGAATTTAATACCCTGCCCACACTGAACCAATCCAGTTCTGCTGACAGTTCAAACTCTGCTGATAACGTTTATGACCCTGAATGTGATAAATGCCTTCATTTGAAGTGCAGACTTCACAGTCAACAGCATGCAGAAATTTCAAATTTAGTGAGAATGAGAAGTAAATCAGATCAAGCTTCCCAGGCAAAATCAATGTTTGATTCAGTATTGGCTATTTTACAGCCTGACCAAGTTGAAAGTTACACCTTTTGTCTCTCCCTGGTAATCTTACACATGTCAATACATCTTATTCTTCCCTGCCTTTTGAATTCAACTTTAGTTTTCAGTCAGTGATTGGCAATCTGTTGCTCTCACTGCAGTTTATTGTTAACCAATTCAGTGCTGTCAATCTTTCAATGTCTTCATACATCAAGGACAACAAACTTTACCACCTTTAGGGGTTTTTGTATCCAGTTCATTGAAGTATTTGTGTTAATAAATTTATTCTAATGGTAAGTTACTTACCATTCTTGTTTGTGATACTGGACCATATACTGGAAGCATTCCTATCTCTGGAACTGTCTTTAACTTGTAAACTTTCCTAAGATTGTGTGTCACACCAAGATTCTCAGTATAGTAATGCAGTCAATTTATAGGTCCTGATGCAAACATCATAGGAGGCAAACAAGATGATCTTGTTAAGTGACGTGGTGGTAAGTGAAGGGTGAATGTTGCCTGGAATATAGGAAAAGATCCATTGTTCTTCAATATTTCCTGGAATTGTCTCAATTTAATGCTCATTCAAAAGATGACACTTGCATCAATTTCTTCACGAGAGCACTGCACTGGGAGACAGTGGTAAGGTTATATGTCTAAGTAGCAAATATACCATCATTGAGACAAGTGGACATCTGTACTTATTGTGTACACAAGTAACAATGTGCCATTCCTGCTGCTCATGATATTGGTTAACTCAACCAATGCTATAGATTGTCTTTGGTTTCCACTTATTTGTATCGAATAACATTACCTTATTTGGGTCCATTTACAACTTGAGCTATGGATAGTTTGATTCCACACGTCTTATGCACTCATATTCTTGTTGTATGCCAATATGTAATATGCATCATTCTACAATGCACCATTGTAGATGCTCAAATCCCAGCATCCAATTTAGGTACCAGTCCTGCTCTCAATGGGCATGCAAAGGCTAATTTAATTTAAATTAAAACTGAAAATCATTAAAATATGTCTAAGTCTACCCATTTCAGATCACACCCTCAACCCATATCACACAGGCAAACCAGCACCATCTAATTTCACCTTCACTGTTTTTCAGTTGAAATGTAAAATTGAGGTTTTTTCTTAGATTCATACTTAAACATCCTGAGGCACTATTTCAAAAAGAACACCAAATTTGTCCTGAACCATAATTAACCTGCAGGCACAAATTATCTGATCATTCATCTCATTGCTGTTTCTCAAATGTGCTACATGCAAACTGAGTGTCACATTTGCTTATGACAGTGATTGCAGGTAGTGTGGCACACTGGCGCAGATCAGTACAGTGGAACAGAGGTTAGCATTGCTGCCTCACAGTGCCAGGGAACTTGGTTCAATTCCTGGCTTGGGTGACTGTCTTGTGGAGTCTGCATGTTCTCCCCACCCATATGCATGGGAGTGCTCCGGTTTCCTCACACGTGCTGGTTAGATGCATTGGCAATGCTAAATTCTCCCTCAATGTAACTGAACAGGCGCTAGAGTGTGGTGACTAAAGAATTTTCACAGTAGTTTCATTGCAGTGTTAATGTAAGGCTATGTGTGATAAATAAGCTTTAGTTTAGAAGTGTTTCCAGGCCTGTGAAGCATCAGGATGGAAAAAGAACTAATTTTTCTCACTGTCCTTCAAAAGGAAAGGCTGGGTTCTCCTTTTTTTCAACCTATCAGAAATACATCATTTGCATTGCAATTTATAAACCATTAATTATTGAATGTGATGGCGGGTGAATGTTTAAACTAAACTCTAGTAACCACACCTGATAGATGGTTGTCTGGGAAACATGAGACAAAACATAAAACATGAATAAAAGCTTTAACTTGAATAGAAAGGAGGACTAGATAGAATTAATATTGACCTCGAATGATTAACTTAGAATCGTGCAGCATCATAATAGAGTGTAAATACTTTAAAATAAACAACCAGTGTAATCCCATAAATAAATTGGTTGTCTGAGGGTCTGTCATTGCATCTACATAGTGAGCAAACAGTTTATAAAGAGAATAAAATTGAAAGGCTAAATCAGTTAGCCAGAGAGTGAAAGTTGAAATTGCTACCTTTGTATTGTATGCACAGATCGTGTGTTGCAGGAATTGTGTTTTCCCATATGCTCAATTGCTTACTTAAAACAGGTTGCCAGAACCACAGAGGGAATGCTTTTGATGATTAACTCTAAAGAAATCAGGGCACAAACATTTCTGAAATGTGTGCTTCCTGAGAATGTGAATGTATTAGCAGTAATGAATTGTCAGCGACCAATCATAACAGACGTGCAATGACAAGTCTTTAACTTCTCTTAAGCATCCAATAAATCAACAAAAAGGAATGAATTGGCATAACATTGGAAAGTTCATGAACTTGACAGCAAAATTATTGTTTTCTACTAGTGATGAGTCAAGAACATTGAGAAAAATCCTTGCTGGGCATATGTATAAGGAAGCAACACAAGCACATGCTTGATGGAAAATGATGGTCCCTAAATATTCCAACCAGGTAGTGAACATTGCAATACAGTGCTGAGATTTGAGGGGTCATGCCACTTAGAGCGGGAACAACATTTCAAAGGAGTATCTCTCAGAAAATTGTAGGTGAGCCTCTGATTGTGCGTGACACAGTGGTTAGCACTTCTGCCTCACAGTGTCAGGGACCCAGGTTCAATTCTGGCCCAGGAAGACTCTCTGTGCAGAGTCTGCACATTCTCCCTGTGTCTGCACAGATTTCCTCTGGGCTCTCTGGTTTCCTCCCACAGTCAAATGATATGTGGGTTTGGTTGATTGGCCAGGCTAAATCATTCCTTAGTGCTAAGGAGATTAACAGGGTAGATACCTGGCTTTCTGGGGACAGGGTCTGGGTGGCATTGTTGGTGCAGATTCCATGAATTGAATGGCCTCTTCTGCACTATAGGGATTTTATGATCTTCTATCAATCACAATTAATGGACAAAAAATAACATTTCTGTATATTTTAAGATGCCACTTCCAGGGTGTCTGTGTATCAATTGTTGTATGGACCAGGCCAGAAAACTTAAAGAGAATTAAAGAGATGTTGCATGACTTGTATGACTGAAAGAGAAATCAGAGCAGATATCAATAGTAAAGTAAAATGTTGTACTGTTAAGAAATCCCTTATCCCCACTCACTTTCTAGTCAGTTAATCCTATGGTTCATGAATCATTCTCCTTGGAGACTGTGTCTCTTTCCTTCAAAACTGCTGTCATCTGTGGGAATGTATTCACAGCACTTGCATACTTCAATGTCTTGAGTTGTTAATGAGATCAGCACACAATGAGTTAAATAGCCTTCTGCTGATGAAGGATACTTTGCAAAGCAGGCCTCAGGCAAGGATGTAAAATGGAAATAATGTTTTCAGAGAACCATGTTTTGTAGATCTGGAAGATGTTGGTTTGGTCACTGTACTTATAGTAATGAAGCTATAGGGAAGAGCTTAAGTCACCAATACAGTTATGGTGACAGAATGGTTAGCAGGGTCTGAGGTGGAGTAATTGCATCTTTCAGGCTCCATGTTGTTGATGTTATGTGATGTCTGTTTTGATTTACTGTTATTAAATGGTATTATGCATAAAGTGTAGAGATCAAAAGTAAAATAAGTATAAAGGTTTGAATAAATCTTTGCATGTTGTAGTTATGTTGAGCTTAGGGTGAGGGAGGCAAGATATAATTTGGATGTTAGAAGGAGGCTTTTCACACAGAGGGTTGTGGGGTATGGAAAGTAAGGTGGTGGAGGCAGGCATACTGGAAATATTTAAGAGATACTTAGATAGGCACATGAGTAGAATTGGGATGGAGGGTTATAATAGACTGATTTAAATAGGGATCCTTGGGATGCTCCTGGGAATTGCATAAGTTGTGCATGTTGTTGATGTATTTCTCTTTTATCCTACAAGTACTTCGGTCCGCCTTGTTGTCCAGCAAGGGGCATACATGCGATGGGTCGTGAGAGGGCTGCTCTTGGATTTTTTCGAGAGTAGCCTATTGCTTCATGTCGTTAGTGTACGCTTAAACTGGACCAGTTGATGTGCAACACGACAGCTCAGTGACTATCACTGTTGCTGTGCAGATACAGGGATTTGGGCCGGTATCTGTGGGAGTTTGAGCATTCTCCCTGTGCTTGCTTGGGTTTTCGCTGGGTGCTCCGGTTTCCTCCCACACTCCAAAGATGTGCTCTTAAGCTGATTGGCGAAACAAATTGTCCCTAATTTGTCTCCCCAAATTGGTTCCAACGCAGATTTCCGTAAACATAGACAAGGGTCATGGGTGGAAGAAGGAATGTTAAAATGGTGGCACGAGCTCATTGGGCTGAAGTGCCTGTTTCCCGTGCTGTTTTGTTCTTTGTTCTTTGAATGTACAGAGTTCTCAGAGTGAATTGTGAACTCAATGTAGACTCTTTACATACCAAAATTGTGCAGCTTGAAGTACCTGAATATTCATGCTGGATTGTATAAGTTTGTTAAGGATCTGATTCTGTGGTTGTAACAACTTGATGGTTCTGTCCTTAATGTTGAAGTAAACTTCAGAAGAGTCTGCTCACACCTGCAACTTCAGACAGGAAGAATTCTCTCAATTTCAAGCCAAGTGCCCATGCCAGTGGGAAAACACTAGTGTTTCTCAATTGGCACTGGCAGCATCTGTCAAGTGGGATTCATCCACCTCAAAAATGCAGATAAGTTCATCTCAGAGCCTGGTTGTTCAGAGATTGGGGCACAGTTTTTAAAGGGTGCCCAATCTCCACACTCGGAGACAGATCACCCTCCTCCAAAATAATGAAACAGTGCCACTTTCTCCTCTCACTAACCAGGGGAAAACCACTAGCCTTCTAGCAAAAAAGGGCATCCTTACCCTAATTCACAAATAATGGGTCACCCCTTCACATCACATAGACATGAGGATGATCTGACCCAGATGCCCTTATTAGACCCCACTCAGACCGCCTCCTCTGCCTCAGATCCCCACTTTTGCCCCCCTGCCATCCAGGCGTGGTGCCTTGGGCAAACTACTTATTCCTTTTGAAGAAACCACAACTGTCAATTAGGCTTACAATCACAGAATCCTTAAAATGCAGAAGAGATTATTTGGCCCATTGACTCGGCACTGACTCTCTGACAGAATATCTTATCCAGGATCTCTGCCCCACCTTATTCCTGTAACCCCACACATTTACCATGGCTAATCCATCTAACCCGCATATCTTTGGGATGTGGGAGGAAACCAGAGCACCTGGAGGAAACCCACACAGACATGGAGAGAACATGCAAACTCCATACAGACAGTGACCCAAGACTTGAATTTAACCTGGATTCCTGGAGCTGTGAGGCAGCAGTATGAACCATGTGTGTCACCTAGAGTGCATGCAAACATTACAATTAGGAACAATGGAGGTACTTGAGATGTATTCAAGCATGAAAGAAAATGTAAATAAACGTAAGTGAATGGAGTCTGGGTAGAAATCCATTCAATTGCCAATGGAAGCCCCTTTCAAAGTATTGCTCTTTAATATTGACAGAGATCAAAGGTTTTCCCTTAAATGGAGAGGGTTTCAAAGATTTCAGCTTGCTAGGAAGGCTCAAAGACTTCAAATCAAAGCTGTGTGAATACATTGGAACTGAGTGCACAGTTATAGTGAATGGAACCCCCTCCCCCCACACATACCCCTTCCCCCCATCCCCACAGGTATAATTGGCATCTGCTCTCTCCAGTGAACTTCAGAGGAGTCTGCTCACACCTGCAGCTTCATACAGGAAGAAAGGGAAATCTCAGCTGCAGAGCGGATGGTTGCAGTGATAGTAAAAGCTCCCAGGTTACCAGGGCTGGAGATTAAAGTGACCTGGCCACTTCAAAAATGTTCACAACTAACAAGCAGGAATGAAGATGTTGATCACAGGGCTGGCTACTGGAATCATTTTGCCAGGGCTGATCTTCAGCATCTGTTAGGGCAAGAAGGGGCAGTCAAGCCATGAGGCCCCCATCCTGAGGACAGTGGTGAGGTATGCTCACCTAATCTCCAAGACCCTTGTGAGATCCTTTCTCTGCAGCCACCTTGACACCCCCTCAGTGCCCAAGGCACACAGCCGGAGTATCAGTGCCAGGATGGCAGGGAGCAGTGCATCATTGACCTTGCCAAGATACATGGCCTCGGGGCCGGGGAGGTGGGGGGGGGGGGGGGTGGACTAAGAGGTTTGCGGGAGATGGGGGCTTGAATGGGGTGTCTCAAAGGGAAGGAGAAATGAGTGGGAAAGACCTGATGGGATTGGGATACTGATTGGAGGTTCTGAGGGGGAAGGGGAGCTGAGTGGGGGAGGCTAAGGGGTAAGGGGAGTTGAATAGGAGGATCTGACGGGGAAGGGAGCTGAATGGATGGTGTCAGGGAGAAGAAGGGGCTGAGGGAGGAGTCAGGTTGTTTGACAATTCATTCCTGTATGGTGTTTTGTGTGTGTGTGTGTGTGGGGGGGGGGGGGGTGCGAGGAGTGTGGGGGGAGCAGATGGGGGGGGTGGAATCCATTATTTGAGTGCTAGGGGAGGATGCCCCTCATTTCTAAGTGGTTGGTGGTGCTTCTCTGGATACTCAGAGTCCAGTACACCATGTCACATCGGAGGATGGGGGGGTGCAGGGGAGGGGGGGGGGTGGTGCAGTGGGTGGTGTGTGATAATTGTATTATAATTTGCATGTTTGCTTAATTATCGTATTAGATTTCCACCTTCACTGAGTGGGAAACTGATTGGAGCAGGCGGGGCAGGTGAATCACATTTTTAGATTTGACACCCAATTCAGAAGCAATCATGATTCCCCCATCGGCAGACATGGCCAGTGAATACCCCTCCACCAACCGTCCCCCCCCCCAACCCTCAATCTACAAGTGGCACGGTGGCACAATGGTTGACAGTGCTGCTTCACAGTGCCAGGGACCTGGGTTTGATTCCTGGAATGGGTCACTGTCTGTGTGAAGTTTGCACATTCTCCCCGTGTCTGTGTGGGTTTCCTCTGGATGCTCTGGTTTCCTCCCATTCTCTGAAAAACTTGCTGATTAGGTGCATTAACCATGGTAAGTTTTCCCTCAGTGTACCCTAATCGAGGATTTTCCCAGTAACTCCACTGCAGTGTTAATGTAAGCCCACTGGTTAATGAACTTTTACATTGAACTTTAAAAAATAAATGTGACATTAATAAGTCTGACATCATCAACTCTCTCTTCAAAAAAACAATCTTTGACCCCTCCAACCTTACAAATTACTGTCTCAAATCCAAACTCTATTTCCTCAATGTCTTGAACGTTTCATCTCCTCCCAAATCCATGCACATCTTTCCTGGAACTCCATGTTTAAATCACTCCAATTAGCTTCCTGCCCTTAGTATGAGTATTATACATTATGATATTAAAGTAAAAACTAATTGCATGAGATGTTCGGCTTTACCTCCTTGTCTGTTTTAATCTGATTGTAGCCTTTGATGCAGACAACCATACTATTCATCTCCAATGCCTTTCATTCATTGCCCAGTTGCACGGCACTGTATTTGCCTGATTCAATGTTTCTTTGTACAGTTGTAACCCGAGAATCACCTGAAATAGTTTCGCTTCTGACCCCCGCAACATTATTCTAGTGTCCTCTGAGGAGCTATCTGTTTTCGGCAGGATGTAAATCCAGAGGTGATGTTGAGGGTTTGGGGGGGGGGGTAAGGGGTGCAAGGGCAAGGGCAAAGAATTCAACAGAGTCCCAAAATGGAATTTACACCAGCTGATTTTCCACTTGAGATCGTGCCCACTTCCTGCACTGCAATGGGATCTCCACCATGAAAGGCCAAGAATTCCATGACCACACATTTAAATGTCATTAGCTGGTCTCCCACAGTGTTGCCATCTATGTAAGAGGCAGTTATAAGAAATCTGGACAAATAGGGTCTTGGCAAAGAAAATCCATTCAAGCAACAAATCTAAGTGGTGGTTAGGGAGTGGAATGCCCTGCCTGCGGCAGTTGTAGACGAGCCAAGTTTGGTGGTGTTTAAGAGGTTAGTTGATAAGTTTATGGAAGAGAAGGGAATGGTTTAGTTTGGAGGGTCATTGCTTTTTTTCATAATTGGTCGGCGCAACATCAAAGGCCGAAGGGCCTGTTCTGCGCTGTAATGTTCTATGTTCTATGTTCTATGCTCTAAGTATCGCCCCCTGGGGAGAAGCACGTTATGCCCAGGCAGAACCCTGGCAGTGTCCCGACATTATCCTGCACTGTCCCTTAGGGTGGGGGTGGACTGGATTCCTTGCAGGGTGTGGGTATTTCTCAGGGGGTGGTCCCATACCCTTGGGAGGGGACCCTGTGTGCATGGGAAGAGATGAGAATCCTGTCTCAGTAGTGGGGTGGAAGTCCTGTGTCCGTGAAGGTGTACCTGTGTCTTTGGGGCGTGAGGGGGTGTCCCATATCCATGGAGGGAGAGGGCCTGTGCCTGTGGTGATTTAACCTGAGGATCACCACACCTCAGGTAGAGAAGGTGGGGCTTTCATGAACAGTGAAAAATTGAATTCATACTGTTGGCACCACTCAACATCACAAACCACTGTCCAGCCAATTGATCTATCTCTTGTGTAGTGTAGTAAAATGGATTTCATTTCACGGGACATTGGCATCAATAATGAGATGGGGAAGAACTGTACTATTGGGATGACTCTACCTGGTTTTGTGTGGGAGTATGTTCCTGGCAATAAAGGTAACTAAGGCAATTGGGAAGACTTTAAACAAGTGACTGGAAGATAACTAAGGCTCAATGGGAAAGGTAGTAAAAATAATAGTTTGAAAATAAACAGCAGAGATTAGAAAAAAAGTCAGAAATTGTGTTTGGGAATTGCAAATAAAGGGAAAAGACAAAGATGTAAATTTATTAAATGAACATGTCAATGGGAGAGGATTAGGAAAAGTGTGAGTAAAACATTAGAACAGAAAGACAGATGTGACCCAAAGAAACAACTGCTATTCTAACACATGGACTATAAGGAACAAATGGATTGATGTGCAGCAGCAAATATAATTTCGAAGGGCAATGCAATATTAAACCATAGATCATAGAAGCCTACAGTGCAGAAAGAGGCCCTTCAGCCCATCGAGTCTGCACCAAACACAATCCTACTCAGGCCCTATCCCCATATCCCTACATATTATGCTCACTAATCCCTCTAACCCACACATCCCTGGACACATGCAATTTCTTAGCATGGCCAATCAACCTAACCCGCGTATATTTGGTCTGTGGGAGGAAACCTGAGTTCCTGGAGGAAACCCACGCAGACATGAGGAGAATGTGCAAACTGTATACAGACAGTAACCCGAGCCAGGAATTGACCTCAGGACCCTGGAGCTGTGAAGCAGCAGCGCTAACCACTGTGCTACCGTGCCGCCCAACCACTGTGCTACCATGCCACTAATATTGGAGTTATTATGGAGACAAGAGCTGCTCAGTAAATAGCCCAACATCGTGCGAACATTTACCCAATAGCTCTGAAAAGCTGAGTTGTTTTTTAAAGACAGAAAGATATGAAAGAGGGGCTGAGATTCCAGATTGAGATAAGGCTGACTTCAATTGGATATGGCAAAGAATGGTGCACAGCAAACTGGAGCAGATCTGTTAAATGGGCAAAGCAACAGGATATCAGTAGGAGGCATTTTAAAATAATCCAACATGACACAAAATCAGTTCATACTGCTGAAAGGGCAAGCATTCAAGTGCCATATCCAAGTTTGGTCGACAAACTTGAATACGGATTACAGGGTCAACGGCAGGGTTCTAAGGAATGTGGAGGAACAGAGAGATCTTGGGGTTCATATCCACAGATCTCTGAAGGTTGTCACTCAATTGGGTAGAGCTATGAAGAAAGCTTATAGCGTGTTAGTGTTTATTAACAGAGGGTTTGAGTTTAAGAGCTGTGGGGTTATGCTGCAACTGTACCGAACATTGGTGAGACCACATTTGGAATATTGTGTGCAGTTCTGGTCACCTCACTATAAGAAGGATATGGAAGCATTGGAAAGAGTACAGAGGAAATTTACCAGGATGCTGCCTGGTTTAGACTGTAGGTCTGATGAGGAAAGGTTGAGCAACCTTTGGAGTGGAGGAGGATGAGAGGTGACTTAATAGAGGTTTATAAGATAATGAGAGGGATTGATAGAGTGGACATGCAGAGACAATTTCCTCGAGTGGATATAGCTGTTACTAGGGGGCATAAATATTTGGTTTATGGTGGGAGATATAGAAGGGATGTCCAAGGTAGATTCTTCACTACAGAATGGTTGGGATGTGGAATCGACTACCTGCTGTGATAGTGGAGTCGACATTTTAAGAACTTTCAAGCGGTTATTGGATAGGCACATGGAGCACTCTAGAGCTATAGGGAGGGGATAGCTTGAAGTTGGAATTGGGTATGGTTTGGCACAACGTTGAGGGCTGAAGGGCCTGTACTGTGCTGTAATGTTCTATGTTCTATGTTCCAGCTATAATTTCATTCAAAGTAGTTCAGAGACGACTCTTTTGATTGATTCCTGGAATGAAGAAGTTGCCTTGTCAAGGAAGGTTGGACAGGGTATGTGTCTATTGGGATTTTAACAGATTGTGAGGTGATCTTATTGAAACATCGATGGTCCTGAAGGGCCCTGATAGGGTGGATGCTGAAAGGATGTTTCCCCTTATGGAAGAGGCTAGAACAACAGTTTAAAAAAAAAGGGTCTCTCATTTAAGATGGAGATTTTTTTCTCCCAGAGTGCCAATCATTTGGGGAATTCTCTTTCCAAGACAGCTATGGAGGCTGAGTTATTGAATCATTTAAGCTGATTAAATTATTGGATGGATTCCTTTTTGTCAAAGGAGGCAAAGATGAAAAACTAGAAATGTTTGAAGTCCAAAGAGTCTTGGGATTGAGATAGATTAGTCATTAAAATGTCTTGAATGGGTATAGACATTAATCACAAGGTTTAATAGTGCATTAGCTTTTATATCAAAAAGACAAGAGTACAAGGGACTAGATGTCATTCTTCAATGAAAGGTTTAGGCTGTACTTCAAGTACAGCAAGCAGTTCAGAACACTACACCTAAGAAAGGATGTATTGGCCTTGAAAGGAGTGAAACTTAGATTTACTAGATTGATACTTGGGCTTTGAGATACTGAACAAGTCAGTGTTCTATTTCCTGGGATTGAGAAATGTCAAGGGACAGTTGTTATTATTTTTCGAGATATTAAGGGGAACAGATAGTATAGAGAGAGAAACTATTTTCACCGGTGGGGAGTCTTGAACTGGGGGCAGAGTCATAAAATTGGACAAGATAGTTCAAGAATGAAATCTGGAAATGCTTCTTCAAATTAAATGTGGTAGAAGTTTGTAACTCTCTTCCACAAAAGATCCATTATTAATTTAATATCTGATAGATTTTTTTGTGAGCCAAAGTTAGTATGAGATGCAAAGAATAGGTAGGTATGCGGAGTTAAGTACCAATCAACTTGGGTGGTTGGACAGATGTAAGATCTTTCATGGGTACAGGCCAGCCTGAAGCTTTTTATAGTTAACAAAGAAATATTGAAATATTGTCATCGTAATAATTCAAAAATAAAACAGCAACAGCTGAGTGCATAATGCACTACACTACACTACGCACACTGGCCTTCACAATGGTGCCATCTTTGTTTGGCTCCTGAGCGAAGTGATCAGGGTCAATTAGGCCGACGGCCATCTTCGATTTGTGAATCAGGATTGATGATGTATTTTTACATTAAAATTAGCAATGAAAGGAATTTTGATTTTTATTTTGCTTCAGCATGAAGTAGTTTACATCAATAGTTATCGAAAATGACTATATGATGATCTGAGTATTCTATGAGCTTGAAAGATATATGCTTGACTGTTTCTGTGCATATATTTGGCTTATGATATAACAATGTATTATTTTGCTGTGCTTGTCCTATAACAGTTGAGGAATAAATGATTGATTACACTAATATGGAGATCAAAGTTTAGAAAATTCCTGTCCAAGAAACTACATGTTGTTGTAAAACATTGTCACAAAGCCAGCAAATAGCTGGATTGCTATGCTTCAAGTTGTGTCAGTGAGTAAAGAAGTCTATAGGTGAAGGAAAGAACACTTCCACAAGCATCTCTCCAACAGTCACATGTCATGACTGACTTAATAAGGACGTGGTGTACACACAAGGAGGCCTGAGACAGTCAAAATTAAAGAGTTTAATAAAATGTGTTGACGAGTTTGAAGTGTGCTGGCATTGATTGGAAGGGAGCTGAAGAAAGCCAGATCAGATCAAATCATTGCCCATTTGTTCTATCTCACAAATTGGGGAGAGGAATGGCTGAAGGAAGGTTTATTTATGGGGTTTTTCAAAAGGTTAACTTCATTGAGGACAATAACATGTTTGTCTTCAAAGGAATAACATTTCTCAGGAGAATGAATATGATTGAATATGTTGGGGCTAAGTTTCTGCAAGGATTCTCTCATCACTCTGCCATGAAGTCGAAGGAAGAGGGGCGAAAGACTAACTATGTGTCCAGATTCAGCTCAGACAACCAGAATGTCAGAGACTAGATATTAGGGTTGGGGGAGTCAAGAATGTTTCAGAATGCAGGGGTTCGGAGGGCAGGGAAACCCAGAACAGCAGTAACCCAATTCTGAGGAGATCTTGAGCTTCAGCAACATATATTAGTGTGATACAACTTCACAAGGCACTTAGGAAGAGTCTTCAATAGAAGTATTTGAGACATACAACAATGACCTCCACGAGAATTATTTTATCCCAGAAAGCCTCCATTCCTGGTTCAACACAAGGAATTGAAATAATGGTTTCTATTGGGTAGAGGGAGTTACAAACCCACTATCATATGTATATTGGACGTGGAATGATCAAGAGACAAAACACGCAATGTTCCAAGGGAAGCCATTATCACAGATATGCAAAAAATAAAATTACCTAAATTCTATATTGGACAATGAATTATCTGAAACATAATGACTGGAATTTTCCCATTTTCAAGTTAAGTGCCCACACCAGTGGGAAAATTAGAGACTTTTTCTTTGATGCTGGTAGCATCTATCAGATGGGTTTCACTTACTTGAGAGATATAAATGAGACCATGATGCAAAACCCTCTGGTCAGCCCAGTTATTCAAAGATTGGGGCGCTAGAATGTATCTCAAATACATTGAGGATTGGTTATCTGACAGGAAGCAGAAGGTTGGAATCAATGGATTCTTTTCTAGTCGGCAGTTGGTGACTAATGGAGTGTCCCAGGGATAGAACATAGAACATAACAGCGCAGAACAGGCCCTTCGGCCTTTGATGTTGCGCCGACCAATTAAGAAAAAGCAATGACCCTCTAACCTAAACCATTCCCTTTTCATCCATAAACTTATCTACTAACCTCTTAAACGCCACCAAACTTGGTGCATCTACAACTGCAGTAGGCAGGGCATTCCATACCCTTACCACCCTCTGGGTAAAGAACCTACCTCTGATATCCGTCCTATAACTATCACCCCTTAATTTAAAGCTATGTCCCCTCGTTCTAGCTTTCTCCATCCTAGGAAAAAGGCTATCACTGTCCACCCTATCTAAACCTCTAATCATCTTATATGTTTCAATAAGGTCTCCTCTTAGCCGCCTTCTTTCCAACAAAAATAAAATCAAATCCTTCAGCCTCTCCTCATAAGACCTGCCCTCCATACCTGGCAACATCCTGGTAAACCTCCTCTGTAACCTCTCCAATGCCTCCACATCTTTCTTATAATGTGGGGACCAGAACTGTACACAATACTCCAAGTGCGGCCGCACTAGAGTTTTGTACAGTTGCAACGTGACGTTGCGGCTCCGAAATTCAATCCCCCCACCAATAAAAGCTAAGACTCCGTATGCCTTCTTAACAACCTTATCGACTCGATTGCCAACTTTCAGAGATCTATGGACATGTACACCAAGATCCCTCTGTTCATCAACACTATTAAGAGTCCTACCATTAGCCCTATACTCTACACATTTGTTATTCCTGCCAAAGTGCTGGGGGCATGTCCAGCGGGCAATTGGTCAGCTGTTTACCATTTACATAGATGATCTGGAGGAGGATGCTGAGTGTAGGGTAACAAAATTTGCTGATGACATGAAGATGAGTGGAAAAGCAAATTGCGTGGAAAATGCAGAAAGTCTGCAGAGAGATCTGGATAGGCTGAGTGAGTGGATGAGGACCTGGCAGATGGAGTACAACATTAGCAAATGTGAGGTTGTCCACTTCGGTAGAAATAATAGTAGGAAGGATTATTATTTAAAGGGTGAAAAGCTGAAGCATGCTACGGTGCAGAGGGACCTGGGGGTCCTTGTGCATGAATCGCAAAAACCCCAGTCTGCAGATGCAGCAGGTGATCAAGAAGGCAAATAGAATATTGGCCTTCATAGCGAGGGGGATAGAATATAAAAGCAGGGAGGTCTTGCTGCAATTGTACAGGGCACTGGTGAGGCCACAACTGGAGTACTGTGCGCAGTTTTGGTCCGTGTATTGGTGAAAGGATATATTGGCCGTGGAGGGAGTACAGAGAAGATTCACCAGGCTGATACCGGAGATGAGGGGGTTAGCTTATGAAGAGAGATTGAATAGACTGGGGCTAAACTCGTTAGCGTTTGGAAGGCTGAGAGGGGATCTTATAAAAACATACAAGATAATGAAGGGGCTAGATAGAGTAGAGATAGAGAGATTCTTCCCACTTAGAAAGGAAAGCAGAACTAGAGGGCACAACCTCAAAATAAGGTGAAGGCAGTTTAGAATAGAGTTGTGGAGGAACTTCTTCACTCAAAGGGTGGTGAATCTCTGGAATTCTCTGTCCATTGAAGTGGTGGAGGCTACCTCGTTGAATATATTTAAGTCACGGGTAGATAGATTTCTGATAGACAAGGGAATTAAGGGTTATGGGGAGAAAGCGGGAAAGTAGAAGTGATTCACTTCAGATCAGCCATGATCTTATTGAATGGTGGGGCAGGCTCGAAGGGCTAGATGGCCTACTCCTGCTCCTATTTCTTATGTTCTTATGTTCTTCCATTATTCTGAACCACAATATTGTTATTTTCTCTAAACCTGATTGACAGCTTTTGTTTCTTCCGAGGGAATAATTTGTCTAAGAAAGAGGAAATTAAATCATTTATTGCCTTTTGGAAAAAAAAACAAAGCTGTCAAACAGGCTTAGGGTCAATGTAAACATTGAGGTTAGGAACAATGGATGTATTTGAGATGCATTCAAGCATGGAGAGACATGTAAAGACAGCTGAGAGGAGCCAAAATAAAAATCCATCAAACTGTCAATGGAAACTTTTTTTCAAAGCACCACACTTTAAAATTGACAGAGATTGAATGTTTCCAATAGAATAGAGAGGGTTTCAATGATATCAACAGGCTAGGACAGCTCAGAAACTTTAAATCAAAGCTGTGTGAATACATTGGTGCTGAAATCACAACTGTGGCGATTGAATTTTTCCCTGAGATGCAGTGTAATTGATAGCTGTGCTCTGTCAGTGGATTTCAAAGGGGTCTGCTCACACCTGCAGCTACTGAAAAGGGAATCTTGGAAATCCCTACTGCAAAATGGAGCACTGTAGTGATGTTAAAGGTGATCAGGTGACTGGGCACATAGAAACTAAAGTGACCTGGCACTTCAAATTTTTACAAGCGATAGGCAGGGATGAAAATTTTTATCATAAGGCTGCCTGAAATCACCATGTAAGGGGTAATCTTCAGGTCTGCCAAGGCTAGAAGGGCCAGTCCAATCATGACCTGCAACCATCCTGGGATGGAGTGGCGAGGTCCCATTTCCGCAATAGCTTGACAATGATAGAGGGGCAATTGCCCACTGGACATGCCTCCTTGGGGTCCAAGGCACCAGGCATGCCAAAGGACAGTGAACCATTAACATTACTAAGGCTCTAAGGTTTGAAGAGAGGCTGAGTGGGAGTCTGAAGAGGGAAGGGGAGCCTGAGTGGGAATCTGAGGAGAGAGGATTGATTAGGGTTTCTGGGTGTTTGAGGGGATGATGCTGAGCAGGGGTCTGAGGTGTAAAGGAGGGGTCAAAGTGGGGAGTCTGAAGAGGCAGGGGAACCTAATAGTGGGTCAGAGAAGAGAAGGGACTGAATGAGGATCTGACAGGGATGAGGTGGCCTGAATGGGGGCCAGAAGAGGAAGGGGGTTGAGGGGGCCTGACTGGGGATTTGAAAGGGGAGAGGTCTGAGTAGGGGTCTAAGGGAGAGAGTAGCCTCAGGGGAGCTAGGTTGGGTCACCCTTGTACTTACATGGTGTGTGAGGGGGTGAGGGGTGGAAGTATCCTCTTATCTGAGTGGTTGTGGGGGAAGGATATCCCTCTTTGCTGGGAGGGGGGGATTGGTGGTTCACCCTTGGCCCTTTGGGGTCCAGAACAACACGTCCACCCCGGTGATGACTAACACAAAAGCCCATCCGGTGCAAATCCTGTTGGGCATGGCTGGGTGGGGAGCTGCAATAAATGGACCATCAAGCCTGCTAATTGTATTAAATTAAGTGTGTTTGCATATTAATTGGATTGCCGCCTGTTCTAGACAGAAATGCAATCAGGGTAAGTCAGTTGATTGCCTGATTGCCCTCATACCCAACGTGAATCTCAATTTTAGCCCCCTTGCCCAATTTAGTGAGCAACCAGGATTCCAGCCATCCGCGAATGGGAGCAGCGAATCTCCCCATTTTGTGAGCAACCAGGATTCCAGCCATCAGCGAATCGGAGCAGCGAATCTCCCCATTTTGGCTCATATTCTGAGCCCTCACTAGTGATTCTCTGATCCTGCTGCAGTGAATGGAGATTTGGCTGAATGCCAAATTTTCCATTCTCACTGGCAACGACAGCAGACGTATGCAACTGGAGAATTTCAACTCATTGTGTAATTTGTTGCCTTAGGCCCCTAATAGCAAGATATAATAAAAACAAATGGATGAATCATGTCTCTGTTTAAGATTGCACTGATACGTCATCTCTTAGCAATATTTAATTGCTGGTTCACTTCACTTCTGTCAGTTTTTGCCTGTTCCTTAATTCCCCTACCTTGGCAAATGCAACTGCGTAAGTTCAGTAATATAGCTTGGCTCATTGGAAAGGGCTTGGATATTTCAAGGTGGTTGCATTTGATACTTGAGAGACTATAGTTTTATGAAGTTGCAGATGTTTGTTGCAAAATGAAGAATAATTACAAAAACCAAGCAATAAATCCATGTTATAAATTCCAACTACATTGTGAATGGTTGTAGTTTCAGAAATACAGTGAAAACTCATTGTGAATCATCTTTAAAATGCAATAAAAACAAAGGACTAAAATTAACAGAGCAGGGTCTCTTCCCCCTCCCCTCCCCACCCCGAGTGAAAATGTAAGTGCAAGTTGGACCACTGTATTAGAGGTCTGCCCCACAAAGATTATGTGACTTTGACGCAGTTAATTAGCTTAAGGCAGGAAGGATTTCCATTTAGCAAGTTCAGCAAGTCCTGCCTCAGTGAGTTACTAATCAAATGGTCCTAGCAGCGCTATACAAGATCCAATGCTGAGGAGGAGGTGCCTGAGGTGGAGTTAAAGGTGAGTCATGGCGGAGTGGGATAGTGATACCGCTGAGGTGAAGCCCAAAGACCCCTGGAGAGGGTAGGGACAGAAGTAGACAAGCCAGAGGAGGTGAGAATCGGTGGCAGTGGAGGGATGGCTACTTGGTAAGGGGTGGGGGGTGGGGGTGGTGGGGTGGGGCGTCCAATAGACTTTGGGGTTAAAGAAGCAGGCATACCAACACCAGAACCAGCATAGGTAAAGCTGCTAGACTGGATAGTTGGTCTGGGCCTTTCCAACTGCTGAAATTACAGAGTCAGTGAAATGTGGAGTTTCAGTGCCTGTAGCCGATGGCATTTTACAAGCTTGATGTGGATAAAGAACCAAGTAGTGGGGGAAACAGAGGTCTAGTGTTGGGGTATTTAAAGAGCTGGTGTTTCGGGAGGCACAGAGTGGATTCAAAGACCTTGCGATTGGGATAGAATAGAGACCTTACACCGCGATCAGTTATCTTGAGAGTAAGAGGAGAGAAGTGCCTAATCACAGATTAGGAAGTTCCTAAGCAGCTAAATGGATCCAGCAAAGAAGTGAAAATGCTTCAATCTCTTGAAACCCACAAGTCCTCACCTCCATGAAGATGCTTTGTTTCCTGATGTTCAGGAAAACCGGCCAATCATAATTAAAGTTGAAAAGTAGAATGACCAAAGCAGACTTCAAATTCCAACCATCTCCTCAGAACAGATTGATTGTGCGTTCATTTTCTTACCTTTGCTATTGCCAAACATAGGCAGGTTTGAGGTTGGCTTCAGTTTGGAAAAAAGATTTATCAGATTTTAAAGACTGGCTGAAATCCACCCATTGATTAATTTAAATGCTTCCATTTGTATCCACCCTTGCCACGGAGCTGAAGTCTTTGCCTTCAGAATTGGATGTGCCTTTGTTATGATGAGGTAGTATGGTTTACTTATGATGGTGTAATATAGTTTAGGTGCAATGTCCTTCAGGGAAAGAAATTTGCTATCCTTACCTGCTCCATCTTACATGTGACTTCAGAGTCATAGTAATATATTTGAATCTCAACTGTCCTTGAACAAGAGCAACTAGAGATGGGCAATAAGTTCTGGCCACTTAGTGATGCCCATGAGCTCTGGATGAATTAAGAGAACAATATGTTGGGCTGATGGACTGGAGCCTGCGCTGTTTGGAACAATGAAATATTTTTGGTCCTGTGGCATAGAACATAGAACATAGAACATTACAGCACAGAACAGGCCCTTCGGTCTTCAATGTTGCGCCGACCAATATAAAAAGCAATGACCCTCCAAACTAAACCATTCCCTTCTCTTCCATATACTTATCAACTAACCTCTTAAATGCCACCAAACTTGGAGCATCTACAACTGCTGCAGGCAGGGCATTCCACTCCCGAACCACCCTTTGGGTAAAGAACCTACCTCTGATATCCGTCCTATAACTATCACCCCTTAATTTAAAGCTGTGCCCCTCGTGCTAGCTTTCTCCATCCTAGGAAAAAGGCTATCACTGTCCACCCTATCTAAACCTCTAATCATCTAATATGTTTCGATTAGGTCCCCTCTTAGCCACCTCCTTTCTAACGAAAACAACCTCAAATCCCTCAGCCTCTCTTCATAAGACCTGCCCTCCATACCAGGCAACTTCCTGGTAAACCTCCTCTGTACCCTCTCCAATGCCTCCACATCTTTCTTATAATGGGGCGACCAGAACTGCACACAATACTCCAAGTGCGGCCGCACTAGAGTTTTGTACAGCTGCAACATGATGCTGCGGCTCCTAAATTCAATCCCCCTACCAATAAAAGCTAAGACTCAATATGCCTTCTTAACAACCTTATCGACTTGACTGCCTACTTTCAGGGATCTATGCACAAATACACCAAGATCCCTCTGTTCATCAACACTATTAAGAATCCTACCATTAGCACTATACTCTACACATTTATTATTCCTGCCAAAGTGCATTACCTCACACTTTTCCACATCAAACTCCATTTGCCACCTCTCGGCCCAGCTCTGCAACTTGTCCAAGTCTCTCTGCAAACTATAACACCCCTCTTCACTATCTACCACTCCACCGACTGTAGTGTCATCTGCAAATTTACTAATCCATCCTTCAATACCCTCATCCAGATCATTTATAAAAAATACAAACAGCAGGGGCCCCAAAACAGACCCCTGAGGTACACCACTTGTCACCGAACTCCACGATGAATATCTCCATCAACCACCACCCTCTGTCTTCTATCTGCTAGCCAATTCCTAACCCAATTAGCTAAATCACCCTCTATCCCATACATCTGCATTTTCTGCAGAAGTCTTCCATGGGCACCTTATCAAACGCCTTACTAAAGTCCATATATACCACATCAACCGCCTTACCCCCATCCACCTCTTTGGTCACTTTTTCAAAAAACTCAATAAGGTTAGTAAGGCACGACCTACCCTTCACAAAACCATGCGGACTATCCCCAATCAATTCATTTCTCTCTAAATAACTATAAATCCTATCCCTAATAATTCTCTCCAATACTTTGCCCACAACAGAAGTAAGACTCACTGGCCTATAATTCCCTGGAAGGTCTGTCTTCCCCTTCTTGAACAACGGGACCACATTCGCTATCCTCCAGTCCTCCGGAACCACACCCGTAACAAACGACGACCTGAAGATCAGAGCCAGAGGCTCTGCAATCTCCTCTCTTGCCTCCCAGAAAATCCTAGGGTAAATCCCGTCCGGCCCAGGGGACTTATCCAACTTCAAACCCTCGAGAATATCTAGCACATCCTCCCTATTTACTTCAATACTTTCCAGTTTGCAACCCTGTACCTCAGTGTTCTCCATAACTACAGTTACATCACCCTGCGTGAATACCGAAGAGAAATATTTATTCAGTGCCTCTCCAATCTCTTCAGGCTCCACGCACAACTTCCACTGCTGTCTATGACTGGCCCTAATCTTGTCCTAACCAATCTTCTATTCTTAACATATCTAAAGAAAGCTTTAGGATTCTCCTTAATCCTATCAGCCAAAGTCTTCTTGTGTCCCCTCTTAGCTCTCCTCAACTCACTCTTTAGCTCCCTCCTGGTTAATCTATAGCTATCCATTGCACTAACCGAGCCTTCAAGCCTCATCCTGACATAAGCCTCCTTTTTCCCTTTAACCAGCAAATCAACTTTTTTCGTACACCAAGGTTCTCTTACTCGACCATTTCCTCCTTGCCTGACAGGGACATACTTATCAAGGACTCGCAGCAGCTGCTCCTTGAATAAGCTCCACACTCCAGATGTTCCCAGTCCCTGTAGTTTCCTAGTCCAATCTATGCACCCTAATTCTCTCCTGATGGCCTCATAATTACCCTTCCCCAGCTATAACTACTGCCCCCAGCTTCATGCCTATCCCTATCCATCACTAAGGTGAACGTAACCGAATTGTGGTCACTATCACCAAAATGTTCACTAACTTCCAAGCCTAACACCTGGTCTGGCTCATTGCCCAGCACCAAATCCAATGTAGCCTCACCTCTAGTTGCCAAGAGGTGAGGCTACATTGTGATCAGCAAGCAGGTCTGCTTGCTAATCACAATTATGTTATTGGAAGGGCCTGATATTACACATTCTTCAGCATAAATAGGAAGGAAAGTATCAAGCATTTGCATGGATATTCCTTCTTGGCAATGGATTATGTTAAATATTCTAGACAGCTGATCCACTAGATTAATACCTGTGGTGAAGATGAAAATTTACACCTTTGTGATGACCTGCTGATATCCTTCTTTTACATTCCAGTGTTGCTGCCAATGTCATTCCCAAAGGTAATCAGTGCTGGGAATTGATGACAGCAATAAATCTTTATTCTGTACAGAGATAAAATGAGGCACAATGTTAGACTGGTATAACAATGTTAATTTTTGAAGCTTCTCATACAGCTGAAGTTTGACAAACAAACTTAAAAGCAAATCACTGTTTGGAGGTTCAACATCTCAAAAGATGTGCATTGATATTCAGGTTGAAAGTGAACTACACACCGATAAGCATTTGTATTTCTTATAAAGTTGCTTCAAACTGATCTCATATGTTTCTAAATCTGGATTCATTCTGCATTTACCAAATTGACAGCATTTTCTAACTGGAAGAATTTCAATGTTATACACCAAAAACCAGTGCCACAAGCAATTTGCCTCTATTACTGTCACTATATGAACATTTGATTAGCCAGGAGTTGAGTAAATTACTATAAATCTTGTTTTGTGTTTGCCCCATGTATGTAAGGGAAAGTTGGGCATATTGGGTTTGAAATGTCTCTCAGGTTATGGTTCAAACGTGTTTCAGACACAACATTTAATGTGCAGTTCTATTACAGTTCTCATCTTCTGACCAAACAGACAACCACACAGCCACTTAGTCCATTACGTCATTGCCTGAAATACATTTCTACCCCATTATATAATGGGTAATATCAACAAAGGAAACCTGCCTCCAGAAAAATAATATGTGTTGTGCCTGGGAGCAAAACTTTTGGTTTCAGCCCTCTTCCACCATTTTCACCATGACCATCTATCATGGTCAAAATCCAGGCCCATCACTCGATGATTCCCTCCGGGACTCACACCGTTGTGACATGGAATATATCACAATTCCTTCATCAGTGCGTGGATAAAATCTTGGACTATCCTTCCCAAGACCACTGATTGTACAATTTTAAACACAAGGACTGCAACGGTTAAGGAATAAATCCCATCACCAATAACTCCCACAGTAAAAAGAAACTTCTGTCATGCTGTCCACATCTCAAGAATAAATATAAGTGTAATGTATTCTGTAAATAATCCATTGTTATTGATCTTTGTTTTTGTAAGTTCTAATAAATAAAAAATAGCAGAAGGGAACTTCAGTATACTTTTTAAATATTTATTCTAAGACCATAAGAGTTTCTGGCAAGACTATGGTTAATTACGTAATAAGCTAATAGGCCTTGATAAGATAGTGCTGAATCTTATGCTGCCATAGTTCTTAAGGTGAAGGTACTCCCATACCAATGTTAGGTTGCAATGGCAGTGTTTTGACCCAGTTCCAATTAATAAACAGCAATGTAAGTCCATAACAGAATGATGTGAAAGTTAGAGGTAAATTTGGAGGAGAAGAAACTCACTTGCAACTACTTCCCGCATCCCTCTAAGTAGAAAAAGGATTTTGAGGATGCAGCTGAGGAAGCTATAGACACTTGATGCAATGCATGCAATATGGATGTTTAAACTAATCATAGAAGGGAACCTTACTCTGTGTCTAATCATGTTCTGTAGCTGTCCTGGGAATGTTTGATGGGGACAAGGTAAAGAGTGTTTTAATCTATACCCAACTTCATAATGAACATGTCCTGGAAGTGTTTGATGGGGAGCGTAGAGGGAGTTTTACTCTGATCTAACTCTCTGCTGTATCTGTTCGAGCAATGTTTGATGGACTAAGTTGTAGAGGGAACTTTATAATCATAGAATTGCTACAGTGCAGAAGGAGGCAATTCAGCCCATCGAGTCTCTACCTCCCACAGTTTCATCCAGGCCCTATTTCCATAATCTCTTACATTTACCCTGCTAATCCTCCTGACATAGGGTTAATTTAGCATGGCCAATTAACGAAACCTGCACATCTTTGGACTGTGGGAGGAAACTGGAATACCTGGAGGATATCTGTGCAGACACAGGGAGAACGTACAAACTCCACACAGACACTGACCCAAGGCCGGAATTGAACTTGGAACTCTGGCACTATGAGGCAACAGTGCTAACCACTGTGCCACCATGCCATCCGAGTTGATACTATCAAACAACTGCTCTGTCCTGGATGATGCTGAGCTGCTCCTACAGCTGCAACCATTCAGGCAAGTGGAAAGATTTCCATCAAAATCTAGACTTGTAGATTGCATCTGGTGGAGGAGCTTTGGGAAGTAAAATATTGAGTAATTTATCCTGGAATAGAACAGTTTTAATTTTGATGTATTAGCTAGGGATATAAATGTTGGTCTACATGAATGCTGATGTTGAGGGACTTTTCAATTCTAATGCCATTGAATATTAAAGGAATGTGTTTTGATGCATCTCTTGACGCTGTCCAGCTTTGGTCATTCATGGTCATGGTCAAATCCATGATCTGAAATTCTGAATAGAATAAACAGTATGCAAAAAACTTGACTTCTGACTTCCATTGATAAAGTAGCTGATGTTAGTTGGGCCTTGTATGCTGCCATGAGGAATTCCTATCATGACTTCCAGGTACTGATATATTTAGTCTCCAATAATCAGAACCATATTCCTTTGTTCAGGGTATGACTTTTGTTTCTTTAGAAGGAACTCTTCAAATGCAGATAATGAAAATATAATAAAACTTAGTCCAACTTATAAATCAAAGAAAGGGTTTAATAAAGAAACTTCATTACTCCAAACTAAGTGCTATGTCTTGGGCCACTCCAAGCTCACCATAATTACAAACATGTTCTTAGTATAGTGAGGCAGCTGGTCAGCTGACTATTACATCATTCTGTAGTTGATTCCATGGTTTACTGGGTCAGTTGACCCTCACAGCTATTACCATTGGCCACATTACATCTAATATGAAGTTGTCACCGGTTACGTTCTAACAAATTTAACCTCTGGAATGTTTCCTCTAATCATCATTAAATGTAGTTTTTCTATCGTTCCTTGGTTCCACACTGAGATGAATGATGCCTTGATGTCAAGTATAGTCTCTCTTCTATTGAGGTTTTGCGCCCATTGTTAGACCAAGACTTTAATGAGGGATAGAGCTAAGTGACTCTGGTGGAAATCAAAATGTGCATCAGTAATCTGGTTATGGGAAAGTAAATTCCACATGACTGCACTGTCAATGAGATATTCCAAAATGGTACTGGTGAACTGAAGAAGGCAGGTAAGGCAACAATTGCTTCGGTTGGATTTGTCCAGAACATACCTGAGAATGTTTCCATAGTTCTGGACTGCATGCAAATCTTTTACAATGATGATGGCTCTACTATTATTGACAAGGAGATGTTCAGCAAAGCTGCTCCCCCAGTTAATCATTTAACTGTCTACAACAGTTCACGATTATATGGTGCAGGGATGAAGAACTCACACTTGATCCATTGGTAGTGAGTTTATTTCCATCTATATCAAGCTGTGTTCACTGTATAGCATGAAGGTGTAGCTTTACCAGGCTGGCACCTCATCAGGAGCCACTTTGCTAGACCCAACATGCTTCAACACTACACATTAAAACAGAGTTAGTCAGACTCTGACAATTCCAGTGCCCCTAAGTCCTTGGTTAAACATGATTCCATATCTCTCCCTGATCACTGCCTCAATTGAACAGTACAGTTTGCAATTCCAGCATCCTCTTCAATGTCATGTGGAGGTTCTGAACCCTTCCCCTCTCTGTTAAAACTTCCACCTCTGTAACATTGTCCAATTCATCCTCATCTCAGGCCAGGTGTTGAACACAATGTTGATTCTCTCACGGATGGGGAATTGATATGAGAAGGGTATAATGATTGAAGGTGGATCTCCTTCCTCAATCAGCTGACTGTGCACATTGAACCATAGAATCCTTACAGTGCAGAAGGAGACCATTCAGCCCATTGAGTCTGCAACAATTCTCCAATAAAGCATCGTATTCAGGCCCAGGAGCACCCAGAGGAAACCCAGGCAGACAACATGCAGATCGTCACCCAAGGCTAGGATTGAACCCAGGTCTCTAGTGCTATGAGGCAACAGTGCTCACCAATGTTCCACCATGTCATCACTACAGCTATAAACCTCCCACAAATCTATGACTGTGGGAATGCCAAGGTTGGCACCACGATGTGATTGTCAAATCATATTCTTTTTCTGCTGGGCAAAATCCACTCAAATTAAGTGGATGAACACTGGATATTTCTGAAATGATACATTGATACATTGCTTCTTGAAAATCTGTTTCCACTCAGTTACAGAATAGGAATGGAAATTAGAACAGGAAGATTGTAATGTCCCATGTTACAACCAGCAAGCACCATTTGGGGTGTTAACCTCTTTTGAGTGTTTTGTATTATATGTGAAACTGATTATAATTTGATCCACAAATCACCATGTGTATCATTATTACCTTTTATTCTACCTTCCCATTGATCTTGACCAACTCAAGGAGGCAGAGGAGGGAGGGAGCTGAGATGGAGGCTGAATAGGAGGAGGAGAAATGGGGGACCTAGCAGGAGAATGGGGAAGAAGACATTGCAAATCTTGATGGAGTGGGTAGAGAGTGGAGAAGTTTTGTGGGCAATCCTGTCTGAGGTTGCACCATGAGGCTGTTGACATGGAAAAATTCTTTAACGAGGGATAAATCCCCAAAACGTACAACTGAAAAACCCATACATTTTTCCATCTCCTGACGTTTTCCATTTTGCCTGAGCTGTAACTGTCTCTGGGGAAAATGTACGCTAGAACTGGCATGAGGACAACAGGGAAGAGGGCTACAGAGACCCACAATAACAAAGAAGGATGATTCAAGTTTCAGATACATTTTAGATCCGCCCAGATGTCACACTAAATTGAGCCTTGTATGTAATATGGTAGAAACTGGGCTACTTAGGTTAGATCATATGGGCAGTTGACCGATGTCTACAGCTAACTCCTGTATTTCAGGAGCACCCAATGAAATGAGAGACCATGGTCATAAAGGACATGCTGCTGACAATCAAGAAGGAAACAATTCCCAACGTCAATTGCTTCCATATCCAGATTTTGTGCCAGGTGCACAGAGCTAGCAGGATGCAGCTGAGAGGGAGGATCTTCCAGATGACACAGCCAGCAGCTACCATTCACCTAAGCTCTTCTGTTCACCATGCCCCTTTGGAGCCACATCCAGAAGCCAACTCTTGATCCTGAGCAATGTGTGTAGACAGACAAAGGCTCAGCCCTTAGCACACAGGCTCATATTTGGCAAGGAGAGTGGGAGTGGAGAGGGAGAGGTGGGTAGTGTAGTAGTCGGTAACATGATTGTCTTTTGTAGTGTCAAGCTCTCTAAATCAGCTCACACTTTCAGCTACTGTTCTTGTAGGGGATGTTGCACTCTAATTGCTTTTGCATTATTTCTGATTTTTGATGATATCATTGCTTTTTATGCATAACCTTACAGGAAATTGTTTGAAACTTTCTGCTAGTTTGAACTAGTTTACTGTTGTTGAACAACTGTTTATTTAAAAATATTATGATGAATTTTGCACAACCTATTAAACTCATCATTATTCTTCAATTGGCAGCTCCTGCTTCGTATGCAGGCAGTGATCTATATATATATTCATTCTGAAGTATCTGCTAAATACAGTTTACAAATGCCTGGAACTTTAAAATGTCCACACTACTCATAAAATTTTGAACTACCTGTCTGTTAATTCTTCCCAATGAGAAGTTTCCCCACAATCTTTACACTGCTGCCTGTAGATAATTGTACTTGTGCATTGGTGCTTTGAATAGAAGTTCCAGTGTTTCAGTTCCAGCCATGCCGATCATTTTATATATTCACACAACCACAAGAGACCATTCTACAGAGACATGGGGCTAGGATTTTCCAGCTGCGCTCACCCCAAGGCCGGAAAATCCCAACTGAGGTCAACGGACTTTTGCATGGTCCGCGTTCCGCTCATTGATTTCCTTGGCAGGCGGGAAGGGAAAATTCTGTCCATTCTGTTACAGTTGAATGGTCAGTGGTGAATCAGAAATCACAGCATATTTCAGTTGCTCTACAAACTTGTAGGGGGTTTACAAACAAATAACGGCGTACAATGTTAGGGATCATTATTGCAGTACAAATGCCAGCAATTTGAGGCCCACTATATTTTAAATCAGACCATTATGCAGTAATTGAATCAACTTGTTCCAATTGACACTTTAGATGCTTCTTGCTGTAGCTGTCAGAATCTGTTTTATCCAATAACGTCTGTTGCTCACTGACCGAAACTGCCTGTGCAGCTTGGCTGATCAGAATTCAGAGAAAGGAGAACACATTCAAGAAACTGGAACAAACAAGAGTTGCGGAAAGACACAAGTTGCATGAGGTTACAGGATGTGTATTAATCAGAAAATCCTCACCTGAGCTGGTACATGAACCAAGATGTATGGGCGGAATTTTCCAGCCGTGCTGGTCTAAAAGCTGGAAATTCCCACCTGACTACCAATGGCGTTTCACATTCCCCGCAATCTGCCCTCTAAAATTCCAGTGGCGGGCGGGGTGGGAGAAAGCGCTCCCCCCCACCCCAAACAAGTGTAGCAATGGAGTAGAGGGTTTAAGGTAGAGGTGCGACAGGACACAAATAGAAATGATAAAACCTGAAATGAAATTCACCAGTAAGTAAGCACAGAAAAGTAACTCTCATAGGTACCCAATTAAATAAACCAAATAAACTGGAACTGATACCTCCCGATCATTGAAGAATCAAATGTTACATTCCAGCCGTGGGATTCTGTAAAGAAAATCTGGCCAGATTGGCAGAGATTTTTAATGACATTATCCCAGAGGGTTTATAACTTGAATTCATGTACATCTTGGAACATTTTTTAATGCAATATCAATTCCTATTTCTTTTCAGGCAAAAGGTTAATCTCACAGTGCCAGGAAACTATATCGCCTTGAGTTTTTTTTCCGAAGTAGATTAATTACTTCTTGTAATATGTTTGAATTCATAGAATTACTTCCATATTTAAAGAAAAAATTTATATCCATTACTGACGTATTACAGACACAGAAACAGTATCAAATAACCTTGTACCCAAAGAATGACAGTTAATGCAGCTACAATCAAAAGGGGAACAGTTAAGGAAATAGCAGGTATAATGTTGGAGAGAGTTATCATATTAAAGAATAATATTCAAATGAATAAAATGACAGGAATTATGCAATATCCTTTACAAACAATGGTGCCAATGTTCCTTCAATATGTGCCTGAGCACCTCATAGAATTCTACAGTGCAGAAAGAGGCCCTTCAGCCCATCGAGTGTGCACCAACCAAATCCCACTCACGCCCTACCCCATATATTTTTACCCACTAATCCCTCTAACCTTAGCATGTCAGGACACTAAGAGACAATTTAGCATAGCCAATCAACCTAACAAGCACATTTTTGGACTGTGGGAGGAAACCCACACAGACACGAGGAGAATGTGCAAACTCCACAGAGACAGTGACCCGAGCCAGGAATTGAACCCAAGTCCCTGGAGTTGTGAAGCAGCAGTGCTAACCACTGTGCTACCGTGCCACCCACCTGTTTTTCATTTGCAAAGAAAACCTAAATGGAGGGAAATTCTACTGCTTCACAACATTTTATTACATATGCACTTACTGGGGCTCCGCCAGAGGAAAAGAGATAGTGAAAAAAAGTTTTTTTTTTAAGCTGATTTCCTTCCATCTGGTTATCAGCGACAAGCTCTTTAAAAGCACCCAGGGAAAATGTGAGGTGATGTATTTTTGTACAAATTTACATAGAGCGACAACACGTGATAAAGGTTAAATTTCCCAATTGGGTGGAGGAGCAGAGGGTGTATTTGTATGTAACTTTGAATGTGGTAGCACAGGTAAATAGTATTGTTGATAAAGCATTTTTATTCTGGGCTTTATTAATAGAGGCATAGAGTACAAGATAAAGGAGATTATGCTTAACTTATACAATAAGCTAGTTAGATCTCAGCTGGAATATTGTACCACATGACAGGAAGGATGTGGATGCATTGGAGAGAGTGCCAAAGAGTTTACAAGAATGGTTCTAGGAATAGGAAAGTTCAGTTATAAAGATAGATTGGAGAGTTTGGGATTGTTGTCATTGAAAAGCTGAAGTGTAAGACCAGATTTGTCAGAAGTGTTCAAAATCATAAGAGGTCTGGACAAGAGTAGATAGAATTGTTCCTACTTATAAAAGGATCTATAATGAGTGGGTATGAATTTCAAGTGATTTGCAAATGTAGCAGATGTGGAAAGCCTTTTTCACACAGCAAGTAGTTCGGGCCTGGAACACACTGGCTAGAAATGTGATGGAGGCAAGTTCAAACAAGGCATTCAAGAGGGCATTCACTGATTATTTAAATAGAAACAATGTGCAAGGATAGGAAGAAAAGCAGGAGAACAGCACAAAGTCATGATGTCCACCTGGAAGTCTGATGCAGGCATGATGGGTCGAATGACCTCCTTCAGCACCATAACAATTTTATGATTCAGAAAAGCAGCCATTTCATTTAATTATATAGACTGTTTATTTCCTACACAATTTATTGGGCTGTCCAGCTCACTGAGAGACAATGTACAGTACAACATGCAACACTACAATCAGCAGATTGAAAGAATGGGTCCTTGTTAGCATTTACAAATCACAGCACATTATCCAATATATATAGATTCTGCTTTGGGTAAACATATGTGCAACCCACACTCAACTCCTTTACCAGTCTGAAGCTGTTGAAATGATTGTGATGGAAACAGACATTTCTGTCATTATTTCATATGACTTTAAAATAGTTTCAAAATGACAAGTAATTTCTCTTCAAATTATTCAAAATGGAAGTCAATTTTCCACTTGACTTTTTCATAAAGGATTCAAGTCTATAAATTAGATTTCAAACCTCTCTTTTTCTGCAAAAAAAATTGGTCTGGAGTGAAGTTTAGCATGCACAAAGTAATTCTGTGCTACACATACATCATAGATCATATGGATTAAGTTGAGCTGCAATGCTATTTCTGGTATTGAGCATCGTTCAGTCAGTCTTACTAAGATATCTGTTTAGATCAATGGTAACAATATATTAACTACTACAAACTATACACATAGGTACAATCAAAGCTGAAGCTAGGAGCATGGACATAGCTCTGGCCAACACCACAGTGACTCATAAGGGTGGGTCATGTGTTCTTACATTACTGTGTGGCCAATGCCAAACACAATTCCATGTTAACTCTTTGTGTGCTAGCGCATAATGCTACACCTCTTTTCTTTCTGTCATGTATTTACAAGTTATCCCAGTTTATCTCATGCATTACAGCAGTACTTATGCTCATTAATCTGCTCAGTTCTCTGAGTTCATAGAATCAGGTGGTTTTGAGACTACTCATTCATGTTTTGTCAGAGGTAGGCGCTGTCACGGCAGGTAAACTTGGTTGATTTGGAGATTGTTTTGACAACTAGGTATCTTTCTCAACTACTTTCCACTGTACAGTGGGATGGACCCTTGAGGGGATGATGAGGAGGAGGTTGATCTCATTTCTCCTGATGCTAATCTCCAGGGTGCCAACCGGATGTGACCAGGGTTGGTCATCATCTTTCCAGGTTAGTGCTCTCTCTCTCTCTCAATAAATTCAGATTCAGATCTTGTCCTTTTGTAGTTGTGGCAAGTATCTGATGTGTTACTTACTGCTGTAAACAAAGACTGTTTCTACCTGTAGACTGCTCTCTGCCTTGAATGCTCTGATAATCCTTGGCTACCAGCTCCTTCAGAAATTTCTTCAGCAGGATGGGGATTAGTGTGTGGGGTTTTCTGCTTATTAGACGTTTGTGTGCAATTAATCAGCATCTTCTGGACCAGTAGGTTATAACAGTGCTGTTTGGAAGTATTTCTTAGAGACCTTTCACAGTGTGAACCCTTCTTTTGGCTTTTGTATTTGACTGTGAGCATCTTAGAGAGCTGGTCTGATGGTGGAAGCCAGATCTGATAGCAAATAAGATGAAGTACTCATAGAATCATAGAACCATACAACATAGAAGAGGTCCTTCGGCATATCAAGTCTGCAGGAACTCGTTTGAGAATTATGGGCCAGTATCAGGCACAATCTCAGGGTACGAACATCATTCTCTGTGTTTTAACTGCTGCATCTGTCACTGTTATATACAATAGCTTCACCTCAAAACATTTGCAAAAAAAATCCCCACAATAAGGAATGATTTCCTGCTGAAGATAACTAAATCAGTGCCCAAGCTCTCCCATGAGAGGGGATACAGGTTCCCTTTGGTCCTGATAATAGAGCGCACACACTTGACAATTCACTACTATTTCTTCAGTGGTCCTATCAAAGCCTGACCACCGGATGGTAGATTGGACACACGCCCTGCACTTGGTGATGCACCAGTGTATTCTTTGGAGGATCCTCGGTTAAAAAAGAAGGGTGAGTTTAAGACTGCGGGCAGACAGGAATGAGGATTGTCCTGATGTATGACCATCCAGACTCAAAACATTGGCCCTATTCTCTCTGCACAGGTGCTGTCAGACCTGCTGAGATTTTCCAGCATTTTCTGTTTTTAGTTCAGATTCCAGCATCCATAATATTTTGTATTTAAATAGGAATGAGAGTATTGATCTTCAACGGCGGGGGTTGGGGTTTAAGCATAGGTTAACTGATATGTGCAATCTTCTTGGAGATCCTCTTCACTTGGAGTTGGCAGTTTGCAGCAGTCTATTAATCTATGCTTATTGCTATCTCCATTCACATTGTCTGCACCTTTAGAACATAGAACATGGAAAAACTACAGCACGAACAGGCCTTTCGGCCCACAAGTTGTGCCAATGGTATCCCTACCTACTAGGCTTATCTATAACACTCAATCCTATTAAATCCCATGTACTCACCCAGAAATCTCTTTTAAGAGTTGATTAGCTATAAAGACTGACATTGTAATCAGTATTGAGTAAACTGTGTGCCTTTTTATGCTTTGTTTGTGATCGGAACTCCCCACCCACCTGGCGAAGGGGCAAAGTCCTGAAAGCTAATTGTATTAGAACATAAAACATAGAACATTACAGCGCAGTACAGGCCCTTCGGCCCTCGATGTTGCGCCGGCCAGTGGACCCTCTAACCTAAACTATTCCAATATCATCCATATGCCTATCCACCGAACATTTGAATGCCCCAAAAGTAGGCGAGTCCACAACTGCTGCAGGCAGGGCATTCCATGGTCTCACCACCCTCTGTGTAAAGAACCTGCCTCTGACATCTGTCCTATAACTACCACCTCTTAATTTAAAGTTATGTCCCCTCGTGTTGGTCATCACCATCCAAGGAAAAAGGCTCCCACTATCCACCCTATCCAGTCCTTTGATCATCATATGCCTCAATTAGGTCACCGCATAACCTTCTTCTCTCTAATGAAAATAACCTCAGGTCCCTCAGCCTTTCCTCATAAGGCCTTCCCACCATACCAGGCATCATCCTGGTAAACCTCCTCTGAACCCTTTCCAATGCTTCCACATCTTTCTTATAATGCGGCGACCAGAACTGTACGCAATACTCCAAGTGCGGCCGCACCAGAGTTTTGTACAGTTGTAACATAACCTCATGGCTCCTAAATTCAATCCCTCTGCCAATAAAAGCTAACACACCGTACGCCTTCTTAACAACTTTATCAACCTGGGTGCCAACTTTCAAAGAGCTATGTACTTGTACCCCAAGATCCCTCTGCTCGACAACGCTATTAAGGGGCCTTCCATTAGCCCTATATTTCATATGCCTGTTATTCCTACCAAAGTGAATCACCTCACACTTATCCGTATTGAATTCCATTTCCCACCTCACGGCCCAGCTCTGCAACCTATCTATGTCCCTCTGCAAACTGTAACATCCATCCTCGCTATCTACAATTCCCCCCACTTTGGTATCATCAGCAAATTTACTAATCCAACTCTCTACGCCCTCATCTAGGTCATTTATAAAAATGACAAACAGCAGGGGCCCTAAAACAGATCCTTGAGGTACACCACTTGTAACTGCACTCCAGGTTGAATATTTCCCATCAACCACCACCCTCTGTCTTCTATCAGCTAGCCAATTCCTAATCCAAACTGCTAACTCACCTTCAATCCCATGCATCTGCACTTTCTGCAGTAGCCTACCATGGGGAACCTTAGCAAATGCTTTGCTAAAATCCATATACACTACATCAACTGCCTTACCCTTATCTACCTCTTTGGTCACCTCCTCAAAAAACTCAATAAGGTTAGGCACCAAATAAACCTGTTGGACTTTAACCTGCTGTTGTGAGACTTCTTACTGAGTCTCCAGAATCCGAGAGTCCCAGCCATTGCCAGCAGTGTCTCTCCCACATGCCCCAACATCCGTGGCCATCAAACGCTGTGCTCCTGGATACTGGAAACACACTCGCCCATGGCTCATAGTGTCTCCAGGATGATCTGGACCCTCTCATCCATGAGGACAGACCTCTGAGCCAAAATTTCCACTGCGGTCTCCACCCTCCCAGTGTTGGTTTTACACTGTGTTGGCACCACTTCCTGCAACAGCGCTCTGTTTGATTCCCTTAAACGTCCTTGCAGTCATCCAATTGTTGCTGACAGCCCTTCCATGACTCCCCTGCTTTCATGATGCATCCCCACCGGCCTTGAGAGGAACAAACCCAGAGGCCTAGCAGCTGGCTCAGGAACAGCAGAATCCCGGCCTCCGGCAGACCTCCGTACGCCAGAGTCCTCGGACGTGCCCACCTCCACTCGATGTGCATCAGCGCCTGTGATGTGCTCCCCCGATCATGACCCAGTACAAAAGGTACCAACTGTGGAGTAGTCTCTGTGTTGGTGGGTTGTGTGATCCATGCCGGTGATGCTTTAGCGGTGCTGCCCCCAGAGGATTCCTCAGTGCCTCCCTCCAAGATGTCAACCAGGAGGCCATGGGCAATTTGTTCCAGAGCAGCGGGGGCGGTTGCGACACCCAAAGGGCCGAGTTCCTAGGAATAGAGCTGTAAAAAATAACACACAGTAGCGGGAGGGAGGCAAAACATTCCATGCTGCATTGCACTTATTTAGTGGAGGATCAAGGTTGAGGGTGTGCTTCTGCTCATTTGCGTGCTGTATGCAGATGTGACCATTCGAGATGGCCCATCACCCCCTGCCAGCTCCATGGCACCATGCCGGTTAGCTGCCGCAGGTCAGGCACACCACCACCAGTCTGTGTTATTTCCCGTATTTTGTGGATTTTTTTTCCCTGTGGGAATATAAGGTGGATAGCTAGAATTAATATATTGCAGTGTATGGTGCGCAGTGCGTGTCTTGGGCGTTGTGCTAACAGTATTGGGAAAGCGGTCACCACTGAAAGATGCTCATTGAGGGATGAGGGAAGGAATTAGATTCTGTTCCTGGAGGGAGGGTCACTTGTTGCATGCTCTTCAGGTATCTAAGCAGAGTTGGAGGTCTGTGCCAAGCATGTGCGGGGTTTCCAAGTGGGAAGCTCATTCACCCTTGCTGCTCGAGGAAGGTTGTACATTTTTTTGCAGCACTGCCTGCCAGGGCACAGTATCAGGATCTTGGTATTCATCACTTAGAATATAGAACATAGAAAAACCACAGCACAAACAGACCCTTTGGCCCACAAGTTGTGCCAATCATATCCCTACCTAGTTCACTTACCTATAACCCTCAATCCTATTAAGTTCCAGGTACTCATCCAGAAGTCTCTTAAAAGACCTATCGACTTTGCCTCCAGAACCATCAATGGCAGCCGATTCCACTCACTCACCACCCTCTGAGCGAAAAACGTACCCATGACATCTCTTCTCTACCTACTCCCCATCACCTTAAACCTGTGTTCTCTCATAGCGACCATTTCAGCCCTCGGAGAAAGCCTCTGAGAATCCACCTGATTAATACCTCTCAACATTTTATACACCTCAATCAGGTCACCCTTCTTCCAGCTGCTCCCACAATGCTGTGACAGACGCACTCCTCGGGTTAGGGCTCTGGCCAGGCAACAGACGATGACGCCTCTCCTCCACAGCATCTAGCAGGTGCTCCTGCTCTGCCTCCCAAAACCTCGGAGCGAGTTTATGAACAGCCATCTTTATGGTGAGACTAGCTGTGTGTCTATTCCTGCAGCTCATGAACAGTCTGGCTTATTAGGGGAGTGCAGATACAGTGAATGTAACCAGTCCTGGGCCTGTCGGCAACAAGTACTTGTGAAAGATTTTGCAGGCTGCGTTCAGTTGAGTGTCATTCATCCCTCAGAGCGTTGACTGGTTGCCATTTAATAGGCTGCTGTGTCTGGGAGGGGGTGCCATACTTAGGGGTCCTAATTGATTAGCTGCTGTATCCAGGAGCACTGCAACACTCAAGGCTCCTATTCAAGAGAGAGAATTATCACGAGGTCTGATTATGCATGTTCGCACAACACCAGTTCTCTGCAGAGCAGCAGCGAGGAAAATATTTTCAAGAGATAGGGGGATTGCGTTCTTGCATTATCCAGATCCATGGGAGCAAGAGGTTAGCAGGCAGCCATGTCTATGTATGGGGGGAAACAGGGGGCGGGGAGGTGGATGGGCAGCAATGAGATCAACAATGTCTCTGTGGGGGAGGGGGCTGTGGGAGCTAGCGATGAGGCCAGTGATGTATGTCGTGGGGGGTTGTGGGGGCCAGTGATATGTATGGGGGGTTATGGGGGTCAGTGATGAGTCCAGTGATGTGTGTGGGGTTTGGATGGCAATGATTTGGATGTGGTAGGTCTTTCTGCCATCTCCCAGTGATGTGCGCATGTGCATCCCATTAATCCCACTGATTTCAGGCTCTTTGGCCCCATCTCTGAGCGTTTAATGAGATTCACAACTGGGTCCTCTGCCGTGCACAGTGTGTGGAGGTTTGGATAAGAAGTTAACCTGTCAGATCTATGATGATCTAGAACAGTTTTCCTGCCAATTCAGAACTTTTGGGAGAATCATCCCCGTGATTTCCAGTAAGAATCTGAGATGATCAATGTTATCCTGAGTGATAAGGATAAGGACAGAGTGAACAGCTGCAGAGCAGAGAGAGAGAGCGTAAGCCTTCACTGAGTATTGACGGATTGTATCAATGAGGTTTTTGATGTAACATGGACGGTCCGCCAATACATCTTTCCACTGCTGCAGGAGCAGCTGATCCTTGTGTGTAATGATCTCATCTGCCACAAGGCTGTCAATGAAGCGAGTTCCAAGAAGTTTTCCAACAGTTTGGGCTCATGCATTCTTGAAAGGGAGAAATCCTAGTGAGACTAACATCTCCTGTGAGAAAGAGCTGGGAAATAAACCAGGGGCTAGGATAGATTTTGAATGGATTGCTGATAGAACCATGTAGGTTTCAAACAGCCAGGTAGGTGGAGTTATCACTAAACAGGAGACCTCATCACAGCTGTGACAGCACACAATGAGGAGTGAACACTTTTACCCTCAGGTGCCTGGAAGTGACAGCTAGCAGTGAGTCGCTACTGTTTAAACACACCATGAAGCTGGTCAGCCAAGGCACCCCAATAAAGGTTCCGGCTGAACACATTCGCACCTCCTAAGATCACCTCTTGTCCTCCAGCACAAAAACATCCCTTCTCCAGTTGAGATGCAGAACGTTCCTATATACTGTAGAATAGTTAAAAAAAAATCACTTTCCTCCTTGTTCCCCTCAGAATCCATATCACCTAGGCCCTGCTTTTCAGCAGCCGAATACACCCACCAGATCACACCCATATGACTTCTGGGTGCATTGTGGGAAGCCGCTGAATTAGTTTCCCAGATTACAATGAGCAGTTTTTCATAATTGTCAGGTTCATATCTAATCCGGGCCTATGAGATGGGCCAGGTGAATGGTGATGGGATTGACGCCCATAAGGAATCCTGTTTTAGCCCAGACACCCCATTCCTCGAGATGTTAGAATTCCCATCAGTGGCAAATAGGGCTGCTGAATCCCCCTGTGCTGTTTCACTAACTGGGCAGTAGCATTTACCTTGGACCATAGTTTGCTTTCTCCCTTCAATATGTGCTGCAAATAGATTTTGGATTACTGACCTTTTGGATGGCTCCCTTAAGGGTTAGATCTTCCTTCTCTTTAAGTATATCTGAAAGTGCATCATCCACTTCTACAAATCTTCTAAACCTGATTAGCTAAGATTTCAGACCATTATCATTGCCTTCAACTATCGTTCTCTTGGCTACTATAGACATGTATTAAATTTAGCCTTTTCAAGGATATTATTACTTTTGAGATCTAAATAAATATAGAATGTTTTTAAAACTTAGCCAAATTTTGCAGATGGTTCATTGATTCCTTGTCTAGCTATTATTTCAACAATTATCAGGCCTATTGAATAAAACAGTATGTTAGCTAGTTTAGCTTCTTTATCCAGATCTGAAGCAATTCATCTATCTAAGGAATCTGTTTACACAGAGTCCTAAATTTTGTGATTGATTTGAGCCTTGTATACATTAGAATTGATTGGAAACAGATTTTCAATCCACCGTTAAAATATTTATATTGCAAGTTCAACTTTAAGAGGTTTCCAAAATACAAAGATAGTACCACCATTTCCTTCTTCACAAAGCTTGCTAGCTTTGGGTCCCCACACTAATGGCAGTTGTGATGTCAGTATTTAAATATCTTCCACAGTATTTGCTAGATCAATTGGTGACAGCCTTCTCCAATTTTGCATTATGTTCTCAGGCCTTGGGAACATTGAATCCTGATTCTTGCTGGGTTGTTAAAGCTGTCCACTCATTCAGAATTAATTTTAAATTTATTTTCCTATGTTCAGAATGAGCTCAGCCACCACATGCTCTGGCATCAATTCAGAAATCAGGTTTCTCGGACTGTAATTTAAATAGTTTCCGATTACTCTAATGTTTTTTTCAGGAATTATGTCATCCAGGAATTTCCCTTTATTTTTCACTAGGTGCGCTGACTCTGCACTCATTGGATAATGAAAGTGAACATCCACATAATTAAATTGATTTTTCTATTGCAGTGAGGAATTTAATTTCTACCTTCAGCTTCCAAGCCCTTCTTTAGAGCTTTCCTCCAGCAATTTATTTCTGGTCTTTATTTCTTAGCTTTTCTTCATTTCAGCAAAGTTCTTTGCATTTTTTCATTCAGTTTCCTAAGGTTTTAATGTTCATTTGTGGTCTTGCAAGATTTTGTGTTCCTCTATTCACAGCCACCAGGTTGTAAGGTGTTGAGTATAGTTTGGAGAGTTGTATTAAGGTATTCATCATCTTAGATAGTTCAACAGTATGTACTTATTAACACTAGAGCTATATACATAACTAAAAAACCAAGCTAGGAACTTCCTCCATGCTTTCTACAACACTGAACTTTGCCCAACAGTACTGTAACCCTGAGATGCAAATCATGGGGTGAAATTTACCATCTTGTCCACAACAGAAATAATGCAGGCAAGGGGTGGACCATGAAAAGGTCCATTGACATCAATGGGACATTTTGGCTTTGGGGTGAGTGGGGCCAGAAAATCCCGCCCTGTGTTTTCTTATATCATCATGTGAATGGTATTATATACTCAGTCTCACATTAAGTCTTTATGTGTCAGACCCTTATACTACAAATACCATTGGTTATTTCATATCATGAACCTACTGTTTTTTGTGAGAAAGAAAAACATTTTGTTCACTCTGGTATTTTCACTGAGAGGATGCAAGGGGAAAATTGTAAAAGTGAGAATGTAAAAGAAAAATTGCAAGATGTTTGAAAAATAAAGTGAGAGATGGATGATGAGAACATTCAAAAGGATTGCAAGTGTTTTTTTTATTCATTAGGTGTGGGCAACAGTGATTAGAACCATAGAACAATAGAAAATTTACAGCTCAGAAACAGGTCTTTTGGCCCTTCTTGTATGTGCTGAACCATTTTTTGCCTAGTCCCACTGACCTGCACTTGGACAATAATTCCTCCACACCCCTCTCATCCATGTACCTGTCCAAGTTTTTCTTAAATGTTAAAAGTGACCCCGCATTTACCACTTTATCTGGCAGCGCATTCCACACTCCCACCATTCTCTGCCTGAAGAAGCTCCCCCCACTTTTAAACTTTTCTCCTTTCACCCTTAACCCATGCCCTCTAGTTTTTTTTTTCCCTAGCCTCAGTGGAAAAAGCCTGCTTGCATTCACTCTATCTATACCCAACAAAATCTTATACACCTCGATCAAATCTCCCCTCATTCTTCTATGTTCCAGGGAATGAAGTCCTAACTTATTCAATCTCTCTGTGAAACTCAGCTTCTCAAGACCCAGCAACATCCTTGTGAACCTTCTCTGCACCCTTTCAATCTTACTTACGTCTTTCCTGTAACTAGGTGATGAAAACTCTACATAATATTCTAAATTCAGCCTCACCAATGCCTTATATAATCTTACCATATCACTCCAACTTTTATACTAGGACAGGAATATACCAGGACTATATATTGCCCATCTCTAATTGCCCTTGGGAAGGTGATGGTGAACTGCCTTTTTGAACTGCAGCAGTCTGTGTGATGTAGGTATACCTACAGTGCTGTTAGGAAGAGAGTTCCAGGATTTTGACTCAGCGACAACCGAGGAAAAGATAGTGATATCGGTGCGTATTCAAGGATTATGGATGGAATAATTGAATAATTTTCCATATATATAAACCTAAAAATACAATGAATCGCGGAGACTTACATGAAATTTCTGAGTTTCCCAGAGACACGATATGCTGAATCTACTCGAATGTTATTCCAATCACTCAGTGTCAGGGCACAGGAAAGCTTAAAGGAGTTACAAAAGCTTAGAGACATACTTTATTTTGCTTGTTCTAAAATCATAAAATCCCACCCAAGGTCAATGATCCTTCCTATTGTCTGTCCCTCACTTGCTCCGATTCCTGTGGCGAACAAGTGGTAAAATTCCGATCGAGAAATAATTTCTATAACTACATACTGGAACTGTACCACAGTGAGGACTAACTGCTTTGAGTGAATGCAGAGTGAAGTCCAAAAATTAGTGGGAAGAGAAAATAACAATGAAGAGAGATGGCTGTACAAGTAACATGTGAATTAATTTCACCAGGCAGATAGTAAACTCTCACAGGGAACAGTGATTGGGAAAAGCAGTCCTGGAGGCCCTGATTTAAATACCTTGATCATCAATGGTTGGAAACCCATGACTTTTATAGCAGTACTGTGAGAGTACTTCCTCCTGCTGGGTGTGCCTAATTGGGGAATCAACCCTTATATTTATAGAATCTGACTTTTGCAAACAAATGGGCAACCCCCAAGTAATATCACAATTATAATAGACCCCTTAGATCCTCTATAATGAAGACCAAATATGCTATCTTCGTGCTATCACATTCTAACAAAGATGTTCGCAGATCCACTGAATATTAATTAGATAACATTATCAAATCAATTTACATATTAAAAAGGTTGTAAAATGGAATGAGTATTACCTTTTTCATTCCAGTAATATATTAATTTGCGGTGATTTAGCCTTGCCAACTAATAATTCCAACTATTTTAATGTTTGGGATACAGCAGACCATAAATAATTTCAAATATTTATGAGAATTATAGTGGTAAATCATCCCAACAACTGCAAGAATAATGTTTGACTTCAATTTTCAATTTGATTATGTACTTTTCCAACACTATTTATATTTCATATAGTGCCTGAGCCATTAGCATTTAAAATAGTTCACAAAGGAAGTTGAAAGCTTAGATTACATTGAAATCAAACAATGCCAATATCTCAATCAAAATATATTGATCCCACTTGGAGTTTTTAAATGTTTGATATCCCCGGTTACCCAGTATTAGGGGATTTTGTAAAGGGCACAGAAACAAAATACACAGCATGAGTTCTCCATATCTCGGTGGAGTCTTACACTTGAAAAGAAGGAATAAGATTTAAATTAATTCAGTATGAAATGATGTGTTTGTGGAATTCAACATTGATGGAAGTGAAAATACCAGAGTGAACAAAGCATTTGCACTGCAGGGTGAACACAGGCACTTCTTTGAATTGTGATTCTCTTCCTGATTCAGGGCATTTTGGAAATAAGTGCCTATTATCAGATCTGAACTGACATAGATATATTTTTGGGCTCAGTGATATTAGTTGCTGGTGTCAGCGAACAGAGGTTATTATTTGTGTGGATGTTGACTGAGATTGTCTATATTGATTTGCATGATATTGCAACATTGGAAAGTGTAACTAGATGTTGATGTTTCTCCAAATATTGACTTCTTCAATAATTAGTAGTATAAAGGAACTTAGGCCCAATTTTACCATTTTGATTCTAAGTACTGAATCTGGGCACAATTTAGATCCGCACTTAACATGAAAAGAATTGCAGGTCTGAATTGCACTGTAGACAGGCTTATCACACCCAAAATGTAGCAGCTCTGATTGGAATTTGAACTGCGTATGCACAGTGAGAAAAAAAATGCCCCAATCTGCAAAAAGCGGATAAAGTGGCCCAGGATCAAAAAGCAGGAGTGATGGCCCCCACAGATGACCCCACTCTCACAACATAACTGCCCTCCTTATCCACCCATCCCCAGACCGATCATCACCCCCTGTCCCCTTTCCCCCCACTAATTGCCCATAGAGTGGCAGTAGACCATTGCCCCCTGCGCACCCCCCCCACCAGAGATCCATCTGTCCTCCCCAATCATCCCCCCCAAACCCCAACCAGTGAGCAATTAGGCCTCCCCCACCCCACCAAAGATACATTTTATCCATCTCCCTCCACTTCCCAGAGAATGATTGGGCCTCCCTTCTCCCTTGCCCTTCCCAACTCCCCCACCAGCCAATGATCAGGCCTCCCTTCCCTCCCCCCCACCACCAGAGAATGATCGGGCCTCCTTCTCCCACTGCCAGAGATACATCTGACCCCCTCCTCTGCCCTGCCCCACTCCACCAGAGAATGATCTGTCACGCCTCCCTCTCCCTCCACCTCCGATCGGCATCAGAGAGCCGTTGGAAACTCTAAACTCCCTTTTCAGAAGCTGCAGTGCCCGAAGCATGCATGTTTTGCGCCAAATCTGGACAGAGGAACACGTTGGTAAAGAGGGAAGTGCCGATAAAGTTGAGCTGGCAGTCCTTTAATTCAATTTAAATGCATGCAAATGAATTTAAATCACCATTGCACCTGTTTTGGGCGCAATTCGTTTTGCAGCCATTTTTGGGCCTTGGTAAAGTGGGCATCTGTGTGGATGCGGATCACGTTAATGGTCTCATGCCCAATTTTACCAAGTTGGCACAACGCAATGGTAAAATCGGACTCAGGGACTTGAACTGCTTGTCTGTGGGTTACTCAAAACTGCACAATGCTACAGGGAAGATGTGAACACGCTAGAAAGATACAGAAGAGATTTGTGAGCATGTTGTCTGGAACAGAGGTATCGACCAAAGAAAGCTCATTGGATAGGCTGGAATTATTTTCATTTGATAGAAGAGGCTGAAAGAAAATTTAACTGAGACACATAAAATTATCCAGTGTCTAGATAGAGTGGATAGAAAGGTGTTGTTACAAAACAAAAAATGCAGGAAAATCTCAGCAGGTCTGACTGCATCTGTGGGGAGAGAATAGAGCCGATGTTTCATTTGTCAAAGAATGTTTCAAGTCTAGATGATCCTTCGTTCGAAACATTGGCTCTATTCTCTCTCCACACATATGCAGTCAGATCTGCTGAGATTTTCCAGCATTTTCTGTTTTTGTTTCAGATTCCAGTATCCACAATATTTTGATTTTAATCCTACATTTTGTTGACAGTTAATTCAATAAAAAGGAAGAATGGATTTCAAGATAGAAAAGATTAAAAGGGAGTTGAGGAGTAATTGTTTCACCCAATGGGTAGTGGAGATCAGGAATCCATTGCCTGAAAGAGTGGTAGAGGCAGGGACCCTCATTCCATTTTGAAACATGGTTGAACAGACAATTGTTGTAATCTAAACAGCTACACCTAAAGTCCTGGAAAGTGGAATTAAGCTAGCTAATTATTTCTAAGCTGGCACATATACGATGGGCTAAATAGAGTCCTCTATGCCTTAACCCTTTCTACACTTCTACAATTCAGTCTCTCCGGAGGCATTCTGAGCAAACATATCGAAACATATAAGATGATTAGAGGTTTAGATAGGGTGGACAGTGATAGCCTTTTTCCTAGGATGGAGAAAGCTAGCACGAGGGGACACAGCTTTAAATTAAGGGGTGATAGTTATAGGACGGATATCAGAGGTAGGTTCTTTACCCAAAGGGTGGTTCGGGAGTGGAATGCCCTGCCTGCAGCAGTTGTAGATGCGCCAAGTTTGGTGGCGTTTAAGAGGTTAGTTGATAAGTATATGGAAGAGAAGGGAATGGTTTAGTTTGGAGGGGCATTGCTTTTTATATTGGTCGGTGCAACATCGAAGGCCGAAGAGCCTGTTCTGTGCTGTAATGTTCTATGTTCTACGTAAAGTTTGAGGGAGACAAGACATGGTGGGAGTTTTTAAGTTTGGTTTATTTCATGTAGGTGAATGTTCAGAAATAAAAATAGAAAATGCTAGAAATACTCAGCAGCTCTGGCAGCATCAATGGAGGGAGAAATAGAGTTAATGGGATGAATTTGACAGAGAAGGTATGTTGTTCACCATGTCCCCCCAGCCCTGGTAGAAAAGTTAGTCTTGAAGCTACTGACTCTAAAAAGGGCTGCCCTATAATGATAATACACTGAGGTCAGCCTCAACAAGGTCAGATTTGGACTTCAGCCTATCAAGGGCAGAAGGTCCTGCCCTTAAGGACTACTGGTTGATCAGGATGGGGGAGGAGTAGGAGTATCAGTTTACGGGGCAGGAGTAGACACAAAGAATGGGTACTATCTTGGCAGTTGTAATCCTAATGGGATGAAGGGATCCTCCAAGAAGGTATCCCTCACTTTAGCCACAGTTGGGATAATAGTGGGCTGGTCACTTTACATCTGCTTTTCCATCGTTCTTATCATATTATTGCACCAGAGATAGAAGCCGAAAGGAGAGTTAAGGCCAGTGTTCTTATTTTCCCCATGTTACTAGTGTTTCATTCCAAAAGACCAGGCCATTTCCAAGGGTGCAGTGAGGCTGTAGCAGGCAACCTTTGCTGCAGTTGGCACTGTTAATAGTACCCGACTAGACCTTTGACAACAGCATCAATACCAGACCACCACACATAACTCCTAGTGAGCATCTTGCTCTTAAAGATGCCAGGAAAAGTCTCTGTGTAATTCAGTTGGGAACAACTTTCTCTGCCTGGTATAATAATGACTAGTCATGCTTCCCAGTGTACGATGCCATCCTGACAACTCAATTCATTCTTGTGGGTAAATAATGGTTTCATTTATATGGAAACTGGCTCCTTTACCCATCCTAAAGTTTCTCACCTTAGACAGAAACGAATCTCAGTTGATTCAATTCTTGATTTGCTTCATGGAGATGAGTAAAGTGTCTAAAGAATTTAATGCCAGATGATATCTTGTGGCACTGGAGTACAGGTGATTCTTTTTCGCAAGGTGTGAAATGATGAACATTCATTGACTTCATCAAGAACACGAAAAGGTATTTATTGCCAAGGAAAAACTGTACAGCCAAATCTCCATTCACTGCAGTGGGATGAGAAAATACTGCTGGTGTGAACAGCTGTAACATACCATTCACTATGCTTTCTAACAACATCAATGAATCATCTTTTGTAACTTAAACAATTCACTTATAATTCTTCTGCATTCTATCCTTCTCACAGTCTTCCCATAATCATTATGTCCACCAAAAACTCAAACATCTGTCCAGCATCCTATTTCTTGTGTTCTTTCTCTTTCAGTGCACAGCGAAAGGAATCAAAGATTATTCAATATCACTGGAGTAGTTTTCGCCTGAACTCCTTCAACAGTATACTGCCAGAATAGATTAACCTGTCATATTTTACCATTTTGATTCTAAATGCTGGGCAGACTGTGAGTGTTTCAGGTTCGACTTTTAGACCCAATCTCAGGTGCCCCATATGGACTCTGCTTGGGAAAACGTCAGCAATTCCACATTGGGCTGCAAAAGCCTGTGGGTGGAGTTTAACGTGTCTGAAACCCTGCAACTCCGATCAGCGCTCCAACTGCGCATGTGCAGAAAATAAAGATAAAATGGCCTCCCCTATCATTTTGCTCCTGGGCCAGACAATGCCTTCACCTGGCCCTCACAGACGTTGCCCCACCTCCACACATTATTGATCCTTTCCCCATCCCCTCTACCACCAGACCGACCACAGCCCCCCCCCCCCCCCCCCCAACCCCCCCACCCCCCTACTGATCTCAGACAGAGTGGCAGTGGACTTCACTCCCCTTCACTCATCTCAGGCAGAGTGGCACCGAACCTGCCCTCTGCACCAGCTGATCTCAAGCAGAGAGCCGTCAGACTCACCGGCCAATACCCAACCACCATTGATCTCAAGCAGACAATCATTAGACGCTAGGCACACTTACTGGAGCACCCGAATGAGACTTTTGTGGAGCATGTCTGTTTCACGTTGATTCTAGATTGGCGAATACAATGGTCACGGGGGAAGCACTGGTAAGAATGGGCATACAGCCCATTAATTCAATTTAAGTGTATGCAAATGCATTCAAAATGGCCGTTGTGCCCAGTTCGAGTACAGTCCTGATCATGGCCATTTTCAGGTGATGGTAAAGGGAGAACCAGTGTGGAGAGGGCATCAATCGTGCTACTCGCCTCACACCCAAGTTTCCATGCCTAAAAGTGGGCAGAACTTGATGATAAAATCAGGCCTATAGAGTCATAGAGATTTATAACATGAAAACAGGCCCTTTAGCCCAACTTGTTCATGCTGTCCAGTTTTTACCATTAAGCTAGTCCCAATTGTTCGCATTTGGCCCAAAACCCTCTATACCCATCTTACTCATGCAACTGCTAAATGCTTTCCAAAAGACAAAATTGTGCTCGCCTCTGTTACTGCCTCTGGCAGCTCATTCCAGATACTCACCACCCTCTGAGTGAAAAAATTGTCCCTATGGACACTTTTGTATCTTTCCCCTTTCACCTTAAACCTATGCCCTCTACTTTTAGACTCTCCTACATTTGGGAAAAGATCTTGGCTACCTAAACCATTATAGATACCACCTAATTCTCATTTTCATTGCATTTGTTAATTTATTTTCTTCCCGTCTTTATGATTTAATATCTGTGACTATCCAGTTGTGCACTTACTTGCCATTTACCCAGTGATGGATTATTAGGACAAAATATGGAACAAAATGTGACTAAAAGACAATAGGATGGATTTAAAGCCTTGCCATTAAGCATCACCTATAGGGAGCTCAGAAGAAAAACAGTCTAGCTGGGGAACACATCCTTACAGAACCTGCTCTGATATCCATTTATTGACATCATTAGAATGGAAATCAATTGGATTTTGTTATTGGCATGAGTTGGATTCCATCAAAATTTTCTCTTTGTTCTTCAACTAGATGATACTTAACAGCCTGTAAGGAGGAATAATCACCCCATTGTCACTTCAGTGTTTGGATCAAGGACATTATTCAGGATGACCCAATGAATAAAATGGGATCAATTGTATTTATACTGAGATTGATAGAACGTACAGCATAATAGAAGCACCATGTCTCCATAAATTTGCTTGCTAGAAACTGCAAAAAGATTGTAATATCACAATAACGAAGGTGTTAATTACTTCAAGAATGTGCTAATAGTTGGGGGACACTCTTATATTTCAGCAGATCACACTGCCTAAATCAATTCTAACTGAATCAGTACTGGTAAGTACTGAAGTCAGTACTGAAACCCGTAATTCAAAGCCTCATGTACTGAATGCAAAGATGGGTAACAAGAGAGGAACACCACAGAATTATTAGCAGATTCTACATACTCTAATGTACAAGAAACAAGCCCACAGAAGTTGAGATGTGTTGTTACAGAAACACTGCACAGTAGTGGTAACTATATTTTGTTGCATGGAATCAGTGTCCTTTCAGCGCTGTTTGCAAGTAGGCTTACATTAACATTGCAGGGACAATGCTCGACATTATTTGGTCACACATGTCAACTCAGGGAATCAAACCACAGCTTCGAAAAAACAGAGAGCTCCAAAAAAAACTGGACATGTTGTAAAATAGCTCACTCAACTAAGTTATGAGTATACCCATCATTCCCTCATCTGTGCTACAGAAAGTTGTGGCAAAGTTTGTGGGATTTTTCACAATTTATTGTGCAGAAATTCCAGGTATTGCCCTCTCAGTAGACTTGGTATCATGCTTTGCTATTATCCATTGATAAATCTCATTGTTAAATAGTTTTAAAATTGTGTCTACTGTTGTAGTGTTGAATATCTCTATGGTTGATACCATAGAGGGTGGCGGCGCGGGCTCGTTGGGCCGAAAGGCCTGTTTCCCATGCTGTTTTGTTCTTTGTTCTTTGCACTGCAGTTCAGTCTACTGCTCTTTCCTTTTCCCCCATGCTAGTTGACACTTGCATCCCTTTCCTTCCTTAATCCTCTAGCTATTTTCCTTTCATCCTCCTTTGTTGATGTTGGCACTCTGCTGCTTTATCCATACCAAATTCATAATGGAATGATTCTCCTCTCAATCTCATAAGACAAGGGTTTCTTCTTTTCACCTTGACACACTTCTCCCTTTATACTTTATTACTTCCCTTCACTTCTCCTAAAGAAGGAACATACATTCATACAGCACTTCTCACCATCTAAGGGCATCTTAACAAACTCTGAAACATTTTTGAAGCGTAGTTACTCTTATAACACGGGGAACGCAGCAGTCAATTTGCGCACAACAATATCCCACAAACAGCAGTGTGGTAATGATTAGATAAGCTGTTTTAATGATGTTGGGTTGAGGGATCAATATTGACCAGAACACAGGGGAGATACCCAGTTCATCAACAAGGTAGTATTTTTCTCACACTTGAGAATACAAATGAGTCATTGATGCAATGCCTCACCTGAAAGATCATGGAACACCCCTCTCAGTGCCACACTGAAAAGTTAGTTTAGATTTTATGTTTAAATCTCTGAAGTGGGCTTTGAACCATGTCTTTCTGACTCAGACAGTGAATCTACTGAGTCATGGCTGACATTTCAAACTAATTTCAGCTACACTTAGCAATTCAGTCTGTGAGTCACAAACAGCATTTCATTCTCATAAAATGATCATTGGCCTCAGCTTGTATTGTGCTGTTGTTCCATGGGTTTAATGCCTGCTTTGTACCTTAGTCATTCTTTCCCTTTACTTCCCATAACGATTGAATTCTGTTTTGTTCAAGGGTGTATTCATACTGCCCTACATCTAATTACAGTACAATTATAAGGAGATGACAGTAGGACTTCTTGTGCTATGAACTGGATAACATGTCATTTGCATAGATCATTGTAATTCTCCCTTCATCTTTCTAAAGGCAGAATACAAATAAAATAATCTGATGAGAACTTATATAAATAGTTAAATGTTTTATTCATAAGCAAAGTAGAGAGAATAACAATCCAAGTAGATTCTGTTCACTGACAGCTCTCCTCAATAATAGTCCCTATTGTGAACTGATTTCTGTGTTGTTCTGGAGTCCAGGCCAACATTTATAACATCATTGCAAAAGATTATCTGGCCAACTCTCTCATCAATGTTGTGGGATCTTGCTGTGTGCAAGCTGGCTATCATGTTTCTCTCCATTACAAAAGTGACTGCATTTCCAAATTCCTTTACTGGCTTTGGGCTGTTTTATGACACCCTGAGGTTATGAAAGGCACTCTCTGAAATGAATATCTTTCTACTTGTCGGTGCCAGGGCGCCAGGGGTTCTGGGGGCAGTGCACAGTGGACTGAACGGGAATATGAGTGGAGTGTTAAGGAGAAGGGGAGGCCTGTGTGGGAGCCTGAGGAGGGAGGAGAGCTGACTGAGAAATGTAATGGGGAAGGGGGTCCAGAGAAGGGTTGGGGGGTGGGTTTTTGAGTCAGACCACCTTATGCTTGCAATTGTGGAGGAAGTTTACCTTTTTTGTGAGTAAATGGCAGATGTCCTTCTTTGGTGAGGCATTGTTGGTTCTTCCTTAGTCAATGATGGCGGCAGGGATGGTGCATCATTTCTTTTTTTGGCGGTGGAGGGAGAAGGGACCTCTTTCCGGGCAGCCCCTGCAAAAATGGCACTCCAATCTTGGGGCTGGCTGGTGAGTTCTTTGAAATGACTTCACCTGCATCTTGGGGCAGCACAGTGGTTGGCATTGCTGCCTCACAGCGTCAGGAACTCAGGTTTAATTCCAGTCTCAGGTCACTGTCTGTATCGAGTTTGTAAGTTCTTCCATGTCTACAAGGATTTCCTCCGGGTGCTCTGGTTTCCTCCCACAGTTCAAAGATGTGCAGGTTAGATTGATTGACCGTGTTAAATTAATCCTAAGTATCAGGGGAATTGAGAGGATAAATGTGTGGGGTTACAGGAATAGGGGCTGGGTAGGATTGGGGTCGGTACAGACTTGATTGGCTGAATGGCCTCTTTCTGTACTGGAGGGATTCTATTATTCTATTGTAGAAATTTTCAGCTGGGTGAATTCCACCTGATAGATGTGGCCAGGGGGAATATTTTCAATTTCTCAGTGGCGTGAGCACTTGGCTGGAAAATGGGATAATTTTGTCTGGTATTTGAGAAGTCCAACATTCAGCTCACTGTCTCAGTGCTATAAGTTGTGAATTAAAACCATTCTGGTGACCTGTGTCCAGAAGCATGTCCCCATCTTTGCTAGTGGTATCGAGTAACAACACGGAGGCACAAATTTCAATTTAGACAATCACAATATTTTTGCAGTAAAAGCAAATAATCAGCCAACCACAGCGATTACATTAACTAAAAGCAGTCTCGTATATGTGTGTTTGATGCTTTTCCATCTGTCTGCAGCTTTGACCAGGCCTGGTGCGGAAGCACTCCTTCGCTGGGTGATATTACTTATGCCTCGGTGTCAGATTCAAGCACCATCCAAATAAATGTACATGTATGCTGGAATTCTACCGCCCTGCCTGCCATGGAATCGGAGCAGGTAAGGTGCAATCAATAGAAATGATCATTGACCTCACACAAGAATTTCCAATCTCACTCGAGCCAGGCTGTAAAATACTGCCTGTAGTCTGGTTTGACACTTCAGTACTTAGGAGTGTGTTGCATTGTTGGTGCTGTCATCTTTTGGATGATGCAAAGGTCCTGTCTGCCTTTCAAAAGGATTTCTGGGGACAAAGTTTGACAAAGAGCAGAGGTGTACTCCCTTGGTGTCCGAGTCACTATATATTCCTCAATTGACATCATTAAAATAGTTGATACGGTCATTTCTTGAATGGCTATTTATGGGGTGCTGCTGTGCACATTTCTATTGCTGCGTTTCTGACAATGGCAGCAGCTATTAATCCACAGAAGTACTTTCTTATTGATAAAGTATTGAGCAAGCTGAGGTCATGTCAGCTATAGTCTCAAGATGCAAGATTTTTTTAAGGCCTTATCAAAGTCCGTGGCATCTTCTTGTGGTGGGAGAATTGAAATGTATAGATTTCCGCTGGTTACATCAGCTTATGTAACTAGCAGAATGCTTTGTTTTTGCAATAGATCTATTTGTCCAATTGATCCCCTATCCCATTGCCCTCTCCAAATAGAATTGCTAAATTGCAAGAAAATTGCGTTGGCTTTTTTAAGTGTCAGTCTAATCGCAAGAATTGGAGTTCAGACTTTAAGTGAAATGTTTTAATCCTAGCCTAGTGTATGCCTTGAAAATACTTATACTTGTGTAACATGACTGTTGTAACTTCATAAGACAGAACTGAGGCAGCATGGTGGCACAATGGTTAGCAGTGCTGCCTCATAGCACCAGAAACCCAAATTCGATTCCTTGTTTGGGTCACTGTCTGTGCAGACTCTACATGTTCTCCTTGTGTTTGTGTGGATTTTCTCTGGGTGCTTCATTTTCCTCCCACTGTCTGAAAGTTGTACCCATTAGGCGCATTGGCCATGTGGAATTCTCCCTCAGTATATTCGAGTAGGCATCAGTGATTGGCAACTAGGGGGTTTTCATAGTAACTTCACTGCAATGATGATGTAAGCCTACTTGTGACACTAATAAATAAACTTTCAAAACTTTAAACAAAGGTGTCAGAACAAGAATGAAGCTGGTATGCATGCTTGTGAACAAGGACCTCTTAAGATTGACATAGAACAGCAGTGAAGACTAGCTTTTGAGGACAAATTAGAAGATTCTGGTAACCAGTCAATAGGTTCAAATGTAATGGAGAGGACTAAATAACTGCTTATAAGAAAGGGAGTTATATTTGTATCAGTTGAAGCATAGAAGAGAAATATATAACAGAGAAGGAATTGCCCCTACTAGGGATCAGAAAACTGCAGATGTCTGAGCAGATTATGGAAAGGTGAAGGAGTTAGAAAGGTTTGAGAAGTCAACAAATCTAGTCTGCGTTTTTGCAGGTCCCATTGTCTGTAGCCAATCCGGGAAGCATAACCTCTTAAGCTGTGTTAATTACTGCCTAAACAAAAACAGAAAATGCTGGAAAGTATCAGTAGGCCTGACAACATCTGTTGGGAGAGAATAGAGCCAACGTTTCATGTCTAAATAATCCTTGCTAAATTCTCCTGCTCTGACAAAGGGCCACCTGGACTTGAAATGTTAGCTTTATTCTTCCCCACAGATACTGTCAGACCTGCTGAGATTTTCCAGCATTTTCTGTTTTTGTTTCAGACTCCAGTATCCGTAATATTTTGCTTTTAATTACCGCCTAGATTATTGGGTCATGTGTTATATTTAATAAATCTCTCCACTTTGCTACAATTTGATGGTCTTGACATCAGCTCTTTTAACACATTCCCTTCAGGAGATAGATTAAGTAGAACTCTGGAGTTGGTCAATGGTCACAGGCAGAAAGACTTGACTGTGAGTCAGGCAAGTATGGGAATCCAGGAGGCAGTGATTGAGGAATCTTAATGCTTGACTTTGATCAACAGATATGAAGTGCTTGCAACCTAAGTAAGTTTATTTGTTTGTCATAATAATACTGCAATGAAGTTACTGCGAAATTCCCCAAGTCACCACAGTCCGGCACCGGCAAGTCAATGCACCTAACCAGCACATCTTTCAAACTGTGGGAGGAAACCGGAGCACCTGGAGGAGACCCACACAGATATGGGGGAGAACATGCAAACTCCACACAAATAGTGACCCAAGACAAGAATTGAACCCAGGTCCCTGGCGCTGTGAAGCAGCAGTGCTAACCAATATGCCACCATCTGCCATGGTGTGGGTAAAGGGAAGGACTGCAGAATGAATGAGTAAATTGAACATTGCACTGTGATCTTTCAAGTGAGAGGGGAGTATATTCTAGGGGAGAAGTAGTATTCTCTGTCCTGATGAGAGCTCTGTGATAACCAGGTGAACATCCTTCCAGGGAAGGAAGAAGATGGAGCCAGTCTGTCTTCTACTCAAATTTGTTCAGAAAAACCAGTGTAATCTAAGTGCAGGCCGCTTTTTACTTCTATATCTTTCCCCACAGATGTCTTATACTCTTCATAATCAAAACCAAAAACCAATAGATTAAACTAATGAGGGTGGGTGACAGCTTCTGTTGGGGCGCTGTAACAAAGAAAAAAATCAGCATTTCAAAAGGAAACTTACAAAATCAAACAAAAATATCATCCCTGGGGGTGATGGTATCCCTATGGTCACAGAAAGCCTCAAGCATACCGAGCAGGTGCCTCGTGCTCCCCTCCAAGGCCATCCAGCCAAGAACAGTACTGAGGCAGGCAGTTGGCCCGGGTGACTGATTCTTGTATACCTTTTTACAGTAAAAAAAATCATCAATAAATTCAACAAAGATGACAGGAGTAGGTTTGAGGGGAGGTGGTGGCGTGGGCATAAGGTAGGCAGCAGGCGAGTGAGGTTGGGGGGAGGGGGGTAGTCCCTGGTGACACACTGTCCTGAAAATAACATGTCAAAAGGAAATCTAATTACTCAAGTCAAAATGTCATTGCTGGGGGTGATAATTTACCCCAGCCCCAGCAGTGCCCAGTTGTTGTGGAAGGCCTGAAGCAAGCCAATGGACCTGAAAATTCCCTTTTCAAAGCTACGCATCGCAAATGTAACCTTAGTAGAGGGGCATATAGATGGCAACTTCTTTATCAATGTGCCAAAAGTTTTTCTCAATTAGCATCAGATGCTCTTAATCAATTGAAACGACATTTACAATATTAACACTCCAAGGATATGTTGTCTGTGCAGTGTCAGATTTTGGGATACCTCCTTATGCTTGTAGATGAATTTTGAGAAATGTGGTTGAGTAGTAGAGGTGGGGAGGTAGGTGGAGGAGAATCAAGTTATCCCAGTCCACATTACAATCCTTGAAATAGGTAGAGCTAGGAATAATGTTCTGCTGAGGAGCGTAAAGTTTGCACTCAAATTGAATCTCAGAACATTAGTGGTAAACATCTCCGGATTGTTACCCGAACCAAGTGCAAATCGGGATAGGTCAAGTAGATTTGATAATTAACATTTGGCCCAAAGAGGCGTAGGAAGAAAGAGTTCCTATTCATGGCGTATTCGGACCAGGAAAGGGGATCTGTTTCGTTTGAATAATTTAAAGCAGGCTGAAATCATAAATTGTGGGTTGTAGATAAATCTATAAATCTTTAAAGTAACTGAGCAGTGGGGAGGTGGGGAGTTGGGGAGTGGGATGTGCAGTTCGGGCATTCAATTCAGGTAAAGGGATATTTAGAAGTTTGAAGAGGAAAGGGAAATACAAAATATCACGATGTGGGTAAAAACAGAGTGGGACAGGAAGTGACTTGGAGTCTAACTCTAATTGTGCACGGAACATTTATGTAGAGAATAAGATTAAAGAAATGGAGTTAAAGAGTGTTTCTTTGAATGGGAAGATCACCTGAGAAGGGACAGATGGAATAATGGCTCAAATGGAGATATATAGCTTTGATCTAATCACCATTGGAGAGATATGGTTACAAGCTGATCAAAGTTGGAAAGTAAATATTCCAGTGGACAGAATATTTTGAAAAGACAGATAGAATGGTAAAGCAGGACTATATTTAAGGCTGGGAAAGACAGACTTGTGTCTCTCAGAGAATCAACGGTTATGGAAAATGAGCAGGCAAGTGGAGCTGATGTTCAAAAGCAGCCATGACTGTATTGAATGGAGGATCAGTGTCAATCGGCTCTATTGTCTCTGTCTGCTCCTATCTGTGTGGGCTTAAAGACAACTTTCAGCTCTTAAAAGAAAGCCATGAGCTCTGGAAAATACACCCTCCAATCTCTAAAGATCTTCAACAGAAATGGCCTGCTGCTGAAAGTTCTTTTTCCCCACCCTCCCCACCCCCCTCAACAACTTGTTTTGATCTGTGTGCCTCTCTCTTTTCTCTCAGTCATTCACAAAGGAAGGCTCCCTGTGTTTATAAGTTATTTAAATCACTATCTGTATGGAATTTGCACATTCTCCCGATGTCTGCGTGGATTTGCTCCAGGTGCTCCACTTTCCCCCACAGTTCAAAGATCCATGGGTTTAGGTCGATTGGCTAAATTGCCCCTTAGTGCCAGGATGATTAGCAAGGTAAATGTGGGATTACAGGGATAGAGGTGGGATTGTGGTCAATGCAGACTCGATGGATCAAATAGCTTCCTTCTGCAGAGTAGGGATTCTATGACTTCTTGGAAGTAAAATTTATGGATTTTGTTTTAACCACCTGTTAAATAATCCAGTCTGAATTGCTGCAAGAGGCTGTGTTAAGCTACAGCAGCTTAAGAACACAAAACCAGCTACATGAGGAACTAATTTCAATAAAACGAAATGACATTAAAGATGCTATAAAGTCTGGGTCAAGTGATGGATTTGTGTTAGTTACACCTTATGCAATTAAGGGCCTCTTCAGCTTTAAAGAAATAAACAAAAATATTTGAAGTCAGTAACCTGAACTTAGTATGGCAACTTATGTTTTAATTATGTATTTTAAATTAGGATTTAGTTTACTAAACAGCTTGATTTTTGAACCATATTTGTCGGACAGAAGCAGCTATATTTCAATAACAAATGTTGCTGGAACTTACTGCCAATGTTTGTTCTTAATTGCTCTATTATCGATGAAAAAAGGTTAATTTGTTTTTGTTTACGGCAGTTTGTATTATTAATAAGAGAATATATGTTGTTCGTACAACTGCCCTTGGTTATGCTGTTTATTCACAATGGAATAAAGCTCACAGGGGCTCAAAGGAAATAAGAAAGGGAATTTGTCTCAGCCCTACATGATCCTAGTCACAGAGGTGGTGTGACCCCAGGTAACTTTCACCCTAAGCGAATGAAAAGAAGTGATGTGGACTATTTCCTAATAAAGAACAAGGAACAGTCAGATTTAGAGATAAAAGTCGCAAACTCGTTCTCCATTGACGATGTTCCACCATCGCTCCTGTGACACACATTCATCACTACTTCAAAAAAGGAAGGGGAGAGACATTGCCTGTGTTGGCTGCACTGAGGGAATCCTAGAACTTGGCTGGATATGATGTTATCTTCATCGTTGTTGTCAACTATATATTTCATCTTGCTTAATAAATTCTATTTGGTTTGTAAGCACTGATTGTTTGGACTTTGGTAGATCAAACAGTGCGGGCCCAATGGTTAGAAATTAAGAATTTAGAATCTAGGACTGAAATTTTCCAGTCTCAAAGATCCCGCCTCAGCTGACAGCGAAAATGGAGAATTTGGTGCTCAGCCAAAACTCCATTCACTGCAGCAGGACTGGAGAATCCCAACCGTGATCGAGGTCAGAGAATCCTACCCTACATATATGAATTGAAACGGTTTTATGCCTCAAAACCCTTCAGTAAGGTTAGTTGGAGCACAAATTCAATGTTTATCTTCAAATAGCATCAACGTACTAACAATGCATTGAACCGAAGTGTAATTAGGTTATGTGCTCAGGACTTAATTTTGCTATATGAAACTGCAGCTCATTGACTCTGACTTAACAATGGCATTATTGAGCCAAGTCGACACTATTTAACTGAATAATACAAGAATCAGGATTTCCCCAGCCTGTGGCAATGCCAGTTTGGCACTTTGGCATTGCCCATGTGGCAAACTGGCCCTGCTTATAGGCTTCAAGCTTTATCAAGAGGATGGGATTGGGGGCAATTGGTGGTGGTATGGGGAGGGGGGTACCAGCTGAGACTCTGCACTGGGACTGAAGGGGCAGGAAGGGAGGAAGTCATAGAGTCATAGAGGTTTGCAGCATGGAAACAGGTCCTTTGGCACAACTTGTCTATGCCCTTTTTTAAACCCTAAACTAGTCCCAGTTGCTCGCGTTTCACCCATATCCCTCTATACCCACCTTATCCATGTAACTGTCTAAATGCTTCTTAAAAGGCAAAATTGTACCCACCTCTTCTACTACCTCCGGCAGCTTGTTCCAGACTGTCTATGTGAAAAAATTGCCCCTCTGGACCCTTTTGTATCTCTCCCCTCTCACCTTAAACCTATGCTCTCTGGTTTTAGACCCCCCTACCTTTGGAAAAATATATGGACTACCTAGCTGATCTATGCCCTTCATTACTTTATAAAATCACCCCTAAACCTCCAACACTCAGGAGAAAAAAGTCCCAGTCTATCCAGTCTCTCCTTATAACTTAAACCATCAAGTTCCAGTAACATCCTAGTAAATCTTTTCTGCACTCTTTCTAGTTTAAAAACACCTTTTCTTCAATAAGGTAACCAGAATGATACATAGTGTTCCAACTGCTGCTTCACAAATGTCTTGTACACCTTCAACAAGGCATCCCATCTCCTGTTTCCAGTGTTCTGACCAGTGAAGCCAAGCATGCCAAATGCGTACTTCACCACTCAGTCAACCTGTGACTCCACTTTCAGCTATGAACATGTGCCCCAAGATCTCTTTGTTCTATAGCTCTCCCCAATGGCCTACATTAACTAAGTCCTATCCTGGTTTAGTTTACTAAATGCGACACCTTGCATTTATCTAAATTAAACTTCATCTCCCATTTATCAGCCCACTGGCCCAATTGATTAGGTGACTGGGATGGTGGTGGACAGAGATGGGGGATTGGGGGTTGGTCCGGTGGGGTTTGGAGCTGGGCATTGGGGTGTGAAAAGGGATCAGGGCTCACTTGGGAAGTCCAGGATGCCATCGATCAGAAGAGGGTGGTGGTGTTGGAAGGCCAGCAATCAGGGGAGTTTGCATCGCTGGCCAATGATTGGGAGGCCAGTATTGCAGGGCTACTGCGTATGCACCGGTCTCCGCACTGACAGATCGGCAAATGTGCAGCAGTCTCTCAGGCGGGAATAGGTCCCATCTACCACTTACCGGAGAATGAATCATGTTGAGGTAGTCTGCAACACTTAGAGAGTCAGAGATTTGCTCTGGTAAGCATGCCCAAAAAATGGACGGGAAGTACTCCCATTTCGCCATGCGTTTGGCATTTTGTTTTGGGAGAATCCCAGCCAACATGTATTGGATCTGCACCATTCCTAAGGATCAATTTTAACATAGGGAGCCCTTACCTTTACCAGGTGCATCAGATCAAGAAATCAAACCTTTAGAACAAAAAAAAGGAAAGAGTGATAGAGAGTAAAGTTTGTTTCATCTGTTTCACAGAATAAGTGGAATACGATGAGGTGACCAACATCACAAATATCAAATAAGTGTGAAAGACATTTCAACCTCATATTGGGTCAGCTGTTCATTCGGGACATATCCTTCCCATAACATAATTCACTTCCAGCCAAGTTTCCTTCCCCTACATTATCACTAGATTCAACTGCCTCATACCCTCACAAGCCATCACTCCCCCAGATGTAAAAATTAAATTCAAGATTTATCTCAGACCTTAATCAGAGCCAACTGTGGAGTGATCTATTTAAATGGTAGAAGAGAATTTAGGGGAGGGTGGCACTGACACACAGCAGGACCCTGAAAGCAGGAGAGAGCCCTTCAAGTTTCAGCCCTCCCAAGGATGCCCATCAAGGTCATTATAGACAACAGGGGCAAAGCAAGCAGCAGGCTGCTTCTATCTCCCCTGTGGATAAAGTGACAGAGTTAGAAAGATTAATAAACTCTAGTTGCACAGGTTGGACATGGAGATAATCACTTGTACACAATGTTCACCTCTAAATAAACTCACTAATTGTACCCTTTCTATGATTCCTCCTTCTGATAAGATGTGTATCTTGTAGTCCCAAATTAGGAAATTAGACTCCTGCACCAGAAAAGGTTCTCAGTCCACAGCTTCCTCCACGTGCTTTGTGCAAGGTTTCCAACACCTTGATGGTATCCTTTCTCAGCGACTAAACATATCAGTCATGCCTGTATCCCGAGGGAAATGAGGATGTCTCTTGTGATGTGCAGGATTAGTATCATTCATTTTAGCCATTATCCCTGAATGCTTTCTGCATCATTTAAGTGTGGCTGGTACCCCCCCCCCCCCCAACCCCAAACCCTCCCCACCCCATCCCATTTGCCTTAGCCTCTAGTGCACTGGACCACAAGGATACAGATCACAAAGGATAGCATAAAATCAGGGGACATGAAACAACCCCTGATACGATCTTGCAATTGAGAGCAAGTCAGCTGATATCAGCCAGATTGGAGTCAGACATTCACAGAAGTTCTGTGAGGATCTATGCACTGTTGCCACTGCAAGTCATCATCACCTTCCTGGAATGTAAGGACTATGGGCAACCATTGTCTCCCCATAGTAATCATCACAGGTTCATCACTTTCGTTACTCTCTATTTCTGGTATGTGATTTTGGTCTTCTAATATGAAGATACCAAGTCTTGTTTAATGTCACTCCATTTCCTCATTCTCATGGTAAGTTCTCATGTCTCTGTGTCTAAGAAGAGACTACGTTTTACTGTATCTGCCTTATTGTTTCCTTATAAAAGCTTTTAAAATCCATTTTATATTTCTGCCTAATTTACTCTCATACTCTACTTTTCACTTTTTTCCAACGTTTTGGTCAACTTCTGCTGTTTTTGAAAATATCCCCAATCCTTGGGCTTACTTATATTCTTTACAAGTTAAACCTCTTCTTTTAGTTCCATACTCTCCCCAATTTAAATCAAAAGTGCTGGAAAATCTTAGCAGTGTGGAGAGGGAAATAGAGTGAAATTATTGGCTAGAATTTTATCAACATGTCCAACCCTGAATCAGGGAGAGTAAAGCTTGCAGAATGGCATTCTCTGATGGCCTCTGGTGAGATCTTATGAGCCTCGGGTGGCCAAGGAAGAAAAATTGAGTCCAATATAACTCTTCTTTGGGAATATCCTTAACTTTTTAAATAAGCCACAAATGGATATTTCTTACTGAGTTTGTGTTTCTTGATGGAACATATCTTTGTTGACCATTTTGAATCTTTAGCTTAAATTATCTCCATTGACTATTTACTGTCGTAGCTTTTACCCAATCAACCTTAACCAGCTATTCCCTCATCTTAATAACCTCATTTTAAGTTCAAGATTCTTGTCTTAAACTTGAATACATTGAGCTCAAACTTAACATGAAATTCAATTTTGTTATCATTAATTTTTCTCGGATGCTTTAGTAGGAAACTTATTGTGCGATTACTAATTAACACAAATTTTTGTAACGTTGTCACTGTGTGGCTCCACAATGTATTCTTATAGAAAGTTATCACAAAAGCATTCTGTAAAATCATCTTCAAGGCTACCTTTTCCAATCTGATTCGACCGGTTTCTGTAAAGTTTGAAATCTCCCACAATTATTACATTGCCTTTGTTACAGGTTCCACTTATTTCTTACTTGAGGCTCTGTCCAACAGTGTAATTACTATTCAGGGCAGATAAACTAATACCACCAGCATTTTCTGATCCTCATTATTCTTAACCTCAAACCTAAATTGTTTTTACTGTCTGACTTTCTAAATTAAGATGCTTTTCACATCAGGAAAGCATTACCAGGACTATTCCTTCTCCTTTTCCGTTCAATCTGTCATTTCAAAATATCCTGGAATATTTAATTCCTTTGGTTCCCCTACAATCATGTTCTGTCATAGTGATTTGATCAAATTCCAGCAGTTCAGCCTGAACTGGATATAGATCTTCAGGTTAGGCATGGTGGGACAAAGTTCCACAATGTATTCTTATAGAAAGTTATCACAAAAGCAGTCTATAAACTTATCTTCAAGACTCCCTTTTCCAATCTGATTAGCGGTGGTTTCTATAAAGTTTAAAATCCTGCACAATTATTACCTTGTTTTCAGCTTGCATTGGATGAATCTTGTTGGAAATATGCAGCAATCAACAAACACAAGGGACTATGCCCTTTGTGCAACATTCCAACGAGTTAGGGAGAACATATTCCAAAGCTAATCCAGAGTGGTGGTGTGCTTTGATAACGTCCTGGTCATGCGAGCTTCTGAACAGCAACGCTTGGCAACTTAGAAGAGGTCTTGCAGAGAACACAAGTGGATGTAGAGAGGGAAAAATGAGTTGTTCAAGTGACTGGCAGATCCATGGATGTGCTTGCATGAGGACTTTGCTGAGCCCTTTATGGATTCCATGTTTTTAATCATGATAAATGTGCACTCTAAGTGGCAAAGGTGAGCTCAACTACCTCTCACGCAATGATCAACAAATTACAACAAAATTTCTGCATGCACAGAATACCAAAAGTCTTGGATTCTGATAATCGCACAGCTTTTATCAGAAATGATTTCCAGAATGTTATGCTCCCTAATAATAGGCAACACCACTGAACAGCACCTTATCGCCTATCATCAAATGGATTGTGGAATAGGCAGTGCAAACTTTCCAAAAAGGCATGAAAAATGAACTGGTGGCATCCATTGAGTCCAAACTGGCATGATTTATTTTTGACTATCGGACCGTGCTGCATACTACGACAGGAATTGCCCCAACATACCTGCTGATGGCCTAGTGCCTTAGACAGAGCCTATTGTTCTGAAAACCTGATGGGGAGGGTGGAGTCCTAACAAGAAAATCAAAAATAAAATCATGATTCTGCAAACTCAGAAAGAACATTTAAAATGAGTGATCTGGTTTGTGTAAGGAACTTTGGAGATGATGCCAATTGATTCCTTGGGGCAATCGCTCTTGAGAAAATTTTACGAGACTAAAGTCTGGGGCAAAAATATAAAGAATCCTGGGCCATTTCAGGGGCAGGGAATCCATTTCTGAGCAGATCTCAGTACTGGCCATGAATGTAGCCAGTGCCAGTGTCTGCCCATAACTTGAAGGCAACCCAGTGTTAACCTCTTTGAAAGATGAGGACATGGACTCTGAGATGGAAGCAGAGGAAGTTGGCATCCTGCATGAAGCAAAACCCAAGGAGGAACCCCACATCAATAACTGTGCAACAGTCCCTCTGGAAAATCAGGTTCCCCATTCATTTCACATTGCAGAGCCAGTCCTTCCTTCGATGGACCTCAGGCCGACTACCAAGTGGTGGAAAAGGACCTGCTCATGATACTGGGGGAGGGATGTTGTGACAACCAGAAAGAACATGGGGATTCATCAAAAGACCACCCGCCTCTGCCATGTTCTTCATGGATTGCGAATTTCCTTACTGAACGAGTGGAGGCTTGCTCACTGGGAAGTGAGAAGTGGGGAGGGACTTAAAACATGTTGCTTCAACCCAGACTGATATTCTGTAGGTTGCCAGGTATTGACTTGCCTGCTGTAAACTGCAGGTGCGGCTCTTTCTTGTGTTATCATTGAAGAGTCTTTGGTGGTGGAAGACTGACCTTGGTGGAATTATTACACTTTGGTTCACACATTTTTATTGCTAATCTGCTTTGATTTTATGTCAATTAGCGGATGACTCAGATAATAATCCAGAGATTATCACCTTTGAGATTTTGCTTTTATTGGGTATAGATGCAACCTGCTCAATTTTTCTTCAAGGTTAGCACCTTCATCAAAGAAATCAATCAACTGAACTTTCTCTAAGCAGCTTTTAACACAATTATATCATTTTTTACGTAAGGTTACCAAAATTTGGCACAGTACTGCAGGTATGAAATCCTGTATAGCTGTAGCAACACTATCAAATTTTCACACTGGGTTTGCCTTGCAATAACATCGACATTCCAATGCCCTTCCTAATCATTTCTTGTACCTGCCCACTAACTTTCTATGAATCATATGCAGGGAGAACCAGATCACTCAGTACCAAAAGGTTCTGCAATCTCTCTTCCTTTAAAATACACACTGCTTTTCTATTTTTCTTGCAAAAGTTGGCAAATCCATCAAGTCCCAGTAGCATCCTAGTAAATCTTTTCTGCACTCTTTCTAGTTTAATAATATCCTTTCAATAATAGGGTGAGCAGAATTGCACACAGTATTCCAAGCATGGTCTTACCAATATCTTACACAACTTCAACAAGACATTCCAACTCCTGTATTCAATGTTCTAACGATGAAGCCAAGCATGTTGAATGCCTTCTTCACAAGTCTGTCCAACTTAAAATGAGTAATATTTAATATAAATTCATATCATACATTACATTAGAGCAGTTAGCAATTATTGGGGTAAAACAAAACTAAAAAGCAGAACCTCCTTTTCCCTTTGCATTGACTTTCCACTTGCCCCATGTTCAGCCATTTGCGCTCATTTCCCCGATTACTCAATGCACACAATTATACTGATTCCTGTCTTACCATCATTTACAAAACAGTACAAGACATTTAATTATCCACTCTCACAAGTATTAATGACTGGATAACTTGACGGAAAACATGGGTTGTATAAGAGGTGCAAGATTAGAAATCATTTAAATTATACCTGGTTTCTTTATATTCCACTTTATATTTGGATATGAGTGTGAACTGGATTTGGACCTTATTTGGTAGTATTTGCCCACCAAGTTGGAGTTAATGCATATTGGGGGAGAAGCTGGCTAAGCCTCGAAAAGAACTGTGAGGATCGTGCTACATGATTAACCCACGCCTGATAATTGCGTGGCAGGCAGCATGTTAAATTGGAGCTGCATGCTGTTTTACATGATTTGTGTGTGCAGCCAACGCTCCCCATAATTTTCATGGGCAGGATTTATCAACAGGGGCCAGCTCAATGTCTTTAGAGCTTATCACTGTTGACAGACAGCCTGCAGTCCTTAAAGGCAAAGTGCACGGTGGCTGCAGGAAGTGGTGGGGGCTTTCTTCAAGAAGCAATCTGATGCTTTGAGCAATGATTGAACATGTGAGAGAACATGGACAAAGATTCACAGGCAATACACTGGAAGTCTGGATGAAAGGAAAGCGATGTTTTATATCCACAGAGAGATAGCAAGCCTTCAAAACAAATGGTCAGTGTCAATGGGAATAATTAGCGTCATATTCTATTGCCAAAGGTATTGCTCCAAAAACATGAATGCAATACGGGAAAAAGTTTAATGATCTCACGTGAGTTGTTAAAGGGGAATGAGAGGTCCCCTTGAAGTGGCCTGTCTTAACAGTTACATTAGTTTCATCCATTGCTGAATTCTCTACATTCCCATCATCAACCTGTCAACATTGCACAACCATTCAGTTAATATGATTCACATCTCCCTCAATCACTGAGCCTCACATGCGCAACTTACAACTTGCACATAGTGACAGCTAATAAACTGCCCCATCACCCAAACATATTGCAGGAGAATCACTAAGGTATTTGCCTCTATCTTGCAGGACAGGGTCTTGCACAACAGATGCGGTTCCCCTACCACACCCCTCCCGGGTCAGAAAATGCCTTCCCCTGGCCCCCACAGATATTTCCCCACCCCCTCCAACATTACTGAGCCCCTTATTCCACCACCCCTTGCCACCCAGACTGATAGCCCTTCCCCCCCTTCTCCCTACTGATCTCAAGCACAGAGCTGTCGGATGCTGGACGCATACCTCCTCACTAACTGGATGCCTGATTCCAGTTTGAATTTTATGGAGCATATCTGTTTCACGCTGATTCTAGATAGGCAAACGTGGTGGTAAAGGAGGAAGTGCTGGTAAGGTTGACCATGTAACCCATTAAGTCAATTTAAATGCATGCAAATGCATGTTGGACTTGCTTTGGGCCTTGGTAATGGGGGAACTGGTGCGGAGGAGGGTGCAGATTGCACAACACACCTCACACCTGACTTTACCAAGTTTTTGTGCCCAAAAGCACGTGCATTGTGATGGTTGAATCACACCCATAGAATCTCTACAGTGCAGAAGGAGGCCATTTGGCCCATTAAGTCTGCACCAACAACAATACCACTCTAGGCCTTATACTCACAAACCCACACATTTACCCCACTAACTCCACTAACCTACACATCCCACGAGAGTTTGGGAATTTAGGATGGCCAATCAACCTAAACCCGCACATCTTTGAACTGGGGAGGAAACTGGAGCATCTGAAGGAAACCCACACAGACAGGGGGAGAACATGCAAACTCACACAGACAATGACCTAAGCCGGGAATCAAATCGAGGTCCCTGGAGCTGTGAGGCAGCAGTGCTAACCACTGTACCACCTTGCCGCCCCCAATTCTCTCAGTTTTTTTAAGCAGGCACTGAGTTGTTGGTTCTTTTATTGTTACTAGAGTCATATAATATACTTTATGTTTGTTCTTCATTTGGCCTAACACACTGTTCTGGAGCTTATGACCCTTTTGAATTTTTGGGGGAAGAATGTTTGATAGGTCCATTTTTTTTCTCGCAGGAGAACTTTACTTTTAGCTTAATGAGTTAAAAGCTTTTGGATTCCAGTCTGCAAAACTGTGTGATTCTGGTGCCTCCCTGGTATTGGAAATTTAGCTTTTGGTGATTGCCTGGCTGGTAAATAGTGGCAAGGAGTATCTCTGTCTCTTGAAGTGGCTTACTGGCTAAAAGCTGGATATCAGTATAGATTCTATCTCTACCTTGAGTTATGTTGGGAGCTCCAGGATAGGAAGTCACAATTTCAGATCTCCATGCACAGAACTAAGTTATAGCAGGTTTGCAAAGCTTCAAGATCCAGCATCACATGAGCATACTTATTTTCTGTGCTAAACAGAAACTGGGATGCATGTTTGTAAGAATGCGTGTTCTGTTGGAACAGCATATTTAGCTGCTAATGTTTATACAATATCAAGAATATTTTTCTTGCTTGTAATTGGTAAAAGTTATTGCTAATTTTCGTTCTATGTGTTAACTGTATTCTTTATCAAACTTTGTTTGATAAAAAACTCCCTAGTAGGTCTTCTGAATCATACCTGGAATGAAACATTTTATGCTTACTGATGTCAAACTTCAAAGTGCAAAACTTAAGATCTAGGCTGACTCCATAAACACCTTAGTATTTCTGACCTGAATTATAACATTCTTACTTATTCCTCTACTCTCAGAGAAAAGTGAAGGGGTGCTTTTGTGGAGGGCAATCAAGACAAGGGGATAAACATCAAATATTGAATATGAAGAATTGTAGTAGAGCAGAAGGGCTGTGGAAAGGAACAGAAGTTCCTTGGAGTGCATGTCCACAGACCCCAGAAGATAACAGGGCAAGTACATAAGGTGATTAAGAAGGAAAGTGGCAAAAATAACAGATCATCTAGAACCATATAATAAACTAATATGTGCTAACTAAATAATGGCATAGAGTTCTGGGTCACCATGTTAAAAGAAAAATCTCCCTCTCAATAGAAAAGGTGTAGATGCATACTTTCTTTCACTTTGTTCTGTCAGGGAAAATATACAAAAGTCTGAGGGCATGTACTGACTGACTTAAGAACAGCTTCTTCCTTACTGCCATCAGACTTTCGATAAGACAACATCTGGAATACTATGTGCAGTTTTGGTCTCCACATTTAAGAAAAGATGTACCTTTTGTATGGACCTACTTCATATCAAGCTAATCTTTCGCTACACCCTAGCTATGACTGTAACACTGTATTCTGCACAGTCCTTTCTTTTTCTATGTACGGTATGCTTTGTCTGTATAGCGCTCAAGAAATAATACTTTTCACTGTATACTACTACATGTGGTATCTATGTGAGTAATGAAATAATAAAGCAAATTAAATTAAAATCAAATCAAATTTCAAGGATGTTGCCAGGAATGTAGAATTTTAACTATGAGGAAATAATAGATGGGTTTGTTTTTCTTTAAAACAGAGGAGACCAAGGGAAAACTTAATGAGCAATACAACAAGGGAACAAGACAGAGTGGTCAGGAAAGACTTATTCCTCTTTGCAGAGAGCCCAATGACCCAGGAGATATAGACTTAATTAATAGAAAGATTAGAATGGAGTGGAGGATAAACTTTACTGGTCAGTGCGTAGAACTCACTGCCAAATAGGTGACAAGGGCAAAAATCTTCTTCATATTTAAATAGTATTTAATGTATATTTAAAACACTATAGACTCCAGAGCTACAGACCTCAAAAATGGAGCCCTTCTGTCAGCAGAGGAAGTAAAAGAAGAGAATGAAAATAAAAAGGCACAATCATTCAGTTTTACACAAATAGATACCAGCTCAGACACCGACACTGTGCATATTTTGTAGGCTAGAATAAAAGAGGGATCTTCCCTTGATGATGTGGTGACAGGACAGTGTCTCCACCATACCATAATGAATTATGAAAAAAATTAAAGTTACTTCTTAAAACCTTGAACTGATTTTTAACAGTTAAAACAAAATGGATTTTGATGGTTAGAGGACTTGTCCATTCGATCTTTTCCACCCAGACATAGAGCAAACTATGATTACATCCAGAGGATTCACAAAAGACGTTTGAAATTGATAGCATCCTCAAGCAGACAAATACTATACCATCAACATCCTCCGCCCCTACCCCAGCCCCTCAACAGCTCTCCCACCCTCTGCGGGACTGGGCTAACCAGTTTTAACACAGGGACAGGGAGGCCAGTAACCTCTGAACTACTGCAACCAACCAGGCTAAAAAAGGGTCACCCATGGTTCCTTGAAAGAGAATCAAAGATACTCCTCTCTTCCTCTACCTGATTCGCTTTACTAAGCTACCTGTGAAAGCAACCTCTGACAAATTAACACTGGAAGACATTGCAGCTGCATAGACAACTCTGCAACCTCAAGTCCTTTGCTGCTGACAATACAACAGTCCAACTACAAAACAGGTCTGCAGTGAGCAATAAAGAAAATGAATTTCAGTTATGTTTCTAAGTGTCATTTTATATTCATTTTAAATAAATCTGTGTGTGTGAATGCATGCAACTGTGTGAGTGTGTGCGCATGTATGCATGCAAATGCGTGTATAATTGCATATAGTGTATATGTATACATGTATCTGTGTGTGTGTGTGTGCCTATGCATGTATATGCATGTGTACATGAATCTGTGTATGTTTGTGTCTATGCATGTGTGTGCATGTGTGCATACAACTGTATGTGTGTGTATTTGCATGCAAGTGTGTGTGTGTGTGTACGTGCATGCATGTGTGTAACTTCGGTGACTTTCAGACCAATAGAATGAAATAAACCAACCATATTTTTGAAGTAAAAAGGCTTTGCTGCTGGATAATTTTCAATGGAAGAGAAAATACACACACACAGATATAAAAATACATCGTTCATGGGCGACGTTGGGGAAACACTTTTTAAAGCATCCATAATACTGGGCACAAATACAAAGGAACCAGGTGGAAGAGTGAAAGGTGCCAGTTCATTGGAAGGTGAGGTGAGGCTAACATATCAGTAACAGCTGAAGGAGAGAGACATATAAAAGTCACGGTTGCCTAATAACCAGAGGCAATGCTGTTCTTGCTTTGCTTTGAGGTTGCAGCTGTGACTACAACAATGGCAGATTTTAGTTTTGAAGTGAAAATATGTGAAGTGAAAATATCTCAATCACTGATCCTCAATGAAGATGAGATTGTAGAATTTCTCCATAAGGATCCTTAATAGACAGCTTCCTGCTAAGAGTCCTTCCCCAATCCCCTCCTCCCTTCTCTAGCAGCTTGTCCTACTCTGCATGTGCCTTAGAACATAGAACATAGAACATAGAACAATACAGCACAGAACAGGCCCTTCGGCCTTCGATGTTGTGCCGACCAAAATAAAAAGCAATGCCCCTCCAAACTAAACCATTCCCTTCTCTTCCATATACTTATCAATTAACCTCTTAAACGCCACCAAACTTGGCGCATCTACAACAGCTGCAGGCAGGGCATTCCACTCCCTAATCACTCTTTGAGTAAAGAACCTACCTCTGATATCCGTCCTATAACTCATACCCCTTAATTTAAAGCTGTGTCCCCTCGTGCTAGCTTTCTCCATCCTAGGAAAAAGGCTATCACTGTCCACCCTATCTAAACCTCTAATCATCTTATATGTTTCAATAAGGTCCCCTCTTAGCCGCCTCCTTTCTAACGAAAACAACCTCAAATCCCTCAGCCTCTCTTCATAAGACCTGCCCTCCATACCAGGCAACATCCTGTAAACCTCCTCTGTACCCTCTCCAATGCCTCCACATCTTTCTTATAATGTGGGGACCAGAACTGCACACAATACTCCAAGTGCGGCCGCACTAGAGTTTTGTACAGTTGCAACATGATGCTGCGGCTCCTAAATTCAATCCCCTACCAATAAAAGCTAAGACTCCATATGCCTTCTTAACAACTTTATCCACTTGACTGCATACTTTCAGGGATCTATTGACACATACACCAAGATCCTTCTGTTCCTCAACACTATTAAGAGCCCTACCATTAGCCCTATACTCTACACATTTATTGTTCCTGCCAAAGTGCATTACCTCACACTTTTCCACATTAAACTCCATTTGCCACCTCTCGGCCCAGCTCTGCAACTTGTCCAAGTCCCTCTGCAAACTATAACACCCCTCTTCACTATCTACCACTCCACCGACTTTAGTGTCATCTGCAAATTTACTAATCCATCCTTCAATACCCTCATCCAGATCATTTATAAAAATTACAAACAGCAGGGGCCCCAAAACAGACCCCTGAGGTACACCACTTGTCACCGAACTCCACGATGAATATCTCCCATCAACCACCACCCTCTGTCTTCTATCTGCCAGCCAATTCCTAATCCAATTAGCTAAATCACCCTCTATTCCACACATCTGCATTTTCTGTAGAAGTCTTCCATGGGCCACCTTATCAAACGCCTTACTAAAGTCCATATATACTACATCAACCGCCTTACCCCCATCCACCTCTCTGGTCACTTTCTCAAAAAACTTCATTCTTCATTCTCTGAGTCATTGTCAATTCCAAGAGGGAGCCATCTTAAACATGTTTGGAAGCAAAATGCTTCAAAGTCAGTGTTCAAAACTGTCAAAAAATATTTCAGCATCAGCCACATCACTCAATACAAATTATTCAAACTTTAGACTTGTTTTATACTTGGGATTGCTTGTTGTGTTGTTGCAGAGTGACTTTAAGAGCCTAGTCATGCGTATGACTGGTGGCATCATTGACTGCTTGGCAGATTTTTCTCTGTTTAGAACAAGCCTTTGTAGAATTCACAACTTTGAACCTGCATTGTTGCCTGCACCAAACCTCTTGGCGAAGTTGGGGGCTGGAGGTGAGGGAATGGTGGTGAATCTCTAGCCTGGTCTATGAGGAAACCTGCAGCATTCTGAAAGTCTTCCTGAAGAATATGATGGGAGATGCATACCAAGAGGAAGGAGTAACCACTGCGGATATGGTTTCTGCTTTAAAAAGCAAGGCTGTACTCGCTACAGTTTTGGTGATAAGAAGCTCTTCAATCATTATCATTCAAGTCAGACTTTTTCCCGAAAATTGGGAGACATAGCTTCACTTTGGGGGCACTTGCTTATTGTGTTTTAGCTGTTCTATATCTGTCTTGGGGATAGAGTGGGGTGGTTGTGACGGTCTTTAGTTTCTGATTGATTGACTTATGGTTTGAAATCTATCCAATAGAGGTCAATGCCATCTTACTATCTTTTATCCCTTATTTGCATATCTGCCATTATAAATATCAATACTATTTGTGTGTAGTTTCATAGTATCATAGAATTCCCACAGGGGACTAGGAGACCATTCAACCCATTGAGTCCACATCAACCACAATCCCATCCAAGTCCTATCCCCATAAGCCTATGCATTTGCCCTATCTAGCCCCTCTGACACTAAGGGGCAATTAAGTATAGCCAACCAACCCAACCCGCACATCTTTGGACTGTGGAAGGAAACCAGAGCACCCAGAGGAAGTCTGTGTCGACACGGGGAAAATGTGCAAACTCCACACAGACAGTGAACCTAGCCTGGAATCAAACCCAGGTTCCTGGCGCTTTGAGGCAGCAATGCTAATCACTGTCCCACTATGCTGCCCTTCTCAGTCTTTTGGCTAAATTCAAGTGTGAAATCAGATGTAATGCCCGGTATCAGCTTGGATGGAATAGCTGAAATACTCTGACCTCGCATTGAGCTGGGATTCTCCACTCCCACTGTAATGAATGGAGTTTTGGCTAAATGCCAAATTCTCCCATTCTTCTTGGCAGCAGTGATGGGGTGAATGAGATTGGAGAATTCCTGCTGAAATATTTCTTTTGTAGGGATATGAATTGGATTCAGTTTGCTCTTATGAAGCTGGCAAGGGGATGGATTAAGGGTTTGCCCTGTCGGCTCTGCATATTGGCTTCTGTGGGATAGAACATAGAACATTACAGCACAGAACAGGCCCTTCGGCCTTCGATGTTGTGCCGACCAAAATAAAAAGCAATGCCCCTCCAAACTAAACCATTCCCTTCTCTTCCATATACTTATCAATTAACTCTTAAACGCCACCAAACTTGGCGCATCTACAACAGCTGCAGGCAGGGCATTCCACTCCCTAATCACTCTTTGAGTAAAGAACCTACCTCTGATATCCGTCCTATAACTCATACCCCTTATTTAAAGCTGTGTCCCCTCGTGCTAGCTTTCTCCATCCTAGGAAAAAGGCTATCACTGTCCACCCTACCTAAACCTCTAATCATCTTATATGTTTCGATTAGGTCCCCTCTTAGCCGCCTCCTTTCTAAGGAAAACAACCTCAAATCCCTCAGCCTCTCTTCATAAGACCTGCCCTCCATACCAGGCAACATCCTGGTAAACCTCCTCTGTACCCTCTCCAATGCTCCACATCTTTCTTATAATGTGGGGACCAGAACTGCACACAATACTCCAAGTGCGGCCGCACTAGAGTTTTGTACAGTTGCAACATGATGCTGCGGCTCTAAATTCAATCCCCCTACCAATAAAAGCTAAGACTCCATATGCCTTCTTAACAACTTTATCCACTTGACTGCCTACTTTCAGGGATATATTGACACATACACCAAGATCCTTCTGTTCCTCAACACTATTAAGAGCCCTACCAGTAGCCCTATACTCTACACATTTATTGTTCCTGCCAAAGTGCATTACCTCACACTTTTCCACATTAAACTCCATTTGCCACCTCTCGGCCCAGCTCTGCAACTTGTCCAAGTCACTCTGTAAACTATAACACCCCTCTTCACTATCAACCACTCCACCAACTTTAGTGTCATCTGCAAATTTACTGATCAATCCCTCAATACCCTCATCCAGATCATTTATAAAAATTACAAACAGCAGGGGCCCCAAAACAGACCCCTGAGGCACACCACTCGTCACCGAACTCCACGATGAATATCTCCCATCAACCACCAACCTCTGTCTTCTATCTGCCAGCCAATTCCTAATCCAATTAGCTAAATCACCCTCTATTCCACACATCTGCAGTTTCTGTAGAAGTCTTCCATGGGCCACCTTATCAAACGCCTTACTAAAGTCCATATATACTACATCAACCGCCTTACCCCCATCCACCTCTTTGGTCACTTTCTCAAAAAACTCAATGAGGTTAGTAAGGCATGACCTACCCTTCACGAAACCTGACCTACCCTTCTATTATTCTACTATTCACAATATTCTACTATTGTGAGGTCCATTCATTCCTCACAATAGATAAAGATAACACTGATACATTAAATTTCCTTTATTGAGCAGAATTTATAATTAACAGATAGTTAAAAAGCTAAACTAGAGAGAGAGAGAGAGATACTGGCAAACACCAGTATTGTACTGGCCTTGAAAACACCTTGACCCAAACTGAAAACATAGGGTTGAATGCAGAATTATAAGTTTTCTGTTATCTTGTATTAAAATTATTTGGTGCAGGCTGTCTTTAGATTTCATAAACAATTTGCAGTTGTAGCTATGAAAAGCTTTGTTTTAGCTTAAGGGGAAGCCTGTTTCTGCTGGCATTGTAATTTTAAAGGACACAGTCAGTTTTTCAAGTTAATCCCAGCATGCCTGCTGAGTTTAAAATGTGGTCAAGTTAACTTTAAAAGCTGGGCATTGAAATGTAATTACATAGGCAGAAATATCTTAAAATGAAGTCTTTGCAAAAATGAAGCAAACAAAGCTAAGCATAGAAAGGATCCCTCAGCTTTGTAACTCTGAGGTAGGAATAAAATTTTTAAAAGTCTGAATGTACAAGAGTTTGGACTTTATATAATCATGGGACTTTTGATATCCTGTCCCTTTGGAGGATTTGTTTATTGTGATGAGTGAGACACTTTTTTTAAAAATAGCTGCTGACTGCAAATCAGGACCAATGCTTCTTTACATGAAATGTTATTTTTACTATTTTTGGAACAATGTCACTTGCCCTCATGCAATGAAATGTATTCTGTGTTAAAAAATAATCTGATGACGAATTGAAGGTAAATGTACGTTCAGTTCAAAGTGAATCACTTCAGTTCTGTGTAGTTCCAAAATTGAATGGACAGCCTATAAGAGTGGAAATTGTCACAGGGCTTGCTATCTCTCTAATTGCTGAGACCACCTATAAATAAAACTTGAACCAACATCATTAAAGCCAGCAGATTTCATCTTGGGAGCCTACATCAAAGAAGTAGTGCGTCTAAGGGAATAAATCATAGTCAAAATAGAGGTTAAAAGATAAACTATGGAGCTCCCATTCCATGTTATCCAAGGAAGTTTTACAATTCTCATTGTTTGCTCATGGTTAGAGAGGATTAACATGAATTGGAGTGCTGTGAACAGATTAGTTGATGCTAAAACAGATCTACAGAACATCTTAGAGAGAGACTAGCAGGATAAATATGTGGAGTTATGGGAATAGGGTCTGGCTAGGATTGTTGTCAGTGCAGGCTCAATGAGCAGAATGGCCTCCTTCTGCACTGTAAGGATTCTAAATAGTCATGGATTTGAGGACACAAGATCAAACAGAATGGCCAGCTGAAAAGTCTCAAGGCCACAGCAGTACCCGACACTATGCTCCCAAAGGTAGAATCTGAACTAATCATAGAATCCCTACAGTACAGAAGGAGGCCATTCAGCCCATCAAGTCTGCACCATCTTGATCCCACCCAGTCCTATTCCCGTAAGCTTCATATTTACCATGCTAAACCCCATGGCACTGAGGTTAATTTAAAATGGCCAATCAACCTAACATGCACATCTTTGGACCATGGGGGAAAACTGGAGCACCCAGAGGAAACCCACACAAACACGGGGAGAATGTGCAAACTTCACACAGACAATGAACCAAGGCCGGAATTGAACTCGGGTCCTTGGTGCTGTGACACTGCAATGTTTACCACTGTGCCACTGTGCCGCCCATATCATGAAGATGTACAAGTAATTATGTCACATATCAAAAAAAATCATAGAATCCCTACAGCACAGAAGGAGGCCATTTGGCCTTTTGAGTCTGCACCGACCATAATCCCACACAGGCCCTAATCCCTCAACTACTCATATTTACCCTGCTAATCCCCCAAAACCAGGCTCAATTTATCAGAGCCAATCAACCTAACTAGCACATCTTTGGACTGTGGGAGGAAACTAGAGCACCTGGAAGAAACCCATGCAGACATGAGGAGAATGTGCAAACTCCACACAGACAGTGACTCAAGGTCAGAATTGAATCTGGGTTCCTGGCATTGTGAGGCAGCAGTGCTAATGACTGTGCCACCAAGTGGCTAATAAGATTTGTGGATGCGGGTCCATTAGAACACATCACTACAAGTGCAAATAGATACAAGCAGGTAGATGTCATTTGGATTGTGGAGACGTGGCTGCAAGGATGGCCAGGCTTGGGAATTGGACATCCAGGGATATTCAATATTTCAGAAGGACAGACAAAAACGAAAAGACGATGGAGTTACATTACTGATTGAAGAGGAAATTCATGCAATGGTGAGGAAAGATATTGGCTGAGATTCTCCCAAAACAGAAGTTTTTAACATATGAAAAAATGGGAGTAATTCCTGCTCTATTTTTAGCATACTTACTGAGCATTACATAATGCTTCAGTGGAATTCAATCTGAGAGTAGGGATGATTTCCCACCCAAAAGGCTGGCAGTATAGTGCTGAACAGGCCATTGTGCATTTGCTTGATCTGTCAGCACAGAGATCAGTGAATGTGCAGTGCCCCCCTACTGCCCCACCACCCCCAAAGTTGATCTCCTGATTACTGGCCAGCCCTCCAACCCTCCCTGATTACTGACCTTCTGACCACGCACCCCCCCCCACTTCCATTGTTGGTCTTCCAGATGTCCCCTGGACAACCCTGATAACATCTCCCCCCACACTCCCTGGCTGCCATTGCTAGCCAGTCTCAATCGCCCCTGAGAGCCCTGACTGTGACCGCACCCCTCCTCCCCCAGTGATCAGCACCAACCCCTCTGATTTCCCCGCTACCCAAACACTGATAGCCAGCCTCGACAACCCTCTCTCCCTCCTTCTCTCAGTGATCCCGATTGCAGAGTAGTAGCGGATCATCACATCTCCCCTCTCCCCCCCCACCAATGGGACCCCCCTAGGCATCATCCCCTCTCCAATCTCTGGTCCCAGTCCCTTGCACTGCCCAATGCCCAGTATGTAATACCCAAGATGCCCAATGGCCAGTGCCAGTTTGCTCCTTAGATAGTGCCATGATGCAAGGCTAGCACTGCCCAATGGGTATCCTCTTAACCCTAATCTCTTTGGGGAGCCTCTGTGACCTCTGTTTCCTCCAGCAAGGTCAGGCGCCTGTTCCCCATTAGTGGGTAGCAGTCATAAGCTCTGCTGGAGGAAACCACTCCTAGCGAGGGAGAAACCCAGGCCCAGGGTCTTCAGTAGTATTAAGTTCAAGGAAGAAGTATACAAATTGCCTGAGTAGACCTGAGGAATGAAAGAGATGATGAGGGTCAGCAGTGGAATTTGCTACCACAGGAAGACAAAAACATTGTATGTTTTCAAGAAGGAATGAGAAATAGCACTTTGGATGAAGGATATCAAAGCATATGGGGACAAAGTGGGGTCAGGCTGTTGAGTTGAATGAACAGCCATGATCATAATGAGTGGTGGAGCAGGTTTGAAGGGCTGAATGGCCTACTTCTATTCTTATTTTCTATGTAATGAAGCAGGATTTGACTGTATGCATTTGCACAAACTTCAGAGCAACCGTCAGTCCAGTTTTGTGTGTGGCCCAGTACCCACTACTTTGGATTGAGGATTTGTTTGCTCGTCTAACTGGTCTAGGTGGGTGTTCAGCGAAATCAACCTATCGCAGGCCTGTCTGCAAATGAATGTCACAGCTGAATCTCAATACCTGCTCACCAATATAACACATAAAGGCCTATTCTGCTGTAAGAGATTACTTCTTGGATAACATCAGGACATTCCAATGAGATCAAGTACAGTCAGTCAGAGAACTATGCAATGTTGATATATTGTCCTGCTTGTCTTCGCCTTGCTGTTCAAGAACCACCCAATAATGTTTCCAATATCTTCTATTTTTCACAAAAATGTCCCAGTGAGTGTAGTTCAGGTTAAATAACAGCCCAGAAAATGATCCCGTGAAGTGGACAATACTGGAAATGGTGTTAAAAGAAAGGAATTAAAAATAATAGGGGGAATTTGCCAGTCGTACCCTCCACTGAAATCATAGCAGGCAGGAGTGGAGGTTGGTGGCAGACCATGGAAAAGTCCATTGGCCTTGGCCAGAATTTTCTGATTTTGGGGCAAGCAGGGCTGGAAAATCTCACCCCATACGTTTCCAGAAAACTTAAGTTAAAGGGAGTAAAGAATGGATGTGTGTTGTGTAGAATGAGGGATAATAATCCCTCTAGACTTGCGACAAACAATTATTGAAATAATTACTCGAAAGACACTCAGGTGTATTTCAAATGAATGAACTTGGGAGGAGCTACTTCCGGTGGAATGGACTAGATGCCGAGATTGAGAAAAAAGTTGGATTATGACAATCGTTTACACAATGTCATTCTCCCCATTACATCCATCCGTGAGAGTGGACTAAAATGCATAGGCAATGTCTACACATTATCTTTGCTGATCCATGTTTGTCCTTGGTGATATGCTTTGATGACTATGACAAAGCCACACTACACTGCTACTACTGCTACACTACAACCAAAACTCCAAATACCCGTCCAAATGCATAAGCAAAACTGATCAGCAACTGATCTTGGACAACAATTTTGAACATTAAAATGTAAGAACATAAGAAATAAGCAGTAATAGGCCATTTAGTCCTTCAAGTTTGCTCTATCATTTAACGTGATCAGGGCATAGTCCAATTTCAACCCAATTAAATCAGTTTCTGAATAAATATTTAGATACTGAAACACACAAAGAAATAAAGATTTATAAAGCATGTAGCAGTACTAACTTCAGCGCTAAATGTTACCTGCCATTTGGACAGTTGGTCCTTTTTTACAGTTGAGATGTTAGGTGTTTGAACAAAAGAAACTGCATGTTGTAGTAATACTTTCTGGTAAAAGAAATGCAGGCTGGAATTTTACATTCCAGCCCGCTGCAGGAATCGGAACGGGCGTGGGATGGACCATGGATTTTATGGTTTTGTAACAAATGAGGCCATAAAATCCCAGCCATACTGTCTAAGCTTTGTGTCTTGCACTGGTCAGGATAGATTGCAAGATTATAAACAGTAAAGGAAACGACAATTTATATTGCATGAGAAGAGAGTGCTAACTGGCTGACAAGTGGACTCTAACTGGTACAAGCATTGCCAAGGAGAATGCAGCAGGGAACTATCAATTGGAAAGCGATTGCTCAAATTCAAGCCAGGCAGAGCTTGATTCTGATTAGTCAAGGTCGTTTCCTGAGGAATAAACCAGGAATGACTGTCCCCTTCACTTTTGTTAAGTTGAAAAGATGCGATATACTGTCATGCTCCTTCGGCCTGCGAAAGCTCGGACCCCATATGTGAAAATTTATGGCTTCTAGCTAAGTGACCCATTCTGAAAGCCCAACTGATAACCTTAAACTAGTTTTCAGTGTAATTCTTAGCGCAATCAGGATTGTTCAGCAAGTGTTGTCCAATCACAAAATCATAGCTAATGTTGGACACTATGTTCTGGGTTTTGCAAGTACAGGCTGGTTTGCCACAGCCAATACTTAGCCAGTTGCAAACATCTGAAGGTACATGCTGTTTGATATGATCCACCAGTCATTGGGACATATACCTTAGTAAAGCAGGATCAATAATGTTTAAGAAAATATGTATTTTCATGCATAAACTACTGGAGCTTTGTGTTATGATCCAAAATAGCAGCAAGCCCCTGGAGTTTGTTACTGTCTGTAGCACATACTCCACATGTATTATTCCCTTTATAGTGTAAAGCCCCACAAAATGCTGCAGAGTGCAAATCTTAACAGAATCATCAGCAGCAAATTCTCCACCACGTGTTAAGATATTTCTTGACTCAGATAGCGTTGAGGCACTTCTGATCCTTCACGTTTATGACGCATGACAGAATAGGAAGTATTCTAAAAATGTAACTACTGAAGAAACACTTATTTACTCATTGCAAAAAGTGATTCATATAAAAAATACAGAACTCAATACATTTGTTTCGAAGGAGGAAGGTTGAAACTAATGTGTACCATTGGTAGCACAAAGTATGAGAGAAGAATTAGTTTGGTCCCAATATGAGGCAATCTTTGAAACATAACTAAAGATTTTTTTTGTTCCTCATTTCATGTGCCATTTGAAAGGTGTTGAAATGCATCACCAGTATGTTATTCTGTCCTCATCCTGTTTGTTCTTGTGACCATAATTCTCACCTTTGAATTGCTTTGTGTCATTGCTGAATGTTTGCAGCCTGTTGTTCTATCTGCATTCGCTCTTCTGATTTGTATCTACAGTCCCTGCCCTCCTATTGGTGGTATTAATGTCAATCACAAACTTGAACTTTTGTTCCTGGAACAACACCATTTGCAACTTTTCTTCTTCACCTTCAAAAAATTCCTCACACCATACTTTCAATCACCAGCCTTTAACTCTTCCCCCATTGCCTATTGAGTGCTTGTTTATTCAAGGTGCTCCTTGATAATTTTATGAAAAACCTTGGGAGATTTTGATGAAGGCTTTCCTGGGGCCAGGCATACAGAATTTGTTTTTCTCAAGAGCAAGTTTGGTTGGGAATAAAGGCTGGCCTTTCTAGCTGTGCACATAAACTGAAACAAATTTCAAAAATTGTGAAAAGCAAAGAAGGGGAGGAATTTTCAACTGTGTAGAAGAGACGTTAATTGACCGGTATGATTTAATTACAATAAAGAAAAGAGCAATGTTGCATCTGGTTCTAAGCTATGATATGAGACAAATGGAACATGTTCAACTGAGGGAGCATTTGGAGAACAGTGATCACAATATCATTAGCTTTTGAACAGTTATGAGAAAGGATGGCTAGCATGTGCTGAAGAGCAATGTTGATTGTTATAGGTTCAGTGCCTATACTGGCAGAGATTGTTCTTAGGCCATGCCTCATTACCCTGCCACCTAATGATATCATGACGTAAGTTTTGGGAAAAAGGAATGCTATCTAGAGAGACAGAAAGAGAGAGAGAAGAAAAATTGAAAAAAACAAGGAATTAGCAAGCAATGAGAACTATGTAAAAACATAAGATGCGAGAGTTTATGGCCTTGCTCATCCCAAAACCATAAAATCTCATCCAAGATCAATGGACTTTTCCATTGTCTGTCCCTTGCCCACTCTGATTCCCATGGTGGGCAGAATGTAAAATTCTAGTAAAGAAGTGTGTAACTGCAGGAAGATGAATTTCAGGGTGTTTAAAAGGGATTTAAATCAAAGATTCATAGATGAAACAATGAAAGACCTTCAAGAATTAAATTTTTCAGATACTTAACAGACAAATTCCCAAGTGAGAAAAGAAAGGCAATCCAATTCCTTGTTGGCTAAAGTTATAACAGTCAAAAACTGGACTTGTTGGTATCTATTTTCTGGGCGATTAGAGCTCCAAAATGGCCTCTTCTGCATGTGTGCATGCTTTTGGGCCAAATTGTGGTGACATCACATTGGTACAAGCATTAACATCCTTGTGTGAATGTTCACTGGGCTGGGTGCATGTAGAGCAACAGATTGTGGGAATTCAACCAGCTTGAATCAATGCTCTGTCTTAACATTGTTCAATAAATGACCAACAGGGAAAAAGACCTTACAGCAGTGCTATTTAAAAAGATATTCAATCCTATTTTCAAGTTAGCTGCTGATCAATCTCTTCCAACTGTTGCTATGATTCCATTAGTTTTTGGAGCTCTTTGTACTGGTTTCAAGTTGTTGAAATCTAAAGACAGTGTTGTAGTTGACTTCACGGCTTCTGTGCACGTCTGTTTGCCGCCCTCTCCCCAAGTGCACAGATGGAGTTGGCCACCATTTCCATGCTGGTAAAAGTTTACTCTGCACAAAGTCTTTCCCAGTAAGAAGTCTCACAACACCAGGTTAAAGTCCAACCAGTTTATTTGATAGTATTCCCACAATCTTGCGGAAATGCTGTTCCTTCGTCAGGTGTGTAGGAGTTTCTGATCAGAACCAGGGCATATAAAGGCACACACAGTTTATAGGTTACTGATTAGAATACGAGTCTTTACAGCTAACCTGCTATTCAAGTCTTAAGGACGCAGACAATGTGAGTGGAGATAGCATTAGCAAAGGCCACAGAGAGGTGTATTGTCTCCAGGCAGAACAGTAAGTGAGATTTTGCAAGCACAGGCAAGTCATGGGGGTTACAGATAGTGCGACAGGAACCCAAGATCCTAATTGAGGCCATCCTCATGTGTATAGAATTTGGCTATCGAAAGTCTTTCTGCCAGACTTCTTAATGCACCAAGCATTTTGATGGGTCTATCCATCAAGGCTTATTCAGTGAGCTGATCCTCTGGCATGCTCATTTGTAAATTTGCCATTTGGTGAGTTGTAACCTGCTCTATCTGTATCCTCTGTTCTGTGTACAGCCAACCAACACCTTGTGTCTCCTCATATACAGATTCCATCTCTAGGCTCTTATCTAATTACGTGTGAAGTGCCAATATCTGAATAGGTGACTGTAAATGTGAACTCAAGTGTCAGGATCGTGTCCTCATTGTCACTCCATTACTGGTGTTCCTCCACTGTCCGGCTGGTTGCATCTCTCAGGTATCTGAGTTGAAAAAGGTGAAAATTTAAGATTATGGTGCGGGCTTGGAGGATAGTAGAAGATTCATGGTTGCACCACCTAAATCACACAAGAGAGTTTGAAATGAGATGGGAGTGGATTTGAGAAGCAGGATTAGGGAAGAGTGTACCTTCAGCAGTTTCAGACCTACTCTTGGCAACGACTTCAGTGATGGACATTCCAATAATGGCCACCACTGTCTCTTCCATGAGGATTGGGACGTGCAGGCATATCTAGCATGACCCTACACACACCGGATATTCTTTCTCCCACCTTCTTCAGTCAGGAAAAAGATGCAGAATTCTGAGATCACATAATAACCCATTCAAGAAAAGCTTCTTCCCTGCTGCCATCAGACTTTTGAAGGGTTCTACCATACATTAAGCTGATCTTTCAGTGCACCCTAGCTATGACAGTAATGCTAAATTCTACACCCTCCCCTTTCCTTCTCCCTATGTACTTTATGGAAGGTATGTTTTACTTGTATAGCATACAAGATACAATATTTGTCACTGTACCCCAATACTTGTGACAATAATAAATCAAATCAAAAAATCCACTTATTTTGCAAGAGTGAGGGAAGTGTGTTGGTGAGCATGGTGCAAGAGATGTGGCTGCTTTGGTTGAATAGCTAGCAGTATGTACAAACTGTGAGATGTGGAAGAAGAAGAGGTAAGGTTGTGAGAGCAATGCAATACATATTAATGGGCTGTGGGTAGATGAGAGATGGAGTTGTGATGTCTTGCACCGCAGTTCTACCACCCTGCCCATCACAGAATCAGAGTGGGCAAGGGGCAGGCAATGGAAACATCCATTGATCTTAAGTGGGATTTTCCGGTCTTGAGTCAAGCGAGGCCACAGAATCCTGTCCTTGGTACCTGAAGCTGGTATACAGCTCGCATGATATAGCATTTGTAGATCCATGCACTGAATTTGATGATTTGTGTGTAGTCATTTAATGTCTTGCAGCATTCTATCCGAGTTCTTTGACCTTGGCTCCTGGCATTGATAATTTCATATTCTTTCATGGGATATGGTTATCACTGGTTGGGCCAGCATTTATTGTCCATGCTTATTGTCCTCAAACTGTGTATCTTGCTAGATCATTTTGAAGGGCGTTTTAAGAGTCAACCACTTTGCTATGGGTTTGGAGCCATATCTAGTAATTGTGGGGTTTCTATGTTTGATTGATTTCATTTATGATTGTCATGTGTATTAGTATACAATGAAAAGTATTGTTTCTTGCACGGTATACGGACAAAGCACATTGTTCATAGAGAAGAAAATGAAAGAGTGCAGAAGATGGCAGCAGGAAAGAAGCTGTTCTGGAGTCAGTTGGTACGGCACCTCAGATGTTTGTATTTTTTTCCGACAGAAGGTGGAAGAGAGAATGTTCAGGGTGCATGGGCTCCTTAATTATGCTAGTAATTATGCTGGCTGCTTTGCCGAGGCAGCAGGAGGTGTAGACAGAGTCAATGGATGGGAGACTGGTTTGTGTGTTGGATTGGGCTACATTCACAGCCTTTTGTAGTTTCTTGCAGTCTTGAGCAGAACAGGAGCCATACAAAGTTGTGATAAAATTAGAAAGAGTGCTTTCAATTGTGCATCTGTAAAAGTTGGCGAGGGTCGTAGCTGGCATGCCAAATTTCCTTAGTCTTCTGAGAAAATAGAGGTATTACATAGAACATAGAACACTACAGCACAAACAGGCCCTTCGGCCCACAAGTTGTGCCGAACACATCAAAACCTACCCAGCCATAGACCTATCTATAACCCCCAATCCCATTGGATCACATATACTCATCCAGAAGTCTTTTAAAAGACCCCAGCGAGTTCGCCTCGACCACCACCGACGGCAGCCGATTCCATTCACTCACCACCCTCTGAGTGAAAAACTTTCCCCCAGCATCCCCTCTGTACTTGCTTCCCTGCACCTTAAATCTGTGCCCTCTCGTCACGACCATTTCAGCCCTGGGAAATAGTCTCGAGAGTCCACCCTATCTATTCCTCTCAACATCTTGTAAACCTCTATCAGGTCGCCTCTCAACCTTCGTCTCTCCAGGGAGAACAGTCCCAGCTCCCTCAACCTGTCTTCAAAAGGCATGCCTCCCAATCCAGGCAACATCCTTGTAAATCTCCTCGGCACCCTTTCAATAGCTTCCACGTCCTTCCTATAGTGAGGCGACCAGAACTGCGCACAGTACTCCAAGTGTGGTCTGACAAGGGTCCTATAAAGCTGCAGCATTACCTCCTGACTCCTGAAATCAATCCCTCGATGAATGAAGGCCAGTACACCATAAGCTTTCTTAACCATATCCTCCACCTGGGAGGCCGATTTGAAAGTCTTATGGACCCGGACCCCAAGATCCCTCTGCTCTTCCACACAGCTAAGACTCCTACCTTTGATAGTGTACTCATTCATCCCGTTGGATCTGCCAAAATGGACCACAACACATTTATCCGCGTTGAATTCCATCTGCCACTTCTCCGCCCAGTCTTGCATCCTGTCGATGTCATGCTGCAACTTCTGACATCCCTCCAGACCATCCACAACACCACCGACCTTCGTGTCATCGGCGAACTTACTCACCCATCCCTCCACTTCCTCATCCAGGTCATTTATGAAAATGACAAACAGCAAGGTCCTAGAACAGATCCCTGGGGCACTCCACTGGTGACCGACCTCCATGCAGAAAAAGAGCCATCTACAACCACCCTCTGCCTTCTGCAGGCAAGCCAGTTCTGGATCCACAAGGCCAAAGCCCCTTGGATCCCATGCCTCTCACCTTCTCAAGAAGTCTTGCATGGGGGACCTTATCAAACGCCTTGCTGAAATCCATGTAAACCACGTCCACTGCTCTTCCTTCGTCAATGTGTTCAGTCACATTTTCGAAGAACTCAATTAAGCTCGTAAGGCACGACCTGCCTTTCACAAAACCATGTTGACTATTTCTAATCAACCTGAACTTCTCCAAATGCTCGTAAATCTTGTCCCTCAGAAGCCTCTCCATCAGCTTACCAACCACTGAGGTCAGACTCACCGGTCGGTAATTTCCAGGACTATCCCTGTTCCCTTTCTTGAAAATAGGGACCACATCCGCAATCCTCCAATCCTCCGGAACCTCTCCCGTCTCCATCGACGAAGCAAAGATCATCGCCAGGGGCTCTGCAATGACATCCCTCACCTCCCACAATAACCTGGGGTACATCCCATCTGGTCCCGGAGACTTGTCTATCTTGATAGCATTTAAAAGTTCTAACACATCCGCTTCCTTAATATCTACATAATCTTTTCAGTCTGCCGCAAACTTGTAGTGCATCCTCCCAGATCACTTTCCACCGTGAATACTGAGGCAAAGTACTCATTAAGCACCTCTGCCATTTCTTCCAGTTCCATACAGACTTTTCCCCCTTCACCTTTTATAGGTCCTATCCCTTCTCTTCTCATCCTGTTACTTTTCACATATTTGTAGAAGGCCTTGGGATTCTCCTTAATCCTACCAGCCAAGGCCTTCTCATGACCCCTTCTGGCTCTCCTAATTTCCTTTTTAAGCTCTCTTCTATAAGCCTTATACTTCTCTAGATCCCCAACATCTCCGAGCTCTTTGAACCTTTTATACACCTTTCTTTTCTTCCTGACTATGTTCACCACAGCCTTCGTGCACCACGGTTCCCGCGTCCTACCAAAACCTCCTTGTCTCACCGGAACGTTTTCGTGCAAAGCTCCAGACAAGCATTCCTTGAATATCTGCCACCTTCCTTCTGTGCTTTTCCCTAAGAACACCTCCTTCCAGTTTATTCGCCCCAACATGAGGTATTGTCCTCATTTCCTTGGGAGTTTCCTCTGGGTGCCCTGATTTCCTCCCACAATCCAAAGATGTGCAGGTTAGGTAAGATTGGCCATGATTAATGCAGAGGGTTATGGGTATCTGGTGGAGGAGTGGGCTCTCTGCTCTTTTGGAAAGTCAGTGCAGACTCTATGAGCCGATTGGTCGCTAACTACACTGCAGGAATTCTATAATAGTTTCCTCCTTAAAAGACAATAGTTGTTTTTTATGACAATTGATCATGGTTTTATGGTCATCATTAGATACCTAACTCCAGATTATTTTATTGAATTCACATTACACCAGCAACCTTGGTGGGAGTCGAATCTGGGTCTTCAGAGAATGACCTTGGGTTTTCTGGATTACTCGTTCAGTGACAATACTTCTGACTGTTCATTTGGAGGGTCTCCTTCTCCACGATAGATGCAGAGCATTTGCACAACCAAATTTTCATTACAACTTCTAAAATATTTTGGGGCCTGCTTTCTCTCCTGTTGTACAACTCTTCACTTATTTGCAAGCTATATTCTCTTTAACAATCACTCACAGCAACCATGGGATTCCACTTTAAGAGGTAAAGGTCATCTTTAAGCCATGCAGGCTAGCTTTAATCAATACTCATTATTCACAATATTGCTGTTTCCTACTGTGTCTATCCAATGAACAGCACAGTTTGCATTGCCTGGACCAAGATATCATGGAAATGTGCAGGAGCTTGGATCATATTGTGGATTCTCGGTTACTGCAGAAAGTAAAGATGGAAATTGCAGAGGCCCTAGTTGTTGCAGAGGCCCCAAGTTTGCCCCCTCCAAACTTCTAATGCCCTTTAACAATGAGGACTGGAGTACTGCAAATGTTACTCCAGACCCCATTAACAAATACATCAATGAATAGGAGGGAGGAGTAAACCTGACAATTACAGTGACCATAACTTCAGTGGTAAGGAAAGCAATCGAGACAATAATCCAGGGCAAAATTAATTGCCATTTGAAAAATATGGACTAAAAATGAAAGTCAGCGTAGATGTATGAAAGGGAGGTTGTGTTTGACAAATTTGATTAGGGGAGGTTGACAGTCGTTCCTGTTGAGAGATCAGACTTTAAAAAGGCATTTAATATAACAACGTAACAGATTTGCTTACCAAATTAAAGCCTATGGAATCAATATGGTAGTGATAGCGTAAATATAAAATTGGTCAAGGGACAGGGAACAGCGTGGTGGTGAATGGATGTGATTTAGACGAGTGAGAAGTATACATGAGTGTTCCCCAGTGGCTGGTATTAGGACCAGTGCCCTTTCTCTTACATTCAAATGATCTGGATTTAGAAAGATGGAATATAATTTCAAAATTTCCAGTTAGAACAGATATTGCAAATGTTAACAATGTGAAGGACAGTGGTTGACTTCAAAAGGCTGGTACAATAGATATACAATAGATAAAGTTTAGTACGGAGAGATTTGAAGTGATATGCTTTGGTGGGAAGGATGTGGAGAGGCAATATAAACTATATGGTACAATTTTGAAGGGAATGCAGGAACAGAGAGATCTTGGGGTATGTAGATGCACATTTTTGAAAATGGCAAGCTAAGTAGAGAAAATTATTGAAAACATAAGTGATCCTTTGCTTTATTAATAAACCTAGTGCTGAATTTCAGAGTGGGACCATATTGCTCACTGAATCTTCTCCTGCACCCATCCCAACCTCCCATCTCCCAACTCCCACCACCTCATTGCAAAGGTCAGCCAGTAGCTGGTACTGTTAAAAGAAGCTCATCTCACAGCCAATACACTTTGCTTCCCAGCTAAACAAGCGGACAGTGGGACTTACAACCTTCATCTGAACTGTCCAGCGGTTCTAGTAGCCTCAGCAACACTGGACTCAATAACAGACACTGATGGGACTGCAAATAGACACATGAGGAAAATCAAAGTCATCGGGAGTGAAGTAAAATCATGGCATTTAGAGTGGAAATAGTCTGGTAACTTGGAAAGAGGTGCAAGAAGGATGGAGAGATGGGTTCTGGAGGCCAGGTGGGGAGGAATAAAGACAGGAGGGGGGGTGATGTGATATAATGTTGGGGGAGGAGTGCCTCAATTGATACCCCAAAGGAAGTACCATCTTTCCTTCTTGCCTATTTAAAAAGTTTGTTTAAAAATCAGCCTAGCCACTCCCATCCTCTTATTCATATCAAACATAGTGGGCTGTGTAATATTTGGATCAACTTGCTTGATAACAAGTATCAATTGTCCATAATTTATCTATTTCAAAATAGAGTGCAAGCTACCAATTTTGGCATCTGTCTGCCAACCATGTTAGGGATAAGAGGTGGGCAGAAAGAGGGTGGGCAGAAAGAGGGTGGGCTTACCACCTCTCATATTTTACACTCCCAGATGTCAAAAACCTGCCTGGAGAAGGGGTCATAAAATCCAACTTCAAGAGTACGAAAGGTAAGTTATGGTGAACATTTGTAAAACATTGGTTGGGCCTCACCTTGAATATTGTGTTCAGTTCTTGATATCATACTTTCAGAAGGATATAAAACCCTACAGAAGGTGCAGAAGTAATTTATTAGAAAAATACCAGGCGTGAAGGACTTCACATACATGAATATTTGAAAAACTGGGGATGTTTTTGTAAACATTGTAAAATGCTTTATTGTAAACAATAAAGGTTAAGTCGAGGTTTGGAAGTGTTGTTCAAAAATGGTTTTAGGAGACAGGAAGAGGAGAGGTTGTTTCCAGTGGCTATAAGGTTAATAATCAAAAGACACAGCTTTAAAGTGGTTGACAAGAGAACTAGAGGCAACATGAGGAAATGTATTTTACACAGTTATTGTGATTGTGAATGCACTGTGAAGGCAAATGTTGGAAGAAAGTTCAACAGTAATATTCGAAAGAGAACTTTATTAATTAATACCAGTCCCCACCACAAACTCTGTTACTTAACCACTTTCCCTGCTGAGTGTCTCAATTAGACAAGACTTTATTTTGCTTCTAACCCCATATCCTCTCTGTTACCAAAATAGCAAAATTTACCTCAGTAACATTGCCAATCTTTGTAACTGCCTCAGCTCATCTGCTATTGAATTCTTCATCCACATTATCTGAGTCTGTTTTGGGGCCCCTGCTGTTTGTAATTTTTATAAATGATCTGGATGAGGGTATTGAGGGATGGATTAGTAAATTTGCAGATGAAACTAAAGTCGGTGGAGTGGTAGATAGTGAAGAGGGGTGTTATAGTTTGCAGAGAGACTTGGACAAGTTGCAGAGCTGGGCCGAGAGGTGGCAAATGGAGTTTAATGTGGAAAAGTGTGAGGTAATGCACTTTGGCAGGAATAATAAATGTGTAGAGTATAGGGCTAATGGTAGGATTCTTAATAGTGTTGATGAACAGAGGGATCTTGGTGTATATGTGCATAGATCCCTGAAAGTAGGCAGTCAAGTCGATAAGGTTGTTAAGAAGGCATATGGAGTCTTAGCTTTTATTGGTAGGGGGATTGAATTTCGGAGCCGCAACGTCATGTTGCAACTGTACAAAGCTCTAGTGCGGCCGCACTTGGAGTATTGTGTGCAGTTCTGGTCCCCACATTATAAGAAAGATGTGGAGGCATTGGAGAGGGTACAGAGGAGGTTTACCAGGATGTTGCCTGGTATGGAGGGCAGGTCTTATGAAGAGAGGCTGAGGGATTTGAGGTTGTTTTCGTTAGAAAGGAGGCGGCTAAGAGGGGACCTTATCGAAACATATAAGATGATTAGAGGTTTAGATAGGGTGGACAGTGATAGCCTTTTTCCTAGGATGGAGAAAGCTAGCACGAGGGGACACAGCTTTAAATTAAGGGGTGATAGTTATAGGACGGATATCAGAGGTAGGTTCTTTACCCAAAGGGTGGTTCGGGAGTGGAATGCCCTGCCTGCAGCAGTTGTAGATGCGCCAAGTTTGGTGGCGTTTAAGAGGTTAGTTGATAAGTATATGGAAGAGAAGGGAATGGTTTAGTTTGGAGGGTCATTGCTTTTTACATTGGTCGGCGCAACATCGAAGGCCAAAGGGCCTGTTCTGTGCTGTAATGTTCTATGTTCTATGTTCCATTATGGGTGGCACAGTGGCACACTGATTAGCGCTGATGCTTCACAGCACAAGGGACCGGAGCTCAATTCCGGCCTTGGATCACTATCTTTGTGGAGTTTGCACATTCTCCCATGTCTGTTTGGGTTTCTTCCAGGTGCTCCAGTTTCGTCCCAAAAATGTGTGGGTTAGGTTGATTGACCATGCTAAATTGGCCCTAGTTTCAGAGGTTTGGAGGGTAAATACGTGGGGTTACGGTAATAGGGCCTGGGTAGGATTGTGGTCGGGACAGAGTCGATCGACAAATTGGCCTCCTTCTGCACTGTAGGGATTCTATTCTATGATATGTGTTACCTGTGGATTTTACTATTCCAGTATTCTTTTTGCTGGCTTTCCATCTTCCTTCCTCCATAAACTCAAGGCCATCCAAACTCTGATGCCTGTTTCCTCACTCCTCTATAATATTGTTGTCCTTCCTATTTCTGTAACATCCACCAGTCTAAAAATCCTATAAGATCTCCATGTTTCCCCAATTTTATCCTCTTCCACTTCCCAGGTTTTAATCGTTTTACAATTGATATTGCTGCCTCTCTATCTCTTTTTTGTTTAAGACATTGTTTAAACATCCTTCACTAAACATTTCCTCACCAGTCCTAATATCTCAGCTCATGGTCAGTGTTAAATTTTACTTGACAAAGCTCCTGCCAAATGATTTGGGACGCTTTACTCTATTAAAGACATTACTGGAGTACAAAAAGTGCAGGGAAAGCAATTAGGAAAGCAAAGAGGGGATATGAGAAAGTTCTGGCTAGTAAAGTAGGTAAAAATCCCAAGATATTCTGTAAGTCTATCAATGAGAAGATGATAACCAGGGAAAGAGTAGAGCCCCTTAGGCAATGGAGGCAATTTGCAGGTGCAGCCAGAGAGCATTGTCAGAGTTTTGAACGAATACCTCACATCCATCTTCACCCAAGAGAATGGGGGTGAGTGAAGAATAGAATTCAGGGAGAGAGATAGTAAGATTCTTGAGCAAATTGTTGCAGGGAAGGACAAGATATTGGAGGTGTTGACAGCCTTACAAGAGGATAATCTCCAGGTCTGGATGAATTATGCCATAGGCTGCTGTGGGAGGCAAGGGAGAAGATTGCAGAGGTACTGACCCAATTTTTCAATTATTCTTTGGCCATGGAAGCAGTGCCAGATGACTGGAGAACAGCTAATGTGGTTTTGCTTTTCAAGAGGGATTACGGAGATAAACTACAGACCAGTGTGTTAGTGATAGGGAAACTATTGGAGAAACTTCTGAAGAGGAACATCTATGTCATTTTGGAGAGGCAAGGTTTGAGATCAGAGATAGTCAGCTTGGCTTCATCAGAGGGAAACATGCCTAACAAATTTAATTGAATTTTTTGAGGAGGTGACCAGGTGTGTAGTTGAGGGTAGTGCAGTTAACGTTGTCTGAATGGACAACAGCAAAGCCTTTGATAAGGTTCCAATTGGGACACTTGTAAAGAAGGTAAATGCATGTAGAATATAGGATAATTTGACAAAGTGGATTCAAAATTGGCTCAGTTGTAGGAGATAGAGAGGGATGACAGAAGGCTGCTTTAGTGATTGGAGTCATGATGTAGAGATGCTGGCGTTGGACTGGGGTAAACACAATAAGTAGTCTGGCAACATTAGGTTTAAATCCAACCGATTTATTTGATAGTAAACTCGCAAGCTTTCGACTCTATGGCCTTCATCAAAGGCCATAGAGTTGAAAGCTTGCGAGTTTACCATCAAATAAATCAGTTGGATTTAAACCTGGTGTTGTCAGATTACTTTAGTGATTGGAGGCCAGAGTCGAATGGCATACCACAGGGATCTGTGCTGGGTCTCCGATTATTCATCACTTATGCAAATGACATGGATGACCATGTAAGGAGTAGGATTAATAATTTTGCAGGTGACACAAAGATTAGCTGAGTAATTGACAAAGAGAGTGAGTGTCTTGGGCTATAAGAAAATATAAATGGAATGATCAAATGGGCAGATAAATGGCAGATGGAATATAACCCTGAAAAGTGAGCAGCGATCCACTTTGGAAGGAGTAATTTGACAATGAACTATTCAACAAACAGCATTACACTAGGAACAAAAGAACCTTGTTGTGTTTGTCCACAGATCCCTGAGGGAGAAAGGGTATATTGGTCAGGTGGTGAAAAAAGCAAATGGGACATTTATCTTTATCAATCAAAGCACTGATTAAAAAAACAAAGAAGTCATGTTGGAGTTTGTTATCTGGCTTTTAATTTAAACATATTGAAAGCAGTCCAGTTTAATGAGACAAACAAGGACAGTAATTGACTCTTTAATTCATTCAAATATTTCACTCTTTATTTGACACTTCAGGTATCAACTTGAACACTTGCAACTCATTAACTTTTTTACTGAACTTTAACTTTTGATTGAACATCAACATTGATCATCAACTCTGAACTGAACTTCAAATCTTAACTGAACCTCAACTTTACCTGCATACTAACTTTAATTATTTAATTAAAAATAGATACTACCAAGGTTAGGAAAAACCTTGGCCAAGAAATGACATAGAATCTATTTTCTTATCTGAGGAAAATTCCATCAGAGCACACACTTCATATGATGGTTAGTCTCTATAGAGTTTCATTGGAAAACAAAGAACTGCAATGACTTTCATCAACAAATCCTCCACTTGCTTCCAGAAGATTCTCTGTCATCTAGCCAACTATATAACTAGAAACTGATCAAAAAGCTCGAAATTTAATGAAATTACTGGTGAATGATGCCATTACCCTTAGTTCAGTCTGCATATTCCACACACAATGGTAATAAAATTCAAAGCCACAATTCTGAGTCAATGCAAACAACTCCCCTTATTTGACCAACACAGGAAGTTTCAGATCAGTTCCCAGGCCAGAGTAATTTTACAACTTGTATCTGCTTTTAACTATAAGTTGACCAAAAATCCCCAGCATGCTTAATTCCCAGAAAAACAACTTTAAAACTACTATTGCCATTGTTGTTGTTAGAAAAAATGCTAAAGCAATTATTTCTCCATCCAAGTTGTACAAAGCTTCAGTGAGGGCTCAGGTAGAGTACTGTATGCAGTTCTGATCACCACATTATAGGACGGATGTGGTTGCACTGGAGAGGGTGCAGAGGAGATTCACCAGGATGTTGCCTGGGTTGGAGCATTTAAGTTATAAAGAGAGATTGGATTGGTTTGGGTTGCTTTTGTTGCAGCAGGGAAGATTGAGTGCAACTTGATCGAGGTGTATCAGATTATGAGAGACATGAACAGAGTGGATTGGGAGTAGCTGTTTTTCTTAGTTGAAGGATCAGTCACAAGGGGGCATAGGTTCAAGGCGAGGGGCAGGAGGTTTAAGGGGGATGTGAGGGAAAAACCAGAGGGTGATGATAATCTGGAGTGTGCTGCCTGGGAGGGTGGTGGAGATGGGCGGAGGGTGGGGATAGGGTTGCTCACATTCTTTAAAAAGCACCTGAATAAGCACTTGGCATGTCATAACATTCAGGTCTATGGGCCAAGAGCTGGAAGATAGGGGTTAGATGGGAGTTCAGGTGGTTTTCATGCATTTGTGCAGACTTGATGGGTCAAAAGGCCACTTCTGTGCTATATGATTCTGTGATAAAGGTGATATAGAAATGAAATAAGCAAAATACTGCAGATGCTGGAAAAACTCAGCAGGTCTGACAGCATCTGTAAGGAGGAAAAGCAGAGTTAATGTTTCAAGTCCTTTTGGCTCTTTCTCAGAACTGAAGGGAGGAATAATGTTTTAGGTGTTAAAAGTATAGCTGAGAGATTGCAACAAAAAGTAACAACTTTAAGAACAAAAGACAGATAGTCAGGTATGGGAAGGGGAGGAGGATTTGCATTGAGGCAATACACTTATGGGATATTTAAAATAGGAAGGTTTAAGATCAAGGAAAAATATTACCACATAAAGCTTCTGGACTCAACGATAAGTCCCAAAGTCTGAAATGTGCCCAACCAGGACATGAGATGCTGCTCCTCCAGTTTGCATCAAGCTTCACTATATAAATTAAATCTGCTGTTCTGGAAGGGTAAAACAATATTCCAATGCTGTGGAGAAAGTGCAGAGGTGTGGAACTAATGAAACAGCTGAATCTAAGAATTGGCATAGGCACACTGGAGGGAATTGCCTCTTTGTGTACTGTATAATGTTAGGATATGTTGAATCCTCTTTTAAATTATGTTATATTGTGGTAGTTATTCCTGTGAAAATGTTGCAAGTTTTACAATTATGCAGCTGAATGAAAAAACTTCTTGCCCCTTATATTTGCCAAAATATGGATGTAATCCTTCACGATTCCTTACCTACGTAGACCAGAAGTTGCTAATCATGACTTACACCACTATGGGGGCAAAGAGACAATCCGGAGAATTGATTCCACACCTACACTGCTGGCATTATTCAAAGTCACATTCTAACCATTTAGCCTGCTGAGTTAACTGGTCCTTATTTTCTTTTTCAAAATTTCTTTGAAATAAAATTTGCATCAGATTCTAAGCCCTCTTTGTTCCAGCAACAAAGGAGCCCCATTTTCTGGGCTTTTTCCCCTATCCTGAGAAAGAATTCAACCTTCCCAACATGTCTAGCTTCTCATGACATGTTGCCTGGACTGTTTAATGCCCCTCTGTGCTTTCTGCTTTGTGTTTGCAGCAATATTTAGCTTTCTATTTGGGCATAACATTTGGTTAGACAAGATCAGATCTTCCTTCTTCTGAAATAAAACACAAAACTCAGCATTACTGCAATTCCCATGGGAGTTTGCAAATCAAATTTACCCACCAAGAAATTGCCAACAAGATTTTATTTTTGATAACTTTTACTTTAATACAGAATAGAATCAATGTAAATTAAAAAAAAACAGGTAAGCAAAAGTCAGCAAAAGCAATAGATTACATCTGGAATTGTGGATATAACAGATGTTATCTCACTATCATTCTAGGTATCCATTCCATATGTATAGTCACTGTATCAGCCATCTAGTTCTTCCAATTCAAGCCTGGGTAAGATGCTCTTTTGGAGATTCAGTAAAGATGTGATGGGCCAAATAGCCTCCTTCTGCACTGTCAGAGTGGTTTGTTCCAAATTAGATGATTCCAGCAGCAAGCATTTTCTGAGTTTAGAAGTAAGGAGGATTATTCACCAACACATTCTTTCCCTGTGTTTGTGTTTGATAAAAAAATAAGAAAAAATCAATGCAATTTGGCTTTATTTTAGTCTCTTTTATAGCAGGCCTGTAGTTCCTTGGATGAATTGATGCTTGGAAGTCTTATAAAACCAGAGGATTCTCAGTAAGAAGTGAGATTGTCTTTTATTCATTTGCAGGACATGGGTGACACTGACTGGCCGGTATTTATTGTCCATCCCTAGTTGCCTGAGGGCAGTTGAGAGGCAATCACGTTGCTGTGACTCTGGTTCCATTTGGCCAAACCATATAAGATTGGAAAATTTCCTTCCCTAAAGGACTTTAATGAACAAGATGTGTTTTTCTTTTCTGACAATTGACAATAGTTTCATGTTCATCAGTAGATTCTTAACTCCAGATATTGTTTTGAATTGAATTCAAGTTCCACCATCTGCCATGGGGGGATTCAAACCCAGGTCCCCAGAATATTAGCTGGGATTCTGAATTAATAGTCTAGTAAAGTTACCACTAGACCATCACCTCACTTGTAGGTGAATTGCCAGAAACACACTCTCAGGTGAACTTGAAGATGGAATAGGTGGGGTCGGCTGAGGATGGGAGAAGAGACTTTCACCAACACCCAGGATGTAGCTGTACATTATCTTGGCTGCGTAACTGTCAATGGATTAGATGGTATTTGTTTCCAAACAGCACTTGTTATTTTTAAAAACATGCAATAAACATGGGAGCCTTACCCATATCTCTTGTTTCAAGCCCAATTTTCCAAATAAGATAGTGGCTATCATGAGACCTGCCTCCTGAATACTTTTTAATTATGTTTCAAAATATATGACAGGAAAAGGCGCAGTGGGGTTGATGGGCAATACATTGCTTTTCCCTCCTGAGCTGATACGTCTGCCCAGTATGTTAGATCAGTAAATATTTGTTGCTATGGCCTTTCATACGTTGAGAGTTTGAGACATCCAAGTTCTTTGCATTTGAATGTGGAACCAGCATAATACAATAAAACATCAATAGGATCTATTTCATATCCTTGGAGTTTTGCTGTCTCTGTTGTACATGCAAATAAGTTGTCTGCAAACACCATTGTCAATGGATTTTGGTCAATACTTAAATAATTAGATGTGTGAATATCACAAGTGGACAAGGAATTGTCCATATTTTAATTAGGAATTTGGTTGAGTTTAAGGAGTTTGGTGGAGCTACACACCGTCAAGTCGTATGATATACTCCAACCACCTTGAACGACATTTGGTGTCCACCTTTGAAAACATAGTTTTGAAATTTGTAATCTCTTCATGCCTGAACTGGGGATGACAATTAGCTGCATGAGCACAGCAAGGAATGGGTCCAAATGGCAAGAAGAATGTCTGACAAGAATAAATAAAAGTGATTCTCTGCACAGAAGTTATTTTCTGACTCAGCATGTGGTGAGACACAAAGAAAGGGGATCTGGAAAACTGACAACATTATGAGCTCCTTCAGGTGTTAAACACAAAACTCTGAAAGATTTCTCATTTCTGCCCCAGTCTCAATGGATTCAGAGATTCAAATAATGAAATGGGGAGAAAAGAAGGAAATAATGAGGGAAGTGAATGGGACAAGAATACAACTGAATATGGAGTTTGCACATAACTGTGTGGAGTTTGCACATTCTCCTCGTGTCTGTATGGGTTTCCTCCAGGTGCCTCGGTTTCCTCCCACAGCCCAAAGATATGCGGGTTAGGTTGATTGGCCATGGTAGAATTACTCCTTAATGTCCTGAAATGCTTAGATTTGAGGGATTAGCAGGTAAAATATGTGGGGATATGGGGGTAGAGCCTGGGAGGGATTGTGGTCGATGCAGACTCAATAGACCAAATTGCCACTTTCTGCCATGTAGGGGTTCTATGATTCTGTGAATATCTGAGCCTACAAATTGAGATTGATGTAATGCTAGAACGGAACAAACTCTTTCCACAAATGTTCTCTGACTTGCTGTGATTTTTATGTTCATATTTTGTCATTCCATATCTACAATATATGCTGACATAAATTCATTTCTTTCAGTTATGAAATGAAATCTTGAAACAGAGCTACAAGTTCACTTTATTAATCTGGAACAATTAGAATTTGACTTCGATCCAAAGTGCCATTTACTGATCCTATTTTATCTTGACAAAGATTGGACTTTCACAGTAAGGAATTAGTGTATTCATGGAATGAAATACATTCTTCTTACTTTGCATTCAGAGCAAGTACCACCGAATTTTTGCTCAGTTATAGCGTGAGTTGGTTAAAGACTTCCTATGCACTGCTCAACAACACACCTTGCATACACTCTGATTCGGTGTCAATTTGGCATCAACTGCAGTCAATTAATGCATCGCCTCAACGCAAACTGGAGGCACAGCATCTCATCTTCCAGCTAGGCACCTTCCAGTCTCAACATCAAATTCAACAACTTCAGATGATTAGCTCTATCTTACCGAGACCCCTTTGTTTTCATTTCAATTTTAACTGCTCGCTACCTTTTATTTCTTAATGTTTTTCTTTATTTTTCTTGCCCCCCCTATTTCATCCCCCTTTCCTTACTTTTTCTCCCCCTTTGCTTCCCCTTCAACTCTTTTTTCTGAATTTTACCTCTCTCCCCTCCATCCTCCCCCTCTTCCCACATCATTATCTATCTCAGTTTACCTTCTGATTTTAGCTCCATTTAGCCATTCACACCTTTTATTCTCACTATGAACTGCCATTATCTGCCTTTCCCCCTGTTTTTTTTTGGCTATGACTCATCTTTCATTCCTTGCAGGAGAAATCCTCTCACTTTCTATCCCTTTTAGCTTTGACAAAGTGTTATCTGGACTCGAAATGTCAGCTCTTTTCTCTCCTTAGAGACGCTGCCAGACCTGCTGAAATTTTCCAGCATTTTCTCTTTCGCTTTCAGCTTCCAGCATCCGCAGTAATTTGCTTTTATTTCAATTAATGCATACCCACCAGAGGTTAGAGGTAGCAAAAGCTAATCATACGCAGCTCATTAATTTGATGATACTCAACCAAATCCCTGAGCCACCTTTTTCAGGTGAATTGAGAAGGAGATCCCATGGAAAAGTAAAGGTGGAAGAGGATCACTCTGTTTGCCACCCTGATTTATCATTATTGCAACAGTATTCCCATTACTTCATTAAAATAATTATTGATCTTGCCACATCTGCTCCATCGTCCAGTGCTGGCTGCCTCTTGATTCGTGGATGATACCCATTCAGGGTCAGATGTTCCTGCTGTAAGAAGTCACGTGACTGAGCCGGATCTTCAGGCACACAGAGTGGATGTCCCATGAGGTAGTGGGCTCCAGAGTGCAAGTCTTTCTTCATTAGCCTTCCTCTTACCATCAGTCTGCCTTATCATTGAAGCACTGGGACTCAGAGCCTGATGGACAATTTGGTGTCATTCTCAGTGACTGGTAGCAATCTTCCCCCTGTCATAGGGTCATTGCTGTCACATTTAAAGGAAAACTCCTGAGTACACTTAAAGTGTTTCTTTGTCCTCACAATGAATGTTGGCTATTTGAGATTTGAGATCTCTCAAGCCATGTGAACACAGTGACCAGTCCATCAAAGATAATTTTGCAGGAATTTTGCCTGAATGTTCATGGATCTTAAATTTGTTTGGATGTGCTCCCATTGAATTCCAAGGATGTGGCAGATGTGTTGCCGATGGAATTTCTCTCACTCTCTTATGTGTCATGGATACAAAATTCAGCTCTCTGCAGGAAAGGAGTGTGATAACAGCTACTGCTCTGAACACTGAAAGTGGAATTCTCCCATCCTACTTGCAGTGCATTTTGTGGTGGGTGGGAGCAGAGAAATTAGCTGGAGCCATGATGTTGGGAACCCACTGATATAAAAGAGTGTTGCAATTCTCCCAGTGGCAAATTAATGGTAGTTCAGTCTTCCTGCTGGCTAGTGGCGTGATTGTCATTTGCACTTCATGAATGTTCATCAAAACGGTTGCCCACCAGTGTCCTGCCAGGCTTTCCAATCTTGCATCACGTCAGGAGGAAATTATGTCAGTCTACAACCCAATTGACAAAGAGAGGTGTGCACATGGTTTACAAGAAACTTGGAGGTGAGTGCAACAAAGCCTTTCTGCCATAGTGCTCACTCTCCTGATGAGAGCATACCACTCTACAGGAGCAAATCTCTTCCCGCTCTCCACCTCCATACCAAGCTGATTTTGCTGAATCCATGGACCCACTTGTGTCACCACCTCTGACTGTTATTGCACTGGCGTGATGCATGGAAAGCATTGTGGAGGCAGGGCTTTGCAAGGAAGGCAGAGAGAGTGAGGGCTCACAATGACAGGCAGAGGGATAAAGAGATGGTTGAAGAAGATGAACAATGGAAGGCACAGGGAAGACTGAGGGGAGGAAAACTGGACACTGAGAAGCCATTAATTAAAATTCACAAGCAAGGCCATCAAAGGGATTGTGTAGGAGCAGGAGATTCATGAAGATTCCAGATGTGATAGGTAGCAGTCCAAGCTGAGTATGGGATCGGGGAAGGGTGATTGAATTGCAGAATAGATTTCTTCTTGAGACTGCTCACCTTTTCCCTCTGACACCCTATACAATCTGATGAAAATTTGAGTGTGTCCATCTGGTGTTTAAATATGGCTTCAAGACCTTCGAACTTGTCAGCTATTGTGGCCAGTTTATTTGAAGGAGAGTTCGGCAGTGCATAATTAATAAGGTTCCAAATACAGTCTCTGGTACAGCATCTCACCATTCTAACCAGTGGGAAAGGATTGGCAGGAACTGCCCGCCAACACACTTTATCTCAAAAATGGAGAATTCCACTAAGAACAGAGTTAAGACTAACATATGATCAGCTGCAGGCAGCCATTATTTACACCTTCCCAACAGAGATGGTAGCAGAGAGGAAAGCCTTATTATATACCACACACACAAAACCAGAAAATGTTGGAAAATCTCTGACAGCATCTGTGGGCAGAGAATAGAACCAACGTTTTGAGTTTAGATAACCTTTTGTCAGAGCTGAAAGTAAAGAGAATCGGCAGAAGTTTAAGCTGAGGGTGGTTGGGAATGAAATAGGACAAAGGAATGTAAATGAGGATACAGGGGACTAAACGTGTTCAATAAGTGATTAGAATGTGAGAATGGCAGAACAAGTGACTGCCTGAGGATAATGGCAGTTGTCCTGAAGGGAGCGGGGGAGGTTGGGGGGAAGACGGGGAGCAAGAAGAAGAGCTGGAATTGAGAAGTGGACAAATGGAAGTGAGAAAGAAGGATGGTAAGATGAAATGAAATGAAATGAATGGTACTGGGGTGAAGGTGGAGGAGAGAGTTCATGCTCTGAAGCTGTTGAACTCAAGGTTCAGTCTGGAAGGCTGTAAGTTACCTAATCGGAACTTGGGATGCTGTTCCTTCAGTTTGCATTGATGTTCTTTAGAACATTGCAAAAGGCCAAGGACAGACATGTGGACAGGTGAGCAGGGTGGTGACAGGAAGCTCTGGGTCCTGCTTGCGGATGGACCAAAGTTGTTCAGCAAAGTGGACATCCAGTTTAAATTTGATCCCTCTAATGTAGAGTAACCCTCATTTGGAGCAGCAAAGGTGATAGACCAGATTGAAGGAGGTGCATGTGAAGTGCTGGTTTACTTGAAAGGGGTGTTTAGGCCCTGGGATGATGAGGAGGGAGGAGGTAAAAGGAAATGTGTTGCACTTTCTACGATTGCATGGGCTGGGGGTGAGATGATGGGTGTGATGGAGGAGTGGACCAGGGTATTGTAGAGAGAACAGTCCCTGCAGAATGCTGATGGGGAATGGGGGAGGGGTTGGAGTGGGGGCAATGGTGAGGGGAAGACTTGTTGAGTGATGGCATCATACTGGAGTTGGCAGAAATGGCGGTGAAATTTTCCTTTGAATGTGAAGATTGGTGAACGAAAAGTGAGAAAAAGGTGGATCCTATCTTGGGTGGGGGTGAGAGTACTGGCCCAGAGAAGGGTTGGGCGCAGTTGAGAGCCCTGTTAGCCACAGTGAATGGAAAACCACAATTGAGCAAGAAGGAAGACATATCGGCGACGTTATTTTGGGAAGTGGCATCTTCAGAACAAATGGGTGGAGGCAAAGAAAGAGGGAATGGAATGGAGTCATTACAGGATGTGGGGATGTAAGAACTGAAATAGAGTAGTTGTGGGAGGCAGTGGGTTGGTAATGGATACTGTTAGACAGTTTATCACCAAAAATTGAGACAGAGACATCAAGAAAGGGAAGAGAAGTGTTAGAAATGGACTATGTGAAGGTGATAGAGGGGTGGATGTTGGAAGCAAAATTAATCAATTTTTCCAGGTCCAAATGGCTGCATAAAGCAGCATGGAATTAGATATTGATGCACCAGTAAAGAAGTTGTGAGAGGGGGCAGGAGTAGAATGGAACAGGAAATTCTCCACATAATCCCTAAAGAGACAGGCATTGCCAGGTCCCATGCAGGTGCCCAGAGTCATACCCTTTATTTGGAAATCTTTGAGTGAGAGAATCAGTTCAGCCAGATGGAGGAGAGGGGTGGAGGATGGGGATTGTTCCAACTGTTCCCAGTCAAGGAATACTTTAGTCAGGGTGAATTCCTGATGGTGTTATCTATATTTTTTTCTTGGATTTGTCTGACATCAGAGACAATGTCAGAGGTTCCTTTGGAAGACCTAAAGTCACATTGTGTCTCTGGGAGGATTTCTGCAGAAATAAGTCATAGATGGTTCAGAAGAACGTTCCCATGTACATGTCATTCATTAAGCTGCTTTAATTTTGCTCAATCCTACTCTAGTCAGATTCTGTGACATTATCTTGTGCCCAATGGAATACAAGGTCTTGGCAAGATCGACAAATACAACAGCCACTGGTTTCCTATTTTTCACTCTCCAAAAACAGATCTGTTATATTTCTGCTACAATTGATAGTGCTGCAATAAAACCTTTTTGTATAGGGCTAAGATTGATAGCATTTGCTAATCTTTTAGCCATAATTTTATTGAAAAGATGCAGCAATATTGATCCAACTGTAATTGGTCTCCAGTTGTCAAATCTAATGCACCATTATATGATTTCCTCTCACTGTAAAGTGAGGAGACTTCAATTCACTAAGTTTATGATGGATCAAATCCACCATAAATACTAATGGCTTCGTGTGGCAGACAATTTAAAGGTGCACACTTTCATTGCCAATGATCATTGGTATTTACACATGAGAATGCTTGTTTTCATACCCTTGAGAAAGTGAGTCAATTTTAAATAATCCATCAGCAACCCTTTTATAATTGAGAAAATAAAAAGATCGAGTTTATTTTTCATATGTTTGCCCTGTAAGTTACAAAAGAAAACTGCATCTCACTCCCATTGTCTCCCACTTTCACGCACCCAAAATGAGATGCAAAAGAAATTCAAACCATACTTGTAAGTTGAAATGCGTCTCAGTCTCTGTCTCAATGTAGGCCTCTTACTGTGTATTCACATTGTTACATTATCTGGAATGAAAACTTTAAAATTGGATGTCTCAACAGTTGCAATGATTCTTGATTGATCTATAGAAAGTTGATTTTATCAGGTAGGCTTGAAGGTCGAATCAGGTAGAAGGGATAGAGGAACTGTGGTATAGCCCTTTTTAAACCTGGTTGCTTATAGCAGTTTGATGATTATGCACGTTCATACCTCCTTCCTGTGTGATGAAGTTCTGACATGGAATTCTGTCTGCTTGTGGCAGTTTGATTTGTTTTTAATAGGGAGTAAACACCATAAGACCAGGCCATTCGGCCCCTCAAGCCTGCTCTAGCATTCCATAGGATCATAGCTGATTCAATATTCCTCACCTCCATTTCTGCCCGTTAGACAATTCACTGTCTATGCCAATGTACCACCTCCAGCAAATAAGATCTAACTTATGAGTTAATGATTGCCACTTGACCCTCTAATAAATGCCAAAACATCTTCCAAGTAAGGTATTGTGATAATTTTGCTTATAGCCTGAATCCTCCTGCCACCTTAAAATTTCTTTTCAATCAGTGGCTGGAACTCTCCGACCTTGCCTGTGGCTGCAATGCTCCGAATGGAGTTTTGGCAGAGCACCAAATTTTCCATTCTTGTTGACAATGGAATGAGATCAGAGAATCCTGGTCAATCTGTTTGCACGATGGACCCATTGAAGTCAATGGCATCTACTTATACTTGTTGAGCATTCACAAATGTCTTTCATACTGGGAACACATAATTTTGCTTCCTTGTGATATCAGAGAGAATGGTTAAAATTCACAAGAAACATGATGTGATCTCAGCCTAATTCAACTTTCAGTTCATCTTATATAATGTAACCATTAAAATATATTTTTCACAGTTTACAATTGGGGCAGCACGGTGGCACAGTGGTTAGCACTGCTGCCACACAGTGCCAGGACCCAGATTCGATTCCTAGCTTGGATCACTCTGTGTGGAGTTTGCACATCTTCCACATGTCTGTGTGTGTTTCTTTAAAATGCCAGTTTCCTCCAACAGTCCGCAAGGCTTGCTGGTTAGATACATTGCCATGATAAATTGTCCCTCAATGTACCTCAGTGTACCATTAACAGTGTAACTTCATTACGCTGTTAACGTAATAAATAAACTTTGAAACTTTGTTGTGGCACACTTAGTATACACAAATATCCAGAACACAAATTGCTAAAGCTGCATTTTTTCCTAACAGAGGTTTTTTTTCATATATATGTTTCAATACAATTTTTTATACCCTCTGTGAGAATGGGGTTCTCAGTTTAACTTCCCACCTGGAAAGTCTCCAAAATCCTCTATTATATGGAACATCATTCTTTATTGTGGACTCTTGGTGTTTCAATATCTGAACAGTGTGGCAAAAGCTTGTTGGTTTAGCTAGATATGTTCGTGTCTCCATAGTGCACACAGGTAACAATTCTCACTATGCTATGAGCTAATTGGTATTTGGCAAACACCACCATCTGAAAGATGGATTAAATAAATAACAGAAGAAAAGAAGTCAGGCAAGAGCTGTTATCAGTAAAAGCAGAAAAGGGACCACTCTCACTAGACTTTGGACGTAGCCTTGTGTTTTATTTAAATTTTTCAATCAAATGGACCCATATTGTGATGGACTATTGTTAATGATTATAGTTGATAGAGACCACAAATACCCAGTAAGAGGTTCTCTGGGATGCTGCATTGATGCCATGCTGCTGGGTAGTACCTGTTTGCAAGATTGGAGTCACAGTTAAGGCTGGAACTCTACACCTATCTTCACAAAGCTCTGTACCAGAGGGTAGAGGGAAATGTCTATTTTGGGAGCTGGGCATTTGGTGAACAGTTCATCTGATGCAATGAGTGTGTGCTATGGGGGCAGATGAGTTAATCTCATGTCATTGCATACTGCACTTGCATTCTCTATAAAATTGAAGGACTTCCAGATAGCTTTTGCATAAAGATTTCCCTGATTGCTTCATTCATTATTGTCACATGTATTAACATACAGTGAAAAATATCGTTTCTTGCATGTTATACAGACAAAGCATGCCATTCATGGAGGACAAAATTAGAGAGTACAGAATGTAGTGTTATAATCATAACTAGGGTGTAGAGAAAGATCAACTCAATGCAAGGTAAGTCCATTCAGAAGTCTGTTAACAGCTGGGAAGAAACTGCTCTTGAGTCGGTTGGTGAGAGACCGAAGACTTTTGTATCTTGCTCCCAATGGAAGAAGGTGGAAGAGAGAATGTCCAGGGTGCATGGGTCCTTAATTATGCTGGCTGCTTTGCTGAGGCAGCAGGAAGTGTAGACAGAGTCAATGGATGGGAGGCTGGTTTGTGTGATGGATTGGGCTACATTCACAATCTTTTGTAGTGCCTTGTGGTCTTGGGCAGAGCAGGAGACATATCAAGCTGTGATACAGCCAGAAAGAATGTTATCTATAGTACATCTGTAAAAGTTGGTAAGAGTCATAGTTGACATGCCAAATTTCTTCAGTTTTCTGAGAAAACAGAGGCTTTGGTGGGCTTTCTTAACTTTTGTGTTGGCTTGTGGGGGGGAGGGGGGCAGGACAGGTTGTCAGTGATCTGGACACTTAAAAACTTGAAACTCTCTACTCTTTCTACTTCGTCTCCATTGATGTGTGCAAGGGCATGTTCTTCTTTATGCTTGCTGAAGTTGATAACAATCTCCTTCGTTTTGTTGACATTGAGGGAGAGATTATTGTTGCCTCACCAGTTCACCAGATTCTCTGTCTCGTTCCTGTTCATTGTCTCATTATTGTTTGAGGTCCGACCCATTACAGTGGTGTCTTGAGCAAACCCGAAAATCGAATTAGAGAGGAATTATAAATGTATTAGGAGTAGAGCAGGGGGCTGAGAATACAGCCTTGTGGGGCACTGGTATTCAGGATGATCATGGAGGAAGTGGTGATGCCTATCCTCACTGACTGCGGTTGGTGAGTTAGAAAGTTCAGGATCCAGCCACAGAGGGAGGTGCCGAGATCCAGGCTACGGAGTTTTGAGATGAGGTTCATAGAAATAATGATGTTGAACTGTAATCAATAAATAGGGGTCTGACATAGGTGTCCTTTTTATCTAGGTGTTCCAAAGAACAAAGAACAAAGAGCAACACAGCACGGGAAACAGGCCCTTCGGCCCAACGAGCCCACGCCGCCGTCCTAACGTCCTAATGACATATCCTTGTCTTTAGGCTATGCCTATTGTTGAAGATTCCCATATAGGGACCAATATAGGGACAATTTGTTACACAATCAGCCTAAGAGCACATTTTTGGGATGTGGGAGGAAACCGGAGCACCCGGAGGAAACCCACGCAACCACGGGGAGAACGCGCAAACTCCCGCAGACACAGGCCCAAATCCATGTGTCAACACAGCAACAGCGATAGTCTCTGAGCTGTCATGTTGCCCATCAGATGGTCCAGTTTAAGCATACACTGACGACGTGAAGCACTAGGCAACTCCTGAAGCAACCTCCAAGAGCAGCTCTCGCACAACATGCCGCATGCATGCCCCTTGTTGGTCTACAAGGTGGACCGAGTTGCCTGTGGAAACAAATAAGACTTGATTAAACATGCTAAAAGAAAACTAAGACATTCCCGAGACGAAACTAAAAGATAGTCTACTACTATTTGGTCCTCCCGATATTCAAACAGTCCTGCTATATCCCTCTATCTGCAGACCGCTCATGTGGCTGTCCAAGAGACCCTTAAACAACCCTAGCGTGCCTGATCCCACCACCTTACTCGGCAGTGCATTCCACACCCTCACTACCCTTTGTGTGAAAAACTGGCCTCTAATATTCATCTTATACATAACCCCCCTCACCCTGAGCCCGTGACCCCTCGTTCTATCGATTTCTAATGGTGGAAAAAGCTTACCACCATTTACTCTATCTATACCCCTCATAATCTTACATACCTCTAAAAGATCCCCTCTCAGCCGACGTCTTTCAAGGGAAAACAACCCCAGTGTTTCCAAGTTGACTGTAGGACCAGAATGTTTGCTGTGGACCTGTTGTGGCGGTAGACAAATTGTAGTGGATGAAGATGGCCTGGAATTGATTTGTGCCATGACTAGCCTTTCAAAGCACTTCATAATGATGGATATCAGAGCCACTGGCCAATAGTCATTAAGGCACACTGCTTGGTTCTTCTTAGGTACCGGGATGATGGTTGTCTTCTTGAAGCAGATAGGGACCTTAGATTGTTCTAAACAGAGGTTGTAGATGTCTGCAAATATCTCCACTAGCTGGTCTGCGCAGGATCTAAATGCTCATCTGGGTACCCATCCAGCCAGTCACTTTCTGTGGGTTGACCTTTGAGAAAGTTGCTCTGACATCTGGAATGGTGACCTCAGATATGGGTTTATCTGAGGCTTCCAGGGTGGAGGGCACGCTCAAATTATAGAATGCATTGAGCTTGTCAGTGAGAGGTGTGTTGGAGCCAATGATTTTACATGCCTTTATTTTATAGCTGTTATGTCTTGCAGACCTTGCCATAGCTTGTGAGTGTCTGCGTGACTAGCCTGGGACTCTAGCTTGGTCCCGTACTGTCTTTCGGTACCTTTGACGGATCTCCTTAGATTATATCTGGCTTTCTTGAATAGGTCATGGTCGCTTGACTTGAATGTGTCAGGTAATTGAGTGGTATTACTGTGACTGACTACATCAACATACTGAGGTCAGTTATTCTGTTGTGAGTGACTGACCTATTGATTCCCCTAAGCCTCTCTGCCACATACAGGGCACAAATTAGGCACTTGATTGAATACTATCTACTCACCTGGATGACTGCAGTATAAACAGGTCTCAAGAAGTTCAGTGTCATTCAGGGAAAATAATCTGATTGATTAGCACCTTATATACCAACTTAAACATCAACTCTCTCCACCAGCAAAGCACCATGCATATAGTATGTGTTACCTACCTGAACCATTGCAGCAAGCTTGTTCCAAAGCACTTCCTAAACTCATATCTTATAGCAGCAGCATGGAATGACTATCCTTTGAAAGTTTCTCTCCAATACATACACCACTCAATCCATTCAAAGAAGGAGCACTATTCCTTTTTTGTAGGAGTACTTTTATCTCATTGTTTGGAACAGTTTGAGAAGAAGGCCAACCACCTTGTCAAGGGCAACTCAGAATGGACAACAACTGTTAGCCTATTCATCTGCTTTTTCTACACTTAGAAAATGTACCTTCTGTGATTGTGACTAGAGTGCTTTATCTCTTCCAATCCCCCTTAACGTTTTTATAGCCTCGGATATGATCAACCAAATGATAATCACAAACAGCCCCCTTCCAATCTCTCTTCTCCATTGTCCAGTGCACTGGAACTGCTCTCACTTCATTCCATTTGGAGCCACTCCTACGTAATTTCTTACACGCAGAGCATCTCTGGTAGTGACACCGAGGCTGCTATCTTGAAAGTTTCTGAAGGATCTCTCCTCCCCACCCCCCCTGTTTTTTTTTCTGTTCTACGTTTTTTCCTTTGAGAATATTATTAACAAATATGAGATGAGCTTCCACATGTCCACTGATGTTCCACTTCTCCACCATCTCCTCAACCTGTTCACTGATGATGTACTTTTAAGATTAATGAGCCAGTATTTAACTAAATTATTAATGCCTCACATTCCCTTGAGAACACAAAACAATCTGCAGCATTTAGCATAAGACAACACATCCCTGCTCCACCCATACCTCACACACTCTGCCACTGAAAGACTGATCCACGTTATTGTTCTTGTCATGATCAATTAATTCAGCACTCCTCTTGTCTGCTTTCCATCCTCTATCATCCACAAACCGCTGTCCATTCAAGGTTTCTTACCCTGTACTCTGTTACATATCAAGTCCTGCCGACATGATGTATAGTTTCTCTCTGATCCCCATACACCAGATGTAAAAATCCCATCATCGTTATGATCTCAATCTATCTATGTACCTCCTCCAGCTCTACAACACAAGTAAGAATTCTGGCATAATAGTTTAAGGAGGATGTGATTTAACTCAGAAGCTACAAAGAAATCGCCTAGCATAAGTATAGTCTATACTAGAACCATAGAAGTATAGAATCACTACATTGCAGAAGATGGTTATATGGCCCATTGAGTCTGCATTGACACTCTGAAAGAGCACTTTATCCAGACCCCCCCCCACCCCTTTCACTGTATCCCCATAATCCCACACATTACCATGGCTATTCCATCAAACATACACACTTTTGGACACTAACGGGCAATTTGGCATGACCAATCCTCCTAACCTGCACATCTTTGAACTTTCACGGTTGTTTTTCAATTGTATGTATTTCTTGGATTGTCAGCTATTTTGGGTGCATCAGTCTTTTCAGGTTTTCTAGGTTGTCACACACACTGAAAAGTGAAGTTGAATTACGCACTCAAGTCCTTCCAACTGAGAGTTGAATTGTAAGCTACAATTATATTTGGCACGTGGCCCCTGTTTCGCTGGGATAAAAGTTCAATCACTTTGACAGGCACCTGTAGAGCAATCAATACTGTGGAATTTGAAGGAACATCTCAAAGAGACAACATTGTTCTGTGATGGATAAGTGAAAGACCCTGAAGGCAGATCTCATTTTGCACTGTAATGGCATATTGTGTGGACATTGGTGATTGCGCAAGGACATGTGTAGACAATCTGCCTTCCACAAGTGCAAACTCATAACCTTCCTACTTTTTGATTCCAGAACATGCAAATACACAGGCAGAACTGGTTGTTTGCTGACAACTTTCTCAATATACCGCTCGTCAGAATAGCTGACTTGTCCTTTCCAGCACCCAGCTTTAATTTTTGGCACTTGCCACTCTTCACAATATCAAGCTGTAATGGATGCTCAGTGAGTAATGTGCATTTCCACAGGAAAACTTGAAATATTCTACATCAATGTTTTAATGTGTATTAGGTAATTCCTTAACAAGGTCAGGTAACAGGACCTGCATGGGAGATTGTACTTTATTCCCACCAGATGAGGAAAAAGGCTTGAGACAGGCTGGCCCATTTCAAATGCTACCAAATGATCGAGAATTGCCTGCTATATAAAAACAAACTAAGAAGTGATACATACAGAAGCCTAAAATAAATCTCATTGCAATACACTTTGTTCTGCCTCGGCTGCTTGACTAAAAGTGGCATGAAATAACTCGTCAGCTATCAGAGAGACAATCTGATGAGCAACTCACAACCAAACTATTTCATACTTACTTTATTGTCTCTTATACTTAATCCAGGAAATGAGGAGCTTGCCTGCTAGCCGCAGAGCTGGCGAGGGTTCGATATTGTTTCCTGGAAGGAGACTTATTATAATAGGTGCCAGTTAGACATGTAAGTAGCCAGTGGCACACCTTCTCTTGTGTCAAGAACGCTGAAGCTGGAAATCCTGCCCCTAAAAGCTGCCGGACAATTGGAACCAACAGGGCACTGAAAAGCCACTAGTAATGCCATCACAGGGGGCCCAGGTTTAGTGAGGGACCCAGACTTCTGGTGAGTCAGCGTGGGATGGCAGGAATATGGATGGGGTTGTGAGAGAGCAAAGCAGGCAGTAGCAAGGGCATTAGCAGGGTAGATCTTAGACGTCTTACTTTCTTCACAATGCCAGTTTCCTTAATCAGGCACCCAATATTTTTGAAAGAGTGATCACCAATCTCTCTCCTTCCATACACTACCTCCTCCGGAGTCCACAGGCAAACTCCAGGGCAATTTGGGGGTGCCGCTCAGCACTCTCCTGTCTAATTAAATACCTCCAATCTCATCTCAGGGTCGAACATTCATTCTGCTCTGTGTTTTTTTCAGGGTGGTGCTCTCTAATTATCAGGCACTCCAATCACAGCACTTTCATTTCATATCGGAATCGGGCTGGAGAATAGCCAAACAATATCAAAGCGAGCTGACTGCTGATTCTGTGATGGGTAGGCATTGAATGCCAGTCTTGGTTCAGTGATACAAAAGTGGCCCTGTGAAACTCCATGGCACAGGCCCCGGCAAGTGTTATGTTTAACTAAGACTGTTCACAAATCATCTGTGCTGTCAAAGCTGGGTTGTTACTTTGTCTCACAACCTCTCGCCTTACCGTTCTTGTCTGACAGCCAAGAACGTTGGTTCGGTCAGATAATCAATAACAAGACAAATTTGATCGACCTGGCACTAGATCTTAACAATTGCAGCAGCATAGTTCTTTGGCAACACTTTCTTTTACAGTTTGTGAGCATGCAAGTTTGTGAGCATGCAAGCAGCTGTTTCTTACCACAGTCACCAAGGAATGAGAATCATTTATATAACTGCTAAATAATCCTTTGTGATTTAATCCCAGTAACTGCACTTTGCAGAATTGCATGACTTGACATTTTTAGAACATAGAACATAGATCATTACAGAGCAGAACAGGCCCTTCGGCCTTTGATGTTGCACCGACCAATTATGAAAAAAGCAATGACCCTCCAAACTAAACCATTCCCTTCTCTTCCATAAACTTACCAACTAACCTCTTAAACGCCACCAAACTTGGCGCATCTACAACTGCTGCAGGCAGGGCATTCCACTCCCTAACCACCCTTTGGGTAAAGAACCTACCTCTGATATTCGTCCTATAACTATCACCCCTTAATTTAAAGCTGTGTCCCCTCGTGCTAGCTTTCTCCATCCTAGGAAAAAGGTATCACTGTCCACCCTATCTAAACCTCTAATCATCTTATATGTTTCGATAAGGTCCCCTCTTAGCCGCCTCCTTTCTAACAAAAACAACCTCAAATCCCTCAGCCTCTCCTCATTAGACCTGCCCTCCATACCAGGCAACATCCTGGTAAACCTCCTCTGTACCCTCTCCAATGCCTCCACATCTTTCTTGTAATGTGGGGACCAGCACTGCACACAATACTCCAAGTGTGGCCGTACTAGAGTTTTTTACAGTTGCAACATGATGTTGCGGCTCCGAAATTCAATCCCCCTACCAATAAAAGCTAAGACTCCATATGCCTTCTTAACAACTTTATCCACTTGACTGCCTGCTTTCAGGGATCTATTGACACATACACCAAGATCCTTCTGTTCCTCAACACTATTAAGAGCCCTACCATTAGCCCTATACTCTACACATTTATTGTTCCTGCCAAAGTGCATTACCTCACACTTTTCCACATTAACTCCATTTGCCACCTCTCGGCCCAGCTCTGCAACTTGTCCAAGTCACTCTGTAAACTATAACACCCCTCTTCACTATCTACCACTCCACCGACTTTAGTGTCATCTGCAAATTTACTAATCCATCCTTCAATACCCTCATCCAGATCATTTATAAAAATTACAAACAGCAGGGCCCCAAAACAGATCCCTGAGGTACACCACTTGTAACCAAACTCCACGACGAATATCTCCCATCAACCACCACCCTCTGTCTTCTATCTGCTAGCCAATTCCTAATCCAATTAGCTAAATCACCCTCTATCCCATACATCTGCATTTTCTGCAGAAGCCTTCCATGGGACACCTTATCGAACGCCTTACTAAAGTTGGCAACAAATTACCAACAAACTTTTGTTGGTAATTTTATATTACTGTTATTATAAATTTAGGATTCTGCTTTCTGTTTGTTTTTACACGGGAGCTAATTTCTTATTGGTTCACTTCTCATTAGCAAAGTTTCATAGAACCATAGAAAATTCTATAATTCTATGAAATCATACTGCAGATTTCAGTGCATTGTGAAATTGTTCAAAATTTCACAGTACAAAAGGAGGCCAAATGGCCCATCAAACCTTCATCGACAACAATCCCACTCAGGTCTTAACTCTTTAACCCTAATTTTTAACCTGCCAGTCCCCCTGACATGTAATTGCCCTGATAATCCCCCTGACACTAAGGGGCAACTTAGCATGGCCAATTCACCTAACCTGCACATCTTTGGAGTATGGGAGGAAGCCTACGCAGACACAGGGAGAATGTGCAAATTCCACACAAACAGTGTGGAGAATGGAACCTGGTTCGCTGGCATGAGGCAGCAGTGCTAACTATTGTGCTGCCATGACGCCCACCAGAAGTAACACTCCTCATCTCATGTTTTCTTCCCCTATTTATTTACCCTGTCACCAATAGATACTCAAGTCCATTAAATGCAGTGTATTGCCATGCAATTACTATTTGTAGACAATGATGCCTCTTTTTTTTTCCCCACAGTGGCACCAAATTAGAGAGCTGTCTTAAGAGTGTTTGTGGCTTCATCATGGCACAGTTGATGACTCATGTTCAAATCAAAGTTATTCCAAGACCTAAACAAGACATGCCTTGTGATTCACTGATCACTAAATGAGAAGGTAAATATATTACTGGTGGACTTGTCGTGGCCAATTCACTTCAGTTATTCCTGGAAATAAAAGTTCAAACATATACAATGCTGGACAAATGACAGAAAGCCTATTAGTAGTTGTTCGGTAGTACAGAACTTGAATATTGCTGAAAAAAGAGAACAATTTGCCCAAGTTTTTCACCTTCCACACAATCGCAAGAATGTGAATGCAACAGAAAACAATGATCTTATATTGTACGCAAAGGAAGTGCTGATTGGATTGCAAGTGAATTCTGATTGGTCGAGGCATTTTCATCGGGAAGTGACAGTCTTGTTCTGGTTCATTCTTCAAAACAATGCCTTGATTAATCAGAGTCAAGTTGCCTGGTTTAAATTTCAAACAGTGCTTGCTAGTTGATTGACAGTGACCATCAACTGGTGCACTCTCCTTGGCAATGCCTCTACCAATCAAAGTCCACTTGCACTCTCTTCTTATCCAGTATAAAACTATTATTTCACCTTATATTGCTATTCTTGCAATGGTCCTCATGAGTGCAAGTCAAAAAGTTTCAGCAAAACATCTCTTTCTCATCAAAGATAAAGTCTACTTGTGACCTATATTGAAATCTGCCTAGTTTTAACTGCTTACACTCCTGGTTCTATCAAATGAAGTTACACATGTACATTTTAGGGGGTTATACAGATGTCTCAGCCTCAAATATGGAATGTAAGAAGCATTTACTCAATATGGGCTGAATATAGAACACATAACGGTATAGCCAAAGACTGTTTGAAGTTATTCCCTTTGATGGAATTTTTAAAAATTTTGTGAAATGTTTAAATGTTGATGATCTGAGACAATTGAATGTGATTGTACAAGACAGATAGAAAGCTTACATTTCTGTACTGTAAGTTATTAGGAAGGTATGTATCATGTTGGCCTTTATTGGAAGGAAATTGGACTACATGAATAAGGAAGCAAAGAGCAAGAGCAAAAGAAATTACAGCAGAGGAACAGGCCCTTCAGCTCTCCAAGCCTGCATCTATCATGCTGCCCGACTGAACTAAAACCCCCTCCCCTTCTGGGGACCATATCCCTTTATTTCTATCCTATTCATGTAATTGTCAAGATACCCTTAAAAATCACTACCATGTCCACTTTCACAAACTCTCTCGGCAACAAGTCCCAAGCACCCACTACTCTCTTTGTAAAAAATCTGCCTTGTACATCTTCTTTAAACTTGCCCCTCGCACCTCAAAACTGTGCCTCCCAGTAATTGACTCTTTACTCCTGGGAAAAAGCTTCTCTCTATTCATTTTGCCCATGTCTCCGACCTCTCCTCATAGCTAAAACTCTCCATACCAGGCAATACCCTGGTAAATCTTTTCTGTACCCTCTCCAAAACCTCCACATCCTTCAGGTAGTGTGGTGACCAGAATTGAACACCATATTCCAAGTGCAGCCTAACTAAGGTTCTATAAATCTGCAACATGACTTGCCAATTTTTAAACTGAATGTCTTGGCCAATGAAGGCAAGTATGCTATATGCCTTCTTACTACCTTCTCCACCTGCTTTACCACTTTAGGTGACCTGTGTACCTATGCACCCAGATCCCTTTGCCTATCAATACTCTTAAGGGTTCTGCCATTTGTTGTATATTTCTTATATGTATTAGACTTTCCAAAATGCATTATGTTATATTTGTCTGGATTAAAGTCCATCTACCATCTCTCCGCCCAAGTCTCCAACTGATCTGTATCCTGCTGTATCCTCTGGTAGTCCTCATTGCTATCCGCAAATCCATCAACCTTTGTGTCGTCTGCAAAGTTAATAATCAAATCAGTTACATTTTCCTCCAAATCATCTATGTATTTATTACGAAGAGCAAAGGTTTCAGCACTGATCCCTGAAGAACGCCACTCGTCACAGCCCTCCATTCAGAATTGCACTCTTCCACTGCGACCCTCTGTCTTCTTTGACCAAACCAGTTTTGTGTCCACCTTGCCAGTTCACATCTGATCCCATATGACTTCACCTTCTGCACCAGTCTGCCATGAGGGACTTGGTCAAAAGCCTTACTGAATGTAGAAAATATCCACTGCTCTACCCTCATCAATCATCTTCATCACTTTCTCAAAAACTTGATAAAGTTTGTGAGACATGACTTTCCCTTCACAAAATCATTTTGTCTCTCACTAATATGTCCACTTATTTCCAAGTGGAAATAGATCCTGTCTCGAAGTATCCTCTGCAATAATTTCCCTAACACTGATGTAAGGCTCATCAGCCTGTAATTATCTGGATTATCCTTCCTAAACAAGGGAACAACATTTGCTATTCTTCAATCCTCTGGGACCTCCCCTGTAACCAGGGAGGATACAAAGATTTCTCTCAAGGTTCCAGCAATTTCCTACCTTGTCTCTCTCTGTCCTCTGGTATATATCCCATCAGGCCCTAGTGAATTGTTTACCTTAGTGTTTCACAAGAACTCCTATATCTTCTTCTTTTTGATCTCAACATGACTCAAACTATCTACACATCCTTTTCCAGACTCATCATCCACAAAGTCCTTCGCTGTGACTGGAATATATTTCTCGAAGCACATTCTTTCACGGTATAAACAGGGGTTTAATTTGCTATTTGTTGTTTTGACGTATGACCTGCTACAGTTTGAGCTTAACGATTATGCAATGAAAGAGCTGTAAAGTTCAAAGGAGCCTTTTCTTCCAAAGTATAAATTGTGGCAATTTTGCGATCTTGTATTTATCCTGATGAACATGAGAACTAAATTTCAGCACATTGCTTTCTGTTCAGCAATATTCAAGTTCTGGACTAGCAAGTGATTGTGGAAATATCTGTTTACAGTGTGTGACAGTGACATTGTGAAGTATTTTGACATCCATTTCAATTTGCAGTTGATTTTGATTTATTTGCAACTATCTAAGTACTTAGGGGAATTTGAGCTGATACAATGTGATTCAGGGACAATTCCATGAGAAACTTTTCCAGGTGATTTTGAATTTGATCTAGAGATTTTCTATAGGTGAATAATATGAGTTCAGAAATTGGATCTCAACTTTAGCAGCCAAATGTAACTATGCATCTAAGATGAGTTTGCCCTCTTCCAGCTTTAACGCAGGACTTGTCAGTTAAATGGGAAACCCCAGTGAATCTGTAAGTAATTTGAGAATTCTTGCTTTAAAAACTGCACAAGGTTTTGCGAGCTGTGTAGCCAGATGAGATTAGAACAGTGCATGCTTATTCAGTGAAACTAACAGATTGGTAAGCCTTCAAAGAATCAAACTGAATAGGTGTAGCTATGCCTAGGTGAAAAGCGAGTACTCACACACTGGTGCCGAAATCTTGCTTTTGTTTACACCAATGGGATCTTATAGCCCTGCCCATGGCACATTCAAACCATGGGTTTCCCAGAGGCGAGGGATACATCTAATAAGAAACCTTATTGACAACAGCTGGCCCATAAGATCCCCCCACCTGCGGGTGGCCTGATGCCTCCGGAAAACACACCATTGAAGGGGTGGAAAATCCCACCCTGATTCTATTTTCACAAGATTCAATGTGCCCTGGCACCTTTGTCCTCTCTAATTGGTCAGTAAACCTTAAGCAAGATATTAATAATGTGACAGAGTTAAAACGCCACTTCAGTTATAAACAGGTTCCCAAATCATTACTGTCCCTCCCTTCGCATGTGGGCCTATTGGGGTAAATTCTACGCAAGAACTTAAACAAAATAGAGGAGCGGTGAAATATTCATTTTATTCTCAGAGGTCTATCCAGCAATTTCATTCGTGACTAATAGTAAAGGCTGTTGGAATATTGATTGTGGCAGAATTTACAAGGAGAGAAATGGAGACTTAGCAGAGGAATCACCAACAACACACAGTAGACTGCAGATCTGCAGGGATCATTAACATTGATGCATTGACAAGATCAAGCAGTTAGGGCAGATCAATTGAATAACTGGTGTTCCTGGCAGAATCATTTCTGAGTGAAAGTGCACTGTAACTAAGTCGACCACAAATTTCTCACAAACAAGAAACATTTTTGTCTGAATTCAACCGATCAGAACCCTTTATCATTTTGAAGACAATGGTTAGAGCACTACCTCAACCTTCGAAACTCAACGGCATACAAACCAAATTTATGTAATCGTGCTTCTCAATTAACTACTTACACCGCATACTATTCTGGTGAATCAGTATTGAACTCCTTCCAAGCCAAATATATTCTTTCAGATCTGCGATTTCCAGAATTGAACGCAATACTTTAGATAGGCAAACATGAAATAATGGGTAAACTCAACTTGGACACTAAGGGCAGGATTTTATAACCTCATTCAGGCAAGACCAGAAATTCCCAATCAAGGTCAATGGAGATTTCCATTGTTGGACCCTCATGCCGTGCTGATTCTACGTGGGCAAGGTAGTGAAGTTCCAGCCTAAGATTGGGAAATAGTACTTGAAGCAATGCTGATAAGACCATGCTATTTACTGTTTTCATTAAAGATCTCAATGTAAACAATGGGGAAGTAATCTGCAAATTTATAGATGACAATAAAATGTGTGTGAGTCAGAACAGTGGAAAATGTTCAGTTACAAACAGATTTGGATGGGCTTGGGGTTTTAATCTTTGACTGGAAAATGATATTTGACTTAGAAATGTGTAGTAGTGTGCTTGTAAGCAAGGTGAAAGCCAAATACTTTTTCGAGGAAAGAACTAATACCAATGGGGGAAAAAAAATCTTTTGGACTTATTGATATTGGATCAGAATCTCAGTGGTAAATGAATGCCACCTGTCATGCATTACACTTGAACTTTTTATGGATTTTAGATTCAAACTTTCTGGGCAAAATTTTCCAGACCCTCCCACTGGCAGGATCATCCAGTCCCATGAAAGGTGAAACTACCCTTAGCCTCGCTGAGGAGGTTCCCGGGAGCCATTCAAAATGCCATAGATCTCAGCGGAACTGGAAGATCCATTGGCAGCCCAAGGCAAGCTGCCTGTGCGGCCAATAAACACGCCATGGTGGTGAGAGGTGAGGGGAGGAGGTGAGAGTGGGTGGTATTAACAGAGTGACTGGAAAATCTCAGCCACTGTAATCTAGAAAACCCAGGGGGAGTTCAAAAGCTTCTATGGAACATCTAGGATCTGCATGAACAGGACAAAGAACTGTATATCTGCTTAACCAATCAGACCGAAATAGTGTTTATAAACTGCACAAGAGTCTGAACCAGGAATGTTGAATCAGGTGCAATAAACAAAATAAAATAGGAAAGAAAGTCTGAATTAAGAGATAGATAAAGAAGAAAGAAAAAGTAAAAATTATGTTACGATTAATAAGCATTTTGTACTTGACCTCGGCCATGACAAAATAATGGGAACCCTACGAGCGAATTGGGATCACAAGACAAAATTGTGTCCAAATTCCACTGTAGGTGACTAAAGATGTAAGACAGATGCAGCAGAATTTTCCTGTCCCGCTTGCCATGGGAAACACAGTGGGCAGGACACGGATCAGCAAAGGTTCATTGACCTCGGGAGGGATTTTCCAACTTTGGAGCAAGCACAACCAGGAAATCCCGAACCATGGAATGAGAAAAAAATCAGGTCACATAATCCACTAGCTGCCTATTGCCCAACCGTCAATTCTTTATTCATTCAGGAGATTTGGGCATTACTGGCTGGGCCAGTATTTATTGTTCTGCCCTAATTGCCATTGAACTGAGTGTTTTGCTAAGTAAAGGACATATAAGAGTTAAAGGGACTGGAGATGCATACTAGTCAGAACTGGTACAAATGACAGATTTCCTTCCCTACAACTCATAAGTGAACCAGATGGGTTTTTATAATATTCGACAATGATTTCATGGTCACCATTAGACTTTATATTGAAATCAAGGTCTCGATTCTCCCATTGTGACCCGCAATGTTTCTGTCAGGTTGTGGTGGGAGATGCACTGGGAACGCATGCACATCTTCCAGACCTGGAATTCGCCGGTCAAACCACACTGAAAAATGGCACGAAGGCAGATAACTCATTTAAATCTTTTTAAAATATATTAGTTAATTCTTAGGGCCTTTGAAGTCCCAATTGAATCTCTCACTCCTGCCAGTGGTCGCTCATTCCTGTGGAGTTTAGACTAGCCTCCTACATTCGGGAAACTAGCAGGAAATCCCATTGGAATAAAGGGGGTCCCGGGGGTTGGGTGGTGAAGGATTGTGCGCATGGGCACCCTGGCAGTACCAGCCTGTGCCCCCCAGGGGCAAACTGCCCATGCCCAGAGAAGTACCTTGGCACTGCCCAGTGAGCATGGATCCATGCCAAGGGGGCAGGCCTATTGTTTGTGGGGCCTAGGGATGACTGGTGGAGGGTGGGGGGGTGGGGTTCCCACTGTCACTCTGCATGGTAATTGGTCTGGGATGGAGGGAAAGCAGCAATTGGGGCAGGCTGGGGAGGGAGGGGGTCGGTTTGTCAGAAGGGGTGAGGGAATTGCCAAAGTTGTGAGTGGGAGGCATGGGCTGTGATCAGGGTGCTTCAGGACGGGGAAGAAGGATGAGGGCTGGTCCGAGAATTGCTATGGGGGCAACGATCAGACTGCGGGGGCGGAGCGGCGTTGGAGGGGCAGCTGTGCAGGGATCCCACCAACTCAGCATTTTTGGGAGAATCGCAGCCCAAATTTCAGCTGGGTTCCCAGGCCAATGAGCTAGGATTCTGGATTATTAGTCCAGTGGCAATACCGCTACACCACCACCTCCCCCAGCTTGAAGTTTACTACGTCCTAATTTCCCAGCTTATCAAATATTACTGATGACCCAAAAGGCTCAATTTCTTCCAAAAACGAATTCATTACATTGAAAAATTGGTTTCAGGATAGTCCAGGTGGAACTAGAAAAGATGCAATGTCCTTAACATAGGATTGTTCTGAGAGTGGGACCGGCATGTAGTTTCTCAATCATTGCTTAAAAGAAAACTAGGAAGAACATCCTAAAATCTCTCAGAGAATGATGTGAACATGAATCTGACTGAAATTGGGCATTGGGCTGTGTTCATAATTTAACAGTCACCTTCTGGGTTCTACGGAGGTCCTGCTTTTTGGTAGAATGGATTCCAACTTTGGAAAACTTTGTGCATCAAATCGAAACTGTCTGCATTTAAAAGTATTTTTCAACCAGCGCCAACATGGAGGCTTACATATGAAAACTTTTTAGATGAAATCGATGCATGATTAATAAATTTTTTGCACTTGACCTCAGCCACGACACAACAATGGAAAACTTACAAGCGAATTGGGATCACACGACCAAATTACTTATGTACCGCTGTGCTCGGAGTTCCAGTTGTATGGAATGATTGTGTCATCGTCTGATTAATGAAGCATTTACACTTTGAAGGTTATGTTTTATAGGATATTTCTGTCAAGTTTATGAGGACACACGGAATGAGATTTTTGATTGAGTTCTGGTTTTTGCATCTGAATGGCTACCAGATGCCCGTGGATACTATTAGATGGCAATAACCTGACTCCCTGCAAATAATTTAGGTGATGTGCACATTTTAAACCCATTTGAGTAGCACTCTGCTGCTTGCTATTGTGCTAACACAAACTGTTTGAATATTGGATTTTGTGAATGAAATTGCACATTTATATGCAGTGTCTATGTTATAATAAATACAAAATATCTTCTGGGACATTGATCCTTATTGTTTACCATCTTCAAAATATTGGACTACACTAATCTCGAACAAGCACTTTGTTTGTGAAGTTCTCAAAGTATTTAACTTGCAGATAACAAGCTGTCATACATATGGAAACAAAAATGGGATTCGTTTCAAAGAGAAGGGTAGCTTTTAGATGTAAAAGGTAGTTATTCAAAGTGACAGAAGCTGGAAAATAACGTGCGGTTTTAATGTTGGGATAAGTTCTATTCATATTAAAAATAAGGACTTCGGAAACCAAAGCACAATTTCTAAATTTGTGAATAGCAGCACATTGAATGGGAAATGTCAATAGTGAAGAGGACTGTGACAGATTACAGGAGGATATTAATGTACTTGCATTAATACATTAAAGTCAGTGGAGTTGTGAACTGTGTGGAAAGATGTTGCAGATTACAGAGGGACATAGATAAGCTGCAGAGCTGGGCTGAGAGGTGGCAAATGGAGCTTAATGCAGAGAAGTGTGAAGTGATTCACTTGGAAAGAGTAACAGGAATACAGAGCACTCGGCTAATAGTAAGCTACTTGGTAGCTTGAACAGAGAGATCTCGGTGTCCATGTGCAGAGATCAGATGTGCATGTTGCAGCTATACAAAACTGGTGCAGCTGCACTTGGAGTATTGCATACAGTTCTGGTCGCCACATTATAGGAAGGATGTGAAAGCATTGGAAAAGATATAGAGGTGATTTACCAGGATGTCACCTTGTATGGTGGGAAGGTTTTATGAGGAAAGGCTGAGGAACTTGAAGCTGTTTCCATTGGAGAAAGGAAGGTTGAGAGGTGAGTTAATGTAAGATGATCAGAGGATTAGATAGGATGGACAGTGCAAACCCTTTCCCTCAGATGGAGATGGCTAGCATGAGGGGACATAACTTTAAATTGAGGGGGTGATGGATATAGGACAGAAATCAGAAGTAGGTTCTTTACTCAGAGAGTAGTAAGAGCGCGGAATGCCCTGCCCGCAACAGTAATGGATTCACCAACATTAAGGACATTTAAATGGTCATTGGATAAACATACGGATGGTATCGGAACAGTGTAAGTTAGACTGGCATTAGATTGGTTTCACAGGATGGCGCAACATCGAGGGCTGAAGGGCCTGTACTGTGTTCTATGTTCTTGGTGGGACAGAGGAGCAAAGAGATTTGATTACACAAATATCAATCATTAAAAATGGCATCACAGGTTAGGAAAGCCATTAACAAAGCAATCCAAGGATTTATTTCCAGAGGGACAGATTTAAAAAGTCTATGTTAACCTGTATTGAATCTGAGTTAGACCGCACCTATGTGAGAATTGTTTGGCCCTTCCCCCAGGAATAGGTTGACTGGCACTTGCTTCACCAACCCATCCTCATTGACTCCTGCTGCTATTTTACCAGTGGCATGGGCAATCCCCTTGCCCATCAGTCAATAGAAGGCCTTAAATGACCAATTAATAGTCACTTAAGGGCTTGTTTCTGTCACCACAGGCATTTTACCCACAACAGAATACGCTTGCATCTACTCAGCAGGTAGCCAGGAGAAGCCTGGGTCAGCCTTGGTTCAAGGCAAGGGAGAAGGGGATGCTTTCTTGATGAGTATTGATTTTTTGAATCTCAGTGATAAGTCGAAATGGCACTCACCAGTTTCTGTAAGTGAATATGAACTTTTATTGTGAGGCTTCTAATGACAGAAGCCTCTTGCTTCACAGCTTGGTTTCCATTTTCATAATCAAGCCCACAGGGTTGGCTGACAGCACAGAGCACTCAGTGAGCTGTCGATAAACACACACACAATGGAATACTAAAACAAGTGAACACAATACCTTTCACCCTTGTTACTAATAGATAGGGGCTACTAATAGGAGCGACACAGTGGTACAGTGATTAGAATTGCTGCCTCACAGCGCCAAGGACTCAGGTTCAACTCCTGGCTCGGGTCACTGTCTGTGAGGAGTTTGCATGTTCTACCTATATCTGCATGGGTTTCCTCTGGGTGCTTTGGTTTCCTTCCACAGTCCAAAGACTTGCTGGTTAGATGCATTGGCCATGCTAAATTGTGCCTCAGTATACCCGAACAGATACCGGAATGTGGCAACTAGAGGATTTTCACAGAACTTCATTGCAGTGTGAATGTAAGCTTACTTGTGACACTAATAAATTTTAATAAACCTCTTCCTAAACTAAAACATCACAAGAAAATAAAAATATTAAGTCATTTCTTCGAGTCCTGAGTGTCTGGTTTCTCCAAATGGGGAAACATCTGAAATATGAAAGTCATTGATAATAACACTGAAATCTATGAGTTTGAGGTTGCGTCTGCATGATTAGTTCAATGAGATATATGAATAACATCATGCCCACTTATCTGAGATGGAAACATATCCTCATAATCACAGTCCTTGAAATATTCTGATTTGTGTGCTATCAAGCTTCTCATGTTCCACTTTATATTTCCATCTAACAGATGAGTGTTGGCATTGAGCAACTTGCTTGAGCTGTTTCGGTGCTGATAGAAATGATATAAGCTTGTGGTCACAGCTGATGGATGCGCACGCCATCTCCAATTTCAAATCATGGTTTTATTCTCCCTGTTCACTTGTCAAGTATGCTTTTGTTTTATCTCGTTACTTTGCAATTTCTTCTAGTTTCACTCTGACATTTGCGTTGAATGGCAATGATGATTTAAGAATGATCAGTGGCATGCAAAAATTTATGACCAGTCATAAGTTCGGCCAGTGTGTTTGTGGTTGGAGAGGTTTAGATGGATCAATTTGTACAAAGTACAATGTGAATGGACAGGTCAAACATTTTCCCCTCCAACATGCTAGCTCTCAAACCCTGATCACTCCATCGAATTGGTTGAAGCCACAATTTAATTGCCATTTGTATTGTGAAGTCCAACAGTGGTGAATTCCACAGTTTGCCAAGAACTCTGTGAACTAACTGGAAACAAACCGCAGTCACAGTGATGGTATCTATCAAACTCCATTTTATAAATACCTTCTCTGCGCTATCAATGACCGTTGTGATTTGCAGCCATTTGCTGTGTAGATCATGGACAATAAGGCTAGTTACTAAGGTTTGCTTGTATTTCTCCAAAAGCATCTACTGGGAAAATTTGCCATTATTTTGCTTGCCGTAGAGCCAGTTGTGAGATTTGGGGATTAGTTTAAGAAATTTTTCACTCAGTGTACAAACTAAGAGCTTCTAATGAACTCTTCTTTCTAGTGATCAATTGTTGTTCATAGACTTTGTCACTGGATTATTGTTTCATCTTAACAACATACAAATGGACATGAAATAACGTATATATTTCTGTTATGTTTTTGGGATAATTGCTCAAATTCCTATGTGACAGAGTTTTCATTCATAATGCAAGCTCATTGTGTACTCTGTAGTATGAGACCAGTTCTTCCTGTATTTCACAAGTCTGAGGCCACTCATGTTTTGGGCATTTAGTTACTTTCAGTAATATTTTGGGCCAGGTTTTACCAATCAGAGACTAAGGGCCGGATCCAGGCGTAAAATGGATCCAAAACCAGAATCCTCGTTCCAGTGTGCCTATACGCTTTTTGCTGGCTCTGATCCGATTTGTGCTGTGGGCGGGGCTTAGTGCTGCTGGAACGATCAGAGTTCTGAACTGCGTAAGCACAGTTCGAAAAAAATCTGAAACAGCGCGAAAAACAAAACGGAGAGTGCCGGGGCGGGAGGAGTGGGGTGGGATTTGTGGGGGACAATGATGCACGATCGGACCCCCCCGCCGGGAGGCATGCCAGCTCCCGGCAGAGCACGCCCCCAACCTACCTCGATCGCTGCTCTCCCTCCACCATATTTCTGACCTACAGTCCTTCGAGACTGTAGAAGGATCCCAGAATCCTTATGGGATTCAGATCCTTCAGGAAGGACAGGGAGGGAGGAAAAAGAGGTGGTGGAGTGGCACTGTTGATCAGGGACAGTGTCATGGCTGCAGAGAAGGTGGATACCGAGGAGGGAATATCTACGGAGTCTCTGTGGGTGGAAGTTAGGAATAGCAAAGGGTCGGTGACGTTGCTGGGTGTATTCTATAGGCCGCCCAATAGTGACAGGGAAGTTGAGGTGCAGGTAGGGAAACAGATACTGGAGAGATGTAGAAATAACAGAGTTGTTGTGATGGGCGACTTCAATTTCCCAAACATTGACTGGAATATCCCAAGGGTAAGGGGTTTGGATGGGGAGGAGTTTGTTAGGTGTGTTCAGGAGGGTTTCCTGACACAGCACGTGGACAAGCCTACGAGAGGAGAGGCTGTACTGGACCTGGTACTAGCTAATGAACCAGGACAGGTGATGGATCTCTCAGTAGGAGAGCATCTTGGGGATGGAGATCATAATTCTATCTCCTTCACCCTTGCATTGGAAAAGGATAGGATCAGGCAGGCTAGGAAGGTGTTTGTCTGGAATAAGGGGAAATATGAAGACATCAGGCAGATGTTGGGCGAATAAACTGGAAGGAGGTGTTCTTGGGGAAAAGCACAGAAGGAAGGTGGCAGATATTCAAGGAATGCTTGTCTGGAGCTCTGCACGACAACGTTCCGGTGAGACAAGGAGGTTTTGGTAGGTCAAGGGAACCGTGGTGCACGAAGGCTGTGGTGAACCTAGTCAGGAAGAAAAGAAAGGTGTATAAAAGGTTCAAAGAGCTAGGAGATGTTGGGGATCTAGAGAAGTATAAGGCTTATAGAAGAGAGCTTAAAAAGGAAATTAGGAGAGCCAGAAGGGGTCATGAGAAGGCCTTGGCTGGTAGGATTAAGGAGAATCCCAAGGCCTTCTACAAATATGTGAAAAGTAAAAGGATGAGAAGAGAAGGGATAGGACCTATAAAAGGTGAAGGGGGAAAAGTCTGTATGGAACCGGAAGAAATGGCAGAGGTGCTTAATGAGTACTTTGCCTCAGTATTCACGGTGGAAAGTGATCTGGGAGGATGCACTACAAGTTTGCGGCAGACTGAAAAGATTGAGTATGTAGATATTAAGGAAGCGGATGTGTTAGAACTTTTAAATGCTATCAAGATAGACAAGTCTCCGGGACCAGATGGGATGTACCCCAGGTTATTGTGGGAGGTGAGGGATGTCATTGCAGAGCCCCTGGCGATGATCTTTGCGTCGTCGATGGAGACGGGAGAGGTTCCGGAGGATTGGAGGATTGCGGATGTGGTCCCTATTTTCAAGAAAGGGAACAGGGATAGTCCTGGAAATTACCGACCGGTGAGTCTGACCTCAGTGGTTGGTAAGCTGATGGAGAGGCTTCTGAGGGACAAGATTTACGAGCATTTGGAGAAGTTTAGGTTGATTAGAAATAGTCAGCATGGTTTTGTAAAAGGCAGGTCGTGCCTTACGAGCTTAATTGAGTTCTTTGAAAATGTGACTGAACACATTGACGAAGGAAGAGCAGTGGACATGGTGTACATGGACTTCAGCAAGGCATTTGACAATGTCCCCCATGCAAGACTTCTTGAGAAGGTGAGAGGGCATGGGATCCAAGGGGCTTTGGCCTTGTGGATCCAGAACTGGCTTGCCTGCAGAAGGCAGAGGGTGGTTGTGGATGGCTCTTTTTCTGCATGGAGGTCGGTCACCAGTGGAGTGCCCCAGGGATCTGTTCTAGGACCCTTGCTGTTTGTCATTTTCATAAATGACCTGGATGAGGAAGTGGAGGGATGGGTGAGTAAGTTCGCCGATGACACGAAGGTAGGTGGTGTTGTGGATGGTCTGGAGGGATGTCAGAAGTTGCAGCATGACATCGACAGGATGCAAGACTGGGCGGAGAAGTGGCAGATGGACTTCAACGCGGATAAATGTGTTGTGGTCCATTTTGGCAGATCCAACGGGATGAATGAGTACACTATCAAAGGTAGGAGTCTTAGCTGTGTGGAAGAGCAGAGGGATCTTGGGGTCCGGGTCCATAAGACTCTCAAATCGGCCTCCCAGGTGGAGGATGTGGTTAAGAAAGCTTACGGTGTACTGGCCTTCATTCATCGAGGGATTGAGTTCAGGAGTCAGGAGGTAATGCTGCAGCTTTATAGGACCCTTGTCAGACCACACTTGGAGTACTGTGCGCAGTTCTGGTCGCCTCACTATAGGAAGGACGTGGAAGCTATTGAAAGGGTGCAGAGGAGATTTACAAGGATGTTGCCTGGATTGGGAGGCATGCCTTATGAAGACAGGTTGAGGGAGCTGGGACTGTTCTCCCTGGAGAGACGAAGGTTGAGAGGCGACCTGATAGAGGTTTACAAGATGTTGAGAGGATTAGATAGGGTGGACTCTCAGAGACTATTTCCCAGGGCTGAAATGGTCGCGACGAGAGGGCACAGATTTAAGGTGCAGGGAAGCAAGTACAGAGGGGATGCTAGGGGAAAGTTTTTCACTCAGAGGGTGGTGAGTGAATGGAATCGGCTGCCGTCGGTAGTGGTCGAGGCGAACTCGCTGGGGTCTTTTAAAAGACTTCTGGATGAGTATATGGGATCCAATGGGATTGGGGGTTATAGATAGGTCTATGGCTGGGTAGGTTTTGATGTGTTCGGCACAACTTGTGGGCCGAAGGGCCTGTTTGTGCTGTAGTGTTCTATGTTTTATTTTCTATGAGACCCTTCAACACCTTCCTGGCTTGCCGGAGGAAGGGGGGGCGGACTCAGATGGACCTCTGGTTGAGGAGGGGGGGAGGGAATATGGTGGAGATTCATCCAAATCTTTTCTCCTCCTCCTATCCTTCCCCCTCTCCACTCCCAATCTGAGATCCATCTGAACCCGCCCCCTTCTCGGGCAGACAGCAGCGGAAGGTCAAGAAGGTGCTTGTCCAACAACTGCAGGTCAATGGGATGGTGGGGGGAGAGCAGCGATTGAGGTAGGTTGGGGGTTGCTCTTCTGAGGGGGGCCTGCTGCCAGGGGGGTTGATCGCAGAGGGAGTGGTCTGCTTCCCAGGGGTGTCTGATCATGAGGAGGGGGAGGGTGGGGGTGGCCTGCCTCCTGGGGTGGGGGGTCTGACGGGGGAGATGGGAGGGGGTCTGCCAGGGAGGGCTCTGATGGGTGGGGGGGAAGGGAAGGTGGGTGAGAAGGGTGGGTCCGCAGGGTGGAGGTGAGTCTGCAGGGGGCGGCTTGCCTCCTAGGAGGTCTGGATCACTGGGATGGGTCTGGTCTGCTGGGGTGGTTATGGTGGGTGGTGGAGGGGGCTGGGTTGGGGGGGGTTGTGATGGTGGGGGGGAGGCAGTGAAGGGTGTTTGAGGATAATGAGCTCCAGTTTCCCTTGCAGAATAGGAATTGGCTTCGGATTTTTATTCTGCAAGTTGATAACAGCGCGGATCAAACAGATCCGAAGGCCGTAAAGTGGGATTTGGCGGTAGAATTGGGCGCGCGGTTCATTAAGTCGATTTAAATGCATGCTGGTGCCCTAATCGAGTGTGGGTAAAGGTGCAATCTACTCGGATTCGAGTGCAGATTGTGTTACAGGCCCGACAACCAAATTTACCACGATTTCGCGCCCAAAAACAGGCGTGAATTTTTGGTAAAATCAGGCCAATTGTCTCTCATTGATTTTGCCTTCAATTTCTCTCGTGTAACAAGATTTGCTACCACATGCAAAATCACCATGATCAGTCTTCGAAGTTTCAAACCACTGTGTTATCACTAATGTTGTCTGAGGTAGTATTATGTTAGTGGGTGGCATGGTAGCACAGTGGTTGGCAGATTGGCACAGTGTTTAGCACTGCATTCTCACAGCGCCAGGGACCCGGGTTTGATTTCAGCTTTGGGTGACTGTGCGGAGTTTGCACATTTTCCCTGTGTCTGCGTGGGTTTCTTCCAGGTATTCCGGTTTCCTCCCACAGTCCAAAGATGTACAGGTTAGGTGGGTTGATCATGCTAAATTGCTCCTTAGCATCCAAAGCTGTGCAAGTTTGGTGGATTGGTCATGATCAATGTGCAGGTTTACAAGGAAAAGATGAGGAAGTGGGTCTAGGTATAGTGTTCTCCCTGAGAGTTGGTGCAAACTCAATGGATTGAATGGCCTCTTTCTGCACTGTAGGATTCTATGGATTCTATGTTTAAGAATGTCTGCTCTTCAGTTGTGTGAATGTATGAGATAAATGACTCTGAAATTGCACTGATGAAAAGATGAATTGATCATCTGCAGAAGCATAGATGACCTGATGCTGGTCTGACTAACAATGTAATCAGTCCTCGGTAATCGGTGCTGAGAGTGAACTGCTTATCACGGAAATGCATGTGCCAATATTCACAAGTGTCGGGTCAGGCGAGTGCTTCCCGCTCTCCAGTAGAGTAATTTGTGTTCAGTTCCTGACAATGGGTGTGATGTCTAAGTGGTTAGTCATTTGCTTCCTTCAATATAGTGAGGACACAGCTCCAATTACATTCCCTGATGCATCTATATTGACATACAGTTTCACATGTGGGTTGAAATGCATGAGGTCTGGTGGAGATGCTAGATTTGCCTTTTAACATGTCAGATGTTATTTGTAATGAGATTTTTCATTCCCACTGTGCAACCTGGCTTTTGAAGAGACTCCGTGATCCTTAGGAATTGATTTGTGATATAAAAAAGTTTGGTCGTGCCAAGGAATGGTGCCAACTCTTCCTCATTAGATGGTATCAGAAGCACATGAATGGCTTTGATATTGTCATGTGTATTTCAACTGCAGTCACTCTGTGTCGACAAAGTCAAACTCGGTTGCTATGAATGTGCATTTGTAACTTATATGAATCAGGCTATATTGAGCGAGCACTATTTATAATCATGGTTGTATTCTGCTTTGACCTTTCCATCAAGTAGTTTGAGAATCTCATGAAAATCTGACAAGATTGAAGAAACAATTTTCTCCCCCACCCTCCTCTGCAACTACCTGGCCACTCAATTGCCCCTTTTCCACCCAATCCATCCTACTACCTAATATTTTTACGTATATTTATAAAGTTTATTTATTGGTATCACAAATAGGCTGATATTAACACGACAGCAAAGTTACTGTGAAAATCTCCTGGTTGCCACACTCTGACACCTGTTTGGGTAACTGGGGAAGAATTTAGCATGGCTGAATGCATCTAATCAGCAAGTCTTTCAGACTGTGGGGAAAACCCACACTCTGATAAAAGATACACAAACATGGGGAGAATGTGCAGACTCCGCACAGACGATGACCCAAGCTGGGAATAGAGTCCTGGTCCCTGTTGCTGTGAGACAGAAGTGCTAACCATCTTGGCTTGGACATTTAAAATATAGAGTGGGATTTTCTGGCCTCACTCATCTTGAAACCAGAAAATCCAACGTCAATGGACTTTTCCAGGGTCCGCCCTCATCCACTCTGATTCCTGTGGCAGGCTCGATAATAAAAGTCACTCTGCTAAGTTGAAGGCAAGTTATGGAAGATTTGGGCTAATGTCTCAATTGATTGAAATGAGCTACTCACTACTTCAACCACATTGAGGAGCTTCATTCTTGGCTTAATTTGCAGTGGAAGAAAGTCTGCCATATCTCTCAAGCAATTTCAATACAGTTCTTGTCAGTATACAGTTCTTGTTAGTATACAGGTCAACTGCAACAGCCAGCTGGAACGCAGCAAGTTCACCCAAACATAAATTAAATGAATGACCAGTTAATGGGTTTAAAGGGCACAAATAGACAATGAAACATTAGTGTATGATGCAAGATTTTAACATTAAATAAAGTACAAATCCTTACTGCTACTTAATAAAACTGAAGACTAATTGGCGTTGACCCTGTGAATGCAGAAAACAGCAATAAATAGCCATTTATATGTTTAAGCAACATTCCCACCATTTCCTCAAAGTTTGAAGGAAGCCACTAACATTGTGAAGGATTCTTCCCGGCGAGTGAGATGATGAAATAGATAATGATAATTTTTTGAGTGTGCCTTTTGACCAGATTCCTTCTTAGGGCTGGAGGTTGTGGATGATACAAAAGCTAAGCTTAATGATCACATTGATTGTGATTCACAGTGGGTTTGTAGCATTGGTACATATTTCAACAATAATACTATTCTCCCATATATTTAAAGACATCTACTAATAAATGCTTTGTGGTGTGGAGCTGTGATCACAGAAGAGTGCAGCATGACACCTTGTTGAAGAGTAATTAGGCTAAAGGCAGGATGGATGTATGGTGGTCATGTGACGTACTGGGTAACGTACCAATCTCTGAACCAGGAACTCCAGGTCCAATTCCCACTCAGGACTATGGGAATGATGGCGAGGACTCAAGATCTAGTGGAACCCAAAAGTAGCAAACCTCACTTGGGAGATCACGACTTCTGATTTTCTCCATCTCTTGCCAGCGATGTAATCACGTTCATGCCTACACTGGGATTTCAATCATTTTCCATATATTAACATATAATTAAAGACCTCCTCGCTCTATATCTGTGAGGCGTATTTTCCAACCATGCTGATATGACGTCAAATCGACAAGGTTTATAATTGGGTCGAACAGATGTGAACCTATCATGGGGATCTCCCAGATGTTCAAGGATCTGCATTGACCCTGGGGGAAAGGGATGTGGTCAGGCAGTAGCTTGGCAATGACCCCCAGTACAAACTGGAAGTGCCAATCTGGCAGTGCTAATCTGTGAGAAGTCTCACTATATAGGTTAATGTTCAACAGGTTTATTTGGTAGCAAACACCATTAGCTTTACTATCAAATAAACCTGTTGGACTTTAACCTAGTGTTGTGAGACTTCTTACTGTGTTTACTCCAGTCCAATGCTGGCATCTCTACATCAGTGCTAACCTGTGCCAGAGGCTAGTGCCACTGGCACACTGGGAGTCTCATGGGGGAGAGGGATTGATTTGTGGTAGTGGTGGAAGATGTAGGATGCCGGTGATGGCTGTTTGAGTTGCGGGGGGTGGGGGGAGGTCAAAGTTCTATGTCCAGGGGAAGAGGAGGAGGGGTGCTTGCACTGACTGTTGACATGGGTCAATGTTGGGGGCCAATAGGGCAGGAGGCAACATGAGTGTTGTGGGGGGTTGGTGAATGTTGGCTCTAATCTCTGGGGGTGAATGCGGGCTTTGATTATGTGGGGAGGTGGAGGAGGTGGAGTCCCTGAGACCTCTGTGGTGGAGTGAGGTGAGGAGGAGGTTACTTTGTGATCTGATACGAATGCCCTTTAAACATGGCCTTGATATCAGTGCAGCCAAGCTTTGTGGCACCCACTACATGACGGCTTGAAACATGTCCATCTGCTTTTCTATGACAGAATCCGGTAAGCTGTGGAGAGGAGAGAAACATGCTGTTTTTCTTGCCTGAACCAACATGCCATTTTGTGGTAAAATTTCACCCTTAGTATAAAATGCTAGAGCCTTATCAAGTACATTTCTCAGATCATGGTAATGAGCTGTGGATTGGTACCATTTTGATTCAATTGTAGTGCAGCATTGAGTGATGTGGTACTTGGGTACTTATATACATGAACACATAGTTCCTGAATCAGATTGGAATAATAGAACATTAATTCTCAGAAATCCCAATATGATTATACAATGATTTATTTTAGAGAGCAATCACTGTTATGGGTGGCAACCAATTTTCATGGAATAATGTTCGAAAAGAATAATTAGAAAACGTTATTTTTCATTTGATGGCTAAGAGTGTTGACCATGAAGCCTTTCTCTTCTTACTTATCTCCAACAAAGCAGCACGGCCTTAGTAATTAAGATGCTATCATGCTGGATAATACAATATACCCACACCAATGTTATTAATGTGCGACTCAACTCAACTGAACGATGCATATCATCACAAGCACTTCACAATGAACTCATCTCTCGAGGCTCACAGTCTTGAGCAACATTTGTCCTCACCCTGCTCCCAAAAGCACAGCCCTCGTTTCAGAAGAGTATTTGCAACAGGCTATTTGCAAAACCCAGCTATATTTGTTGTGGTTTACTTCTACCCAAGCTTGCCTTTATTCAATGATCTCCTCAATCAACCAGCAATACACATTCCCTCGCGCCACATATGATTAAACCAATACACTGAGGAGTAACAGCTGAGGTCCTAAGGCAAGAGAAAATATCCAGCAGAAACCATTCTCTCTTTGTCTACCCAGCTTTGATCCCCAAAGGGGCATTTTAGACCAACATCAGTGGTGGTAGGGGAGAGGGCACATCAAGAATATTCAGCTTACAATCGTAATTCAGTCCAAACAATGATTCACCTCGACAGAAAATATCCTCTGATTATAACTGAGGATGGGCTTAAAGAATTCTGTCTAGCCACTGACAAAGCTATTGATTTGCTCATTGACAATGCACATGTGAAATAAATAAATGCTAGATTGTATGATCTAATCCCATAATGGCTTAACACTTTCACAGCGTTCTGACTCTCAAAAAGGAAGCTTATCTACGAAGCGAACATCCAATGCGAAGGTTGTGAGTTTGGATGCACCGGGGTTCAGGGCAAGGAATGGAAAGGTCTGAGAGTAGGATCAGTTTTACCATGCTCCGCGATTGCCAGTGCAAACCTTCGTGGGGCCAGTTTCCCAAGCTGAGAGTGGCACTGCTGTTCAAGGGCCAATTTTGAGGGGCATTATACTATTATTTGATATTGTGCATTTAAATTCAATACAAAGTAGATTAAGTAGATTGGGCCAGATTTTGTGGGCCCAATAATGGTGAGCTATTGAGTGGCACAAAGGCACCACAACTGCCACATTTGCACACACTACTGCTATAAACACCAAAGTGAAGCAGTACTTTCCATGACACCAGAAGATCTAGGAGCAGAATAAGGCCATTCAACCCATCAAGTGCAGCCCATGCTAATTATCCACTGACCTGTGATGTAAAGCAATAAAGATCAATGATTCATGAATTTTGTCTAATTATCCACAACAAAAGCTGTTCTTGTTCGGTACAAAGGATTTTGTTTCTCCTTTTGTGTTCATCTGCTCCATGATTCCATGAAGGCACCAGCAGAGGGAGGGTGGAACTTTCGGAGATAAGAGTTAACATTTTAACTGTTGAATTTTATTTGTTAATTGTATGTAACCTTTTAACATTACTTATCAAAGTTCTTAAATGAATTTTACTTCGCTGACTTTTTAATGAGACTGAAGTGATTGAAAAAATCTTTAAATATATATGGCTTTTTATCAATATTTATTTGACTCTGATTTATCTGACTTCTTTGAAGTAAAGGTCTCTTTAACAAGATTGAAGTTCCTTTTTGCCCCGAAGTGGCCCTTTGACTACAATTTTACTGTAAGAAATCCATTGATTTCCATTTAAATAAATCAATACTTCCTGCTTCATCCTTGGGAGATAGTTCTATAAATGTCCCATTGAAAGATTAGGAGAAAACTTCCCTGCCAAGTGAAAATGCAAGGTAATAAATTGTCTGAAATTGACATTCGTTTGGGATTCAAACTACATCCCACCATTTTGGATTTTCCTTTAGGTCTGGCAGTTGAGCAATTAGGCCAAATAAAAAGGCAATTAGCTCGTGATTCCTTCTTTCCTGCCCATGCCATGAATTGCATATTGTGGGCAGGATTTTTTGGCCTCGATTGACCTGAGACTGGAAAATCCAGCCCAAGGTCAACGAACCTTCCATTGTCCACACCTTGCCCTCTGCAATCCACATGATGGGCGGAGCAGTAGAATTTAGCACATGTTTGCATGTCATCGAGAACTCATTGCATAAAAAGTGAATCAATGGCAAGTCTATGGTCAGTTATAAGAAAAGACCTGTGCTGACAGTAGCAGTTTTGTTTTAATTTTTTGCTAAACGCTTAAGCCAATGCTCAGAGTGGACCAGACAAACCCAAATCCATTCCCTGCTTGCCCCAAAAATCAAATTCAAATTCAATTGAACCCAATTCATATTCCCCACAAGACGGATGAGCAAGATCCAAACTGACATGATAAGGTATTGCACCCCATCTTGGGCTTGATCTGATATTTGACCTTAGCCAAAAGGCCAACAAGCTGCCCTTTCAGCCTAACTTCACTGCTTTCTTTGTGATCAGCAAATCTGACTAACGCCCATTGGGTCAATCAGGAATGTTGAGCAGGAGAAGGCCAGGAAGGTGAGAGAGTAATGGCTGCCAGCTGCAAGTTACAGGACACTCCTCAGTTTGCCAGACAATGTAAAGTCATTGAACCTTTGCCAACACTAGCCCCAACTACTTGACATTACACTACATCCGTTGATAGCCTCTGTGCCTTTTTTACTGCATCTGCTTGGTGCGACTAGCTACCTTCATCCAGCCATCCTCAGGGAAGGCAACTTCTTTTCATGCTCTCATTGCATCAATCATCTCTTCCAGGTACCAAGCATCACCTGTTAACTGGGGAACTGGGGAATGGGAGGCAGCATTTCCGCAGCTTCCATCTGTGTTATGGTTCTTTTCTCCATTCCACTGGTAACCTGTATGCTGAAATCAACTCTGCCATGGTCTCTTTCAGTAGAGAGCCTTCAATGTTATTTTAATCATCTCATTCTTCCTCCCTACTCACAGTGAGCAGGATTGCTACAAAATTATAGACTTCAATATTGCCAGTCAGACATCTGTATGAAAGATCACACGCTAAAGGAATAATGCTTATTCATCCTTAAGTTCTCCCCTTCTTTCATGTAGATCCACCATAGCAAAGAGCAAAGGGGAAGGTTAGTGATAATGATGAGGAAGAATAAAAACAACACCAACATACATAGCTCTTGTCAGTTCTGATGGTCATGATGAGAAGCGAAATTAGGAAAACGATGATTGGAGAGATGAAGATTTGCTGAAGCCCACTAAGCAGATGTACGATTGTACATCCTCACTATACAGATTATGTAATTGCCCTGTGAGCCAGGAATCATACCAATGGTGAATCCATCAACGAGGGCTCTGTGTGTGACTTCGAAGTGACTCACCAAATCGCACTAATCTATTGCACAAAGAGGTATTTGTGAGCTGTTATTTAATATTGCTTTGGCTCAGATCTTGTGCCACTCAATTGGTTTTCAATTACAGCAGTGTTTTTCCCTTGTCTTTCTATCCTGGGCCTCTCACAAGGGCTGTGTTTGAAGGAACAGAGCCAGTCTGATTCTGCTTTGTTATCTCTTAGACAGTGTTACCAATTGTCAGGTGGGTACTGGCAGATATCTTTATTACAAGACTTTCTCACAATTCAAGGCCAGTTCTCCTTCACAGAGTCTTTGCCGATCTTGCTAATTCTCGCAAATCTGTGTCTTGACTAAATTACCCATATTGCTTTGTACCCACAAGGCAGTTCTTCATGTATCTTTAGTCAGGGTACTACTGCCTTTCAATGTTCCATGTTACCACCATAAGGTAACTCTGCATATAGAGCTACTGGGAGTCAACATTCATTGAGTTCATTGACAAAGTCCATTCGGCCCATTTGGTCTGCACTGACTCTCCATCAAAGCATTTTATCTAGGCCCACATTCCCTGTCTGAACCTCATAACTCCCATTTAACCTACACATCTTGGGACACTAAGGGGTAATTTAACATGGTTAACCTGCCTAACCTGCGCATTGTTGGACTGTTGGAGGAAACCGGAGCACCCAGAGAAAACACATGTAGACACAAGGAAATGTGAAAATTCCAGACAGTCACCTAAGACTGGAATTAAACCTGGATCCCTGACACTGTGAGGCAATGTTCCTAACCACTGTGTCACCATATAAAATGAATAAAGAAATAGTTACATTTTTGAAAAGCATTTAATACATTAAAATAAATTTAAAAATCTATTGGCTTTCAACAAATCTTGAGGACAGTCTTCAGAGGTACACAGCTACTGACACGGTGTGAAATTTAAATCAATATGAATGTGGCACAATTAGGGATATTTTTCTCTTGGTTAAAGGGACCAATACTATGTGCGGTAATATCACTAGCGTTTACATGTAATGGTAAACGAGGACTGATATATTGTCATAAAACAAAATCAGAAAATGCTGGGAAATTTCAACAGGTTTGGCAGCATCTGTGGAGAGAGAGGAAGACAGTTAATATCCAATATATCTCTCTGATGTATTGTCATATTGTAGAAAGGTCATGAGAAATGATTTACCTCCTTTTTAGAAGATATCAACTCAGATTAAGGCAGGGCCAAACTCTGAACAACCTGAGCCTGTCAGACACATTGCAAAATAAGCCCTGCTGTGAGGAGGCAGAATGACAATACATGCTTTCCAAATGCAGAAGTCAATAATCAAAATCTCATTAGTTTCAGAAACTTTCATTTCATTCAGTCTCACATAATACAAGCCATAGTGCACTTTGCTAAACGTAGTCTCATCGTTGGCTAACTCACCCTGAATATGTTGTGATTATAATAACAAGCAACTTAATTTCATTCACCCTGATTGATGAGGGTTGTCTACGTGGACTTTAGGAAGGCCTTGACAAGGTCCCTAATGGCAGACTGGTGCAGAACATGAAGTCGCATGATATTGGAGGTGAGCTGGCAAGGTGGATATAAAACTGCCTCGGTCATAGAAGATGGGTGATAGCAATGGAAGGGTCATTTCTGAATGAAGGGCTGTGACAAATGGCATTCCTCAGGGATCAGTGCTGGTATATTTGCTATTTGTAATACGTATTAATGATTTGGAGGAAAATGTAATTGAATTGATTAGTAAGTTTGCAAATGGCACAAAGTTGCTGGATTTGCGGATAATGATGCGGACTTTCAGGGGATACAACAGGATATAAATCACTTGGAGATTTGGCAGGGAGATGGCAGGTGGAGTTTAATCTTGACAAATGTGAGGTAATGCATTTTGGAAGGTCTAATAAAGGTAGGAAAAAGATAGTAAATTTCAGAACCCCTAAGAGAATATAGGCAGAGGAATCTGGGTGTACAGGTACATAGGTCACTGAAAGTGGCAATGCAGGTGGAGAAGATAGTCAAGAAGGCATATAGTGTGCTTGCTGTCATCAGCCAGAGAATTGAGTTTAAAAATTGGCAAGTCATGTTTCAGCTTTACAGAACTTTAGTTACACTGAACTTGGTCGCCACACTCCCAGAAGGATGTGGAGGCTTTAGAGAGGGTACAGAAAAGATTTACCAGGGTGTTACCTGGTATGAAGAGCATTAGCAATAAGAAGAGGTTGGAGAAACTTGGTTTGTTCTCCCTGGGACGACAGAGATTGAGGGGTGATCTGATAGAAGTCTTCAAGGTTATGAAAGACATGGGCAGAGTAAATAGTCAGAAGGTTTCTCCTAGCGTGAAAGAATCAATTACTAGGGTTGGGTTTAAGGTGCGAGGGGCAAGGTTTAAAGGAGATGTATGAGACAGGTTTTTTTACACAGAGATGGTGGATGCCTGGAACTTATTGCCACAGGAAGTGATGGAAGCAGATATGATAGTGAAGTTTTAAGAGGCATCTTGATAAATATACAAATAGGATGAGAATGAAGAGATTTAATCCCCATAAGAGTAAGGGGTTTTAGTTAAGTTGAACAGCATGATCGGTTGGAGGGCTGAGGGACCTATTCCTTTACTGTAATTTTCTTTGTTCTTTGTTCTCGGTTTAATATAAAGTCCCAATACTTCTCGCAGGCATATTGGTGCCAATGTGATTTCCATATCATCTACAGTTGATGGTGAAACCATCTCTACTCCATTAAACCCTGTGAGCCCTGCTAGTCACTAAAATATGGATTAGTGTCAGCTGCAACTTCTACTTAGTCCATACACTGAAAGAGAGAAGTGCATATCCCAATAATGGTCTCCTTACTTGGGAAAGAATATACTGGCACTGGACGGGATGTAGAGGCGTTACACTAGGTTAATTCCAGAGTTAAGAGAGTTGGCTTATGAGGAAAGACTGAGTAGGCTGAAGCTATACTCACTGAAATTCAGAAGAATGAGAGGGGATCTTATAGAAACATATAAGATTATGAAGGGAATAGATAAGATGGTATCAGAGAAGTCGTTTCCTCTGGCAGGTGAAACTAGAACTAGGCGTGGCCTCAAAATAAGGGGAAACAAATTTAGGACTGAGTTGAGAAGGAACTTCTTCACACAAAGGGTTATGAATCTGTGGAATTCCCTGCCCAGTGAAGAAATTGAGGCTACCTCACTGAATGTTTTTAAGGCAAGGATAGCTAAATTTTTGAACAGTAAAGGAATTAAAGGTTATGGTGAGTGAGCGGGTAAGTGGAGCTGAGTCCACAAAAAAGATCAGCCATGATCTTATTGAATGGCAGAGCAGGCTCGAGGGGCCAGATGGCCTATCCCTGCTCCTAGTTCAATATTCTTATTAACAAGGAAAGAATAATGGAAGAGACAAATGACAGCTAGAATTCTTCCTAGAATTCTCATTTGGGATTCAAACTAAGCATCAACCATCATTAAGTTTGGAAGATGAATGAATGTGAAAAGTTGCCTAAAATAGTCATAGAAAGAGTAAGTGCTCTAGTATTTTGTCTTGTTAGACATTCAAGAGGAACCATCGAAAAAAGCCTTCTTTCTAGGAGTCCATCTGAGCCTTCAGCACAAATGGGAGGATGACATGAGGTTGAAAAGGCACTGCTGCAAGAGAGGAATTGCATGGGTATGTACAAGACATCCTCCTCTGAACTTCACCTAGAAGGACACTCACGCCCACATCCAAGAATCTGTGCATCATCTAATTCAGCCCCTCGGTCATCCTGCAACATGCCATTTTGTGCTACACCTTGTTTCACACCATTGGTAGTAGTGGATGAATGCAGCCCATATGTAACACTCTACGCAAATTATGTATCATCAGCACTCAAGTGCTAAACCTGTAGGTGTCTGTTTCAGCAATTCCAACGTAACTAAAATATGCTAATCAGCAATTAGCAGATTTACTCATATGCATGGTTATTCACACAGAACCCATTTAGGGCCCTTGTACTAAAATGACCTTCAAGTGTCTAAATGATGTCGAGGAACAGGAAATATCAATGTACAGAGATAGGCTCACTGAATGTAGTGAGTGCATCAATAAGGTCATTAAAAAAAATCTGTTGGGGTGCATTTCTAGAGGGATGGAACTGTAAAAGTGAGAAGTTATACTAAACTTGTACAGAATACTTGTTAAACCACACTTGTAGTAAGGAAACCAGTCAGCTTAGATAGCTGGCTCAGAATATTGATATGGTTAAATTGGGTGGCACAGTGGTTAGCACTGCTGCTCACAGTGTCAGTGACCCAGATTCAATTCCTGTTCGGGTCATTGTCTATGTAGACTCTACATGTCCTCCTCGAGCCTGTGTGAGTTTCCTCTGGGTGCTCTGGTTTCCTCGCATAGTCTGAAAGATGTCCTGGTTAGGTGCATTGGCCATGCTAGGTTTTCCCTCAGTGTATTCAAACAGGTGCTGGAGTGTGGAGATGAGGTTATTTTCACAATAATTTCATTGCAGTGTTCATGTAATGACACTAATAAATAAGTGTTATTGCCTCATGCATTGGGATCCAGTGAAAAGTACTGTTTCTTGTGAATTTTACAGACAAAACATCTTATTCATAGAATACTTAGGGGAGAAGGAAATAATAGGGTGCAGAATATAGTGCTGCAGTTACCGACAGAATGGAGAGAATCATAGAATCATAAGATCCCTACAGTGCAGAAGGAGGCCATTCAGCCAATCTAGTCAGCACCAACAACAACCCCACCCAAGCATTATCCCTGCATCCAACATATTTACTCTGCTGGGGCCCCTTATACTAAGGGGCAATTTAGCATCATCAATCCACCTTATCCACACATCTTTGGGCTGTGGGAGGAAATCAAAACACCTGGAGGAAATCCACACAGTCACAGGGAGAGTGTGCAAACACCACACAGAAAGATCAACTTAGTACATGATTGGACTGTTCAAAAGCCTAATGGCAACAGGGAGGAAGCTGTTCTTGAATTGGTTGCTACATGTCTTCGAGCTTTTGCATTTTTTTCCCAACAGAATGTCCGGGGAGGGCCGGGGGGAGGGGGTTGGTCCTTGATCATGCTGATTGTTTTTTTAAAGTGGGATAAGTGTCGATGGAGTCAGTGAATGGGAGGCTAGTTTGCATGATGGGCTGGGCTGTGTTCACAACTTTTAGTTCACAATAGTGTCAATAGTGCATGTTCCATTCCCATTCCAGCTGAAATAGCCTTGGGACCAGCCTCCTTACCCTTCTCCTGAGAATGGAAAGTGCCACCACGAACAAAAAACTGCCCAGAAATCAACTCAGGTTGAAGCATTATCCAATACAACGAGACAAAGACCTGCCTTTAAGTGGAACACACATAGAATTTTCTGGCTATGTTCACTGTGAAAAATCCTGCCCTTGGTAAATGGACCTTCCCATGATCCACCCTTTATCTACTCTGATTCCCATAGCTAGCGGATGGTAAAATTTGCCCCAATGTACCTTGAAGTAATGTGGACAATTCTGGTTTCCATGTTACAACAGGATGCAGACGTAATAAAGAAGGTACAAAGAAGATTTACTAGAATGATACTAAGACTGAGCAGTTTTACCTATCAGGGAATACTGAATAGATTGGGGATCTTTCCTCTGGAAAAGCAAAGACAGAGGAGTAGCCTGAGAGATATTCATGATCATGAAAATATTTCACCATTTAGATGGTGGGAAGATCTTCCAACTTGCAGGCAAGACCAGACCAAGGGGACACAATTATAATCTCATCACTATAATCCTTTAATTAATCCAATAGGGCATTTAGAAGAAACCTCTTTACTCAGAAAGTGATTATTATGATATTCTTGGTATTGTTCGGATAATCCAAAATACATAACAAGTCTACAGAGATATATAAAATGAAAGGTTTATTAGAACACATCTTAGTGCTCCAGCTACATCTTCCACAAGACTAAACAAGGTCACATATCATGTGATGTTACATCGCTATTTGTGGTGATGTGCACAGTCTATGATTAACGTATTAAATAGTTAGAGTTAACCCATTACACCACAGTTATAATGTGGAACTCAATATCACAGTGAGTATTAGAGGTGAATACAATAGATGCATTCAAGAGGAAGTTGGATAACTTAGAGAGGAAGAAATAAAATTGTTGGTAAAATGGATAGGAGAAGGTTCACATGGGATACATAAAAATGACATGAATTGGTTGAATGACCTGCTTCTGAGCTGTAATCACTATGCATATGTTGTAAAACAGTCTGAATCTTTTATAAGATAAGCCCAATTTGACTTTGTTGTGCCAATTTATTCTCACAATCTTTAACAAAAAGGTCCATATGCTTCAAACCAACATTTCCATTTGTGAATCTTTTGATCCCAATCCAGTTAACTTCTTGTTGGATGTGTTGTGATGGTAGTGTGTTATATAGATATAGATTTAGCATAATGTTTAAGGGGACTGTTTTAAGGTTTATTGTTTTTCTACAGGTAGTCAGTATGTCTGGAGGAATACAGATGTTGGGAAAGCTGGATAATAACTTATTTTAGCTATATAGTGTTTACTTCGGAGAGAGCTAATGGACTTTTGTTTACAAAAAGAAAAGATTCTCTGGGTTTTTGATTAAAGGAATGGAAGGTGAATTTAGGTATACAAGGTCATGTGATAATATGGTTAATGAGAGAAGCTTGATTTGTAGCAGAGGGAAAATAGTTTTAGCTCTGGTTGGGGTTTGTTTGAAGCTAGAGGTCTGCAAGTTGCTCTCTCTATAAAATCTTTCTGAAAGCTTCGATATTGATTGTAAGAATGCTCCGAGTCAAATATTGTTAAACTTTCTACAACCCTTGCACTATCAGACACCATTGAGGAAAGCAACACCTCACTTGCAAAGACAACTTCTACTTTGTACATCAAAGCCAATTAAACTAACCGTCAATGCGGTCAGTGCAACGGTAAAGACATCCAAGGCTTCCATCTGTGTGAAGGAGACAGCAGAGGTTCACCCTCAATGGTTCTGAGAGTGATGACTTCCAGATTATCCATCCCATTACTGATTTATTGACAATTGTTCATATCAAACTTATTCTGAACTTGTTTGGGCATGTTCAATTTAAGAGGAGGAGAAAATGTCATGTTTTGTATTTATTCCTATTAGCTCACTGGAGCTCTGCTGTATCAATGTGTGCACTGCAAATGATGGAATAGATGTAGTGCAGGAAACAGAGAGAGAAGAAAGAGCTATGGAAGAGACCATACACAGCCAATAAAGTTCCATATGATTTTAACTGAAGTCTGTCTTGTGTATCTGTCCTGTGGGGTAGCACAGTGGCATAGTGGTTGGCACTGCTGCCTCACAGCACCAGGGACTCAGGCTCAGTTTTGGCCTTAGGTCACTGTCTGTGTGGAGTTTGCACTTTCTCCCCACGTGTGCGTGGATTTCGTCCAGGTGCTCCTGTTTCCTTCAAAGATGTGCGAATTAGGTTGACTGGCCACACTAAATTGACCCTAGTATCAGGGGGATTAGCAGGGTAAATCTGAGGAGTTCTGGGAATTGGGTTATAGGAATTGGGAATGTATGGTGTTGTGGGAGTGGAGCCAGGGTGGGATTATGGTTGGTGCAGACTCAATGGGCCAAAAAGCTTTTTTTATATACTGTGGGATTCTCTGATTCTATGATCACATCTGAAATACATAACAGTGTATGAGTGGTGAGCTCAAATATTATTTAATGTTTGCTTTATTTGACTATTTGATAATAAAAGTCATCCTGTTTTAAGCTGTAGAATCTTGTGGCTTTATTCTGTCAGTAAATAATTGAGAGCTCAGATTTATTCATTCTTAAATGTTACTGATCTCTACCAAGATCGTAACATGTTTCTTTTAAAGAATGTTATATTTGGAGCAACATCGTGCCAATACTATTTATTTTAGTCATTTGATGTGCACTTTAACTTCATTAAATGACATCCAAGCATTCAATACTGAAATACCACGGGGTTTTAAAAGCAACTTTGTGGCATTATTGACTCATAATGGTATTGACTTCTGGTATGATGGGCTGAAATTGAAGTGTCTTCAACTATGTTATGTTTTCGATAAAAGGTAGCGTAGACATCGTTGAGCACGTGGTCAGAGCTTTTCAAACATTTCTAGTGCTGCCTGCTGTTAATAAATAATTTGGTTCAATTGATAGCACTCTCTACCTTTGAGGGGCTGGAGCCTCGGCCCTCTGGAGGCTTACCTTTATACATCATGTAGACTAAAGCTTTAGTGAAATCCTGAAGGGAGACGGCAATAGTGACATGGTTAAAACGAGACCTTGTTTAAGCTTAAATAAATGTCCCGCTGCACTCCTTTGCATCTCCAGCTCAGGGGCAGGAGTGAGCATCATCGTCGCCATGGGATGGGCAAGGGGGATAGGGGGGAGTGGGGAGAGTGGTGGTGTGATAGGCGGGGATTATAGAATTTTTACAGTAGGGAAGGAGATCAGTCGACTCATCAAGCCTGCGCTAACTGTATCTCACACATCCATGTAACTCCAAATATTTACATTGTGAATCCCTCTCACACTAAGGGGCAATTTAGTATGGCCAATGCACCTAACCAGCACTTCTTTGGACTGTGGGAGGAAATTAGAGCATTCAGAGGAATCCCACGCAGACATGGGGAGAATGTGCAAACTCCCAACAGTCACCTGAGGCCGGAATTGAACATGGGGCTCTGCTGTTGTGAGACAGCAATGCTAACCTCAGTGGCACTGTGTGTGCCACCCTACTGGGGGCTGTGGGTGGATAGCTCAGAGGACATACCATCACTTTATATCGGGTCGCCCTTTGCTCTGAGAGGATGCGCTGGCTACCAAGCAGGCATTGCTTCCTGGTTCCTCCGTGCTGGATTACTGTTCAAACAGTAGCTGAATGGATGCCCTTCTTGATTGGGAGCTGTAAAGTGGATGGGGGGGTGGTCACAAAAGAGAGAGACAGTCCTGCAAGGGCAGTGTGAAATCTCAGTGATGGTGAATTATCCTGCCTCATGAGACATGAAGACCCTCACACTTGACAGAAACTGAATGCAATGAAACCCACAGCCCTCACTCTGTCATTGATGTGAGGCCAGAGCGGATTACTGGACAGGAAGTTTTTCTGCAAACTCTGACCCTCAGGTACTGCAGTGAGAATGCATTAATTGTTCTCACACAAGGCTGTTTAATTGAACAGCATTGAAGACACTGAAGAATGAGGCTGCCGTCAAGGGAATCGCTTCAAAAGCTAAATGCAGACCTTTCAAGAACCCGTTGTGGGGTCTCGTCAAGATGAACATTGTTGCCAGAGCGACTAACTGACAAACCTTGGAGGAGTCCAGCATTAATATCTAGAACTAGATCCAGTTGCACAGGCTGAGGACAACCCTTTGGGATACCAAATCCCCAGAATGTAGATTTGTCTTTCAATTCAAGCCTTAGCAGTATATGGCTCGCATAGGGGAGAATCCTCAGGCAAGGAAGGATGGTGATACATGGCACTACTCACCACTGTTGAATATTATGTCTGGCATCATTTCTGAGATGCCCCGTCAGCGTACAGATCTTGTTGTCATGCATCCTTTTGGATGCACACTAGAGCTTCACAAGGTCAGGGCTTATGCTGGTTCGGGGGGTTGTGTGGCTCAGATGCCATGAGACAATTGAGATTCAATGCATCCTGCTAGGTGAGGATGTGGCTGTGGTGGCAGAGGGGTTACTGTAACGGAGAGCAAAATTCACACAGCAAGTCACAGATGTGAGGGTCAGAGCTCTGTGATGACTCCTGAGTCCTCACCATGGTGTTTTTCACTCTTCCAGTACATAATTCAGGAGAATCATGGAAGCTGTTGTTGAGTTGGCCTTTCTGCTGATCACAATTGACAATGATGTACTGCTGTGCATGGACAGGACCAGCAGCTGCTTAGCTAGCAGGACCACACATGAAGAAACAAGGTCATTCCTCCCAGATAAGAAGATTCTTGTGTTAATGATCCTTTCTTCAGTTGTCCGAATTTTAGAGTCGGAGAACGCTGTGTCTGACCCAAGGGAAGTGGACCACTTCTGCCGCATACTGCACAAGCTGACACCCCATGGAACTGGAGGACACTGAATGCCTGTGATCCTTAAAGTTACAGATGCTTAACTTTTATACTAGCAGTTCATTCCAGGGCAGCACAGGGAACGTCTATGACATCTCAAAGTCTGTCCTTCACAAATTTGTTCGGGAGGTGAGAGATGATCTTATGTCGGGGCTAATATATTTATCAACTTTGACTGGGACAAAGTGAGTCTGGATGTCAGGCCATGGGCTTTGCCCCCTAGTAAGCATGCCCCAAGTACAAGATCTTATATATTGCACCCATATTGCTCTTAAGTCACCAAGGCAGCATGCGGTACCATTCAAAAACTGCAAAGGATTGCACTTGCTCCGCATTCAACTCATCTGTGCTTACACAATCTACATCATGCAGTGTATGCCTCTTTCCCAGGCAGTGCTCATGACAGGTATATTATGCATTACCAGCTGCTCGCAGATCCTAGTTAACTTTGAGGTGAGTGGCAACCATAGGGATGTCTCCTCAGGAACAAAGGGTACCCACTCAGGTAGCTGATAGGCCATAAACCCCAGCAGAGACTCGATACAATGAGGCTTTCACTTCAATGTGTGTTTTGGTGGAGCAGGAGATTAGACAGTTGAAGATGAGATTGTGGTGACTGGACCGATCCTACAATATAAACCCCAGTGGATCTCTTGCATTACTATGGTCTGCTACACTCGCTACATCCTAATACTGCAGAGAGGAGGCCAGCTAGACTTGGAGGAAATGGGCAAACAACAGATCTCCTTGGACGAGGAGGGTGTTGAGGATGGTGGTGAGCCTGATGATGCCAAGGAGACGGAAGAATGCTGGGCGGTGGAGAAGGCCAGAGTTGGCCATCGAACAAGGGATGGCTCTGATCACCTCTCGTTTTGGGGACGAGCAGGAACAAAAAGTGGTGAACTCTTCCATAATGGATGTAAGATCAAACAATGTTGTAGGTCCACCGTTGGTTAACTGTTTGGTTGCAAGTTTTCAATGGCAGAGGGCTGCAGCCATTGGCCTGACTCCACAGGTTAACGATGATGACTTGCAGCGAGGGCAATACAATGGTTCCCTCATCCTCAGCGATTAATCTGACTCCTGCTTAACACAGAGCTGCATGCATCCTGCTGATGAATGCACACATCATAGGGTTCATCAAAGATGATAGTCTTAGGCACTGAAGGCCCTTTTAAGCATGTGGCCAGATTTTCACATTCATTTTACACCCGAGCTGTGCGGGCCATCAGCACCTCGACAGCCCTTTGACCTCTGCTGCTCAGGTGGAGAAATGTTAAATTAAACAGCCCTAATCCAAATAGATGGGGTGGAGCGTGGTTGGGGGCGGGGGGTGGGGGAGGTGGTGAGGTGTTGCTTCTTCTAATTAGGGGGTCTCAGGAAGAGAGGCCAGAGGTTAAGGTGGGTTTGAACAAAGAGTGAAGAAAGAACAAAGAAAATCACAGCACAGGAATAGGCCTTTTGGCCCACCCAAGCCTGCATTGACCATGCTGCCCAAATGAACTAAATCATATCCCTCTATTCTTTTCCTATTCATGTATTTAACAAGATGTCCCTTGCTTTTTCCGTTAGTGTTACAGTGTGCAGTTGAAATCCTCTGACATGGAACTCATGATGTAGAGATGCCGGCGTTGAACTGGGGTAGTAAGAACTCAGTAAGAATCTAGCAACACCAATTTTAAATCCAACCGATTTATTCGATAGTAAATTTGCGAGCTTTCAACACTCTGTGTCTTCGTCAGGCAAATGCAGTGTTCTGGTCTGCAATAGCACACATATCAGCACAGACAGTTACAGATTGCTGATTAGAATGCGAATCCTTACATCTAACCTGTTATTCAAGTGTTAAAGTGGCTAACAATGTGTGTGAAGGGAATCCTGAGCATTGGTTAGAGAATTGTGTATTTTCTCCAGACAGCACAGTAAGTGAGGTTTTTTGCTAACCCAGGCAAGTTACGGGGGTTACAGATAGTGTGTCATGAAGCCAAGATCCCTATTAAGACTGTCAGAAGACGAACACGGGACACGGTGGACAGAGTACCCTTTGTTGTCCAGTACTTCCCCGGAGCAGAGAAGCTACGACATCTTCTCCGGAATCTTCAACATGTCATTGATGACGATGCACATCTCGCTAGGGCCATCCCCACCCCCCCACTTCTTGCTTTCAGACAACCGCACAACCTCAAACAGATCATTGTTCGCAGCAAACTACCCAACCTTCAGGAGAACAGTGACCACAATACCACACAACCCTGCCACAGTAACTTCTGCAAGACATGCCAGATCATAGACATGGACGACATAATCAAACGTGAGGATACCATTCACCAGGTACATGGTACATACTCTTGCAACTCGGCCAACGTTGTTAGCCACTTTAACACTTGAATAGCAGGTTAGATGTAAGGATTCGCATTCTAATCAGCAATCTGTGACTGTCTGTGTTGATGTGTGCTATTGCAGACCAGAACACTGCACTTGCCTGACGAAGACACAGAGTGTCGAAAGCTCGCAAATTTACTATCAAATAAATCGGTTGGATTTAAAATTGGAGTTGCTTCATGGAACTCATGCGCAGAGCCCTGGTGTAGACATCTCCTGTCTACATCAGGAGTGCACATCCTACACCAAAGTCTCCACTGTGGTTGTCAACCTCACAGTGTTGACCTGCAATGATCCTTCTAGGTAGGAGGCAATGGTATTCCTTCGGTCAGTGTTGCAGTCTGAGGAGGGATGTTTACACAGCTTCCTGATACTCACGATTCTGTATTTGCAGTTTTACCAACCCTGGGCTGACCGAGGGTAGGCGCACATTGTTGGATAGGGGCCTAGTAGAGTCCTGACCTCTGGCATCTCTCTGAGTTCTGGTTCCCTAGGACATTCCTGCCTCCACCTGCTATGAATCTTCAACTGCTAGGTCCTCACCAATGAGTGACCCAGAAGGTTGCTTACTGAGTGACCCTACTAAGATGCGAGTATCTGCACTTGTGTCAGGTGTGGGTGACAGCTGTGACACTTCAACAGCAGGAGGTTCTCTCTCAGAGCTGCTCATGTCCGATGACTCCAGAGGACAAGGGGATGGTCCGGTTTGTTCGGCTGTTTTACCTGCAATAGGAGGGAGATGGCATTCGTGCATTACAGGGAATAAAGGAGGAAACATTGATTACTCACTTGGGACTTGAGGAATGACAGTATGTCTTGAGGACTCTCACATTTGTCTGCTGTTCCCGTTTCACTAACAGTGCAGACACATTCTTCCTGCTTCCCTGCCAAGTGGAGGACTCTCCTCGAATGGCATGAGGGTTTTGAGCTCCGGCAATACTCTGCTGGGTGCACTTGTTGTAGTTTATTTTGTCCAGCGATGACAGAGATGGGGAGCGTTTAGGCGGCCGTGTTGGCATTTAAGATAATGATGAGATGTGGTAGGCATTGGTCTTGAGTGGAGTTGGAGTATGAGGAAACTGAGAGCAGGGGGGTGGGGCAGTGGGGGAAATGCTGACAAAACCGTCCTCAGAACGTATTAGAAAAGCTCGACAGTTCTTGGAGCATCTGTAGATTCAGAAAAAGTGATCCCAAGTCATTTTTCAAGGGAGAGGAGAGAGCTTTCAATGTTCAGATCGACATTCTTCCCTTAACCAACACTCATAAAACAGGTGAAAGCAAATTACAGCAGATGCTGGAATTTGAAACAAAAACAGAAACAGAAAATACTGAAAGATCTCAGCAGGTCTGACAGCAGCTGTGGAGAGAGAATAGAGGCAACGATTCAAGTCAGGCTGTCCGTTTTTGAAACATTGGCTCTACTCTCTCTCCATTGAGTCCTCCATCTGTATTTTTTGGAGTTTGGTTAGGCAAATTGACTACTGTATATGCATGCAAAAAAATCTATGAATGTACTTTAAAAATACTTCATTAGTTTGAAAGTGACTTAAACAATCCTGAGGTGATAAAGTATGATAAAAATATTTTTTTAAACGTATTATGTCATCCATATCCAGCTGCTGTTTCCAAATAAAAGAAATCCCAACTGTTATCATGTTTGAAAAGATATCAAATTCCATCCTTTTAATTGTGTCAATTTAACATCCTTAACAATTGTCTGAAATTTCTTGAAAAAATTAGAGAAATTCAGCAAAACATTTTCAGTAATTTTTCATTGTTTCTCTGAACAATATGGCTTTGACACTTGCTTTATCAGTGAATTAGTTCACTTAGAATGTGTTTCTCACAGAAAGTGAAATAAATGATAGCTCAATAAACATTGTTTTTGATCTTTCAATAAAAGGTTAACAATACTGTATTCCCCAATGGTGTAAGTATCTTGCAATGTTGCATCCTTCACAAGTCTATGTGCCCTCTGCTTTATTATAGACCTGATTCTGTGTCAGTTCCAATGTCACCTGATATGAACATTGTTGACGGTTCAGTTATAAATTGGTTCGGTCTATACAGAGAGAGCATGTTGACCTAAGCAGCTGACAAGTGCTCAAATTGCGAGCGTAGAAGTGGGAAAATGTAGAAAACTAGCTTGGAATGCATCAAAGTAGGTGCTACAAATGCACTCTGTATTTCAATGAAACCATGTACACTCAGAATCATTGAATCCTTACAGTGCAAAAGAGGCCATTCAGCCGATCAGATCACCACTGAGTTTCTGACAAGAGTATCTTACCTGGTCCTCTCCCAGTCCCTATCCCCATAACCCCGCACATTTCCCATGGCTAATCTATCTATTCAACACATCTTGGGACACTAAGGGGCAATTTAGCATGACAATCTACCTAACTTGCAAATCTTTGGAGGAAACCAGAGCACCTAGACGAACCCCATGCAGACATGGGGAGAATGTGTAAACTTCACACAATCAGTCACCCAAGGCCAGAATTGAACCCAGGTACCTTGGGCTGTGAGTCAGCAGTGCTAACCATTGCGACACCGTGCCAGCCAATTATGGATAATATAAATCTTGATGCTACAATGGCAATACAAACAAATACATATCTACTATTTATCTGATGTATATACAGATGAATGGACTATTGCCACTCTGCTGACTAAAGACGGATTGGAAGCCATGGTCCCACTGGTGGGTCTGAAAGTTAGCCACATTCCTACGCAAGGCAGAAGTGGGCAGCTGAATGTGATCATGCAGCAGGCAGTCAACTAATGACCAGAAGTCATGGAGCCCTTCAAACCACACCATGGAGCTTGAAGCCAGGGCAGAAATCCCAATGGTAATTAGCTGCACAAAGGCATTGGTGGTATTTTTAAACAGCAGCCAGTCCTATCTACAGAGTTTAAATTCTCCATCAAAGGTTCACTGCCAGCAAAGTTGAGAAGAACAGGAGAATCTCATAGCGGCACCATTCAACTTTGAGAGCTGCACCTCTGAACATGACTCTGGAGTCAAAGCAAGCTTCCTGCAGCATCAGAATTACAGCGCCCAATCATTCAGGAGATGTTGCAGAGTAGACAAGAAAATCCTACGATTCAACAATACCTCCTTCATGTTATCCTCCTGGCAGAGCAGGAATGAACCTTGTTTCCACTGACACAAGAAACGGGTCTTCCAACATGGGCAGTATGGTGGCACAGTGGTGAGCACTGCTGCCTCACAGCTCCAGAGTTCAATTCTAGCCTTGACTGATTGCCCGCGTCAAGTTTGCACGTTCTTCCTGCTTGTATTTCCTCCTGGTGCTCTGATTTCCTCCCACAGTCCAAAGATGGGAAGCTTAAGTGATTTTGCCATGCTAAATTGCTTCTTAACATCCCAAGATGTGTAAGTTAGGGGGATTAGCAGGTAAGTGCATGTGGTGAAGGGGATAGGTAAGATTCTCTGTCAATGAAGATTTTATGGGCCAAATGGCCGACATCTGCACTGTAGGGACTCTATGATTTATATTTTTACCTGCAGAAAAATGGTCCAATTTTTTTTAAAAAATCAGTTTGCCTGTGACAATTATGGTTGCAATAATCTTGAATGATGCATTAATTTGTAGTTGCTCACTGTAATCTTATTTACACCAGCCAGAAACCACATTACTGCTCATAAGGAAATGCCTAGTTCTACATCAGAAGTGAAAAAAACACTTGATGCAACATGTAATCATTTCCTTGTTCTTAATCCTTTGATTAGAATGTGAGAAATCCATGCAAATAAACAGCAGAGAATTAAAAGAAAAATCTGAAACAATTTTAAGGGGTTTAGAAGATTACATATAAATCCTGATTATAAGAAAGGTATGCTTGCAAAATACTTTGAAAGATTATGGGCCATCTGTGTGTCAATTGTAATGAAAAGCTAAAATGGGCTAGAAAATTATTTCCCTTTCCTTTATACCATTATTCTAAGGTTTATTATTACAGTAAATGCAGTTATAGAAAGTAAAGAGTGAAGATGACATCCATTTTGTGTGCCATAATGCCTTTCTTTCAAAAGAGTGTCTTGTTAGTAACTGTTAAGGTCTTAATAAAGGTCAATTAAACTTACATAATTGAGGAGTGGTTGTATGTACAAAAGAAATATTGAATTATTAAATCACATTGACGCTTTAAATTAGTTCCACCAAAAAAACGCACAATTGTATTAACTGATCCCTATTTTTATCAATAGTTTTAATGGAATATTAATAATTATAATATAAGAACATAGGGACATTGGAAATGTGAGCAGAATACAAATTGGGCCTACACTGCATTCAATCAGGTCATGGCTGATCTCTGCCTGGGATCTCAAATCCTCCTCCCCACTTGTTCCACTTCTTTCCCTTTTTAATTAGAAAATTGTCTACCTCCCAATAGAAACCATTTAACGATTCAGACTCCACCGCACTGTGGGGCAATGAGTCCTGTGAGAACTAGCTCCTCCTCACCTCAGCCTTGCAACCTGTGATCTCTTGTTCTAGATTGCCCCATTTGGTCTACATTTACTTGGTCAATCCTTTTAAATGTGATATACTTCGATCAGATCCCCTCTCATCCTTCTAAATTCCAGCGAGAACAAGCCCAAATTGTTTAATCTCCCCTCATGTGTCAATCCCTTCATCTCCGGAATCAATCTGGTAAACCTCCTCTGTATTGCCTCCAAAGCCACTACATCCTTCCGGAAACAAAGAGAGGAAAACGAGACATAATATTCCAAATGTCTGTCTCACCAACACCCTATACAATTGCAACAGCACTTCTCTACTTTGCACTTCAGTACCTTTGCAATAAATACTAATGTCACATTTCTCTTTTTTATTACGTGCTGCATCTGCATATCAGATATGAAACCAATTAATTTTTAAAAAGTGTGTGAAATCGGCTACGTGGAGCACTTAATATTCACTGTTCGCTGGTGCATAACTGTTCTGATAATCATAAATTATCTAGACATTATGGAGGCTTAAAGGATGATTCACAGTCTATATCCAAAATTCTTTCCTCAATCTTCCGCAATAGGTGTAGACAAAGGTCATAGGTAGAGGAGGGCACTCATCATGTTAAAATGGCAGTGCGGGCTCGTTGGGCAAAAGGGCCTGTTTCCCATGCTGTATTGTTCTTTGTTTTTTGTTAAAATGGTTCATGGTGTTCAAAGGGAAAGCAGGCCCAGAAATCATGGAATCTTTGACACAAAGTATAATGTGTAATTTTAATAAGTGTGTAGAATTTTCATATTAAAAGATGGTGTCCGTGCAGGATAATCACAAGGTAATTACAGATTATTCAGCTTATCTTAACTCACTCATTCAGAGATGATGCATTAATGATGCACTAATGTCAAATCCAATTGTTTCTTAAATGATTTTATGGTTTTCTTTTCACTTTTCGATCTGAAAGTTTATTCCACAAGTTCAGTCCAAAACCTTTGCAGTGGCATTCACCATTGGATTGCCACTCTGGATTCCTTTTAATTTGCCCACGTCAGGAGCTGCACATTTCTCACCCAATCTTCCATCCTGGGAAATGTGGCGTGCAGCAGTATTGGAGGGGAAGCCACATCCCCTTTTTATGGCACTAACTGCCTTGAAGTGGCAGTTTTTAAGGTCACATCAACTCTGGCATGAAAGACAGGAAGTGCGTCAGGTAAGTGGGTAAGGTGCATGGGTAATGTGAGTGGTAAGACGAGTGGGTAACATGACTGGGTAATGTGAGTGGGTAAAGTAAGTGTGTAAGATGTGTCGTGGGGTGCTCAGGGCAGGGGTCACAGATAGTCAGGAGTAGGAGAGTTCTATGGTTGAAGATAGTGGGAGAGACTGAGTGTTCAGGGTGGGGGTCGGACAGCAAGGGGTTTTGGGGGTAGTCAGGATATCGGACGGCTAAGTGGGGTATAGTCAGGTTGAGAGAGGGGTAATCGGAGATGTGGGGGTTAGTCAGAAGATCGGGGCATTATTGGAATTGGGGGTTAGTCAGAGGGTAATCCAGGGGTCAAGTGAGTGATCAGTGCTGCAGTTAAGGATAGTGGGGAGTTGGGATGAAGAGAGGTGATAAATTTAGTTCAATAGTTACCATGTCAACAGTTAGAAGTGGTTTTAATCCTTTTACTTTTTCCTGGTAACTTTCTTGCTAAGAGACTCTGAACCAGCTACTATTGGAAGTTTAAATTTTCTGGAAACTTTCCATGCAATCCTTGCATGCAGATTTCAGGGAATCCCTCAGAAGATCTTCTGAGGTACTTCTGCATACGTACTGCCTAAGGGAAAAAAAATCTGGGCCAATGTTTTTTCTTCCTTTGAAGAAACATTTTCAAAGGTTTATCCTAAAAGTGTACCAATTATTTCACCCGTGTTTGCAGTTCTGCTGTCAGAGATTAATTTATAGTAATGTTCATTGTTAAATTTTTTCTATACCTGTGACTGTACCTTTTAACTTTGGCATGCAGTATTACCTACTCTTTAAGATCACTTCTTTCTTAGTGTCTACAATTATTTCTCATAATTCAGATCGCTGACACTGGGGAAAGGGCCTAGGGCCTAATCTCAGCAATATATCCTGTTTTTCAATGTCTAATTCTCTGTTGGAAATCAGAATTAGATATACTATCTATGGAGGTCTCTGATAATAAACCTATAAAGTTTGATCATTACCTTCTCTAAGTTACTATCTGCAGTTATCTATTCGTTCAACATACCATAAGCTTCGTTAATTGCTACTTACGTTACCACCAATCTCTAGCTGAGTGCATGTTCGGAGAGGACTGAGTCCAACTAAAAAATGCAATGACCTGAGGAGTGCTCTGTTGAAAAATACTACACAAGTCAAAGTGAGGTGTATTGGTGCTTAAAAAGCACCAATTTATGCCTGTCACAATCTTCTGCGGTACTGGAGCCTTTTGGCACTCAGTCTTTGGGTTGGAGAGACCACAGACCTGCTTCTCACTTCCTTCACCCAGTCCTGTTGAGTTTGATGGCTCTTCGAACATCCTTTGAGAAATCATCCTACTGCGGTCCCCCTAGATCCCACAGCACAATCTGTGGCTAAGAGTGATAGACCAGGGATACAATGTTCCCAGGTTCTTCCTTAGCAATCCATGCCTACGTAAGCAAATTTGATCCATGTTTGAGGTGGGGGGGGGGGGGGGGGGTTGGGGGGAGATGGAGAAGAAGAGAGGTGGAGGTATTGCATTTAAGATTCAGTCGGTCATCCGTACCCGCTTTCTGATTGGTCAGGAATCCCAGAATTAGGATGCTAATGCTGAGGCCTAGTTAACGCTATGTGACAAAGTCATTTGTAGTTATCAGTAGCTCCCCAATTAGATAAATTTCTATCCATAAAATCCATCAATATAGAAGCAGATTCATACTCACATCTTTTAAAAATATGGTTGATATTATTGATGTATTCTGCTGATTTTAAGATGGCAAACATGTTCTATTTTACATTGTCGGAATCTTACAGTGTTTTAATATTATATAAGGCTTTTCCCCAGATCAAAGCATACTTAAATATACAATGCTATTATTTTCCTATTTTGTACATTAATGTAGAAGCAAGATTCATATTCACATCCTCTGAAAATATGGCTAATATTATTGATGTATACCGACTGATTTTAAGAAGGCGATCATGTTCTGTTTTACATTATCAGAATTGTACACGCTGTTTTAATATCGTACAAGGCTTCACCCCCAGGTGAAAACATGCTTAAATATATAATGCAATCATTTTCTATTTCGTACATCAAAATAGGGAATCAATGTTTAGTAAAATTACAGAAAGATTGGTTTACAAAATCTGCAGAACATTGCGTGCTTTTTTTTAGAAATGAGTACTTTCAAGGATAACAATCCTACTTTAAGCTTTAGATGAGTTGTTGAATAGGAATTATGCATTAACTCTACTGTTGTCACAGAGTCTTGTCCACGCTGTATAATGAAAATACCACATTCATTGTAAAAATCTGTTTCAGACATAATGTTTGATATGGGCTCCTAATGGACAAGGTTCCTTGCAGATATTCAAACATTTATTTCTTACGAGTCAAATCATATTCCATGGAGAGGAATAATATTAAAATTTACAGTCCTAGTTCATATTGAGAAATTAATTTCTCATCATGCTGCAAGATTTAATCATCATGTAATCTACTTCCTGAGACCACAGAGTTGAATTTCACATTGCCACTAGTGTAAAACTGGCAATCAGTTACAACAAACTGCCCAGCTTTCAATTTCATTGACTGCAATGCTTCGCCCAAAGGCTGGATGCAGGACAGTTATTCTGTTTGACCACGTGTGCTTCCACTACCTCAAGGCTACACTCCTTGTCGGGCTTTTTGGCACATACGAGGGGGAAAGTAACTCACATCTCATGAATGTCCAGAAATGTCAAGGTCATGACATCTTTTAAAGAGGTGGCCCCCCCAAAATTTTAGGGTCAAGTGCACATGGGGAATGAAGAGGATATGTTTGGTAACTTTGCTGGAACCCAAAGCTAGGACCATACAGCTCTTTTATTTTTCTACTTAGTCACATTTTAATTCACTCACTGTCACATAGGCAGCCCTTCTATCGTAATATCATAGGTGAAAAATAGTACTATATTAAAGAGTGTCGTGCTGACAATGTTTCAATATATGTCCTTCCAGTTTGTATGAGTATCTTCCAGGATTGAGGTTGAAGTGTCAGTGATCTATAACAAACATAGCTCTCTGGATCCCTCACTTTATCTTTCAAAAGCATGCAAACAGGTACCACTATTCTGAGGAATTAAGGCATTGGACTTTAGCAGCAAGTGCAAGTAAGTCATAGAAAAATAATTAAGGAAGAGTAATTGATGGAGACCAGCCCCTGACCTTCTTTGCTGATGAGCCAAAGGATTTTGCCTCATGGAGTTTCTTATAAGAAGAGTGAGCTTGATCATCTTGGCATGGACTGGTAATGATAGCAATATTTGGGCCTGCAGCAATGCAGGAAGCAGTTACAGTGTGCCAGGGAAAATAAGAGAAAGACAAGTGTCCCTTATGTTACTTGACTCAAGCATACATCAGGTTCTATTGTCTAACTTCAATCTGTTTACCCAAAGGGTGGTTCGGGAGTGGAATGCCCTGCCTGCAGCAGTTGTGGATGCGCCAAGTTTGGTGGCGTTTAAGAGGTTAGTTGATAAGTATATGGAAGAGAAGGGAATGGTTTAGTTTGGAGGGGCATTGCTTTTTATATTGGTCGGCGCAACATCGAAGGCCGAAGGGCCTATTCTGTGCTGTAATGTTCTATGTTCTATGTTTAAAGATTAATTGGAAAAATCCATGACATAGAGTTTCATTAACCTCACTGATACCCTTAGATCTCTCAGATGCATGGACAATCTCCACAGCAAGTAGGTATAGATTAGCCAGTGTCCCTTAAAAAAAATGAATGCAACATGTCTTAGGACCAATCAGATTATGAATCAGATGAAAGTGTATATTCTCAATATAGTAGACTGTGTGGTCATTTATCTCACCCCTACCTATGAGTCCTTGCTTTATGGATATTAGCTGTTGCATTTCTCCATATTATTCACAACAACTACACTTAAAAAGTATTTGATTGGCTATAAAGCCCTTTGGGATATCCTGAGGTTGCTATATGTTTTATTATGGCTGGGTGAGTTTGAGTAAATGGCCTCTCCTTTATTCAGTCCCTCGCTTGTTCCCAACAAAGTTCTTCTAGAATTTATTTTCTGGGTAGATGCCTTTTCCAATCCATGCTAACTTGACCAGACTTGATTGGTTGACAAGAACCAATCAACCCAGGTTTTCGAATGAAACAAAGCGTAAGTTTATTAGTATTCAAATCTGAGAATGAATAATAAAAGATGTGAAGACACACACCATACAGATCTCAAAAGTAAAAAAGTTAAAATCCAGTTAAAGTTAAAAGAATATATGATTAAGTCCTTTGCTTGTTCTTGTGACGGAAGTGATTGGATGTCAGAGCCATTTGAAGTTAGCAGGTTTTTTTTAAAGTCCTGGAGTTGAATTGAAGTTCGGATAATTACACCTTACTGGAGTCAGTCTTAGTTTCAAAGAGAGAGAGAGAAAGAGAGAAACAGACTGAGATTCCTTTCTGCTGTCTTCAGCAGCTTTTTCAGATGACTATGATGACTTCTCTCTGCTTCTGACTTGGTACAACCAATTCTTAAAACTCCTGTCTGTAAAGTCCCAAAAATGAATTTGATTAACACAATCATTGTAGCAGAACAACTAATCAAAATCTTGATCTTTCATCTCAGAAATTATTGATACATTTCAATATAGTGGAAAGCAATAAGAAATGGGTTATTTGATCCTCCAGAGAGGTTTTGAGTGCTTGTTGGGTATATCTGGCTAGTTAGCAGTTCTCATTGTCTTTACTCTTTTTATTCATTCATGGGGCATGGGCATCACTGGCTGGCCAGCATTTATTGCCCATCCCTAGTTTCCCAAAGGGCAATTGTGATTCAACCGCATTGTGGCTCTGGAGTTACATGCAAGCCAGGCCAGGTAAGAATAGTAGATTTCCCCTGCTAAAGGACATTAGTGAACTAAATGGGTTTTTCTGACAATCGACAATGATTTCATGGTCAACAGTAGATTCTTAATTCCACATATTTTTTATGGAATTCAAATTCCATCATCTGCTGTGGTGGGATTCAAGTCCAGTTCCCCAGAACATTAACAAAGTTTCTGGATTAATAATCCAGTGATACTACCACAATCTCTCTTGTTGATTAAAATTTAGTACTTTGCATGTTTAATGCCTTCCATTCAATAGTTAATTTTTGAAGTGGGCCATACACCCCATGTATGAAATTCCAGGCAAAATGTCAGAAAATATCTGCAGTGCAACCTATGCAGGAACTTTCTATAAAAATAGCTTTCAATGCCAAACATCAGGTGACTGATGTTAAACATCTTTGGTCAGTGTCTTTCCTTGTTTATATGTTTTAGAAAAGTTCTCTTTAAAGAGTTCAATATGTTTTTCGTTTAGCTGGTGAAATAGATCTCACTCAATCACAATTTCTCCTCATTGTAGCAAAATGCAAGTCTTCCTGTAAATGTGATGGGGCCAGCCATCCGCAGCTGCTGAGGCACACCCAGTGGCAGTGCCAATTGTCGCATCTCCCATATACTCTATGCAAAGGTAACAACACTACCAAATAGTGCATTCTAGCTCATGAAATGTATATCTGAAAATTGCTGTGATGAATCTCACTGTTAATAACGTCTTATTGGTAATTATAATGGGAAACTAATCTTAATTCCAGTGGCATGTTTGCTAATGGTTATTGTATGTTTTTTGGGGATCTTCTCCAATGGATGGAACAAAAGAAAACATTAAGTGACATTCTGTGTGCCACTTGCAGTTTTCAAAATATCCATTTTCTCTCACCAAATATCCATCAAATTCTAATGATGTAACATTGGAAAATAAATGTAACATTTTTTGAAATGTAATTTTTCAACAGGCCTTATAATGTACTTGTATATATTTCCCTTCAGATATACTAACACATTTATTAGTTGGCTCACGTTGAATTGCTTTGTTCGAGTTGTCTCATATGCAGTGTGTTCTACGCCAATGATCATAGCTACTTGCACATTGCGTCCCACAGCCCAAAGAGAACTGAAGGAAAGGGGCTGTCAAGCCATGATTGTGAAAGCTTCAATTCATTTCATTCTTCAATGCTTCCCTATATTTTAACCTTCAGTCTTTAGTGGCAAACTTCTATTTTCTTTTATTACCTTCTTGCACTTCAGCGCTGTGATCATTCAGTTACTCTGTTCCCTGTACAGCCACTTGTCAAGTTAGAGGGCTTTCATTTATTTTATGAAAAGAAACTGTGTCAGGAATTGGCAAGGGACCAACAAAGGGCACAAAAAGCAAATGAAAAAAAAAATGCAGCCTTTGATCCATCCATATATTTAAGACATTAATATCGCCTGTTACAATGACTGGTCTTTTCGTTACAAACCTTTGAGCTGCTGAACGCTTCCAATCTCATCAAAGTTACTACGCTGGTTCCAAAACATTATTTTCTTTTTCATTAACAAAAACATGTAACATGAACTCTATCTCATCTCCATTTTAAATAGGAGATTCTTTATGTTAATACAGTGCCTCCTTAGTTCTAGATTCATTCAGGAGAGGAAACATCGTCTCAACATCTATCTTGCCAAGGTACCTCATAATCTCATATATTTCAACAATATTGTCTTTCATTCTTCTAAACTCCAATGAATATAGGCCCTGCTCTGCTTTTCCCCATAAGACACCCTTTTCATTCCAGGAATCAGTTGGTGAATCCTCTCTGATCTATCTTCAATGCAAATATGGCACTCCTTAAGTAAGATGACCAAAATTACTCCGAGGTATTCTGCATATGGTTTTATCAATAGCCGGTACAGTTTAGTAAGACTTCCCTAGTTTTACATACTATTCTCTTTGCAGTAAGGGTCAACACTCCACTTTCCTCTTTAACTACTTGATGTATTTACATGCTGACTTTGTGTGATTCATGCATAAGGGCATGCAGATCCCACTGTAGCACACATTCTGCAGTCTCTCTCGATTTAAGTAATATTCTGCTTCTCTGTTAATTCTGCCAAAGTGGAAAAATTCACATTTTACATCATTATATTCCACCTGCCAAATTTTTGCCTACTCATTTAACCTAACTGTATCCTTTTGCAAACTCTTCGAATCCTACTCACAACTTGCCTTCCAACCTATCTTTGTATCATGGGAAAATTTGGCCAGAATACTGTATGTCCCTTCAATCAATTCATTAATATAGATTCTAACAAATGTAGACCCATGTGGCACTCCACTAATTCATTTTGCCAACTTGAAAATGAGCCATTGACCCTAACTTTTGGTTTCCCGTTAGCTAGCCAGATCTCTATCCATTTCTTTTATTCCTTCATGGGATGTTGATAGAACTGGTTGGGTCAGCATTTATTACTCACCCATGAGAGCTGGGCTGGAACTTTACACATTGCTTAGCATGGAATCAGAACAGGCAAGGGTCTGTCAATAGAAATCGGGTGAAAATTTCCAGTCTTGCCCACGTGAGGTAAGGACAACTGATTTATTTACCTACAAGACAAAAGGAAAAAGGGTGGATTTTTACAACAATTGACAATGGTTTCATGGTCATCATGACTTTTAATTCCAGATTTTTATTGGATTCAAATTTTACTATCTGTCATGGTGGGATTCAAACCTGGCTCCCTGCAGAATTATCCTGGGTCTTTGGATTACTAATCTTGTGACAATATCACTACATCACCGTCTCTATTATATCCCTCCCAACACCATATTCTCTTAAATTGTGAGGTGCCTTTTTATGTGGCACTTTATCAAATGCCTGTTAAAAATAATTCTGTTTCCCTTTATCCATCCAGTTTTTACACTGAAAAGAGTAGCAATTGCCAAATTGGCTAAAGACAAACACAAAATGTTGTTTTCCATGCCTGAAGTATATGTTGAAGTCTATTTATTAGTCACAAGTAGGCTTACATTAACATTGCAATGAAATTACTGTGAAAATCCCCTAGTTGCCACCCATTTATAGTAGTCACAGTGTATATAAATAAAGGACACAATTCCTGTTTCAGCTTCCTGCTGCAATATTGGTTTGTGGATTCTTCCTTTCTGTCTGCTCACCTCAATCCTTCTTCCAAGTTCTGCTGAACTCAAATCCAGCCAATTAGCAGCCTAAAATTGGAGCATAATAATGATTAGTGAGACAAAAACCCAGGAGTCCTTCAAATTTCATCATTTGTGTATAGCAGTATTAACTGCTGCATGGCTGGAACCCAAAAGACTGATGTTCTGAAAATTAAGCTCCTGTACTGCGTGGTAAAAGGTGGTTTATGTTTTGCTGGGTTTGCAGCAACATTTTGCATTGTAATCATGTTTGCAGATAACTCTTCCCAAAGATCTGCTAATGATAGCCACTGTTCAATATGGCAAAGCCTCCTTCTTTTTCTTAGGCAGTCCCATTCAATCGGAGAGGTGGGGTGGTTGAATGACATGTTCACTGAATTTTGAGATGGCAGATAATTCCAATGCACAGGTTGTGAACTCTGCCTCATATTGATAGGCGATGTGCGAAGGATTGAGTAGAAAGGTTGGTTGGAGGTTTTAATGCTCCCTTTGATGTTTTAACACCTCTTTTGCATTTCTTGACAACATGGTGCTCTCCCAAATGAATCTTCTCCACTTTCATCAGTCACATGCCAGGATCTTTTATGAGGTGGCGGATATGTTTGATCGCCACAGAGATACTTCCTGAACATCACCAAAATGCTTCCACTGTCATATAAAGGGTCTCCAGGCTCTGAATGGAGATATTGTTTTGGAAACCTGGGGTGGAATTCCTCCCACACCCCCCAAGAAAAGTCTTACAACGGCAATAACAATGCAGCAATGTACACCAGTCTTTTGGATGTTGCCTGCACTATAATCATCCCACACTGTCACTCTTTGGAGAGATAGGAGTTTTGCCAGGTACTGTATGGGGCAAGGTCTAAACACTCCAGCGACTCAAGCTTCAGTGTGCTTAGATCCTTGATTTTCTTTTGACAGAATCTGAGGAGAAAATCAATGAGAGAAACACACCTGATTCCTCACGGGAAACAACAGTCTGCCATTTTTGTTAAGATTCTCCCTTCTACGTGTCAGATATTTTAAAAGGGATTCTGCACAGGTGGCAGAATTGAAGATTGCACAGCTATTGAATTTAATTTTAGTTTTACTTTGTCCTCTTAATACACCCTGGAGGACATCTAGATGCTGGTCAACAACTTTGCCTAAGTGTTCGAATGTGTTGCAGTAATCTGAAAAAGTGAGAATTCTTGTACCAACCTGCCCCTGGCCACTAACTGAAATTATTCTGAAGAGATAGCGCTGCCTCTCTAATTCAGAAGCAAGTGAGTGCTGAAGTCATCTTTTAGTACTGAGAGCCACATATTAGAGTTACTGTGGAGACTCTCCCAAGTTTCTATCATTCTTCAGCAGTTTTGCTGAATTTACAGCAGGAAATCAATAAAACATCCTCCCAGCTTGTACTTTAGGCTATTCATGAGAGAAAGTGTGTCTGCACTTTTGGTCTGCAAATACTGATGACATTGCCTCTCTGTCCTCTGACATCAGTGTAACACTTCTCTGCAGTCTCTGACACAGCATGTCAGAGTTTTGAACATGTTTAAAGGATTGGATGAGGTGATTCTGTTCCTTTCCATCGCAAGCTGCCATGAGATAAATATGAGCTTTGCACTCGGAGAACAGTAGATGGAATTATATTGCAAGGATTCAGGCAACTTTTTACACACTGGGACCTTTCTGAAATAAAATATTACCTTCATTCTGGCTTTGATATTTTCAATCCCGCTTATGGAATTAAAATTGTGCGGATTATCATCCTTCGGAACTCAAGAAAAGTGAAATGTCCACGAATTGCATGGGGTAATGAACCACAGAATATTGAAATGTAAGCCTTTCATACAGTAAGTCAGAATTCTATAGAAGCAGAACCCACTTCGACAATGAAAACAGTTGTATTCGACACAATTTTATGTCAACAGTTAGGTCAGAAAATAATCTGCTGAGGTAACGGCAATGAAAATGGTGGGTCCAGCACCATCAGGAGCAGATACATTAGTTTCTCACTCGCCTGAATTTGCACACCTTTTATTGTGCAACCTTCAACAGCCTTCCTTAATTTATGAAATGTTAAGTATTCTTTATTCAAATCCCAAAGATACTATTTAAAATTCAAATGCACATTATCAGGAAATGTGTATGGGGCAATCTGAATGTGATAGCGTACTGAAAAATAAATTCCCACATTATCAGAATGATAAAAAAGATGACAGATTATTTGCTGTTGATGCAAGAAAATATCTATCAAAAAAATTAATCAATAAATTCAATATATTCTGTTTTCTAATTGAGGCTTTAAGAAAAGTCAAGATGATAGGAATTTTCATGCTTCTTGAATATCCAGTACAACAGGCCTGCCTACCTCTGTTAGTATAGTAAAAGCATAGTCACGTAAAGGAATAATTTGTCATTATTCCAAATAGAAAATCTGTTGAACAGTTCATTAGTGTGCCACATTTTCAGAGGAAAACTTTAACATTGCATAATACGCCTATTTACTGAAAAAATAGACATGCTGTCAAAGGTTTTTGTTTTGTACTCATCAGGTTAGGAGCAGGAATCCCAAATTTCAAAGGGAGCACCAGAAAAAGACACTGATTGGTTGCAAGTTGGTTCTGATTGGTTGGAAAATTGCAATGGAGAATGTACCAGGAAATGATTGACCCGAGGGTTTTGTTGAATTCAAAAAAGATACAGTGCCTGGACATGTTCCTTTTGTCTGCAGAGCACAGGTATACAAATATATGTAGTTTCTAGCAAGTTTAAACATTCCACATTGTGATTCTGACTATTCACAAGCTTAAATTGGTTGTTAGTGTAATTTTAGCACATTCTAGCTCATTTGTTACATTCATGTACGACTACATTCACTTGTTGCACAATTGGGCACTTTTGAGTGGTAACCTTAGGCTCATTCCTGAGTCTACACGATACAGGGCAAACAATATTCTAATCAGGGCAGCCATTATATTACAATATTTCTTTGAGGTACCAATTCTGGTATCAAATTTGCATGGTGAGCAAGTAACTCGAGCCCTATTTCCTGGAGTGCCGACGAGGCCAATTTTAAATTGCATGGGATTATGGGAATCCCAAGATGCATTCTAACCAGTGAAGTTAAGCTTGTGGTAGACAATAGTAGAGATCCCATTGGTAGGTTTGAACCAGCAAGTTGAGGAAAGGGAGTATTCACAGATTTAAATAATGCAACATATCATCAATGGTTCAGAAAAACGGATGTGTGCAAATTAATCTTTAATGACTCCATGTTGATCAAATAGAGATTCATTAGTTTCTCACTCGCCTGAATTTGCACACCTTTTATTGTGCAACCTTCAACAGCCTTCCTTAATTTATGAAATGTTAAGTATTCTGTATTCAAATCCCAAAGATACTATTTAAAATTCAAATGCACATTATCAGGAAATGTGTATGGGGCAATCTGAATGTGGTAGCTATGGAATCCCCCAGCCTCAAGTTTTGCATACATTTTCTTGATTTCCACAAGCAATGTGTTTTTGATGGAATGTCTGGAATTATACTGTCGTGCCTGCCACAGGAATTGAAGTGGGTAAGTGGCAGAACATCAAAGAAACATTGACCTCAGGCAAGATTTTACAGTTTAGGGATGAGCAAGGCTGTAAAATCCCATCCAATGACTCCTAACCTTTTACTCTTTCATATTTCCAGAATACTCAAGTTCTACACCTGCGAGGTAGAATGGCATTACTGCCTCACAGTACCAGGGATCTGGGTTCAATTCCAATCTCAGGTGTGGACCTCCTGTGCTCACAATTCTTCCTCCTGCTCCTTCTCCTCAGCTCCAAACAAAAGAACAGCAAGATTGATGGATTGCATCGCAAAAGCCATCTCACTATTCGGAGGAGTGTGGAGGGGGGACAGATGGAGAGAAACAGATGTAGAGGTTATAGAATGTTGTTTGCCTCTAGCACATCAACAGTCACTGTCCATAACCCCCAATTCCCCCAGCCACATGCTCCCCACAATCACAGCTCCCCCAATTCCTCCAGCCACATGCTCCCCACAATCACAGCTCCCCCAATTCCCCCAGCCACATGCTCCCCACAATCACAGCTCCCCCAATTCCCCCAGCCACATGCTCCCCACAATCACAGCTCCCCCAATCCCCCAGCCACATGCTCCCCACAATCACAGCTCCCCCAATTTCCCCAGCCACATGCCCCCACAATCACAGCTCCCCCAATTCCCCGCCACATGCTCCCCACAATCACAGCTCCCCCATTCCCCCAGCCACATGCTCCCCACAATCACAGCTCCCCCAATTCCCAGCCACATGCTCCCCACAATCACACCGCCCCCAATTCCCCCAGCCACATGCTCCCACAATCACAGTCCCCCAATCCCCCAGCCACATGCTCCCCACAATCACAGCTCCCCCATACCCCAGCCACATGCTCCCCACAATCACAGCTCCCCCAATTCCCCCAGCCACATGCTCCCCACAATCACACCGCCCCCAATTCCCCCAGCCACATTCTCCTCACAATCACAGCTCCTTGCAAATTTGAGAGGCTGCAGCAGTTTGCAAGGGTTTTGCGCACATCCTTCCACTGGAAGTGAGCTGAGTGCACTCGGATCCAACAGCACCACAAGACCCGAGCTCAGTGCTGAGGCCTGGATCCAAGCTTCAAGTCGGCCATCGAAGTCTCTGCAGAGCAACAACCTCACACCACTACACATTTGTGGAGCCATCTCAGCCCCAAGAAAGAAAATGGACACAAATAGACACAGGTTTAGGGTGCTGGGGAGTAGGTACAGAGGAGATGTCAGAAGTAAGCTTTTCACTCAGAAGTGGTGGGTACGTGGAATCAGCTGCCAGCAGTGGTTGTGGAGGCGGACGTGATAGGGTCTTTAAAAAACTTTTGGATAAGTACATGGAAGTTAGTAAAATAGAGGGTTAAAAATAAGCCTAATAGTTGGGACACGTTTGGCACAATTTGTGGGCCTGTTTGTGCTGCAGTTTTTCTATGTTTCTACAACAAAAGCGTGAGCAGCAGACAGCTGTTGGACACTATGCACTTACCTTCTCACTAACCCTCATTGATGCAGCAGCCAAATCGGACTTTTATGGAGCATATCTGTTTTGCATTGATTCAGTATTGGCAAACACAGTGGAAAAGGGGGAAGTGCAGGTAAAGTTGGGCATACAGCCCATTAATTCAATTGAAATACATTCAAATGCATTTAAATGACTGTTGCGCCTGTTTCAGATGTCCTCCCGATCATATCCATTGCTGGGCCTTGGTAAAGGGGGAACCAGCATAGAGGCGGGTACAGATCACACAACTTGCCTCACACCCCACTTAAGCATATCTTTGCGTCCAATGCAATGATAAAATCGGGCCGTTTGTGGTGGGATTTTCCAGACCTTCCATTGACAGTCAGTGAGATAGAGGAACCATGCAAAATGCTGTTATCATTGGAGGGACCGCAACGTCCTCCGGTGACCAATAGCAAGCTACTTCTGCTGCCAGGAAACATGCCACAGGAGAGGAGCAATTTCCATCATTCGTTAAATTAGTATTGAAAACTGGTCAGACTGAAAGCACCGTGCGTTATTCTAGTCGCCATTTTTCAAAAGGGAAGAAGCAGCAATGAGGTGCAAAAATGATTTACATTTAGGTGACACAGTGGCACAGTGGTTAGGACTGCTGCCTCACAGCACCAGGGACCCTGAGTTCAATTCCAGCCTTGGGTGAGTGTCTGTGCGGAGTTTGCACATTCTCTCCATTTCCGGGTGCTAATGTTCTCTCTCCCAATCCAAAGATGTGCAGGTTGGGTTAATTGATCATGTTAAATTGCCCCTTCGTGATCCAAGATGCATAGGTTAGAGAGGGATAAATATGTAGATTACAGTGATTGTACCTGGGTAGATGCTCTACTTGTGTGCTGGTGAGGACTTGATGGGCCAAATAACCTCCTTCTGCACTTTAGGAACTAGAACAAAGAACAAAGAACAAAGAGCAACACAGCACAGGAAACAGGCCCTTCAGCCCAACGAGCCCACGCCGCCATCCTTACATCTTAATGACATATCCTTGACTTTAGGCTGTGCCTATTGTTGAAGATTCTCATATAGGGACCAATATAGGGACAATTTGTTACCCAATCAGTCTAAGAGCACATTTTTGGGATGTGGGAGGAAACCGGAGCACCCGGAGGAAACCCACGCAACCACGGGGAGAACGCGCAAACTCCCGCAGACACAGGCCCAAATCCATGTGACAGCACAGCAACAGCGATAGTCTCTGAGCTGTCATGATGCCCATCAGATGGTCCAGTTTAAGCATACACTGACGACGTGAAGCACGAGGCAACTCCTGAAGCAACCTCCAAGAACAGCTCTTGCACAACATGCTGCATGCATGCCCCTTGTTGGTCAACAAGGTGGACTGAATTGCCTGTGAAAACAAATAAGACTTAATTAAACATGCTAAAAAAAAAACTAAGACATGCCCGAGACGAAACTAAAAGATAGTCTACTACTATTTGGTCCTCCTGATATTGAAACAGTCCTGCTATATCCCTCTATCTGCAGACCGCTCATGTGGCTGTCCAAGAGACCCTTAAACAACCCTAGCGTGCCTGCTCCCACCGCCTTACTCGGTAGTGCATTCCACACCCCCACTACCATTTGTGTGAAAAACTGGCCTCTAATATTCGTCTTATACATAGCCCCCCTCACCCTGAGCCCGTGACCCCTTGTTCTATCCATTTCTAATGGTGGAAAAAGCTAACCACCATTTACTCTACCTATACCCCTCTTAATCTTATATACCTCTAAAAGAATAAAATTAACAGGATTGTTCATAGGTAAAAGAAACTATGTGCAGAAAATTGAATGAGGAAGAAAAGTCAATCAAGCACTATTGTAAAACATTGATTGAGAGCTAATTGAAAAGAAAAATTGAAACTAAAATAACATGACATATTTATTCGGCATATTTCACAAGCTGTGGGTGTCCTGAAGCACTTTACAGCTAATTAAGTATTTCTGAAGTTTAGTCACTGTTGTAATGCAGGGTTACATTAAAATAATGAAGAAATACTGAAACATGAAACAAAAGCAGGAAATTCTGGAAGTTCAGTCAGTATATGTAAAGAGAAGAGGAGGGTTAAAGTTTTGGATTCTTCAGCAGAAAATGGAAGCTTAAACAAGGTTTGTTTGTTTAGCATATCTTCACACCTATACTGTTTTTTTTCCCCCTTTGGGAATAATAGAGAAAATGGTGGAAGGATTTTCAGAATGATGATCAGCTCATTGTTGAATGCTCCTTCCGTGGCCACCAAGTCCTGGTGTTGGAAATGAACTTGGAGCTTCTGGTCCATCAGTAAGGGTACTGCCACTGTGCCACGAAGTCTCCTTAAACAAGGTCTTCACTAACGCTGAGTAATAAGGTTGGACTGAAACAGTAGCTACTGCAATTACAGAGAGGATGCTAATGAAGTGAATGGCCAATAAATTGCTTAATAGGAAAGCAGTAACCCAGAACACAGGATAAAAGATCATCTCGGAGAGGCATTGGAATGAAATTGAAAGAATAAAACAAGCAAACGTTAGTTCATTTTTCAATTTTGAAAAACTGAAAAAAAAAGTTACATCCGAAGCATTAATCTAACTTACGTCTATTGAGATGCTAATGGACCTGCCATATATTTCCAACATGTTCTGCTTTGTTTATAATTAAAATGAATTACCTGCTTCTCAACCTCCTGCAGCAAAGCACTTCTTTTTTGGCCAGGATGGGGAGTGTTTTACAAGGGGTTAAGGTGAGCTAAATTTGGAAACATACAAACTGGAAGCAGGAGTAGGCCATTCGGCCCTTTGAGTCTGCTCTGTCACTCATTTTGATCATGGCTGATCATCAACTTCAATATCCTGATCCCTTGTTCCTCCCATTTCCTTTGATCTCTTTAGCCCAAAGAGCTCTATCTACTTTATTCTTGAAATCAGGCAGCAATTTGGCCTCAACTACATTTTGTGGTAGAAGCTCAAACAGGGAGTTAGAAGAGAAAAAAGGGGGCATTAAATGGTTTTAGCGGATAGGATAAAGGAAAATCCAAAAGTTTTTTACTCCTATGTTAGGAATAAAACATAGAACATAGAACAATACAGCACAAACAGGCCCTTCGGCCCACGAGTTGCGCCAATCACATCTACCAATCCACAGACCTATCTATAACCCCCTATCCTATTCGTTTCCATATACTCATCCAGAAGTCTCTTAAAAGACCCCAGTGAATTTGCCTCAACAACCTCTGACGGCAGTCGGTTCCATTCACTCACCACCCTCTGAGTGAAAAACCTACCCCTGAACATCTCCTTTGTATTTGCTTCCCTGCACCTTAAATCTGTGTCCTCTCGTAGTGACCATTTCAGCTCGGGGAAATAGTCTCTGAAAGTCCACCCTATCTATCCCTCTCACCATTTTATAAACCTCTATCAGGTCGCCTCTCAACCTACGTCGCTCCAGTGAGAAGAGTCCCAGTTCCCTCAGCCTATCTTCATAAGGCCTGCCTCCCAATCCAGGCAGCATCCTTGTAAATCTCCTCTGAACCCTCTCAATAGCCTCTACATCCTTCCTAATAATGAGGCGACCAGAACTGCGCACAATACTCCAACTGGGGTCTGACAAGAGTCTTATAGAGCTGCATCATTACCTCCTGACTCCTGAACTCTATTCCTCGATTAATGAAGGCCAGTACACCGTACGCTTTCTTGACCACTTCCTCCACCTGCGAGGCCGATTTAAGAGTCCTATGGAGCCAGACCCCGAGATCCTTCTGCTCTCCAACACAGCTAAGACTCCTACCCCTTATATTGTACTCCTTCATCCCATTATTCCTGCCAAAATGGACCACTACACATTTATCTGCGTTGAAGTCCATCTGCCAATTCTCCGCCCAGTCTTGCATCCTGTCTATGTCCCGCTGCAACTTTTGGCATCCCTCCAGACCATCCACAACACCACCGATCTTTGTATCGTCGGCGAACTTGCTAACTCATCCCTCCACTTCCTCATCCAGGTCATTTATGAAAATGACAAACAGCAGGGGTCCCAGAACAGATCCCTTGGGCACTCCACTGGTTACCGACCTCCATGCAGAACAAGACCCATCCACAACCACTCTCTGCCTTCTGCCGGCAAGCCAGTTCTGGATCCACGAGGCCAAAGCCCCTTGGATCCCATACCCTCTCACCTTCTCCAGAAGCCTTGCATGTGGGACCTTATCAAACGCCTTACTAAAGTCCATGTACACTATGTCCACCGCCCTTCCTTCATCAATGTGTTCAGTCACATTTTCGAAGAACTCAACTAGGCTCGTAAGGCATGACCTGCCCTTGACAAAACCATGCTATTTCTAATCAGTCCAAACTCCTCCAAATGTTCATATATCTTATCCCTCAGAAGCCTCTCCATCAGCTTACCAACCACTGAAGTCAAACTCACCGGTCAGTAATTTCCTGGACTATCCCTGTTCCCTTTCTTGAAAATAGGGACCACATCCGCGATCCTCCGGAACCTCTCCCATTTCCATGGACGACGCAAAGATCATCGCCAGGGGCTCTGCAACCACTTCCCTCACCTCCCACAATAACCTGGGGTACATCCCATCTGGTCCCGGCAACTTGTCTATCTTGATAGAATTTAACAGGTCTAACACATCCTCTTTCCTAACATCCACATACTCAATCTTTTCCGTTGCCTCAAACCTGCAGTGCAATCTCCCAGTTCACTTTCCACTGTGAATACCAAGGCAAAGTACTCGTTAAGCACCTCTGCCATTTCTTCTGGATTCACACAGACTTTTCCCCCCTCATCTTTTATAGGCCCTATCCCTTCTCTTCTCATCCTTTTACTTTTCACATATTTGTAGAAGGCCTTAGGATTCTCCTTAATCTTACCTGCCAAGGCCTTCTCATGACCCCTTCTGGCTCTCCTAATTTCCTTTTTAAGTTCCCTTCTACACACCTTATACTCCTCTGGATCCCTAACATCCCCTAGCTCTCTGAACCTTTTATATACCTTTTTTTGCTTCCTAACTAGGTTCACCACTACCGTCGTGCGCCACGGTTCTCCCGTCTGGTAGGAGGTTCCTACCAGAACCTCCTTGACTCCTCGGAAAGTTGTCTTGCAGTGCTCCAGACAAACATTCCTTGAAAAACCGCCACTTTCCTTCTGTACTCTTCCCCAAGAACACCTCCTTCCAGTTTATGCATCCAATTACCTGCCTAATGTTTTCATATTTCCCCTTACTCCAGACATACACCTTCCTAGCCTGCCTGATCCTATCTCTTTCCATCGCTATCGTGAAAGAGATAGAATTATGATCTCCATTCTCAAGATGCTCACCTACCGTGAGATCCGACACCTGCCCTGGCTCATTGGCAAGCACCAGGTCAATTACAGCCTCTCCTCTCGTAGGCTTTTCCACGTACTGTGTCAGGAAACCTTCCTGAACACACCTTACAAACTCCACATCATCCAAACCCCTTACCCTTGGGATATTCAAGTCGATGTTTGGGAAATTGAAATCTCCCATCACGACAACCCTGTTATTTCTACACCCGTCTAGGATCTGTTTCCCTATCTGCACCTCAAGTTCCCTGTCGCTGTTGGGCGGCCTATAGAATATACCCAGCAAAATTATCGAGCCTTTGTTGTTCCTAACTTCCACCCATAGAGACTCCGTAGACAATCCCTCCCCGTCTTCCACCTTCTCTACAGCCATAACACTGTCCCTGATCAACAGTGCCACACCACCACCTCTTTTGCCCCCAACCCTGTCCCTCCTGAAGTACCTGAATCCCGGCACCTGAAGTACCCAGTCCTGTCCCTGAGACAACGAAGTCTCTGTAATGGCCACCACATCACACTCCCAAGCAGCATCCACGCTCTAAGCTCATCTACCTTATTTACTACACTCCTGGCATTAAAATAGACACACCTCAGCCCCTCAGTCAGGATATTTCCCTTTTCCACCACCTGCCTAACCCCCCCTCTCAGAGTGCCTACAGTCCTTCCCTACCTGGGAACTAACCTCCTTATTCACCGTCCCATCGGTATTCCCACCCCCCAGCTTTTCTAGTTTAAGATCCCCCAGTAGCCCTAGCTAGTCTACCTGCCAAAATATTAGTCCCCCTAGGGTTCAAGTGCCACCCGTCCTTACTGTACAGGTCACACCTGCCCCTAAAGAGGTCCCAATGATCTATGAACCTGAATCCCTGCCCCTGCTCCAGTCCCTCAGCCATGCATTCATCCTCCACCTCATTTGATTCCTGCTCTCATTCTCCCAAGGCGCAGGCAGCAATCCTGAAATTACTACCTTTGCTTTTCTCTTCCTCAGTTTCCTACCCAGTTCTCCATAATCCCTTTTGATGACTGCCTCCCTCTTCCTGCCTATGTCTGCAGTACCTATATGAAGGGTGGTTAGAGGAAAAATCGCACCTCTTAGGGACAGAAGAGGGGAACTGAGCTTAGAGCTCGAAGGAAAGGCAGAGATCCTAAATGAATACTTTGTGTTGGTATTCACGAAGGAGAGGGACTTGTTGACAGCTCCTATCTCTGAGGGAGCTGTGGACCAGTTGAGGGAAATATCCATACCGAGGGAGGAAGTGTTAGAGCTTCTAGGTAGCATTAAAACTGATAGATCTCCGGGGCCTGATGGCGTTTATCCCAGGCTGCTTAGGGAGGTGCGAGGTGAAATTGCTGGGCCTCTGACGCAAATCTTTGTCTCTTCTTTGGACACAGGTGAGGCCCCAGAGGACTGGAGAATAGCTAATGTTGTACCGTTGTTTAAAAAGAGTAGTTGGAATAATTCTGGAAATTATAGGCCAGTGAGTTTGACGTCAGTGGTAGGGAAGCTGTTGGAGGGGATTCTTAGAGATAGGATGTATAGGCACTTAGAGCATTGCAATCTGATTAGGGATATGCAGCATGGATTTGTTAAGGGGAGGTCGTGCCTTACGAATCTGGTAGACTTTTTTGAGGAGGTGACGAAAACGGTGGACAAAGGGAGAGCTGTTGATGTCGTCTATATGTATTTCAGTAAGGCGTTTGACAAAGTCCCTTATGGGAGGTTAGTTGAAAAGATCAAGACTCATGGGATACAAGGACAGGTAGCTAGATGGATAAGTAACTGGCTTGGTAATAGGAGACAGAGAATAATAGTGGAAGGGTATTTTTCTAGCTGGAGGTCGGTCACTAGTGGTGTGCCGCAGGGCTCGGTACTGGGACCTCTTCTATTTGTAATATATATAAATGACTTGGAAGAGGGAGTAAGTGGAGTGATCAGCACGTTTGCAGACGATACAAAGATGGCTGGACTTGCGGATAGTGAGGAGCATTGTCAGGCGATGCAGCAGGACATAGATAGGCTGGTAGCTTGGGCAGACAGATGGCAGATGGAATTCAATCCTGATAAATGTGAGGTGATGCATTTCGGGAGAAAGAGTGTGGGGGGGAGGTATATGACAAAGAGTAGACCTATTAAGAGTATAGAAACGCAGAGGGACCTGGGGGTGCAGGTGAACAAGTCTCTGAAGGTGGCAGAGCAAGTGGAGAGGTTGTGAAGAAAGCATATAGTATGTTAGCCTTTATAGGAAGGGGTATAGAGTACAAGAGCTGGCCTTTAATGTTGCAGTTGTATAAAACATTGGTTAGAACTCATTTGGAATACTGCGTCCAGTTCTGGTCGCCTTACTACCAGAAGGACGTGGAGACTCTGGAGAGAGTGCAGAGGAGGTTTACCAGGATGCTGCCTGGTATGGAAGGTCTGAGTTACGAGGACAGGTTAGGCAAATTGGCACTGTTTTCCTTAGAAAGATGTAGACTTAGAGGAGATCTAATAGAGGTGTACAAGATTATGAGGGGTATAGATAAAGTAAGCAGGGTTAAGCTTTTTCCTAGAATGGACTTAAATAGCACGAGGGGTCACGGGCTTAGGGTGAGAGGGGTAAGGTATAATTTGGGTGCTAGAGGGAGTTTTTTCATACAGAGGGTGGTGGGGGTATGGAATGCGCTGCCAAGTAAAGTGGTGGAGACAGGCACTCTGGAGTTACTTAAGAAATACATAGATGGGCACATGAACAGAATGGGAATGGAAGGGTATAGAAAACTGATTTAAAACAGGGATCATGAGCCTTGGGAGTCCCTGGGAAGTGTGTAAATAGATGATGATATTGATGTACTTGTTTTTATCCAATAGGTGCTTTGGTCCACCTTGTTGTCTAAGAAGGGGCATACACGCGATGGGTCATGAGAGGGCTGCTCTTGGATTTTTTTTTCGAGAGTATCCTTGTGCTTCACGTCGTTGGTGTACGTTTGAGCTAGACCATTTGATGGGCAACACGACAGTTCAGTGACTATCACTGTGCTGTGCAGTTACATGGATTTGGGCCTGTGTCTGTGGGAGTTTGCACATTCTCCCCGTGCTTGCGTGGGTTTTCTCCGGGTGCTCCAGTTTCCTCCCACACCCCAAAAATGTGCTCTTACGCTAATTGGTAAAACAAATTCTCCCTAAATTATCTCGAATTTGATCTTTAATCCATAGATCTATAAACATAGACAGGGATCACGGGTAGATTTGGGAACAATGGGGTGGCGGCGCGGGCTCGTTGGGCCGAAGGGCCTGTTTCCTGTGCTGTTTTGTTCTTTGTTCTTTGAATTTCACACATTCACCACCCTCTGGAAATTTCCTACCCAGAGGGAGCTAGGACTCATTACGGGTTCAAAAGTACTGTTGGAGCTATTAACGACAAATACTTGATGTATTTGCATTGTATCCCTTTGGTTCCTAGCAAGGTGTTGACTTATAGCTCATAAAAGGAGATAATTTGAACTAACTTACCTCTAAGAGCCATCCAATAGCACCCCACCTTCCCTAAAATTTTCTCCCTTTTGAATCAATACCAAATTGCCTTCTGTTGAATTGAGTTTGCTATCTGTTTAAACACTGCAGTGCAGACCATTATAACCTCGAGCATTAGAAAAGTTCTCCTCATCTCTCCAATGCCTTTCTATTTTTTTTAAATAAGGCAATTAATGCTTTCCCTAAATTGACTGGGGAAGGAATATATTTGAGAATAAACACATATCTGTAAAAGCAATGTTATCAATCTCAATGTACAGGCAGATGCAGAATGATATGGAAAACTTGAGTCTGGAGCAAACCTGTACAAAGATTAAGAAGTATGGGTTTCTACTGGTCAAACATTATAGCACTTTAATTCCAAACAATCAGAAATGTTCTTGGATCCACTTTAGTATGGTGCTTTTGCTTCTTGCCCGTGATCTATTACTATGGACTGTCTGTAAAATATTTGGTGAATATTATTATATAGAAAATAGGAGCAGGAGGCGCCACTTGATTTGATTTGATTTATTATTGTTAGATGCATTAGTATACAGTGAAAAATATTGTTTCTTGCATGATGTACAGACAAAGCATTTTATTCATAGAGAAGGTACTTTGACAAGGTACTGCATGGTAGGTTGTTGCATAAATTAAATCTCACTGTATCCAGGGAGAGTATCTAAATGGATACAAAATTGGCCCTTATCAGAAGCCAGATGGTGGTTGTAGAGTTGTTTTTCAAGTTGGAGGCCTGTGACCAGCGGTATGCCTCAGGGTTCAGTGCTGGGTCCACTAGTATTTGTCATTTATATTAACGATCTGGATGAGAATATTGGAGGCATGGTTAGTAAGTTTGCAAATAACACTAAGATTGGTGGCATAGTGGACAGTGAAGAAAGTTATCTCCAATTACAATAGGATCTTTGATCAATTGGGCCAGTGGGCTGATGAAGATGGAGATTAATTTAGACAAATACGAAGTGATGCATTTTGGTAGATTGAACCAGGCAGGACTTACTCAGTTAATGATAGGGCATTGAGGAGAGTTACAGAACAAAGAGATCTATAGGTACATGCTCATAGCTCCTTGAATTTGGAGTCACTGATGGATAGAATGGTGAAGGAGGCATTTGCATGCTTGGATTTGTCAATCAGAACATTGAATACAGGAGTTGAAATGTCTTGTTGAAATTGCACAAGACACTGGTACGGCCACACTTGGAATACTGTGCGCAATTCTGGTCACGCTATTATAGAAAGGATATTATTAAACTAGAAAGAGTGCAGAAAATATTTACTAGGATGCTATTGGGGCTTGATGGATTGAATTATATGGAGTGGCTGGATAGACTGGGACTTTTTTCTCCAGAGCATAGGAGGCTGAAGGGTGATCTTATAGAGATTTATAAAATAATGAGGGTCACAGATCGGCTAGATAGTCAATATCTTTTCCCAAAGGTAGGGAGTCTAAAAGTAGAGGGCATAGGTTTAAGGTGAGAAGGGAGAGGTACTAAATTGTCTAGAGGAGCAATATTTCACACAGACGATGGTAAGTGTCTGGAAAAAAGCTGCCAGAGTACGAGTAGCAGTGGGTACAATTTTGTCTTTTAAGAAGCATTTAGATAGCTACATAGGTACGATGGATATAAAGGGATATGGGTCAAATGCGGGCAATTGGGATTAACTTAGGGGTTTTAAAAAAAAGGGCAGCATGGACAAGTTGGGCTGAAGGGCCTTTTTCCATGCTGTAAACCTCTATGGCTCTAAGAAGAGAGTGCAGAATGTAGTGTTATAGTCATAGCTAGGGTGTTATCAAAGATCAACTTAGCATGAGGTGGGTCCATTCAAAAGTCTGAAGAAGCTGTTCTTCTGTCAGTTGGTATCTGATCTCAGATTTTTATATATTTTTCCCCATGGAAGAAGGTGTAGAGACTATGTCTGGGCTGCGAGTGGTTCTTGATTATGCTGGCTGCTTTTTCGAAGAAGCAGGAAATGTAGACAGAGTCAATGGGTAGGAGGCTGGTTTGAGTGATGGACTGGGTTTCGTTCATGACCCACTGCAATTTCTTGCAGTCTTGGGCACAGCAGGAGCCATACCAAACTGTGATACAGCCAGAAAGAATGCCTTCTATGGTGCATCTGTAAAATTTGGTGAGAGTCATAGCAGACAAGCCAAATTTTCTTATAAGAAAATTAATTTTCTTATAAGACCTTTCAAGCCTGTTCCGCTATTTATAATGGTCATAGCAGCTCATCCAACTCAATAACCTGATCTCACCTTCTTCCCCCATGTCATTTGATCCCTTTTGCCTCAAGTGCTGTATCAAACTGCTTCCTGAAAACAGCATGTTACTAAACATGTACCCTATAATCTGCTCAACTAAACATCGAATCAGACGATTTCAACAGGAAAGGTGATAAAAGAAAGGAAGAAATCTTCAGAGAGAAAAATAAAGTTTATTTTGTTTGTGTCACATGTCAACTGACATTAAGGCTGCAATAAAGTTACCATGGAAATTGCCCAGTATGAAGTATCTCAGAAAGAAAGGCTTGTTTTATCCAGTTTAAAATTGCTGATCAAGATGCTTAGTTTGAAAATAATTGCCTGACCCAAGCCACTCATTGCCTGTTCTCCTTTCTGTATAATTACAGAGCGTAGATAGGCTGCTGGTGATAATAAAATATTGCTCATAATCATCAGTTCTGTAGACACTTCTAATCAAGAAAGTAATTCTAAACTTGAATCAGAGAAGTTTTAATTAGGAGCACTATAAGACACTTTAATAGACAAGATACCCTCGGATCCCAAGAAATAAACTTAAACCACTGCAGCTAGTCATGAATTTAATAAATTGACTTGTTTAACGATGTGAAGGACATTATCAACAAGTTTAAATTTTATAAAGCTCAGAGTTAGGCAGGAATTTGACCTTCTACTGTGCTGTAAAATTCCATGATTCTAAATTGACACGATATCTTGGAAAGAGTCACCTTACGCTTTGAAATGTTATTGTGTTATTAATGTGTAAACATAATTTAATGTCCTCGACCTGTTTACAGAGGGTTGGATTTTTTTTTTGGCCCCGTCATGGTACGGGACAATCCACTGACATGCCACAGGGCTGGACAAAAGCAGCGGGTCTGGAAATATTGATATGTTAGCATAGTATTAGCGTTAATAATAAATTAGGGGTCAGTGGAATATCAGAGGGGCATGTCGTGTGCACGAGTGAAAAAAAAAATCCTTTTCTACACAGAGCTGTGACTTGTGCATGAACTTTCACATAGTTCCAGAAGGCGAATGGGGAGCGGTTAGTGATTAAACTGTCGCTTGATTCAGAATGACTACGGGGAAAGCTACCATTGGGAAACCGGCCCCCAACTTCCAAGCCACGGCTGTGATGCCCAACGTGAAATTAAAGCAACTCACGCTCTCCAAGTACAAAGGGAAATACCTGGTCTTCTTTTTCTACCCAAATGACTTCTCCTACGTGTGCCCAACCGAGATTAACGCCTTTGGTGATCGGGTGGAGGAATTCAACAAGATTAACTGCGAGATAATTGCTGCCTCTACGGACTCCCATTTTGCCCACCAGGCTTGGATCAACACCCCGAAAAAGCAAGGGGGTCTTGGCCCAACCAAGATCCCTTTGCTGTCCGATCCCGACCGCACCATCTGTTTGGATTATGGTGCCTTAAAGGATGATGAGGGTGTCGCTTTCCGAGGTTTGTACATCATAGATTCTGCTGGCATCCTTCGAGGAACCATGATTAATGACCTGGCTGTTGGGCGCTCAGTGGATGAAGTCATTCGGCTGGTCCAAGCATTCCAGTTTGCAGATGAACATGGTGAAGTCTGCCCCGCTAACTGGAAACCTGGTGCCCAGACCATCGTACCAGATGTGGAAAAGAGCAAGAAGTACTTTGCCAACCTGGGCTAATGGTAGGGCTCTTAATAGTGTTGAGGAACAGAAGGATCTTGGTGTATGTGTCAATAGATCCCTGAAAGTAGGCAGTCAAGTGGATAAAGTTGTTAAGAAGGCATATGGAGTCTTAGCTTTTATTGGCAGGGGGATTGAATTTAGAAGCCGCAGCATCATGTTGCAACTGTACAAAACTCTAGTGCGGCCGCACTTGGAGTATTGTGTGCGTTCTGGTCCCCACATTATAAGAAAGATGTGGAGGCATTGGAGAGGGTACAGAGGAGGTTTACCAGGATGTTGCCTGGTATGGAGGGGCAGGTCCTATGAAGAGAGGTTGAAGGATTTGAAGTTGTTTTCGTTAGAAAGGAGGCGGCTAAGAGGGGATCTTATTGAAGCATATAAGATGATTAGAGGTTTAGATAGGGTAGACAGTGATAGCCTTTTTCCTAGGATGGAGAAAGCTAGCACGAGGGGACACAGCTTTAAATTAAGGGGTATGAGTTATAGGACGGATATCAGAGGTAGGTTCTTTACTCAAAGAGTGATAGGGAGTGGAATGCCCTGCCTGCAGCTGTTGTAGATGCGCCAAGTTTGGTGGCGTTTAAGAGGTTAATTGATAAGTATATGGAAGAGAAGGGAATGGTTTAGTTTGGAGGGGCATTGCGTTTTATTTTGGTCGGCACAACATCGAAGGCCGAAGGGCCTGTTCTGTGCTGTATTGTTCTATGTTCTATGTTCTATGTTAATATGGAATATTAAACCTGTTCATCGGGTGGCTAAAATAAAGTGCAGTTTATTTAAAGTGAGCAGGCATCTTGTTGCTCAGATTCAAATTGCTGGGTGTGAGAATACGTTGTGTGCATTGAAGTTCTCTGCACAGAGCCTTGCTTGGTGAGACATGGATTGGTATGGGGGTGAATGTTTGCCTGCTCCAGTTTTGTTCTTATTTAAATCACTGAAAAAATCAAGAGGCCATGAATTGGGAGGGCTAATCCCTGTGTTTGATTTTTCAATGTTTCGCCTTGTGATATGGAGAGGGGAGAGACTTCTTGCAAAATGCCCCCTGTGTCTGACAGAATCGGTTTCCACTTGTGTATTAGTTCCACTGAGTGTGCACTTTTGTAGCTAAAATGCTGTAATTTAGCGACTTTGAATAAACTAATGATGTTTCACTAAAATTCATTAAGGTTTGGGGGAAAAATGAACTATCCGTTAAGTTTCTTTCAGGGAAGGAATTGTCCTATCTGCTCACCACAAGAATTGTAGCGGGTGGGGAGAGGGGAGGATGATGCAAAGGTCCATTGACCTGCAGGGAGATTTTCCAGTTTGGGGGCTGGAAAATCTCACTCTCAAATTTAGAACTATAGAAAAGTTATGGGGAAGAAAGTGGCATTTTGGCCAATTGTATCTGCACTGACCAGGAAAGAGAAAAAGGAAACAGACCATTCATGCTCATCCCATTTTTGAACATCTGGTCCATAGCCTTGCAGGTTAGAGTTTTTCAGGTGCAGATCCAGGCACTTCTTGAGCATTTCAGCATGAACTACCAAGTTGCGCTATGAATTCCAGGTGCCCACCACCCTTTGGGTGAAAATGCTTTGCCTCATGTCCCATCTAATCCTTCTACCAATCACTACAAATTTACACCCCTTGGTAATTAATTCCTTATCTGGGGGGAGTCGTGTTTTTCCTGTCTACACTCCCTTGCCCCTCATAATTTTGTATGCTTCATTTAAGTCACCTTTTAGTCTCTTCTGATCTAGGGGAAAAAGCACCCTAGTCTATCTAATCACTCATCATAGCTGCAACATTCAAGTCCTGGCAACATTCTTACAAATCTCCTCTGCACTCTCTCCAGAACAATTATGTGCTTGCTGTAATGTAATTACCAGAACTCCAACTGTGGCCTATACATCATTTTATACAGTTCAATCATTGCATCATCACTTTTGAGTCCAATACTTTGCCAAATAAAGGAAAGTATTTCATATGCTCTCTTGACCATCTTGTCTACCTGTTCCGTCATGTTTAAGGACCTGTGGACAAGCACTCCAGGATCTCTCACTCCCTTAAACCCTCTCGATACCTTCCCATTTACTGACATTCCTTTGCTTTGTTTTCTCTAACAAATACATTACCTCACACCTTTCTAGATTAAATTCCAATTGTCACTTCTCCATCAACTCAGTCAAATCATTGACATTATTCTGGAATTGATAACTATTCTCCTCACTATTAGCTACATAGTCAACTTTATGCCAATTATAAATTTCCCAATCATGCTTCCCAGATCTAAGTTTAAATTATTCATTTATACAGCAAACAACAGAGGTCCCAATGCTGAGCCCCACTTCTGGCATTTTCATTGATCCTGATTACATTTAAATATTGGAACCGATATTTTCAAATCAGTTCCAGCCATGTTACAACTGTAAATTGAAAGATATTGGTCGATGATATTATGCTGGTATTGTCCCAGTGGAATGCTATTGACTTTTTTCTTTTGTTCTCAAGGATACACAGCATTGAGCCTTTAAACTGTAAGATTTGTACTTTGATTTATTTGATAAAAACAGCCTGAAACACATGTACCACTTTCCCACTTTACACGGCAGGATTGTTCATTTTGAAGACACAGAAAACATTTTGTTGTGATACAGGTCAATGACGTTCATTTGCTAGACTTGACCTTGCTTTAGGATCACCTCTGTCTATCATGATGCCAGTGATTAATTGGCTGGCAGAGGCATTGTCAGGTACCCACTTCTGCTTTGCATTAGATAAAGGCTTTGCTTGTGGAGGGAGTTTCAAGATTGTGTCCAAAAGCTGCAATATAAAACAGATTTAGACCATCAAAGAGAGGACCAAAAAAAAAACACTTATAATTGTAAAAGTGTAAGTTTTGTCAAGGATATATAAAAATTGAGGTTAAAGTGGGGAAATATTTGTCTCAAATTTTAGAAAATGTTTCCTTGGAAGAAACATTCAGAGAATGTTTTTTTGATTTTCTTCAAAGCCAACAGCAAATACCCTTGCTTCACCATTGACTGCAAATTTCCACTCATGAAGAGATGGAATCATAGAATCTTTACAGTGCAGAAAGAGGCCATTCAGCCATTGAATCTGCACTGCCAACAATCACACCCAGGCCCTGTTCCTGTATTTATCCCGCTAATCTCCCTGACACTAAGGGGCAATTTAGCATGGCTAATCCATCTAACCTGCGCAGCTTCGGGTTGTGGGAGGAAATCAGAGCACCCAGCAAAAACCAATGCAGACACAGGGAGAACATACAAATTCCACACAGACACTCTTCTGAGGCCAGAATTGAACCCAGGATCCTGATGCTGTGGAGCAGCAATGCTAACCATTGTGCCGCCACGTCACCCACAGATGGTTGTTGCCCTGAAGATAGTCATCTTTCACATTCCCAAGGTTTAGCGTGTCACTATCAATTTCTAAATGTTAATTTTACTTGTCCATTTTTTAAACTAGAACTCTTTTTTCTGCTTCTGCTCAAGATTTGTCTCTATGTAGCATTCTCCAGTCATTAAATCTATAGTCCCAAGTCACCATCAAATGCTGAAGTTTTTCTAACCAAAGTTTTTCATTTTTTGCCAAGTGCCAATTTTTCCTCAGATCTTTCAGCTGGGAGCTGCAAAAAGTGCATTTTAATCAGATAAAGCAACAGACCCATTTTGAGATCTGCTGGAAATTGGAAAATGTTTTCAGCAAAATTTACATTGCTGAAGCTAATGGAATCCATGGATGGTATTTACTGGAGGTGACAGGGGTCTCACCAGTTGACTGGAGATGTTATGTCACCTACTTTCAGGGAGGACCATGTATTAAGTGTGAATCAGGCATTAAACTGGGCAGCAGTAGGCCTGCATTGGATCAAGAAACCCCCCACCCTGGTGGATGTCTGAGATCTGTAGATATACCCATTAGAGGCCAAGGATCACCAGGGACTAAGGCACAGACAGGAGGGGCCTCACATGCTACGTGTCATTAGGGAGGGGAGGTAGCCTTCTTTTCTGATCCTGGTCCCTCACTGAATATGTGCCAACAATAAGGAATTAATTGCCCAATTAAGACTTCAATTGGCAGCAAGGTGGGAGGGTTATCTACTGACTTTCCACCACAGCCTTAATCAGGGAAATGGCAAGAATGCAGTAGGATTTCCACCAGCCACTTTCCTGCCTGATTAAATGCCCTCCACATTAAACGCGCCACAGGAGAGGGCAGCAATTTCCACCCAAAATAAACCTATTGAATATATTTATATAAGAAACATGTAACAATAGATTACTATATTCTATAACTTGTAACCGATTCTTCATGAGAGAAAAAAGTAGAAAATTTGCATTTATTATGTGGCTTTCAAATCTCAGAACGTCCCAAATTTTTTTTTTTGTTTTTATTTCAATTCAATCAAATGAAAGTCCAATTCAGAGTCTCAACAAGTTGAGACATTCCCGATCCAAGCTGACAAGACAGGCCTCTCACCTCCTATCTTGGGCCTGATCTACGTGATCCAAGCTGATTGGAGTAGGCATGATCTCATTTGCATCTTAGCCAAAAGGCCCAGATGCCACTTTTAAAAATTGCTTCAAATGAATTAGACAACATGAAGTATTTTTCAATTGTTAATTGTTATAACACAAAACACCAGAACACTTCATTCGCCTGACGAAGGCACAAACGCCGAAAGCTAGCAGATTTACTATCAAATAAATCGGTTGGATTTAAAATTGGTGTTGCCAGACTCTTACTGAGTATAACATGAAAAAACAGGGCAGACAATTACAAATATCTAACTCCTGGAGACAGCACTGTGAAAGTGACCAGATAATTGACATTGTGAAATACATTGCCAGAGGCAGGGAAAACTCCCTTTCCTTTCATTAAGAGATCTTTCATGTTTATTAAAACAGATGAACACTCAACACTCACTCTGAACTGAACTGAACTGTCAATTTAGATACAAATGGGTGGTCATTCATTCTTTGAGATAATATGGCAGGTACTGTTATTCCAGATTTTAAACAAAGCTGCAAAACTTTGTATTGGACATTAAAAGGGCTGGAACTAAGATCTCGTATCAGTTTTTGTATCGGGCTGCTGACAGTTATTTCCCCGGTGTGAGCTCAGCCATGCAAACAGAGCAAATCTCAGGATCCTGAGCAAAACTGAATCTGAAATTCCAGAGGAAGCTGCAATTCCAGGAATGCCTTCCAGTTCAATACATTGTCTTCTCTGCTTATGATGCAGTCTTGTCTGCAATCTGCATAGTGTCAATTGTGTGACTGCTGTGTGAAACAGCTACATTCAGTCCACAAGTAGTGGACGCAATGAGCCTGATTTTACCATCAAGTTGTACCCATTTTCCGGTGCAAAAACACGGTAAAGTTGGGCACGAGGCAATCCATGCCACCTCCAAGCCAGCTCCCCCTTACCAAGGGCTGAAAATGGGTGCCGTCGGGACTGCACCCAAAACGGGTGTGATGTCAGTGTAAAATGCATTTGCGTGCATTCAAATTGACTTAAAGGGTTGCATGCCCAAACTTACTGGCACTTCCCCCTTCACCACCGCATTCACCTGTCCAGACTCAGCACGAAACAGGCATGGTCCACGAAAGTCCGATTCGAGCACTCCAGCTTCTGAGGAGGTTCAGAGCTTCCGGTGAAAAGTGAGAATGGGGCGGAGGTGGGTCAGATGGCTCTCTGACTCAGATCGGGGGCCGAGACTGGGGGGGCAAAGCGCCTGCTGCCATCGGTGTGTGATTGGTAGTGGGTATTGAGGGGGGGGCGGTGGTGTCCTCCACTGCCATTCTGGGTGTGATCAGTCTGGAACCACTCTGCCTGTGATCAGGGGAAGGCAAGAGGGGTCTGCTGCCATTCTGGGTTTGATCAGTAGGGGGGGGGGAGTGCAAGGGAGATGCGTTGCCACTTTGGGTGTGATTGGTGGGGGAAGGAAGGGGTCTGCTGCCACTCCGTGTGTGGTCAGTGGGGGTGGATGGGAGAGGGGCTGTGCTCAGTCTGGGTAATAAGGGGTTGGGGTGATAAGGAGGTCTGTAATGTTGTGGAGGTGGAGCAATCTCTGTTGGAACAAGAGGGGAGGCATTATCCAGCCCGGGAGCGATGTGACAGGAGATTAATTTTTAATTTTTTCTGCACATGCACAGCTGGAAGCGCCAATCAGACCCATTAAGCCCCACCCACAGGCTTCTACAACATGATTCAGAATCGCTGCTTTTTTTTCCAGACAGAGTGCATACGAGGGTGCCTGCAAATGTGTCTAAAAGTTGGATCTGAAACACTCCCAATTTCAAGCCTGCCCAGCACTTAGAATTAAAATGGTAAAATAGGGCCCAATGCCATGCAAACCAGCCTCCCATTCATTGACTCGACCCTTCCCACTGCCTCGACAAAGCAGCCAGCATAATTAAGGATCATACACACCCTGAACATTCTCTCTTCCACCTTCTTCCGTCAGGAAAAAGATAGGAAAATCTGTGGGCATGTACCAACCGACTCAAGAACAGCTTCTTTCCCACTGCCATCAGACTTTTGAATGGACTTACCATGCGTTAAGTTGATCTTTCCCTACACCCTAGCTATGACTGTAACACTACGTTCTGCACTCTCTCATTTCTGTCTCGATGAACAGTTTCTGGGAAGTGCACAAAAAACAACGCTTTTTACTGTGTGCAAATTACATGTGACAATAATAAATCAAATCAAATCAAATCAAAAGGACAACATGGATAAAATATTGGCTAGCTAACAAGGAGCAGAGGGTAGCGATGAGTGGGTCTTTTCAAGTTGGAAATCTGCAACCAGTGGAGTGCCACAGGGATCAGTGTTGAGGCTTCAACTATTTATAATCGATAATCAATGATCTGGATAAAGGGACCAAATCATACAATCATACAATCCCTACAGTGCAGGTCCTATTCCCATAACCCCAAATATTTACCCTGCTAATCCCTCTTACCGACATATCCCAGAACACTATGAGACAATTTAGCATGGCCAATGCATTTAACCTGCATATCTTTCGACTGTGGGAGGAAACTGAGTTACCTAAAGAAAACCTATGCAGATACAGGGAGAATGTGAAAACTCCACATAGACAGTGAGCCAAGCCAGGAATCAAACCCGGGTCCTAGGTGCACTGAGGAAACAGTACTAATCACTGTGTCACCATGTTATTATCTATGGGAGCTGAATTTGCCAATGACACCAAGGTATGTAGAACATTAAGTTGCCAAAAGGAGATATATATGGATATAGACTGGTTAAGTGAGTGGGCAAAAATTTGGCAGACGGAATACAATGTAGGAAAAGCAAACTTGTTCACTTTGACAGGAAGAATAGAAAAGCTGTGTATGATTTAAACGGAGAGAGATTTGCTTGCCCTGTTGGATACATGAAGCACAAAACGTTAGTATGCAAGTTCAGCAACTAATTAGGGAAGAAAATGGGAAGTTGCAAAGTGGAATGGAATATAAGAACAGAGGAGTTTTACTGTAGCCTTGGTAAGGCCACATCTGGAATACAGTGTACAATTTTCCCCTCCTAATTTGAAATCAGATATAATTGCATTAGAAGCTGTTCAGCAAAGATTTGTTTGAATCATTCTTGGCATGTGGAGCTATCTTCTGGAGAAAGGTTGAATAGGTTGGACTTATAACCATTAGAGTTCAAAAGAATGAAAAATAAAGTGTTGGTGCAAAAAATGAATAGATAGGTTTTTATTGAACAGCATCACACTGCAGTTAAAGAGTTAAAACCAGGAGGTTACAATTTTTGCGAGTTGCCCTAGGCAATTGTTCCCATGTGTGTAATCAAACATAACACAGTTGACATTTAGACAGTGCGAATACAGTCAGAACAGTTTCCTGCTTGTGGCACTTCAGTAATAAACCCGAGCAATAGATATTGGCAACTGTGATAAGTCCATTAATGTTAGCATATTTTCACCAGGTTTTTGTGAACTGAAGCAGAGGTCATTTCCAATTTATTAGATAGTCTTATAGTAATAGAGTCACAGAAGTTTGCAGCATGGAAAAGGCCCTTCAGCCTAACTTGTCCATGCTGTCCCTTTTTTAATGACTAAGCTAGTCCCAATTGCCCACATTTAACCCATATCCCTCTATACCCATCTAACCCATGTAAGTGTCTAAACGCTTTTTAAAAGGCAAAATTACACTACTACTACTACTAATAATAACTCTGACTGCTTGTTCTAGACATTCATCACTCTCTGTGTGAAAAAATTGCCCCCTGGACCCTTTTGTATCTCTTCCCTCTTACCTTAAACCTATGCCCTCTAATTTTGGATTTGCCTACTTTATTGGATATTGATTAGCTGATATATGCCCCTCATTATTTTATAGACTCTATAAGATCACCCTAAGCCTCCTAATGCTCCAGATAAAAAAAGCCCCAATCCATCTAGCCTCTCCTTATAACTCAAACTATCAAGTCCTGGTAGCATCCTAGTAAATCTTTTCTGCACTCTTTCTGGTTTAATAATATCATTTCTATAATAGGGTGAACAGAACTGTACACAGTATTCCAAGTGTGGCCTTACCAATGTCTTGTACAACTTCAACAAGACATCCCAATTCCTGTATTCAGTGTTCTGACCAATGGAACTAAGCATGCCGAATGCCTTCTTCACCACCCTGTCCATCTGTGACTCCATTTTCAATGAGCTATGGATGAATTGTATCCCAAATCTCTTTGTTCTATAACTCTCCTCAAAACCCTGCCATTGATTGAATAAGTCCCGCCCTATTTTGATTTACCAAAATACATCTCGTATTTATCTAAATTAAACCCCATCTGCCATTTGTCAGCCCACTGGTCCAATTGATAAGTTACAATTGGAGATAATCTTCTTCACTGTCCACTGTGTCGCGAATCTTGGTGTCATCTGCAAATTTACTAACTGTGCCTCCTAAAATTTCATCTAAATCATTAATATAAATGACAAATAACAGTGGCCCAATATCAATCCCTGAGGCACACCACTTGGCACAGGCTTCCAGTTTGAAAAAAAATCCTCTACAACCACCTCTGTCTTCTGTCATCAAGTCAATTTTATATCCATTTGGTTACTTCACCCTGGATTCTGTGAGATTTAATCTTATGCAACGATCTACCATGTAGTACCTTGTGCAAAGTTTTGCTGAAGTCCATGTAAACAACATCAACTGCACTGCCCTCATCTATCTTCTTGGTTATTCCTTCAAAGAACTCAATCAAATTTGTGAACATGATTTTCCACTCACAAACCATGCTGACTGCCCCTAATCAATTCTTGCCTCTCTAAATGCCTGTCTCTCATAATACCTTCTAACAACTTACCTGCTACAGATGTGAGGGTCACCAGCCTGTGGTTCCCAGGCTTTTTCCATACAACCTTTTTTAAACAAAGGCTCAACATATGCCACCTTCCAATCTTCAGGCACCTCACCTGTGGCCGTTGATGATACAAATATCTTTACTGGGGGACATGCAATTTCATCCCTAGCAATCCACAATATCCTGAGACAAATTTCATCAGATCCGGGAATTTATCTATCCTGAAGCAGTGTCTGTGTGACTTCCAAATTCACTGATTGTAAATTTCAGTGTTTCAATTTTCTTGCCATTATTCTAATAGGAAACTATTCTTGTGCTCACACTCCCTTTGCACCCACCAGCTTAAGCTGGTTAGATGCATTGGCCATGCTTAATTCTCCTTCAGTGTACAAAACAGATGCCAGAGTGTGGTGACTAAGGGACTTCCACAATAACTTTGTTGCAATATTAATATGAGTCTACTTGAAACACTAATAAATAAACTTGTACTTAAATGTAATCATAAATTAGGCATTAATAACAGTTTTTGTGTTGTGAGGGTATACATGACCAAAACACTGTCTGATACTACCTGGAAGCTCAGAAGCAGAACAGTGGTGATTTTTTTTTTTGTGGGCTAACTTCTCTCTCTTATTGAAACAGGTTATTAATAGATGGAATTTTGCTAATAAAGTTGGCCAAGAGCAAACTTGGTTAAGGAGAATAAAATGTAAGAAGGTATCAAAATGCTCAAGGAATATAGGAAAGCAAAGAATGGAGGAGAAATAACAATTTTGATTCAAGACAGCATCACACTAAAATGACGTCTGAGAGCAGTCAAGGACAGAATCAGAGTTAAGAAAGAATATGTGCACTATTTCACTACTGGGAGTATTCTACAGGATACCAATTAGTGTGAAATAATGGAGAACCAACTTTGAAAGGAAATTACAAGTGCTTCTATTTATATAGCATCACCAGCATATGAAACATCTCTAGATTCTTCACAGGAGAATTATAAAACATAGGACAGGACTTTCTGCATCTCAGCATCTGCCCCCCCCCCCAATCCCCATCCACCCCCATCCAACAGAGGAGGTGGCTCATCATTGGTCACTGATGGGATTTTACAGTCCCGCCAATATCTTTGTGTGGCTTCCCTGTTTCATCACCTGCTGTGGGAACTGGCCTTTGGTGGACAGGAAGATCCGCCAGTGAGAATCTCCAGAAAATCCCACCCAATCCCATCAAAACCACATAAGGAAATATTAGGTCACCTTGAACAGAAAGGGAAGTTTTATATACTTTAAAGCAGGAAGGTAAAGTAGAGAGATGCAGAAGTCTATTTTTAGGCAACTGAATATATGATAATGAAAGCAACTAAAGTTGGCTAAGCACAAGAGGGCAGAATTCGAGGAGTGCAGATATCTCAGAGGATTGCGGGACTGGAGGAGATTATAGAGATCACAGCGCAGAAGGCGGCCATTTGGCCCATCTAGTCTGCAATAATAATAATCCCACTCAGACCCTATCCCCATAATCACACGTATTTACCCTGCTAGTCCTTCTGACACGAAGGGTTATTTTAGCGTGGCCAATCTACTTAACCCACATATCTTTGGGCTGTGGGAGGAAACTGAAGCATTCAAAGGAAACCCACGCAGACACAGGAAAATGTGCAGACTCTGTACAGTTATCCAGTGCTGGATTTGAACCTGGGTGCCTGGAACTATGAGGAAGCAGTGCTAATCTCGGTGCCACCATGTTGCTCACAAATAGGGAGAGACAAAACTGTGGAGGGATTTGTAAAAATGAATGAGAAGTTTAAAATCAGGGCTTTGTTTGACCAGGAACTAACATAGTCAGCAAGCACAGGAATGACAGGGGACAAAGGCTTGGTGTGAATTAAGACATGTGAAGCTGAATTTTAATCATCTCATGTTTATTGTGGGTAGAATATGGGAGCCAAGCCAAGAGTGCATCAATAATGGAACATTTAGGAAACAGTGATCATGATATTATAAAGTTTAGGTTATTAGTTGAAAAAGGTAGGGCACAATTTAGAGTTAAAACATTTGATGGTACATGGGCCAATCTCAGCGGACTGTGAGCTGAACTGTCTTCAGAAAAATTGAATCAAAAATTGGCAGGTTAAAATTTAATGGAACAATACCTTTAAATGGTAGATAGTTCAGGCAGACCTGAGGTGCATTCCCACCAGGAGGTAAGGTAGGACAACCAAAGCACTTTGAATAGTGAAAAAGAGAGAATAGTAAAATAGAAAAAGAGTGAATATGACAGATGTTGGGTTGATAATACATGTAAGGCTAAGTAGAGAAAGTTCAGAGAGTGAATGAGAAAATAAAATATGAGAGGCAGAGAAAAAATATGAGAAGAGATTAATAGCAAACACAAAAGTAAATCCCAAAGTTCCCTGTAAAAATATGAATAGTAAAATGATGGGAAGAGGAGAGGTAAGGGGATCAAAAAGTGGATATAAACAAGAATGCAGAGGGCATGGATGAACACTTAGCATCTGCTTTAATAAGGAAGAGGAGAGGATATTGTTGAAGCCATTGGGAGAGAGGAGATAGTTGAAAAACTGGATGGGCTAAAAATTGATAAAAATAAATATTAGAGAGACTGGCTGTATTTAAAGTTGTTACATGCTCATGGCCAGATGGGATGCATCCAAGGGTTCTGGAGAAATAAGGGTTGAGCTTTCAGTGAAACTAGCCAAAAATTAGTAAATACAAGGGACTTGGTATCATTAATAAGAAATTGTCTGAGTGACATGGAATATATTTGTTCTCAACAGTTACATTACAAGCTGGAAGAAGGTATGGAAGGAGATTTCCCGGAGGTCACTACTGGGACTATTGATTTTCCTGATCTGTGTTCGTGGTTAAACTTGGCTACACAGGACACAGTTTCAAATTTTAAAGATGATACAAAAGTTGACAATGTTGTGTACTATGTGGGGAATAGTGACAGACAGGCTGACTGTGAACACATGCCAGATGAAATTTAATGTGGAAACCTGTGAAGTGACAATATTGATATGAATATCAGGAAGATAAAATATAATATAAAGAACAAAACAGAGAGGCCTGGGGGTAAATGTACATTAACATTTGGGAGTATTAGGACATTTTGATAAAGTCTGTTTGATGTATAGGATCCTGGGCTTTATAAATAGAGGCGCAGAATATAAAAGCAAACAAATTGTGATGATCAAAAACATTGATACAGCCTCAACTGGAGTAGAGTATTCAATTCTGTACTCTGCACTCTAGGAAGGCTTCATTAATGGTACAGGAAAGATTTATGAGAATGGTACAGGACTGAGGGACTTTGGTTATGTCAAGATATTGGAGAAACTTAGGTTGCTTTTCAGAAGCATTTGAAAGGGGATTTGACAAGTGTTCACATGCGGTCCAAATAGAGTGGATAGAAATAAAACTATTCCCACTGGCAGAAAGGTTGAGAAGCAGAGGACACTGGTTTAAGATGACTGACAAATGAAACAGCAACACTGGAGAAAAACCTTTTTTTAATGTACTGAATACTTTAGACCTGGACTGCACTGCCTGAGAATGTGGCAGAGGCTTTCAAAGGTGAATTGGATAAGCACCTGAAAGGAAATAAAGTGCGTGACTCTGGAGAAAGGACAACAGAATGGGAACAGGCGAGTTCGCTTTGTAGAGAGCTGATACTAACATAAAGGGCCAAACAATCTTTTTATGTGCTATTCTATTCTGTTTTATTGAACCATTCTATGACACTAATAGCAGAATTATAAAATCTCCTGTGGGTAAGTTTGCAGATGGCGGGCTTGGGTTTGGAGGAGGCTGTAAAATTCCATGGATACATTCCCATTTGCCAATGTCCCCCCACTTACGTGTCAATTGAGGCTTCTAAGTAATCAATTAATGGTTATGCAAGGCACCAATTCCCAAGGCTTTGCCTAACAGGAGAAGGCTGGCGATGGGCAGGAGATGCAACAGTTATTGAGAGCAGAAAATTTCCTTTACATGGGGGTGGGGGGGAGCAGTGGGGAGTAAGCATGTTTCAAAGCACATAACACTCCTTAAAGTACAAAATAGCTGTGGAACAGCTTGTTGGAGTGGGGATGCATTTTTGGAGGTAAGGCAGAAAACCCTATCCTCATAAAATCCTGTCCTCTGATTCTATAGGTCTTAAAGCACTGCAGTTAATCTTTAACAGAGGAACTATGATTACAGTAAAGATGGACTGTTTGTTCACAATGGCAGAGCAATGTGGACAGCACGACTCCCTTCCACCCTAAAAGATTGGTGATGCTATAGCAGGAGTTGCACTGATGTAGCTAGTCTAATAGGAATGGGTGGTGTGGTGGCGCAATGGTTAGCACTGCTGTTTTACAGTGCCAGAGACCAGGGTTGAGTTCTGGCCTTGGGTGACAGTTTGTACGGAGTTTGCATTTTCTTCCTGTGTCTGCATGGGTTTTACTACTACTGAAGAATTTATATTTTAGTTTCAGGAGAAGATCGAAAGCATGCTTCTCATTTTTAGACACAATTATATCTGCTATATCATGAACCTAAGTTGGAAGCCAGTGCACACTCTGAGAGATAACATTTAAAATACTTCTTATAGCCAATACATCTGCACCTATTATTGCAGTTTGCCAAAGCTTATCAACTTCACTTACAAATGAAGGTAGCATCATAGGGATATTCAGGTTTGTGGTTTACAGTGCTCTTCTAATGTAAGGGGATGAAGAGACGTCACAATGTATTTGGCAGCCATTGAGTCATTGATTGATTACTCATGATCTGCTTGGAGTCCATTGATTCTTTTTCAAAAAATGTGGCTCAGTTCAGCCACTACATTACAAAGGTATCATAAGTGCCTTCTTGTTAATCACACCTGATACATATAGCAATATTTCAATTTTCAGATTGCCAACTAAATATCAAATGAGTGTGAACATTTTTTATGCATGCTGATTTTCGAGCTGTTATCAGTCAATCTTAGGTCCAGATGGATGCCATCTTTGGTGTCTGATACTTAACTGAATCCTACCATTCAATGTCAGAACTGTATCCAGTGAAGATTAATGAGAAAGTGTTTTTTGTACTTTTGTAGTCAGTTCTCTCCAGCTCCATCCTGAAATGGTTGGAGATGTGCAAGAACAGTCTATATAGTAAAGACATTCTACTCAAGGAAAAATATCTTTTAGGTTCAATGTCCCCTTGACAAAAAGTATCCTTACATTTGAAAATGGAAGAATTGGACTTAAATTGGTGAGTGTAATTGTTTCATTTAAGCTTGATGTTTGATTTGTTTATGTTATTAAAGCCCATGCAACAAAGTGGGCTCAAGTTTCTTTCTAAGTAATAGAGCACAACATGCTTTCAACACCATGAAAGAATCATGAAGCATTTTTATTTTACACGAATGTGCTAAACACTGTTTTTATCACAACAGGTGGTACAGAAGCAGCTACCAGTATGATAAAAATACATGGCCAGTAATATTAGCTTAGCTTGTTTTCCAAATTCAGTTAGCTTTAAATCTAAATTCAAAACTTAATGAATTCATAAATTTCTCCTCATTGTGAATATCAATTTATTATATAGAAATAAAAAATGGCTTTAAATGGAGAGGTGGGACTGGTTCACAGGTTTTGTCTTCAAAATTTATTTCATACATCTGAAGGGCACTGTGATGATTATGATTTAATCAGGATTAATCCCAATCTATCATGGTCATTATTGTTATCCATCATGTTTTGATTGCCTTGTGAACTATTCAGAAGGTTATGCATCTTTTGCTACCAGTGTTAAATCAAACTTTAATGCAAAATTTATTGTAATGCATTGACATTATATCCCCATTTACGCGACATTTATGTTTAATTCAAAACATTTAACTACAAAAAGGACAAGTGAAGGCGAACACATCAGTGTGAAATAAGATATCCACTATGAGGGCAGCATGGTGGCAAAGTAGTTAGCACTGCTGTCTCACAATGCCAGGGACCTGGATTTGATTCCCAGCTTGGGTCACTGTACAAAGTCTGCATGTTCTCTCCGTGTCTGTGTGGGTTTCCTCCGGGTGCTCCGGTTTCCTCCCACATCCAAACAACATATTGGTTAGGTGCATTGGCCATGCTAAATTCTCCCCAGTGTACCTGAACAGGTGCTGGAGTGTGGTCACTAGGGGATTTTCACAGTAACCTCATTGCAGTGTTAATGTAAGCCTATATGTAGCACCAATAAATAAGCTTAAGGATATTAACTGGATCATTTTTCTAAATGCCTTCTGTTATGTTCTTATATTCATCCATTTCTGAATATTGTTCTGTAATGTATGTATTAATGTAAGAGATATGAGACAACAATGATTTTTTTTACCATTATGCATGGAAAATGCTTTGTAGATAATTATTTTTAAAGATTAACCCTTAACCATTATTGGATAGAAATGCATTCCTGCTTATTCATTCGATCTGCTTTCTTCCACAGTATCAATAAAAGGAAATTTGGGAGAGTCAGGGATGGTACTTGCCATCTTAGTGAGCCTGATCTCAGAGTTGGCATGAGAACTTTTAGTAACAAGAAACTGCCATAAGGCTATGCAAGTCTATCAATTGCTAATGTTGCAAATTAATCACAGAAGGCTGCCTCAGCGGAGAGTATTCTGTTTATACAGCTGGTATTTCAGTTCTGGCACTGTTTTAATTTTTGAGGAATATGCATGAAAGCATGGTGTAGTATGAGTTGTGAATAATCTGTGCTCTCAGGGCATTTTACTACCTATTCCTGTTCTTGTTGACGTTTTGTTTCCTCCAGCATCCTCTTCCTGTTGCTTCCAAAACCATTAACTCCTCACTTGTGTGCATCCTCAGAGATGCTGGTTGGTTCCCTTCCACTTCACTTGTGATAAGTGGCAGTAATTAATTTGATAGTCTTTAACAGTGCATGTTAGCAGGTTATCCAAAACCTTGAAGACCATCACAGGTCTGTGCTCGCCAAATAAGTCAAACGTGGGCATAATTTCAATGTTGGTCTTTGGACAGAGATCAGAAGCGGAAGTCCCTGATTTCTCTTTTCCTTTCTTATCCAAAGATGTTGAGGTTAATCTTAAGATTCTTACCATCAACCCTCTGAGATCAGTTCAATTAGATATATCTATGACTTTGCTTGGAAGTTTAGTGGGTAAGCTCACTAAGCTATCAGCAAAGCTTTACTGTCACTATTACAGCAGTGTGAGTCAGAGGACAGTGACAGCTGTGCATTGATGGCCGGTTACTTGAGCTCCAGCTGCTATTACCTTGGGTGCTTTGTGTATATTGTTCCTGACTGCAAAACTAGGCAAACAAGATTTTCCCATTAATCTTCATATTTAAAACAGACAAGCGAATATTGTCACTAAAAGAAAGGGGAAAGAAATCAGGTTTAAACATGTCAAGTGTTCAGGCAAGCATGGTTGACAATAAGTTCGACCTCACACAGCCCAGTTCCACAACTGCTTCCTCATCAAACAAATTTCTCCATCAATTATTTTTCAATCGTATTTGTCAACAGAGGAATCTACGATTAACCGATGAAGTGTTGTCCTTGAGAGTGAGGCTAGCACATCAGGCTTACACAGAGAAGGTACAAGGATAAATAGCAATATACTTCCATAAGGCCAGTTGGCATCTTAACTGTATTAATGAGATTGGAAGATATAGGTTTAATCTATTTTTCCACTTTTACTGTGGCTTGCAGACTTCAGAAATCTTTCAGTGAGGGGCGTTCCTTGCTGGGTTCTGCACTGCAGGACTAAACCTAATAAATGAAACATAGACCCTTATATGTAACAACTTATATTCAGTATTTGATTAAAGGTTAATGTGCATACTTAGAATTGGTGATTGATACATTTGTTCAAGTGGCATACCGCTTGACAAGCAGCAAATAATTGTGGGTTGTACTGGTTGGCCTCATATTACTAATTTCCTGGGAGGTAGTTTGTGGAAAAGGTGTGCCAATTTGAAGAATAATCCACAAAATTATGTAGAGTAAAAATACTAGCGCCTTAAGGCATTTTACAGTTAATAGATTGCAATCATTTGGAATACTGTGTACAGTTCTGGTCAGCTTATTATAGAAAGGATATTATTAAACTAGAAAAAGTGCAGAAAGGATTTATTAGGATGCTATCAGGAATTGACGGTTTAAGCTATAAAGACAGGCTGGATAAACTGGGACTTTTTCCCCTGGAGTGTAGGAAGCTTAGAGGTCTATAAAGTAATGAGGGGCATAGATGAGTTAAATAATCACCACCTATTCCCAAAAAAATAGGGGAGTCTAAAACTAGAGGGCTTAGGTTTAAGCTGAGAAGGGAGAGATACAAAAGGGTCCAGAGGAGGTGAATGTCTGGAATGAGCTGCCAGAAGTAGCAGTAGAGTCAGGTACAATTATGTCTTTAAAAATCATTTAGACAGTTACATGGACAAATAGATATATAGAAGATTATTGGGACAATTGCAGACAATTGAGACTAGTTTAGTGGCAAAAATTGGGTGGCATGGACAAGTTGGGTCGAAGAGCCTGTTTCCATGTTATAAACCTCTATGACTCGATAAGATATGTGCACAGTAGGATTTCAAACAGCAAATACAAGAATGATCATGTATTTTTGTTTTGGATGCTTTAACTGAGGGAGGACCATTGGTGAAGGCATCAGAAAAACTCCCTGCTCTCCTTTTATAACTATCTGAGTAGGATTTATGGTTTCATCTACAAGAGAGCAATCCAAATTAGATTTCACGCTCTCAACAATGCACTGAAGTTTCAAAATAGATTTGGTGTCCGATACGTCAGATATACAATCCTGCACTGTTCAAGTTAAATTTAATGGCAACTGTGTCTAATGATATTTTGAAAATAGGAATTTGTTACAAAAGGACATATAGTTTTAAGGTTTATTTATTAGTGTCACAAGTAGGTATACAAAGAACAAAGGACAAACCAGCACGGCAAACAGGCACTTCAGCCCAATGAGCTCGTGCCACCATTTTAACATTCCCACTTCCACCCATGACCCTTATCTATGTTTATGGAAATCTGCATTGGAACCAAATTGGGGTGACAATTTAGAGACAATTTGTTTTGCCAATCAGCCTAAGAGCACATCTTTGGGATGTGGGAGGAAACAGAAACACCCGGAGAAAACCCACGCAAGCACGGGGATAATGCGCAAACTCCCCAGATACGGGCCCAAATCCATGTATCTGCACAGCACAGCGATAGTCACAGAGCTGTTGTGTTGCCCATCAACTGGTCCAGGTCAAGCGTACACTAACGACGTGAGGCAATAGACTACTCTCGAAAAATCCAAAAGCAGCCCTCTCACGACCCATTGCGTGTATGTCCCTTGTTGGGCAACAAGGCAGACCGAAGTATCTGTAGGATAAAAGAGAAATACATCAATAACATGCACAACTTATGTAATTCTCAGGAACGTCTCAAGACTCATGATCCCTATTTAAATCAGTCTACTATATCCCTCCATTCTATTCCGCTCATGTGCCTATCTAAGTATCTCTTAAATAACTCCAGCATGTCTGCCTCCACCACCTTACTTGGCAGTGCGTTCCATACCACCACAACCCTCTGTGTGAAAAATCTCATTCTAACATCCAAATTATTTCTTGCCCCCTCACCCTAAGCCCGTGGCCCCTCGTGATATTTGATTCCAACCTAGGAAAAAGCTTATTACTGTTTACTCTGCAACACGACAGCTCAGTGACTATCTCTGTGCTGTGCAGATACATGGATTTGAGCCTGTGTCTGTGGGAGTTTGCGCATTCTCCCCGTGCTGGCGTGGGTTTTCTCCAGGAGCTCCGGTTTCCTCCCACATCCCAAAGATGTGCTCTTAGGCTAATTGGCAAAACAAATTCTCCTTAAATTGTCTCAAATTTGGTTTTTAATCCATAGATCTATAAACATGGACAGGGATCACGGGTAGAGATGGGAACATCGGGGAGGCGGTGCGGGCTCGTTGGGCCGAAGGGCCTGTTTCCCGTGCTGTTTTGTTCTTTGTTCTTTGTTCTATCTATACCCTTCACAATCTTATACATCTCTATTAGATCTCCTCTCAGTCTCCATCTTTCTAAAGAACACAGCCCCAGTTTGCTCAACCTTTCCTCGTAACCTAGTTCTTCCATACCAGGCAGCATCCTGGTAAACCTCCTCTGCACTCGCTCCAGGGTCTCCACGTCCTCCCGGTAGTAAGGCGACCAGAACTGGATGCAGTATTCCTGATGAAGTCTAACCAACATTCTATACAACTGCAATATTAAAGGCCAGCTCTTGTACTCTATACCCCTTCCTATAAAGGCCAGCAGACCATATGCTTTCTTCACAACCTTCTCTACCTGTTCTGCCACCTTCAAATACTTGTGCACCTGCAACCCCAGGTCCCTCTGTGTTTCTATACTCTTAATGGGTCTATCCTTTATCATATAACTCCCCACTACATTCTTTCTCCTGAAATGCATCACTTCGTATTTATCAGGATTAAATTCCATCTGCCATCTATCTGCCCAAGCTACCAGCCTATCTATGTCCTGCTGCATCGCCTGACAATGCTCCTCACTATCCGCAAGTCCAGCCATCTTTATGTCATCTGCAAACTTACTGATCACTCCACTTACTCCCTGTTCCAAGTCATTTATATGTATTATAAATAGAAAAGATCCCAATACTGAGTCCTGCAGCACACCACTAGTGACCGACCTCCAGCTACAAAAATACCCTTCCACTACTATTCTCTGTCTTCTATTACCAAGCCAGTTACTTATCCATCTAGATACTGTCCTTGTATTCTATTAGCCTTGGCCTTTTCAACTAACTTCCCATGAGGGACTTTGTCAAATGCCTTACTGAAATCCATACAGACAACACCAATGGCTCGTCCTTCATCGACCGTTTTTGTCACCTCCTCAAAAAATTCTACCAGATTCGTAACGCATGACCTCCCCTTAACAAATCCATGCTGTGTATCCCTAATCAGATTGCAATGCTCTAAGTGCCTATACATCCTATCTCTAAGAATCCCCTCCAACAGCTTCCGTACCACTGACATCAAACTCACCGACCTATAATTTCCAGGGTTACCCCTACTACCCTTTTTGAACAACGGTACAACATTCCCTATCCTCCAGTCCTCTGGGACCTCACCTGTGTCCAAAGAAGAGACAAAGATTTGCGTCAGAAGCCCAGCAATTTCACCTCATGCCTCCCTAAGCAGCTTGGGATAAATGCTATCAAGCCCCGGAGATTTATCAGTTTTAATCCTACCTAAAAGCTATAACACTTCCTCCCTTGGTATGGATATTTCCCTCAACAGGTCTGCAGCTCTCTCCAAGACAGCACCGGTGAACAAGCCCCTCTCCTTCGTGAATACTGATGCAAAGTATTCATTCAGGAACTCCCCCTTTCCCTCAAACTCTAAGAACAGATCCCCTCCTCTATTCCTAAGAGGACCAATTTTCCCTCTAACCACCCTTTTATTCTGAACGTAGGAATAAAAAGCCTTTGGATTTTCTTTAATCCTGTCCACCAAAACCATTTCATGCCCCTTTCTTGCCTTTCTAACACCCCATTTGAGCTCCCTCCTACTGTCTCAATATTCCTCCAATGCTCTCTCCATTCCCAGTTGCTTAGACCTAATATATGCTTCTCTTTTCTTCCTAACCAAGTCCTCAATATCCCTATTAATCCACGGCTCTCTAATCCTGCCTTTCCATTCCTTCCTCTCAGCCGGCACATATCTTTCCCCTTGAAAGATATTCAGTTTCCCCTTGAAAGAATCCCACATTAACACTGTAATAAAGTTGCTGTGAAAATTCCCTAGTTGCCACACTCCAGTGCCTGTTCAGATATAATTGAGGGAGAATTTAGCATGGCCAATGGACCTAACCAGCACATCTTTCAAACTGTGGGGAGAAATCCACGCAGGCACAGGAAGAATGTGTAGTTTCAGCACAAGCAGTGACCCAAGCCGGGAGTTGAACCCGGGTCTCTGGCCTTGTGAGGCAGCAGTGTTAATCACTGTGCCGCCCAGCTGGAGGAACATTGCAGACCTTAGAAGCAGTAATAGTTGCAGTGTTCTACAAAAATCAGTTGGCGCAGTTATCTTGCTTGGTAACTAAAGGACAAGTTTAATGGGATGTAGATTTAAGTTAATTGCTTAAATCTGCAAGATGGACGATTTCAAGAAATGCTATGTAAATATTCCAATATTGTCTAAAATGAACTAATATATATATGGGAGCTAAAGCTAAAATATATCTGAATTCAAATGTAGTAACTAAGTTTTTTCAGGATTCACCTCATGAAGTATACACTTCATCAGAAAGTTGAATTTTGAGCTCAAAAGACTGGAAGGTTTAGGTATCATAAAGTCTGTTCAATTCTCAGTCTGGGCAGCAGCCATAATACCTATTTAAAACACAGAAAGGACAGTAAGAATTTTTGGAATCCATAAATTAACAGTTAATAGAGGAGCTCAAATAGATAGAAACTCCATTCCTAAAATTGAAGATCTCTATGCAAAACTAGCCAGAGGATTAAAATATGCAAAGTTAGACCACAATCATGCATACCAGCAAGTGAAATTGGATGAAGACTCATAGAAAATAGTGGCCAACAAGAGTTTATTTGAATATGCACTCTTGCCTTCTGGAGTCGCCACTGCCTGCGCCATTTCTAACGTACAATAGGATGTCTATTAAAAGATATCTCAAATGTAATGGTTTATTTGGTTACTGGTTTAATTACAGGAGCCTCACCTGAAGAACACAAGTCAAATTTGAAGGAAATTTTAAAATGTTTTAAAGAAGCAGGTGTAGAACTGAAACGGAAAAATGTACTTCCCAGGTAGACAAAACTATTTAGGTTTTAGGATCGATGCAAAACGGTTGTACCCAGTTGGAAAACAAAGTAAAAGCCATAAAAAAGGCTCCAGAGCCAACAAACATCTTTGAATTAAAACTGTTTCTCTGAGTGGTGAACTACTATGCTAGGTTTTTACAAAATATCTCCAGCACCTTAACCCTATTCTGCCAATTGTCAAAGAAAGATCACTTTGGAGGTGGGGACCAAAAAGTGGCATTCACAAAAATCAAACAAGCTCTTCAGTCAATGGCATTATTGCTGCATTCTGACCTACTTAAGCCCTTGTTTGAGACTTGTGATGCATCACTGTATGGAGTGAGGACAGTTTTATCCCACAGAATGCATGATGGAACAGAAAGGCCAATTGTCTTTACCTCAAAGACATTGTCAGATGCAGAAAAGAAATACTCCTAAATTGATAATGAATATATGCAGTCAAAATGGTTCATCAGTCCATTTATGGTCAGCATTTTACAATAGTTTTGAACTACAAGTGATTGCTGGATTTGTTCAGAGAAGAAGTAAGTAGCCAATGTTGGAGATTTATTAGTTGCCACATAAGAAGGATGTGGAGGCATTGGAGAGGGTGCAGAGGAGGTTTACCAGGATGTTGCCTGGGATGCTGGGAAGATCTTCTGAGGAAAGGTTTATGAGGGATTTGAGGTTATTTTCATTCGAGAGAAGTCTAAGAGGTGACCAAATTGAGGCATATAAGGTGATCAGAGTGTTAGATAGGGTGAACAGTGAGAGCCTTTTTCTTCAGATGAGATGGCTAACACGAGGGGACATAGCTTTAAATTAAGTAAAAAAAAAAGAAAAAAAATAAAGAATAAAAAGGGATCGATAGGAGATTCCGTGGGCAAAAGAGAGACTCCAGGATGGTAGTCTGCCTCCCTGGAGCAGGGGTCCAGGATGTATCAGAGAGGGTAGAGGGAATTTTGAAGGGAAAAGGGTCTAAGGCAAATGTAATAGTTCACATAGGACAGAAAGATGTAGGAAGAAAGCACAGGGGGGACTTACGTAGACAGTTTAGGGAGTTGGGGGCTCAACTGAAAGGTAGGGCCTCCAGGGTGGCGTTCTCTGGGCTGCTGCCTGTGTCCGGGACCGATTGGGTAATAACAAATGAGACACTCCAACTAAATGCATGGATGAGGGATTGGTGTAGGGCAGAAGGCTTCATATTCATCGATCATTGGGAGGTCTTCAGGAGGGAGGGTCACCTATTCACGAGGGATAAGGAGCAGTTGACTGGGAGGGGAACACATATTTTAGCTGGGAGGTTAGCTGGAGTGTTTCAGAAGTGTTTAAACTAATAGGGAGGGAGGGTGGGGAGACAGCGGGAACTGGGAGTGGGAGAGAGAGGGATGATAGGGTAACACCAGAAGGTAGAAAGGAATATCCGAGAGCTGAGGGTCTTCAGTGCATGTGTTTTAATGCGAGGAGTGTGACTGGCAAAACAGATGAACTGAAGGCAATAATGTTCACGAGGAGTTTAGAAGTGGTGGCGGTGACCGAGACGTGGTTGAAGGAGGGGCAAGACTGGCAATTGAATATTCCAGGATATAAGTGTTTTAGGCATGACAGAGTTGGTGTGAGGAGAGGCGGGGGAGTGGCTTTATTAGTTAAGGACAACATCATAGCAGTGCAGAGGGAGGGAGGTATGGATGATTTAGGAATTGAGTCTCTATGGGTGGAGTTGAGGAATAGGAAGGGAGTGGTTACTCTGTTGGGTGTTTACTACAGACCGCCCAACAGCCCGCGGGCCGTGGAAGAAGGGATATGCAGGGACATTTTAGATAAGTGTAGGAAAAATAGGGTGGTAGTAGTGGGAGATTTCAATTTTCCTGGAGTAGATTGGAGTGTGCCCAGGGCTGTAGGAGTGGACGGGGAGGAATTTGTACAGTGTGTTTTGGAAGGGTCCTTGGAGCAGTATGTGGATGGCCCGACTAGAGATGGGGCTATACTGGATTTGGTTCTGGGAAATGAGCCAGGCCAGGTGGTTGACGTCGAGGTAGGAGAGCAGGTGTCAAATAGTGATCACAACTCTGTCTGCTTTAGGATATTAATGGAAAAGGACGAGACTGGCCCAAAAGGGAAGGTATTTAACTGGGGGAGGGCTAGATACGGCCAGATTAGGCAAGATCTTAAAGATACCGACTGGGATAAGCTTTTTGAGGGCAGGTCGACGAGGTACATGTGGGAGTCTTTCAAGGGAAAACTAAACTCTCTGCAGGAAAGATACGTGCCGGCAAGGAGGAAGGATGGGAAAGGTAGGATTAGAGAACCTTGGCTTACCAGGGAGATTGAGGACTTGATCAAGAAAAAGCGAGAGGCTTACATTAGATCTAGGCAACTAGGGACTGAGACAGCGCTGGAAGCTTATAGAGAGTGTAGACGGGATCTTAAAAGGGGTATTAGAAAGGCAAAAAGGGGCCACGAGGTGGCTCTGGCAGGTAGGATAAAGGAAAATCCAAAGGCATTTTACACCTATGTAAGGAGCAAAAGGATGGTTAGAGGCAAGATTGGACCTCTTAGGGGCAGAGGAGGGGATTTATGCTTAGAGCCTGAGGGAATGGGGGAGATCCTGAATGAATACTTTGCGTCGGTATTCACGCAGGAGACTGGCCAGATGTCTGTTGCTGATGTTGACAAAGTTGAGGATCGGTTGAGGGAAATAAGGATTACGAGGAAAGAGGTGTTGGGGCTGTTAGGCAGCTTAAAGACATATAAAGCTCCGGGGCCTGATGGCATTTACCCCAGGCTGCTAAGGGAGTTGAGGGAAGACTTGGCTGGGCCTCTGACGCAAATCTTTGTCTCTTCCTTGGACACAGGTGAGGTCCCAGAGGACTGGAGGATAGCAAACGTAGTACCGTTGTTTAAAAAAGGTCAGAGGGATCACCCAGGGAACTATAGGCCGGTGAGCTTGACTTCAGTTATAGGTAAGCTAATGGAGAGGATCCTTAGGGACAGGATGTATGAGCATCTGGAGCGCTGCGATCTGATCAGGGATACGCAGCATGGCTTCGTCAAGGGGAAGTCTTGTCTTACAAATCTAGTGGAATTTTTTGAAGAAGTGACAAAAACAGTTGATGAAGGACAGGCTGTTGATGTCGTCTACATGGATTTCAGTAAGGCGTTTGACAAGGTTCCTCATGGTAGACTGATAGAGAAGGTGAAGGCGCATGGGATACAGGGTCGGGTATGTAGATGGGTCGAGAACTGGCTCGGGAGGAGGAGACAGAGGGTAGTAGTGGAAGGCTCTTTTTCCGGCTGGAAGCCTGTCACTAGTGGAGTGCCACAAGGCTCAGTACTAGGTCCTCTTCTATTTGTGGTCTACATAAACGACTTGGAAGTAGGGGTAGGTGGTGAGATCAGCAAATTTGCTGATGACACCAAGATGCTTGGATTGGCGGGTACAGAAGAGCAGTGTCAGGCAATACAACAGGACATAGACAGGTTGGTAGACTGGGCAGATAGATGGCAAATGGAATTTAATCCGGATAAATGCGAGGTGATGCATTTTGGCCGGAAAAATGTAGAAGAGAGTTATAGGATAAAAGGTAAAACTATACGGAGCATAGAGACGCAGAGAGACTTGGGGGTGCAGGTTCACAAGTCTCTGAAGGTGTCCTCACAGGTGGAGAAGGTGATAAAGAAGGCGTATAGTATGTTAGCTTTCATAGAAAAGGGTATAGAATACAAGAGTAGGAGTTTGATGTTGCAGTTGTATAGAACTTTGGTTAGGCCTCACTTGGAATACTGCGCCCAGTTCTGGTCGCCGTACTATCGGAAGGATGTGGAGTCCTTGGAGAGAGTGCAGAGGAGGTTTACCAGGATGCTGCCTGGTATGGAAGGACTGTCTTATGAGGAACGATTAGATAGACTGGGGTTGTTTTCCCTTGAAAGACGTCGGCTTAGAGGGGATCTCATAGAGGTGTATAAGATTATAAGGGGTATAGATAGAGTAAATGGAGGTAAACTTTTTCCACCTTTAGAAATGGATAGGACGAGGGGTCATGGCCATAGGGTGAGGGGGGCTATGTATAGGACGAATATTAGAGGGCAGTTTTTCACACAAAGGGTAGTGGGGGTGTGGAATGCACTGCCGAGTAAGGTGGTGGGAGCAGGCACGCTGGGGCTGTTTAAGGGTCTCTTGGACAGCCACATGAGCGGTATGCAGATAGAGGGATATATTAGGACTGTTTAACTACGGCTTTTTTCCACAGGTAATTCGGTCCATAATTTGAGCATGCATTCGGCAGGTGGTGCGGGTACAGCTCTTGGATGTTGATTCATGGGTTGCCTGGTACCTCATGTCGTAAATGAGTGCTTTATGTGGACCATCTGAAGGGCACCATGACAGCTCAGAGACTATCGATGTGGCTGTGCAGACACTTGGAATTGGGCCGGTGTCTGCGGGAGTTTGCGCGTTCTCCCCGTGGTTGCGTGGGTTTTCTCCGGGCACTCCGGTTTCCTCCCACAACCCAAAAATTCGCTCTTAGGCTGATTGGGAAACAAATTGTCCCTGTGGTGAGAATTTTCCATATTAGGAATAATATATATATTATTATATAGGAATATTAAAATAGGATAATGGATTTGCTACTATATAGTATGACAGCGGCGCGGGCTCGTTGGGCCGAAGGGCCTGTTTCCCGTGCTGTGTTGCTTAAAAAAAAAGATAAGCCATGCCACCAATAGTTTCGGCAAGAGTGCAGGGATGGGCTCTCTTACTGGCCATGTAAAGTTATACATTTCAGCATCACCCAGACACACAAATATCTAATGTGGATGCACTCAGCAGGTTGTTCCTACCACAGACAGTAGTTGCTCTGCAGGATATAGTGCTAGTACTGCATATGATAGAGATTTTGCTAGTCTCAGTGAAACAGAAAGGGACCCAGTATTGTTGAAAGTGAAGAAAATAGTCATGCAAAGGTGATGATATGAGAAACCAGATCTGATTAAGAGGAGGATGGAGATAACCTGCGAAGATGGGGTGTTGTTATGGGCGGCTAGAGTAATAGTCTCACCCAAAGGAGTATGTTTCTCATTGCAAGAACTATACAACTTACATCTGGGTCAGAGCAGAATGAATCACCAGCCACCAGCTATGTGTGGGTTGGGCCTGGATAGGCAAATAGAAAGGATGGTTAGGCAATGCCCAGTTACCAAGCTCAACAGGCTTTGCTGCCACTGGCTAATATGCATCCTAGGGAGTGGCTAGGTAGACCCTGGGTAACAATACATATCAACTTTAGAGGACCATTTAAGGGACATATGTTTCTAATATTAGTGGATGCACACTCAAAGTGTCTGGATATCTAATTGGCAAAGTCTATGATAGTAACTGCCACCATTGATAAATTGAGAAAAGTATTTGTCATTCATGGCATCTTGGAGCTCTTAGTATCTGATCATAGCACATCCTTCATCATGGAGCAGTTTCAGAAATTTGTAAAATCAAATGGCATTTGCCAGGTCAGTTCAGCATTTTTTCACCCAGCATCAAATGCGTTAGCGGAACGTACTATGCAAACTTAAGGCTTCAATGAATAAACAAGGCAATAGACTTCTATTCTTAAGTATTGCCAGCTTTTTGTTGTCCTTTAATACAGTACCAAATGTGACTGTGGAGATCACACCAGTCCAGTTGCTAAAGGAACGCTGTTTAATGATGATTAAAGATATGATATTTGCAGATTTTGGTGAGGAAGGTAGAGGCTAGGCAAGCTTTTAAGAAAGAAAATCATGACTTAAGGAAGAACAACAGAGTTTTCTGCCTTGAGGATTGAGTCCTTATTAAAAATTTTGCACTGGGACCAGATGGTCTAGTGGTATTATCTCTAGACTATTAATCCAGAAACTCGGCTAATGTTCAGGGATCCTGGGTTTAAATCCTGCTACGGTGGAATGTGAATTCAATGAAAATAAATACCTGAAATAAGAATCTGATGGCTATGAAACCATTGCTGATTGTCGGAACAAACTAATGTTCTTTAGGGAAGGAAATCTGCTGGCCTTATTTGGTCTGGTCTACATGTGACTCCAGAGCCACAGCAATGTGGTTGACACTGAATTGCCCTTTGAAATAGCTTAGCAAGCCACTCAGTTGAAGGGCAACTAGGGATGGGCAATAAATGCTGATCCAACCAATGACACTCATGTTCCACAAAAAAACTCCCTGCCCACTAAATTGATGGTAAATTGGTGCAGCAGTAGAAGCCCCACCAAACAGACAATTTTATCTCCCAATCTTTGGAAAACATCATATTGGTTTTGCAATTTATTGTCAGACATAACGTAAAATCAAAATGGTTTCTCAATAAATCCACAATCAGGACTGCAGGATGCTTAAACTCACAATTTTACACAAGACCGAGTAATTCAGATACAACAGATGGCAAAAGTAAATTGAGATTGTGTCTTCATTCCATTAGACCATAAGTAAAAAGTCAATACAGGATTAGGATGTTAATCTATTTTAGTTAGGATTTACTGCAAAAATAATAATGAATTATTTAGCCAGTAAATAACAATTTCCTTAATCCAAGCTAAAGCCTGAGAAAATGATTTCACCAACAGAAAATATTTTGGAAATAAAAATGATTGGAGATATTAAACACGAGAGTGTAGATTTTCCAGTGTTGGTATGGAGACAGTGAAAATGTTAGATGTGCTTGAATTACACACTCTACAATACATCTGGTGTTAGACCACATTTGAGACATGGGGTGAATTACTAACATGCAGTACACTGAAGTTATAAAAGAAAAAGAGGTCCCTATGTAACATTTTCTTTTCATCCATCATAAAATTATTCATCTCACATACAAATAATTCAGGATTCATTTCCCTCCAATACTCTTTAATTAAGAACACAGCAAAATGCTTCATAATTGTCTCAGGTATTATCGTACCATTCTATCTGTGCTATTCCACCCATTCCACAATACTCTAACCAAAAACTCAATGTTTTCAAAATGGCAGATCCAGGTTGTTGGAAGCCTTTAAAAACCATCAGCAGACATTTAAAGAATGCTCCATGGTGATGCCGCTTTTAATTGCCAGATATTTTAAGGTTACTTATTATGGAGCAAATAGTGATCATGTGAAAGACTACAGCGAGGTTCTCCTACATTGTTTTGTTTCTGAATCACTGCTTTAGTATGCATCTGGTGTGATGATTTGTTCAGTGAAGATGTTAATGCTTGGACCTCATTATTTATAAATGCAAAATACTGCAGATGCTGGAATCTGAAAAAAGGAAAAAAAAACTGGAAAATCTCTGCAGGTCTGACATCATCTGTGAAGAAAGAATAGAGCCAACGTTTTGAGGCTAGATGACTCTTCATCACAACTGAGAGGAAAGAGAATCATGATGTAGAGATGCCAGCGTTGGACTGGGGTAAACTCAGTAAGAAGTCCCACAATACCAGGTTAGAGTCTAAGCAGTTTATTTGATAGTAATCTCACAAACTTTCAGAAACGGTGCTCCTTCATCAGATATGTGGAGGGGGGGAGGGGCATAATGATGGTGGCTTGAGGGGAAGATGTGTTGGGTAGTGGCATCGTGCTAGAGTTGGCAGAAATGACGGAGAATGTTCCTTTGAATGCGGAGACTGGTGGAGTGTAATGTGAAGACAAGGCAGGACCCTATCCTGGCTCTGGGAGGGACGGGAATGTTGAGGTGGGTTAGCTGCAGTTGAAGTCCTGTCAACCACAATGGGTGGAAAACCATGACTAAGGTAGAAGGAAGACATATCAGCTGCACCAGTTTGGAAAGTGGCATCATCAGAACAGGTACAAAGAACAAAGAACAAAGGAAAAAACAGCATGGAAAACAGGCCCTTCGGCCAAAGAGCTTGCGCTGCCACCCCAATGTTCCCACCTATACCCGCGATCCCTGTCTATGTTTATAGATATATGGATTAAAAACCAAATTTGAGACAATTTAGGGAGAATTTGTTTTGCCAATTGGCCTAAGAGCACATCTTTGGGATGTGGGAGGAAATCGGAGCACCCGGAGAAAACCCACGCAAGCACGGGGAGAATGTGCAAACTCCCACAGACACAGCCCCAAATCCATGTATCTGCACAGCACAGCGATAGTCACTGAGCTGTCGTGTTGCCCATCAGATGGTCCAGGTCAAGCGTACACTAACAACGTGAAGCACTAGGATACTTTTGAAAAAAAATCCAAGAACAGCCCTCTCACGACCCATCGCGTGTATGCCCCTCATTAGACAACAAGGTGGACCAAAGCACCTGTAGGATAAAAACAAGTACATCAATATCTTCATCTATTGACACACTTCCCAGGGACTCCCAAGGAATATGAATTCCTTGTCCACTGCCAGATGCATATCCTGACAACTTCCAGACCTGCATTGCAAAGATCTCCTGTGGTAGTTTGGTATATTTGGAGCCATAACACTTCAAGGTTGTTATCATTTCATTGCTTTAGCCAAAACAGTTGTGGTAGGGGAAGGAATCTCCAAATCATTTCAATGAAGTAGCAGAAATGTCCTATAGCATCTTTGAATCAACACAACTTTCAGATGGGTATCTTCCCGGAAAAGCCTGTTTGAGTATATAATATCTGGTGGGACGCTATCCTCAATCAAGCTGCTGAACTTTATTTATGTGAACATAATTCTGTCACAATTGCACCTCCTTTTTTTCATTTGTTGGCCAGCATCTATTAATGTGGAGATGCTGCCGTTGGACTGGGGCAAACACAGTAAGAAGTCTCATAACACCAGGTTAAAGTCCAGCAGGTTTATTTGTAGAAAACGCTACTAGCTTTTGGAACTGACTGTTCCTTCGTTGGGTAGATGGGAATTCTCACCCACCTACTCAACTGACGAACGAACAGTCAGTTCCGAAAGCTAGTAGCGTTTTCTACAAATAAACATGTTGGACTTTAACCTGGTGTTGTGAGACTTCTTACAGCATTTATTGCCCATCCCTACTTGCCCTTGAGAAGGTGGTGGTGAGTCGCCTTCTTGAATCATTGCAATCCATGTTCTGTGGGTTGACTCACAATGTCGTTAGGGAGGGAATTCCAGGATTTTGATCCAGTGTCTGCAGGTTCCCATTTATCTGCTGCCCTTCTCCTTCTAGATAGAAGTGGTCGTTGGTTTGGTAGGTGCTGTCTAAGGATCTGCAGTGAACTGCTGCAGTGTACCATATAGACAGCGCACACTGCTGCTACTGAGCGTCAACGGTGGAGAAATTGAATGTTTGTGGATGTGGTGCTAATCAAGCAGACTGCTTTGTCCTGAATGATGTCAAGCTGCATCCATCCAAGCAAGTGGGCAGTATTTCATCACACTCCTGACTTGTGCCTTGTAAATGGCGGATAGGTGTTGGGGAGTCAGGAGATGAGTTATTCACCACAGTATTCCTACCCTCTAGCCTGCTGTTGTGGCCATGTGTTTATGTGGTGAGTTCAGTTGAGCTTCTGGTCAATGATAAACCCCAACGATGATGACAATGGGGTATTATGTGCCCAGGAGAAAGGCAAAATCTTGTCTGAAGTTAAGCTATGTCTGGATTTGGAGGTGAGGGAATTTGAGAGTTATAATGCTTGTTTCTGGAAAGAGAGAAAAATGGCAAGGAAGGATACATTGCAGTTGCCATTGGTTATACATTGTGACATTTCACAGGAGTTTAGATTCAGTAAGAGAATTTAGTGCATTCTCCATCTCACCAGCTTCTTACTTGCACCTATCTAAAGAGCTGGCAAGAGCCGTTAAACCAATATAACCATCACACCGATTGCTGGGGTGGCATTAATCTAGGAAATGTTCTGCACTTGAACAGTGCAGTAGTATCCTAAAAGTCAAATCTCCTCAGTCTTTTTTGTGTATTGACACCAAAACAAATCAAGAACACAATTTCTACATTCAAGTTATGCCAAGAATATTTGGCTTAAGTTAACTTAGCCCAGAAAAGTCATGTGAATCTCCATCTCTTACTGAATAGGCAACTTACTGGCTTAACAGTGATGTAACTAATATTGGGGAACTTCACGCTATATTGTGTTATCAGCTGCAGCCCCTTAGGGAGCAGTGTAGCAACTATTTAAGTGTAAGTCACAAATGAATGAAAATCAACAACTCATTTTGAAAAGACTGATAGTTAATTTTGCCTGCTGCTGCCTAGGATTGATGTAACTTATATCCTGAAAAAAAATCTGAATTTGGACCTTACTGACAATAGGTTTTATCTAGTTCATGCAGGGTATGAATTTGTTCAGATGTTTATTAATTGGATAATAAATGGAAAACTGGTATTGTGCACAAAATCCTTTTGCTGCACTCTGTAATCCAACACTTTCTACAATGCAATGGCAAAGCACAGTGAAGTACTGATTAAATGTCAGTCTCCTGTTAAATGTGGAGGGTTGACTCAATACTAATTGAAAGAAATACATGCCCTGAAATCAATGAAGAATAGTACAGTTCGTTATAGTAAAGCAAATGACTGTAGCAGTACACTCTGCACTCCCTTGTTCCCTTCTCTATGAACATGTTTTGTCTGTATAGCACGTAAGAAACAATATTTTTCACTGTACATTAATATGTGTGACAATAATAAATCAAATCAAATCAAATCACAAATGCAAGATGAGGAGTCCAAGAGGTTACTTAAGGAGAAGAAAACAAAACAATTGATTGCTTTTATTAAGCAGACATATTGCAGGACATGGAGCAAAGACAGATATATGAAGTTAGGCCTCAAATTATCTATGATCTCAGTTTGTGGCAGAACAGTCTCGAGGGACTATGTGGTCTACCTGTGTTCCTATTATTGATAAATATTGTTTCATTTGACCGAATTGATCAAATCTTGACTATGTTGTCAATGCTGTTTCTAGGCTCTACCCAATCCACAAGATTTTCATTTTTGGTCCAATAAGGTTTTGCCATTTAAAAATGCTTACCTTCACCATGTAAATGCAAGATAAAGGATTATTGACTGATATACATCATCAATGAAGCCAGATCATATGTGACTGGGTGGCACGGTAGCACAATGGTTAGCACTGCTGCCTCACAGCACCAGGGGCCCAGGTTTAACCACCCTTAGGTGACTGTATGGAGTCTGCATATTCTCCGTGTGTCTGCGTGGATTTCCTCCAGATACTCTGATTTCCTCCCACAGTCTAAAGATGTGCAGGTTAGGTCGATTGGCCATGCTAAATTGATCTTTACAGTCCGGTGTATGAGCAGGGTCATGGGGTGATGGGTGTACAGCCTGGATGGGATGATTGATGATGCAGGCTCAATGGGCTGAATGGCCTCTTTCTGCACCGCGGGGATTCTATGATTCTGTGACTGGACCTCAAAGAGAGATAATTGTCTAAGTAGTCTCATACTTACCTATCTCTGTACATAGTTGTACATAGATAATAAATGTGTAAACATTCATGAAAGTTTTGTTTCCAGCAGTCAATATTAAATATGCCATGGGACCACTTAGATGATATTTCATGGTGGCCGTCGTAAATGCATCAAATATCATGGATAGCCAATGAAACTAACTGACAGTGGGAGGAAATTAAAGGCCATGAAATACGAAGCAGCCAGGAATGACTGCGGCTGACAGAAGACCATCAATGGAATCGCAAAACAATCTACTAAAAGTCACAATCATATTGATCATCCTCCCTTTCCCAGAACCATCTGACCATATGAGAGAGTCTACCCAAGCAGTACATTGGCAAAAATGCCCTACAGATTCAACCTGACCACTTCAGAGTTATTACAGAAGCCTGATAAGAAACAGGTTAACACACTGTTCTATTCCATTGGCAGCAGTGCAGATGACATTTTAATGAAACGAAGGGCAGGATTTCCCGGCTGTGGGACAGACAAGCCACGCAAAACATCAGTCATCAGCAGGACTGCAAAAATCCTGCCAGCAGCAATTAGTGAGCCACCACGTCCACCAAGGAATCATGTGCAGGGGGCCAGAAAATCCTGTCCAAGTTATTAATAAGAACATAACAACCTATGGAATGATTATTAAGGACTTTGATTCCTATTTAAATCTTTCAATAAACAATCTTCAGACACAATTAAACCTGCAGATTCTGGAATTCAGAGAACGTATTGTCTTTCTCTAAATTCCAGACCTATCCACCATTGTCATGGCTGGTGCATTGCCATGGGTCCAGAAACCAAACTGCATGTGCTAGCTGTTGCAGGCAGATATATTATGTCCCCAGGGCACTCTCGGGGAACAACACTCTGCTGTCATTGAAATAAAGGCCCTGGCAGTCACCTGGCTGACGAAAAGTTTTCAGGTTATGTCTTCCTGCAGAGAGGTCATCACAAAATGATGTAGGCTGCATTGAGGACATGAAATCCTATGTCCCTTGTCTACTAATTAACCCCTCAATACCCACTTAGAAATTAGAAGACATTCAAACAACCACAGAAGACAATTCCCAAGTGTACACAGATACAGGAGTACTGAATGCTCTTTGTATGTTCCGAGCAATTGTACTCTGAAGGAATACTTTGAAAATGTCATCACCTTCATCTTGGGACAGAAAGATGGCATAGTAGTTAGCACTGTGCCTCACAGTGCCAGGGACCCGGATTCAGTTCCGGCCTTGGGTTACTGTCTGTGTTAAGTTTGCACATTCTTCCCATGTCTGCATAGATTCCCTCTGGGTGCTCCAATTTCCTCCCACAGAGCAAAGATGTGCGGGTTAGGTTGATTGGCCAAGCTAAGTTAACTCTAGTGTTGGGGGATTAGCAGAAAATTATAATCTGTGTGTGCCTTTTATATACTCTTTTGAAACCAGAACTCTTCACTCACCTGATAAAGGGGCAAGCCCTGAAAACTTGTGGGTTTACTATAAAATAAACTGGTTGGACTTTAAGCTGGTGCTATGAGACTTCTTACTCTGTTTACCTCAGTCCAATGCTGGCATCTCCACATCATGAATTGTTATTCCCAGGGTCTTTCGGCTAAACATTTTCTGAAGGTTGCACAGGGAACTTGGATATCACTAATGCAGGAATGGAGCCCACAATTCAGTCTTATTGTCAGGTATCCCCAAAGCTATTGGTGACATAATTTCTAATTGTACTACTTTGCCATTATGAGATGAAATCACATTAAAAATTGCAAAATGTTATCCTAGGTCTGCAATGCTGAAATGCAAAAATGGTCACATTGAATGCCAATTCTTTTATAGAACAGAATAAAATAGCTGGAGAAGTGTTCTGTGTTCTATCCTGGGAAGAATTAGAAGATGAGGCTATAGGCACTGAGAAGCGGAGTCCCACCTGAAAGCCAAAAAAAAGTAAATTTTGAAATGGATGGCAAAACACCGAGAGGTAGAAATTGAGGACAATAAATTACATCAAGATTGGAACATGGAAGTCAGGATTGAAATTTGAGGAAAAGGGAAGGGAGGGAGAGAGATGGCAATAGGAAACAAATGGAGGGAGGAACAGAAGAAAGAGAGAGAATTCCTAAAGTTTATTCATTAATCTGAAAGGTAGGATCACATTAGCACTGCAATAAAATTACTGTAAAAATTCCCTAATCGCCACACACCAGCGCCTGTCCAGGTAACAGAGGGAGAATTTAGCACAGCCAATGCACCTAACCAGCACATCTATCAGATTGTAGGAAGAAACCGGAGCACCAGGAGGTAACCCACATAGACACAAGGAGAATGCACAGATTCTGCATAGTAAGAAGTCTGACAACGCCAGGTTTAAGTCCAACCAACTTATTTGATACTAACTATGAAATAAATTGGTTGGACTTAAACCTGGTGTTGTCGGACTTTTTACTGTGCTTATCCCAGTCCAACACCGGTACCTCCATATCAGATTCTGCAGAGACAGTGATCCAAGCCCAAGCTGTGAGGCAGCAGTGCCAACCACTCTGTCACTATGTCACCACAAAGAAAGGAAGTTTAGGTAAAAGGGCTGGAGATGAGAAGGAAGGATGTCATTATACTCATTGAAACCATCCTCAGCTCAGGTTTCAAAGCTGAAGCGATCAAGCTTGCCTACCTAATTACTTAGTTTAATGAAGAAGAGTTAGACATCTGCTTTGTCTCCTTCAAAAAGTTAGTACAGGTCTTTGCTGTCACAGAATAAGCTAACAGGTAAAGCTCTCAAAGTTTATTCCCTTTTGCCTGAGAAAAGTGCAGGAAGATATGAAGCAGCAGAAAGTATGTGACGGTTAGTGCCAGAGATGCACCGCCATAAATTCCAAACCTTCAGGAAATGGCCTGAGCAGATTTTTCTGGAATTTTGACAGCTTTAATAGCTCGCTTTAGAGGATAAGTGGGCAGGGGTGCTTGACATTGAGGACATTGTGAAACAATTCTCCTCGAGGAGTTCAGAACCTCCATACCCTTCCTGATATGAATTCACACTGGGCAATGGACAGTATTGGGCTTCAGGCAGGCAGCAACCCTGGTTAATGATTCTGAGCTTTCCACAAACTCTCACCCAAAAGGAAACCCTCCCCTAGTCACTCACTAACTACTAACTTAAAATGATGGAAGTTGGAGAATGATAGGAAACTGAGCTCCCATGGGACAGAATGGACAGCTGGAAACACGGGGGGGCTTCTCAAGCTAGAAAGGATGGTGCTGAGAAGAGGTGTAAAGCCAAGAATCCTCTGTGCTTTAATTGCCACAAGCAGGACATATCCATGCCAATTGGTGGAAATTTCAGGGAAAACTTACAGGATTTGTAGGGACACACTAACCTCGCATAGAAAATGGGATTCAGACAGAGAGTGTCGCAGGCTATGGTTCTGACTGCAGCAGAATAGTAAAAGATGCACTACTGTGAGTGTGGATGAGCTTTAAAGGTCTTGGAAGAGTGACCCAATCTTTGCTATACTTCTCCACACCCCTGACAGAAACCAAAGACTCCTCCCTTGAGTGTCAGGATGACCACCCACCCTCCCCATCAGTACCCTGGGCTCTCTCTCCACCCCTTCTGCCACCAGTGAGAATGCTTTGGGGCACACTCATCCCTCACAGGTCTCAGATCTTCCTCCATAACACACATTAAGAACCACCATGGGACTCTCTTGAAAGCCCACTCCCTGGCATAAGGGGCAGTGCCAACTTTGGCTAGGAGGCAATTCCAGGGGGAAGTGACAGGGTGCAGTATCAGAGCACTGCCCAGACATGCCCCTCCCCCTCTGGGGGCTATACCTGCCTTGAGGCCTCCAGTGGATTTTCCTTGACTGATTTTCTATGTAGCCTTTGCAAACCTCACCAACATGAAATCACATCAGCAAGGTATGAATATTCAATGAGGAGTGTTCATGTGGTGGCAATGCCCTTTAATCAGATGCAAACATATAAATATTTATTGAAATGTGGTTCCATTCTGGGTGAAGGATGGGAAAAATCATGAAATTAGATTTTGCTGGCAAAAATCTCATTTCTTATCTGTCATGGGATTCTGTGCCCGTGTTGCTTTTTGGGCTCATGGTGAACATGGGTGCAAACCCCCTCCCACCCCATGTTTTTTTTTCTAGTATTTTATACCCTGTGATGAAGTGAGAATGAATTTCATTCCATTTTTTTTGTGATGTGTAACAAGGATCTGCCCCTTGATATTTGAAAACATGATTTTTCAACTTCCAACTGATTTGAAATTTTGCAACTTGAACTGAGACAGAGCAACTGCAATGAGAAGGTGAGAAACAAACAAATCACTCTCAGTGGAACGTGAAGAGAGAGACATTTTCTCTAATTCAGAGACCCATCAAAACTCAGAACTGCCTAAGGAAGAGACATTAAGAATGCAAAGTACTTGGATATCGAAGCAATAGCAGCCACAGACAAGCACACCCTAAATCTCTTAGAAATACACAACGGGTGAAACATTTCAAGGCAAGGCAGCCAGCCACTTGTGAGAGATTGCAAATAAGACAGTCTTCAGCAGAGGAAACCAGTTGAGGATTTTTCTGTCTCCCTCTCTATCTTTTAGAATTAGTGTGCTACCTATTTCAAGAAGCCTATTCTACCAGAAACCAACAGTAAACTAAGAAATCTTAATAATTACAACATCTTGTAAATCTGAATGCATTAAAGAGAAAAGCTAACCCAAATAGGCCATGGCATTTAAAATCTACCCTTCAGGCTCCTAACAATATTAGGTTTACAGAGGATATTTGATTGTCCAGAATTGAATATTTAGATTCAAAAAGAGGAGGGATTGTTTCTTTCAGAAGATGATGAATCTTTGGGATTCTCTACCTCTGAGGGCTGTGGAGGCTCAATCATTGGATTGAGTCATTGGACTGGAAGTCCTGCAGCTGAAAGTCTTGCCTTCATTTCCAGCCTCCAGATCATCTCAAAGATTGGCGAGAGCCCAGGCCAGGGAATTGGCCTGCACCTATTATCACTGCAATTAATATCATTGAGGGCTTATTAAAAGTCCATCTGTTAAAATCTTTCCAATATTCCCAAAGGGGAGCAGTAATTAACAGCTGTCTTTTCAAGATAAGTTGCGTGGAGATGATGACCAGATGGAGCACGTCATGGAGATGTGAGAGAAATTTAAGAAGGTAAATGATGACGCTTTTCAAAGGTTATTTTGTTGTGAAAGTTGCTATTGCCCATTACATGTCAGTGGAGGACTCAGCATTCAAATCTTTATTCGTTCAGGGACTTGTCACTCTCCTGGCATGGTGTGGACACCAGAGTAGTGGGTGTAACTATTTGGACTCCATCTTACTGAAACCTGTTGTTGAAAGAGGGTGTTGCACCCTCAGATATCGAGCCCATTGGGGATGAGAAGCAGTTAACCACACAAGGAAGGACAGAGTGCTGATAGCATGGTGGTACAGTGGTTAGTACTGTTGCCTCACAATGCCAGGGATCGGGTTCGATTCCTGGCTTGGGTCGGTCACTGTCTATGCAGAATCTGCATGTTCACCCCATGTGTGTATGCATTTCCTCTGGGTGCTCCAATTTTCTTCCACAGTGCAAAAGATATGCTGGTTAGGTGCACTAGCCATGCTTCATGCTCCCTCAGTATATCCAAACAGGCATCAGAGCATGGCAACTAGGGGATTTTCACAGTTACTTCATTGCATCATTAATATAAGCCTACTTGTGACACTAATGAATAAACTTTAAACTTTAATCAGGAGGCCAGAAGAGAAGGATAAGGGACACAAAGAAAAATGTGATACTATTACTGAGCACAACATCTATAAGCATCTATAAGTGGATGAAGAGGGAGAGAGTATGCAGGAAGAGGCACATAAGGCTACAGTAGTTATTATTGATGCCTCACAATGCCAGGGACCCAGGTTCAATTCCTGGAAATGACTGAGAACCAATACCAAAGTTGTAGTGCCCTATGTTAGGAGTTAGAAGTGTGAAAAAATCATGTGGTTTGCACACATAGATTCAAAGAGTTGAGGGAGAGAATGTGTGGTCAGAAAGAGTGTGGATGAAGAGGGAGAGAGCATGCAGGAAGAGGCACATAAGGCTACAGTAGTTATTATTGATGCCTCACGATACCAGGGACCCAGGTTCAATTCCAGCCTTGGTTCACTATCTGTGTGGAGTCTGCACATTCTCCCTGTGTCTCCATGGGTTTCTCCGGGTGCTCTGGTTTTCTCCCACAATCCAAAGGTGTGCAGGTTAGGTTAATTTGCCATGTTAAAATTGCCCCTCAGTGTCAGGGGGGTTAGCAGGCTAAATATGTGAGGTTACTCTGGAAATAGGGCCTGGATGGGATTGTGGTCGATGCTGACTTGATGGGCTGAAAGGCTTCCTTTTGCACAGCAGGGATTTTATGAACTTGATGAAGAGAGTGTAAAGGGAAAGAGTGCATATAAAGGAAATGTAGTGTAAAGGGACAGAGGATAGAGAGTGGAAACAGTGGCCAATCACACACAAAGAACAGAGTCTCGATATCCTGTCTCTAGGGAGGTGAAACACTGGTGCCTGCTAAACTTTCTGAGGCAGGGCGAGAGAGAGTGGAGAATGAGAAAGTGTGAAGAAATATTGGAGGAAATGCGTAAATATAGAGAGTGGAGGAAGAGTTAATGGAATGAAAGTGGAGGGGGTGGGTGGGGGAGAAAGAGAGAATGGAGAGTATGTGTGGAAGGAAAAAATGTGGATGAAGTGCATGTGGAGGGAGAGAGTGTGGTGAAGAGGTAGTGTAAGGGAGAGAGAGTGGAAAGAGTGTGAAGGGACAGTTTGGAAGGGTAGAATCTGAATGGAGAGAGGGTAAAGAGAGTGAGTGGAAGGAAAATTGTGGGAGGGAATGTGGCGAAGGGAGAAAGAGAGAGAAAAGAATGTGTACAGCAAAAGAGTGCAGATCTAGAAAATGTGGAGGGATAATGTGTGAAAGATGAGACAGTGTAAAGGGAGGGAGTGTGGATGAAGAAAATGAAGTGTAAAGGAAGAGAGGGTGGAGGGAGACAGAATGGAGGGAGAGAGAGTTTAGTGAAAGAACTGGAGGGAGAAAGTGTACATGTGGTGGGAGAGAGGGTAAAGGCAAATCTCCAGTGTTCAATGCAGCAAATTGATTGCTGGGGAGATCTACTATTGTTCGATAGGATTCAAATCATTAGCATTCAGCAAAAGAACATTGGAAAATGGAATGCAGAGTGAAGACAACGTAAAGTTTGAATTTTTCAGTGCAGCAAGTAAAAATATTCATCCTGATGACATAAAGAGGGAATACAGGAGGATGAAATAAGTGATGGACAATTCATAACAATTCACATTCTATATCGAGCCAGTCAATCTTATATAATAAAAAGCAAATTGCGTGGAAAGAGCTGAAAGTGAGCACATGACAAGTGAAATTGTTATTCCATTGTGACACTGAATGAAAAATGAGAATCAAAGTAAAATACTTGCAAATGTTTGCTGGATCAATCTACTGTCTGAGTCTCAAACAGAATATTAAGGATACCTCCTCGGAAGGCTACAACACAGACAAAATCAGATAACAAATTGGAGGTGTGGCTGTTTGTTATACTGGTTAGATTATTTATTTAAATTGTCACTTATTCCAAAGTATTCGACCTCATACAATGTGCTCATAATGTACTCAGAATTAACCCATTGCTTACGCCCTAGGCATTGTTGCTATGCTAACTGGTATGGTGGGATTGTACCTAGCAGCTGAACAGAATAGATTTCGAATGCAGCATTCGAGTGCCAGCTATAGCGGCAGCTGGGCGGTGGCTGAGAAGTTGTTGGGTCTTATCCGGGTGGCTTGATCACAGGATAGAGCACCCTGGTTGGGAACCATAATGGTAGACCACCATAATGACCAAGATCTATGTAAGAGGATTCTGCAAAGCACCATCTGACTGATCCAGTGCCCTCTGATGAAGGCATCTGTCACCTGGCTGGTGTGAAGCTGCCTTTGAGATGGTGCAGAGATCTGCGCTGAAGTGTGCAAAGCTGTCTGTCTCCATCTTGTGGGGAATTGTAGTCTTCTTCTGTTATTTATTGAAGTGGTTGCATGATTGCTTTAAGAGCCGGTCACATGATTTGTTGGTGATGTTATTGGAGTGTTTCAGAGGCTGCTGTTTAGTTTCATTTCTGTCATTTACAGGCAAGAACTCCTAGAATAAGCCTGGGGTGTATTACTTTGAATCTATGTGTGCAAACCACATGATTTTTTCACACTTCTAACTCCTAACATAGGGCACTACAACTTTGGTATTGGTTCTCAGTCATTTCCAGGAATTGAACCTGGGTCCCTGGCATTGTGAGGCATCAATAATAACTACTGTAGCCTTATGTGCCTCTTCCTGCATACTCTCTCTCTCTCTTCATCCACACTCTTTCTGGCCCACATTCTCTCCCTCAACTTCCACTCACTGTAAGCGTCTCTGGAGAGGGCAGATTTTTGCTACATTGGTGGGTGTTTATGAGCAATCGATTCAGCTGAAAAAAAGTGAGCATGCCATAGAACTGTTCGACTCCTTGAAGTGTGCTGTGCTACTGAAAATGTTGGGAACCACTGGTTCACCACACCTCCAAGAAGCTTGAACCTCGAGAATGATGAAGACCTGGAATGAAGGAGCTCATCGGGGGGAGATAAGAGTGGTGGTGAGAGAGTAAGAGGAATTGGAGTCAGAGAGAAGTAATTCGGATCATCAAGGAACTCCGCAAGCAGGCCTCTTTCTGCCACCCTTGGAGCAGTGGCAAACTTACCATTTTGGAGACCCTGCACTCTGCCTCCATGCTGGGAACCCCCAATATTATCATGCCCAGACCTCCCAATGATGCCCCCAGTTATATCAAGCTTTGCCCCCAAATAATGTCATTACCCTCCTGACCCTGCCCACATTCAGCTCACACAATGCAAGCCATAAATATACAGTAAAGGACACAAATTACTTCTTCTTAAATTGTGAAAACAAACCTGTAATTGATTAATTCAAATCCATAATGCAAGTCACAGAAACCCAAAAAAAAGTAGTTACATAGATCACTAATCACTGCTTGAGTGTTTTGTACCTTATCAAAACAAGCCTGTAATGGAAATGGGATGAAGACCAGAAATACCCGAATAGAAATAGCTGCCCAGGATCATGTGTGTTTAAATTCAATATTAAATTTGGAGTGAAGAACTTTGAAATTAAAATGGCAGAAAAGGTAACAGAAGAATGAATCAATATGAAGACAGGGTAGGAGGCTGGAGAGCTGGAAGGAAGAGTGACAGAGTCAAGGTGCTACCCCAGGTGAATTTGGAGTCTGGTGAATGGAGGATGGACTACTGGCCCTCAAATGCCTACATAGGACTGACCTCGAGCTCCATCACGGATGAGCCCGTGTGGGATGTAGTGTGACCGAGATGTTCATTGAGAGGGACTGGTGGTGGAAAGGACTGAGCGGGACATAGCCAAGAACTGCCAGAGGTTTGACACCTGTGGTCAGCTCAATCCCTGTCAGCCGGTAAAGCTTAAATTAGGGCATCAACTCAGATACTTTGGGAAAACAGCCAGGTCGACTTTTCCAGATCGAAAATGAAGGCCTGAGGGAAAAGGTATTACCGAGTGATAATGGACCTGTTCACGAGGTGGGTCGAGGCCTTTGCCACGTGGGATTGTTCAACCTTAACAGTGACCAGGATACTAGCCCAAGAACATAGAACACTGCAGCACAAACAGGCCCTTTGGCACACAAGTTGTGCCAGTCATATCCCTACCTACCAGGCCTATCTATAACACTCAATCCCATTAAGAAGTGGTACCTTGGTGGGGATTGCCTGTCCAGGCAGATTCCAAGCCAGATGATCCACTTCACAAGGCAAGTAATCATAGACTCCTGTTGGTTCCTGGGGATTAAAACAGAAATTCCTCATCCCATATCACCCTCTGAACTTCAGGATGGTGGAGAGAATTAGCTGCACCTTAAATTGGCTTTAGCAAAATTCATCAGTGAAATGGGTGAGCCATGGATAAAGGCCATACCTGTGATTTTAATGACCAGTGCAGAATTGGAACTCCTGTTCACTGTGTTGCTGACAGGTAGCACCATGAGGTTACCTGAGATCATTATATCAAGAGAGGACTGGTGGGACTGGCAAAGGATCAAATTTAACAGTACACTGTAGAGCTGGGGAAACAGCTGAAGGTGGCAGTGGGAACCTGACAAAAGGAGGCAAATGAGCACTCAATTCCCAAGACCAAAAAACTGAGTTCCCGAAGATAAGAAAGTGGGTGATGGTCAGGGAATTGCCCGAAATGATTTGTATCCTATTGTTCGGGAGTTTATCAATTCACAATCAGCACATGTGCCTACACTGACAAGAAGGGGAAAGGGGGTTGGAAACACTGGCCCCAGTGTAAATTAATTTCCTCTCCTGCTTATCAGTAGTTGAGCGACGTGATATGCACATGCCATTCTTTGTTAGAACCCACAAGAATTGGAGAGCATGCCAATGAATACCACTACAGTGATCATCTTCTTCCTCATTGCACTTCAGTGTTTACACTACAGAGAGCAACATGAAGAACAAGGGAAGCCAATGAACACCCGATGGATCAGGAAGGTCATATGAGTGGGGACTTCTTGAGCAGCCGGCATACTGGTTCTACATGGAAAATGACTAACCTGATGGGGATGCCAAGGGGAACATTCAACCCATGGGGTGTTCAGGAGAAATAAGAAAGGAGGAGAAATGGAGGCACAGAGTAAGGAGTATATCCCAGTATTGGAGAGACAGAATGTCCTGGAGGGATTGAGGATAGAACCTATTTATTTTTTAATTAAGAAACAATCAAGGTACCATTACAGTACTGTGTTTAATCTATAGGCTACCAACTAATTAGTAAGATATTAAGGAACAGATAAATTAAACAGAGGTGGAAGAAACATAGAGGGACTGTAATGGGGGACTATAATTACGCTAATTTACACTGTGATAGTAATGGTAATAAGGGCATTTGGGGAAAGGGTTTTGAAATATGTTCAAGGCATTTTTCTTGATCAATATGCGTCAGCTTCATCAAGGAAGGAAGCACTGATGGATCTGGTTCTGAAGAATGAGGTGGGTAAAATAATTTAGATGTCAGTAGGGTAATACTTAAGTTAACAGTGGTCATAGTGTCATGAGATGGAGCTTATTTATGGGAAAGAACAAGAAGCAATCTAAAGCAGACATATTCCATTGGAAGAAGACCAATTTCAATGGTTTGAGGATTGATCTGTCCCAGTTAAATTAGAATCAAAGATTGGCAGGCTAAATTGAAATGGATCAATGGGCTTCTTAGAAAGAGGAGATCACTTACATGTCGCCAATGTACATTCCAATAAACAGAAAAGATAGGACAGCCCAGAGTGTTTAAAATGGTATACTAGATCCTGAACATTATAAATAGAGGTATAGAATACAAAACATGGAATTTCTGATTAACCTATATAAAATACCATTTCAAGTTAATCTAGGGTTCTGTGTCAGATTCTGGGCACTTTATGAAGGATGTAAAGTTTTTAGAGAGGGGGCAGGGGAGTTTTACAAGAATTTTTCCAGATCAAGGGAGTACGTGGATAGATCGAAGGCACTGAGTTCTTTGTCTTGAGAGAAAAAGAAGGAGCTTTAATAGAGGTGTTCAAAATCATGAGGGGCAAAGATAGATTAGACAAAGAAAGATTGTTCTCCTTGATAAAAAGGGTGAGAATTAGAGTAGATAGATTGAGTGGTTGGCATTAAAAACAATGACAATTTTGCTTTCATCCAGAAAGTGGTTAGGATCTGGAAAATGCTGCTTGAGAGTGTGGTGAAGATAGATCCAAATGTATCTTTCAAAAGAGAATTGGATAAGCACTTGGAAAGAAAACTATTTGAAAGACAACAGAGAAAAGGTGAGGGAGTGGTATTTGCTAACTTCCTCTCATAGATTGCCAGTGTAAATACTATGGCTGTTGATTGCAAGGTTCTCAAATCCACTCTTGTGTACTTTCCACATAGCCTCTGTAGATCTGTTTTGAAGAGGCATGTGCGCTCCAACAACCCCTTAAGCAATGCCGTCAGGAGCTTCTGACAGTAAGGTCGGGAGGTATTGCCAGGCAAAGGATGCTGCAAAAAGTCTTCAATGGCAGAATAGGGAAAGGATTCCCAATGGCAGAATGGGAAAACGTGCATCTCATCAACTGGAAAGATGGAAGGCTGCAGTGACATGTTGATCCCAATGATCATGATTCACCATCCCATTTAAATCTGACCACCGTTATGTCAAAGTCATGTGGACAATGCTAATAGCCCATTAAGCAAGGACTGGTCTGTGAACCTGGGAATCCCTTATCATGAATCTACATAACGTTCTTGACTAGGTTCTGCACCAGATCTGCACTATTGTTATCACTGTTGGACACCTATGTTGGGACAGATGTATGTCTGGGAAGAAGCAGCTGTGACTGAGCAGTCCTCTTCAGGGTGCCCTGGCTCACCCCAAATGAGGATGGGCTGAAACATTTGCCATAACAGTAAACTTCCCCGTTTTCTCTTGGCTGGAGAATCACACAATGACTACACCATTTTTGTAGTCAATGAAAGAAAACTCTATATTCAAACACATATGGATATTCCCAATTGGGACTGTCCAGAAACAAGAACTTCAATGCAGTACACAAGATATCAAGACTCCAAAATAAGATTGCAGCCCTCAGTGAGAATCATCTTCTGGGGGAGGGTAGCTGAAGGACTAAGTAGGTGGATATGCTTTCTACTGGAAAGGAAAGACTGATAGTGACCTTTGTGTCCATGGACTTAGCTTGACTATCCAGAATAGAATCTTGGATGCACTGCAAGAATTCCCCAACTGTATCAATGAAAGACTCATGATACTTTGCTTACAACTCAACTGTAATTGATATGCCAGCATTATCAGTGCCCCGACCCTTGATTCTGATGTGAATATTAAAGAAAAGCTCTATATTGACCTTGATGAAGTTCACACTGGTATCCCAAAATAAGAAAAGATTATTTTTCTGTGGGACCTTAATGCCAGGATTTAATGCCATTATTCTGATGTTTGGGAAGGAATCATTGGGAAAAATTGGGGGGCGGGGGGAGCGGGGAGGGGGGAGCCTATGCCAATGACATCCATCCTGCATGGTCTCATTATAACTAATACTGCTTTCACCAGGGGGACAAATACAAAAGCACAGTGGGGCAGCTGAGATCAAAGCATCTCCTGGGTTATAATTAAAAATCTAACTGATGCCTATATCACTTAGTGTGTTGGCACAGGTATGGGAGATGGGGTGATGAGACTGATGCCAGCTGACCAGATCAGAAACTTGGTCAACTGATGATGAAGTTCCACTGGCACCAGGAAATCCCAAGGCCCTAAAGTCCAAGAGGAAAAGGTCAATTCTCAGCCCTAAAACAGCACCGACTGATAATCAGTCAGGTCCTGAACAAGCTGAAAAACCTTCACACATCCGATTCCATTTCCAAACAATAGTATCAAATAAAACCAGCTGTACAGAGCTCCTGTATCTGGTTCACCCTGCTCATCGATGGGGGAAACGAGCTGATAAAATTGTACAAAAGCCGAGGAATCAGGATCGCGCCTGAATACTTGGTTCTCGCGATCATACTGGGACTGGATTCCAGCGAGATCAGCCTCTCGCTCGTTTTCAGTGAGAGGCTGAATAAATCATGTAAATATATTACAATGTTGACTTATATGGCATTTAGCAAGCCTGGCGCACTGTTGTCTGGGCTCTCTTGCCTCTGTGGCCTCGCTGGGAGAGATTCTCTCCAGCAAAAAAAAATCTGTTCCCCGTGAATGGGGAACAGTCATGTTAAACTCACTGATTGAAACAGAGGTCACTGAGCCCCTTGAGGAGGCCAAAAGCAAGGGGATGCTCCTTGGGCAGAGCCAGCCTGGCAGTGCCAGCCTAGCACCTTGGCACTGAGAGCCTGGAACTTTGGCAATGCCCACTGGACACCTTAGCACTGCTCACTGGGCAGTGCCAAGGATGAGGACTGCGGGGGCAGGGCCAGAAGGAGGTATGAGCAGTGGGCCTGAAGCCAGGAGTGGGTATGGATGGCAGGGCCTGAGGGGACAGGGCCTAGATGGGAATGGCTTGGCGGATTAGGGTATATGGGGTAGGGCCTGGAGGGTGCAAGGCCTAGCCAGGAAGGGGAGGGAGGAAGGCAGTCTGCATCAGATCTGTGGGAGAAAGAAGGGAGGGCCCACTATACACTCTGCAGTTGTAATCAGTGGAGGGAGGGAGGGCTGCCCACTACTGCTCTGCCTGTAATCGTTGGGGGAAGGGAGACGGGCCCACTGCCACTCTGTGTAGTGATCATTAGAGGGAGGGATAGACAAGATTAGTCTGCACCCGCAGGGGGGCAGAGTGGGTGGCATTTTTGTGTGGTATGGTGCCTGCCATGGGCTGTGGGCTGCCATAATTGTGGAGGGATGGGTTTGTTTGAGGCTGGCTCCAATAGTAGAGGCCTGACATCTCTCTCCGTCTGTCTCTCTCTCTCCATCAGGCTTCTGATTGGAATTGTACATGAGCAGACACAGAGCTCTACACATGCACAATAGCTCCCTCTGCTGCTGGCTGGTGGATTAAGCTCCACCCACTGCCAGAAGGAGTTTTCCCCATTTGTTCATGTACTATGTAAACAAGATTGGGTATAAAAACTCACCCAAAAAATTGAGCTACAACTTTTCCATTTTCACATTGATTGGCCATTTAGAATTTTTCTCATAAAATTCCGCCCATTGTGTTTGTGCACTATTGTCACCAGAAGTGGTCCAATGAAAATGATTTCGAAATAAGTGACCTCCTGGAATGAAACAAACAGTCTTCATTACCCGGCAGAACAACGCAAAGTCAAAAAGGTCACATTCATACAGATTAAAGTGGATTCCCAAAGATCAATTGGGAAGATAAAGGACAAGTGGTGGGATGAGAAAACTCGAGAAACTTAACAATACGCTGACCAGTGTGACGCATGAAGATTTCTTGAAGCCATCAAAGCCATTTATAGACCAGGGTGAAAATGAACAAAATTTGTTCTAAGGATGGTGTCTTTTTCCTTCACATTGACAATACCATCTGTAGAACACTGGAAAGAAAAATTTCAACATTTCCTCAACTGTAATTCCACAGTAAGAGATGGTAATCTTCATGCTATCGCCCTGCACCTCATTGCAGTAAAGTACATGGATGAACTACTATTAAAAGGAGAGCTGCAATGTGCAATCAAACAGATGTAAAACAATTAAGCCAATGGTCCAGGTGGTATTCTAGCCGAGGTCTCCAAAGCTTACATTAAGACTCCATGCATTCATCCTACACATTTGGGAGGAAGAAGAACCATTTCAGGAATATCACAATTGTAACTATCTTCAATAGTGAATATAAATCAAGCTGTGGAAAGGACTGCAGTATTTCCCCCTCTTATCCTTAGGTGGGGAAATCCTGGCATGCATTCTCTTCAATTGCCTACTTCCTGTGACTGAGGTGATCCTCCCAGAGACAAGTATAACTTTCCATCTTCCAGATGTTCCTTTTATCATATCGGAGATAAGGCTGCCTTTTTCAAAGAGATTCCCAGCTGCTGGCTTTTTGCAGCCCCGTTGTGCCAGTGTCACATGCCTCCAACAGATCTTTTTACAATGTGTTTTACAATGTGGTAAAAGCCAGCAATGCAGATGGCTTTTGCTACACATCACTTTTCTCGCTGAGCCAACACTTTGGAAAAAAAAGGGAAATATCATTTCTAGTCAGTGTTTGATGATGAAAACCTCTGCAAGTTAACAGAAGTTATCACCTACAGACAGTTGTCATCACCACACTCCTCTATCATAGTGAGACCCGGGCTGTGGATCAGCAACACATGAGGTCTCTAAAGAAATTCTGTTCTTGAATCCAACTCCACCGGCACTCAGGCAGCATTCTTGCAAGGTCAACTATTTTGGACTTGACACTGTGTCTGGAAGGTCAAAAAACATCTCCTCCACCGGCTCCCGTTCTCTCAACTCTTAAATGATCGAAGGACCAGGGGAGAACAGCAGGCACACTTCAAAGATATGCTGATATTCTCCTTGAAATAGAATAGTTTTTTTATTAATTTCTGGGATTTTCCCAGACCACAGAAAGTGGAGAAAGCAGCTCCAGAGCAAAAACCAAGAGCGATGGTCCCCACAGACATCACTGTCCCCCTTATCCCACCCCCTCCAACTACCCAGCCCGATCGAGACTCCCTATCCCCTTTCCCCCCATCAATCACTTGCAGAGTGGCTGCAGACCCTTCCAAACCCCTCCTCCACCCCCTACCAGAGATCCATCTGCTCCCTCCCGCCAGTTAGCGATCAGGCCTTCTCCCTCCATCAGAGATATATCTTACCCACCTCCCTCCTATCCCCACCAGCTCCTTCCCCAAGAATGTCTGCCTCACTAACCACCCCCCCCTCCCCTCCTCCCCCAGGAAAACGATCTAGTCTCACTCATCGCATCTCCCAGAGAATGATCTGGCCTCACTCACCCCTTCCTCCCCTCCCTCAGAGAATGATCTGGCCTCACTAACCCCCCCCCCCCCCCCCACCCCAGAAAAATGATCTGGCCTCCCTCATCACCTCTCCTAGCGAATGATCTGGCTTCACCCACCCCTACCCCACCCCCTCACAAAATTGTCTGCCCTCACTAACCCCTCCCATTCCACTCAGAGAATGGTCTGCCCTCACTACCTCCCCCCCCACCATTCCACTCAGAGAATGATCTGTCTTCACTCCCCCATGCTCCCACCACCCCAACATTCAGAGAACATATAGAACATTGAACAGTACAGCAGCCCTTGATGTTGTGTCGAGCTTTGTCTGAACCCAAGATCAAGCTATCCTAATCCTTTTCATTCTGCTGTGTTCCGTGCCCCTATCCAAAAACTGTTTGAAAGTTCCTAAATATCTGACTCCACTATCACAGCAGGCAATCTATTCCACATCTCAACCACACTCTGCGTAAAGAACGATCTAGCCTTACGTCCCTCACCCCTCCCAAGAGAACAATCTGGCCACCTTCCCTCTCCCCCCCCCTAAAGAATTATCTGGCCTCACTCATTCCAATTCCCCCCCCTCCAAAGAATCGTCTGGCCTCATTCCCTCCCTCCCCTCAGAGAATGATTTGGCCTCATTATCCCCCCAAACGAACATTTGACCCACCTCCTCCTTCCTCCCCATCGGCCCTAACCGCACCCCCTCCACCACCAGACAATGATCAGGCCTCCCTTCTCTCCCACCCCCACTGGAGATACATCTGACCCACCTCCACCTCCAAACCCCCCACTACCAGACAACAATCTGGCCTCACTCCCCTCCATACCCCCAGAGAATGACATGATCCACCTTCCAACCACCACACCACTCCCGCGTTCTGTCACCCCCAGCGATTTTGAGTAGGAAGCTCTGAACGCACTCTTCAGCAGCTGAAGTGCCCGATTCAGACTTTTATTCAGCAGGTTCATTTTGGCGCGATTCTGGATCGGCGAACACGGCGATATGGGGAGAAATGCTGATAAAATTGGATGAGCAGTGCACTAATTCAATTGAAAAACATGGAAATGCATCTCAATCATTGTTGTTTTGGGCACAAAGCAGATCACAGGCGTTCCCAGGTTTCGGCAAAGTGGCCATCGGACACAGGCACGGATCGCATTAATGGCCTCTTAACCGACTTTACCACTTTTTCACGCCTGACGCAATGGCAAACTAGAAGACTGTCATTTTTCCAATTCTGTTCTCCCCAGCAGGTGGAAAGATCCTCCCAACATCTGTCTGACAAGCCTTTTCAGAATTTTATATGATTCAGTCAGATATCCTCTTGTTCTTCTCTAGTCTACACAATCTTGCCTGATTAGACAATCTCCTCATCCCAGAAATCAGTCCAGTGATGAGATGTCACATTCTCTCTGAGGCAAGATTCAGGTCTAGTCGATAATATCAGTGAGTCTAAGCCAGAAGCTCCATGTTCAAGTCCCATCCCAAGGCTTGATGGCTATGGGTGGAATCTGTATATACAACCAAACAGGTTAATTATTAACCTGGAAATCCTTCCAACAAATGCACCTCTGGCAGATGGTAAGAGTGGGAGATATCCCTGGTCAACAATGCGATGGAAAGAAAGCCAGAATCTCTAGCGTCACTATCTATGGTCACTACAACATGCATGTGAAAGAACACATTGCCATAGTAACCCAACCTCTTTGAGGGAGGACAGTTTGGCTCAGTTGCGCTGAGTAAACTGTAGGAGTGCATTACCTGGGTGAATATATTTTTGATAAGGAAACAAAAACTGTACACAGTACTCCAGGTCCAATTTCACCAAGGCCTGATATAATTGTAGTAAGATTTCTTTATTCTCAAATGCCAATCTCTTATTTAGTTATTTAACTGAATTTAAATTCTCCTGAATTTAAAATCTCAGTGAGATTTTTAGTCTTTTCTTTTTTGGCCCAGGTATCTGGATCACTAATCCAGTGACATAATCACTATGTCACCATCAGGGCCCAGGAGATGGGAGTACACATAGGGGGTGATGACCTAATTGTATTATTGCTGGACTATTAATCCAGAAACTCAGATGGACCTGGGGACGCAGGTTCGAATCCCGCCATGGCAGATAATCAAATTTGAATTCAACAAGATAAAATATCTGGGATTAAAAATCCATTGATGACCATGAAACCATTGTCAATTGTTAGAAAAACCCATCTGGTTCACTAATGTCCTTCAGGGAAGGAAATCTGCTGCCCATACCCAATCTGGATTACCTGTGACTCTAGGACCACAGCAATGCGGTTGGCTATCAACTGTCATCGAAGGACAACCAGTGATGGCTATCTGTGATGCCCAAGTACCACGAATGAATAATAAAAAAGTGCCAATTATTGGGGCCTGGGTTCAGGCAGAACTGCCTGTCTTTCAAGAGGCACTTCATGTCTCAATGTTTGTAAACAAGTCCTCTAAATCCAGGGTGGCACAATGGTTAACACTGCTGCCCCACAGTCCAGGGACTCAGATTCGATTTCCCAGCTTCAGTCACTATCCGTGCAGAGTCTGCACATTCTCCCCAAGCCTGCGTGGATTTTCTCCGGGGACTCCAGTTTTCTCCCACTGTCTGTCTAATTAGGCGCATTGACCATGCCAAATTCTCCCTCAGTGTACCCGGACAAGTGCCAGGATGTGGTGACCAGGGTGTTTTCACAGTAACTTCATTGCAGCGTTAATGTAACCAACTTGTGACATTACTAAATAAACTTAAAAACTCTAATTGGGGTAATGTCCAATCGCCCTGGAGCGAGAGAGCCTGAGTCTGTGCAGGCATTAATTTTGATAGCTGAGGTACGTTGAGGCTGATGTACTGCATGTCTGTCCTTAGCTGCACTCTCACCCTGCCACACAAAAACTGACCCACTAAAGGACTCCATGTACTATTTTCGGAGCGTGCTCTCCCCCATGAAGAATTGTGCGAATTGATGGGAAAGTTGTTCTCGATCATAACTATTTTCTCAGTGCAGCCTCAGACCTGAATCTCTACACTCTGCAGAGGTCACAATCGTGAATATCATTAATAACCTTGGTGATGGGGAGTAAGCAGGGGGTCCTATTCATGCCAGACACTGATAGCTCCAGAACTCTGCGTATGTGCAGTGGCTCCCGTTCTGTCAGTCTCCCCATTTGCTGGCCAGTGATCAAGCTGATCAGACTGGGACCCCCGTAGTAGTTCTCCTCCAGCACCACACCCCTCAGCCTGATCGAAAAATTCCCGGACCCACCCTGACTTCCCTGAACCCCCGCCTCAAAGCACCCTAATGCCCAGCCCACTCTCCCCCAGCAGTGACGATTGCTCCACCTCCCCCCTCACCACAGCAGACCCTCCCCCTACTGATCTCCCCCACCCCCTCCACCCCCACCCAGGGTCAGACCTCCCCTGGAGGCAGCCCCCCGTCAGACCACAACCCACCCCCAGCCCGCCCTGATGGCTGGCCACCCTCCAGCCCAGGTCGATTCCAGTGCAGAGTGGCAGCGGGAAGCATCCATACCCCACCAATTGCCCATAGGCCCTACCTACAATAGGCCCCATCCCTTGGTACTGCCTGATGCCCAATGGACAGTGTCAAAGTGCCCCCTGAGCATGGGCACTACTGGGGGCTCAGGGTGGCACTGCCAGGGTGCCCATCCCCAGCAGGCACCAACATCCTCCCTCCAGCTGACTCCCTGGGGAACCCCAATTGCTCCCCCTTCATTCTGGCGAGGTCTCCCACTAGTTCTTCAAATGCGGGGAGATCCTCTAAACCCTGCCCGAATGAATTCTTCTGGCAGGCGATGCTATTGGGCCGGGCACTGAACTTGCCAGGCCCAATAATCACATTTAAAATACATTTAAAATATAGGTTAAACATATTCAAATGTTTTACCTCAATTTCCGCCAGATTTCTGCATGTTTCCAGCGGCGCCATTTTCTTCCGGTTGGGAGATGCGCACAAATCGTAAAAGTTTGCAAGGAACCCTCAAAACGGCGACATATGCATTTCCCAACCCAACCCAGCAGAAAAGTTGTGGGTTACAATGGGACAATTGGGTCCAAAATATCTTTACCTGATCTTATCAGTGTGAAGTCATGTGAGGTTTTATGTTTGCTATTTATCTCCTATACAATTTCCTCTGATTTATTATAATGATTTTAGCATTTTCTAGTTGTTCTGTTTGTGCATGACAGGTTACACATGACTAGTGGACCATTTGACCCTTACTCTCTGCCACTCTCACTTTCTTTCTTTGATTTATTGTTGATTGGTTAATATATTAATTACGATCATAAGTCATACTGATAATTGTATACTCTGAATATTTTATGAGGTCTTCATATTTCTTAATTAATAGCTTTCTATATAATTTATAACATCATTTCCTCTGTTAAAGTCAGATACGACTGCTATATACATGCTCAGAACAACAATATTTCCAGTTCATTATCCAACTCCATTCCAAAGTACTCTTTCATGTGATCTGATCACATTCACATTATTTGAAACCAATGTAAAGTCACAATTAAAAATAAATTTCTTCTCAATGGTGTGTGGATCTGGACTAGTCCCTTTTCAACCTGATCTCTCAAAGATGTAGTGAGTGATAGTGACTGAGTGAGCTTGTGAACACACGTGCGCATGCAAACACATACGCGCACAAAATCACATACATGTACCCTACTCCGCTTCTTCCTTCTCCTCCTCCCTCCCCAAAAAGCCTGACAACACCAGGTTTAAGTCCAACCAATTTATTTGATAGTAAACTCACACAAGCTTTCGAGGCTCTGCTCTTCGTCAGGTGAATGAGGTGTTCTGGTCTCAAACAGCACATATAGTGTCTGTGCTGTTATATGTGCTGTTTGAGACCAGAACACCTCATTCACCTGACGAAGAGGATAACCTCAAAAACTTTTGAGTTTACTATCAAATAAATCAGTTGGATTTAAACCTGGTGTTGTCAGACTTCATACAGAGCAGTGAAGCCCAGGAATGGCACAGTGGTTAGTACTGCTGCCTCACAGCTCCAGGGACCTGGGTTTGATTCCTGCCTTTCACTGTCAGTGTAGAATCTGCATGTTCTCCCTATATCTACATGAGTTTCCAGTTGTTCTGATTTCCTCCCATAATGCAAATAACATGCTAGCTAGATGCATTGATCATGCTAAATTCTCTGCCAGTGTACCTGAACAGGTGCTAGAGTGTGGCTACTAAGGGATTTTTACAGTAACTTCATTGCACTGTTAATGCAAGCCTACTTGTGGCTGATAAATAAACTTTACTTTTAAAGAAAGGCACTCACTTCTGACTTGTACGGGGCCAGCTCAGAATGTGCGCCACCAGAGATAAATACAAGGTCAAAGTTAAGCCTGACTCCTGAGTTCGGCCTAAGCTCCTTCCCTTTTCTGGTGACCATGACTTGAAGCCTGTACTGTTACTCTCGAGCTCTGCTTCTCCCCTGTGCAGTTTATGAATGTTATGTTATGCCTGAACAACATGTAAGAAATAATGGAGACGATTCTCCCAAAAAAAAACTCTTAAGTGTCTAATTCTTGTAACAATGGGAGTAAATTCTGCTGTTTTTTTCTTCAAATGGATCTCTCACACTCTGTGCACTGCTGAGCATGATTCACTCCAGAAATCAATGGCAGGGCCTGTTCCCTCTGGAGAGGTTGCAAGTATAGGGTCACTGCACACATGCCGATCTCAGCGCTGAGATTGGCGCATGCACAATGGCCCCTGTCTGCCTGCCCCCCAATCTCTGGCCAGCCCCATGATCCCGAATAACCATCTATGCAACCCCCACCATGGCCCAATCGCTGGCCTCCCACTGCCCCCCCCCACAAAAAAAACATGCCTGGCACTGTCTTGACCACCTCCCCCCCCCACCCTGCCCACATTGTCCATTTCCCGATCACCTTCCCGAGAGCTTTATAATCACCTCTCCCTCTACCCTCCCTCCTCTCCCTGCAGCAGTCCGTACCTCCTTCTCTCATGCAGCTGCGACCACCACCCCCCCCATATCAAGCTAACCCTCCCCCACCACATTGGCCATGGAGTCATGGAATCATACAGTGTAGAAAGAGGCCCTTCGACCCACCCAGGCCCTACCCTCATATCCCGACAAATTTTACCTGCTAATCCCTCTAAACTATGCATCTCAGGATATTAACTGTCAATTTTAGCATGGCCAATCAACCTAACCCACACATCTTTGGACTGTAGGAGGAAAGCAGAGCACCCAAAGGAAACCCACACAAACATGAGGAGAATGTGCAAACTCCACACAAACAGTGACCCAAGTCAGGAATCGAACCCAGGTCTCTGGAGCTGCACTAACCAGTGCGCTACCATGCCGCCTAGGCACTGGCCTCTTTCTCTCTCTATCACTCAACCCAAACGCAGAGTGGAAGCGGGATCTCTCACCCCCAGAGATCGCAACCCAGGGACCCCGCACCCTTAAAGGTCTTCCTGTATTAGAATTTGCCCTCTGCTCTATGCCCAGTGGGTAGTGCCAGTGTGCCCCCTGGACATTGGCACTTTTCTCCTTTGGCAGAGCCAGGGGGCTCACGTTGGCACTGCCAAAGTGGTAATCCCAAAGGGCCATCCCTCTCCCGATGCCTGACTCTCTGTGGGACCTTGTTTGCCCTCCCTTCACTCCAGTGGTGTCGGGCTGCCAGCTCCCTGCAGGTGAGGAGCTCTCATAAACCCTGCTGGAATGAAACACTCCTACTGGGGAGGGGAGAGGCTAGCAGGCCCAGAGACTTCAGTCCCAGCACCATTAATGATATTCAAATACATTAAAATCCCTATTTGAATAACGTGCTCAACTCCATGCCAGAAATCTAGCTGCCAGAGACATATGGAGGCCATACACTCAGCAGTAAACACAATAAAAAGTCTCACAACACCAGATTTAAGTCCAACCAGTTTATTTGATAATATTCTCACAAGCTTTTGGAAATGGTGCTCCTTCGTCAGGTGTGTGGAAGGTTCTCACCCAGCGGGAAGCCAGCGAAATGGCCTCCTGTACAGTGTCTCAGCCCTCTGCTACAAAAGCAGCTCCGCAGACTCGGGGAATCACCTCCAATACTTTTCACTGAATTCCAATACATTTGACACCAATAAATCAAATCACATCAAAAGATGTGAGTTTGTTGCTGCAAATTTACTGGAATGCTTTGCCAATTTTAAAGTGAAACCAGGAGTCAGGCGGCAATGGTTTATGTAATTATTACTTCAAAGCATTATCACATGGGGTTGTTGTTTGCGGTGCTCTTTGTGTTTCAAGTCTTTCAGGTTTTGCTGCCTGAATGTTGCATGAGGCTAGGCTTAAAGAAATCAGTCGTGTAATATGATGTTGAGTATAATTGTCTGACGAAGCCACGTCTGCAGTATGTATCACATTGAAACCTGAGGTTTTGATGGGTTTTATAAATAGAGGAATTGTGTGCAAATATCAAGACATTTTGCTAAATCTACAAAAAACAGTTTAAATCCACTGTTACTATGGTTCCCAATTTTGGACATCAGAAGGATGTGATGGGAAGTTTAAAGTGGGGATAAGGGGGCTAGAGAATAAAGAACCTGGAACACATGAGATGCACTTGGGCCCATGATCTGCCTCTCTGACCCTGATTTCCATACTCAATTTTCATTAATTTTTCATTTACTTTGATTTACTTTTTTAAAAATAATTTTCTTTTCCCATTGCCTACTGGATTCCTGAGGTATTTCAAAAACTAACTTTCTTTTTCAGTGATTGTCCCAATTGTTACTCTTTATATTCGTAAAAGTATAGAAACTGGAAGCAGGCCATTCAGCCCTTCAAGCCTACTCCGCCATTCATTTTTATCATGGCTGATCATCAAATTCAATATATTAATCCTGCCTTCTCCCTTATATCCCTGGATCCCTTTAGCCCTAAGAGCTATATTCGATATCTATTTGAATTCATGCGATGTTTTGACCTCTACTATTTTCTGTGGTAGAGAATTCCACACATTCGCCACTCTCTGGGTGAAGCAATTTCTGTTCACCTCATTTCTAAAAATTTACCTCTCATCCTCAAACTGTGGTTCTTAGTTTTCTTCACTCCCCCACCACCGGGAATATTCTTTCTTAATTTACCCTGTCCAATCCTATTATAGTGTTGTAAGTTTCTGTGTGATCACCTCTCACTCTTTAAAACTGCTCAGAAAAATTGTCCTTATTTGCCCTTGAAACATTAGAAGATAGATACAGAGAGTGCGTGTACATTGAAACCCACTCTTTTTAAGGAACTATCTAATTATATCATATTTGCTGAGAAAGAAAAGAAAAATGATAATACTGGAGTTTAAAAAAAAGCACAAATTGCTGAGAACACAAGGCAGGATTTGATGCAAAACCTTTATCCATTTGTTTAGGCCTTGAAGTATGATAAATGTCCTACTAAATATTGAACTATTCTTCTCTTTCAGATATCCCTTAATTTGTTTTATTCATAATTGTAACCTTTTGCAATATCTAATTGTTCTTTTAACCTGCAAAATGGGTAGAATTATCGAAGAAGATTTTTTTTCACACAGTAAAACAAAAGTTTATATTTCTAAAATCACTCTTATCACCAGCAATCCATAATATTTGCATGACAGGCAGGAGTAAAGGAAGCACTCTAATCTCCACTTTAGATTTAAAGCTTTGTAAGGACTTTAAAATAACTTAAGAGTGATATTATAATTAAGATGATCCTGTGCAGGTCCGTTCAAAGTGCAATTATAATGTCTTTAGTCTGTGAGTAGCAAGAAATTGCTATTAGGTTGAAACGAACTGAATGGGCTGTCAATTGGTGCTATATATAGAGCAATGCAGAGTTATAATTGTCAAGTTTATTTAAATGGCTTTCAAAATGTACAAACACATCTAAAGAAGGTCACATTGTGTAGTTTGAGGAAGATCAATAACTTTCTTTACTTCAGATTGTTAACACAAATTCTGGATGCTCTGGGTGGGATTTTTCAGCCTTGCTCGGGCAAGACCAGAAATTCCCATCCAAGTCAACAGACATATCTGTCATTGGACCTTCGCACACTCTGATTCCATGGCAGGCTAGGTGGTAGGGTTCTGGCCTATAAAATAGCACTTCTCATTTTGAATCCCACAATCGCAAGTATATATTTTTCTAGCATCTCTCCCTCTCGGTAAGTATAGCGCTCCATGTATAATTAACTTCACTATTTCAATCAGTCGTTGAAAAATGAGCAAATCCTCTTCTCCAAATCAATTAGCAGCTAGGAAGGCAAATCAATACTAGCGTTCATTTCCAGAAGGCTAGAATACAAGAGCAAGGGTGTACTGCATACAGAGGCTGTATGAGGCTCTGATCAGACCCGATTTGGAATATTGCCAGAAGTTTTGAGCCCCATACCTATGAAAGGATCTGTAGGCCTTGAAGGGAGGTTCACAAGAATGATCCCAGGAGCGAAGGGTTTATCATATGAGGAGCAGCTGAGGAGTCTGGATCAAAACTTAATGGAATTTAGAAGGATGAGGGGAGCATCTGATCGAAACATACAGAATACTGAGAAGCCTAGATAGAGTGGATATGGAGAGGATGTTTCCGCTAGTGGAAAAGACTAAAACTGAGGGCACAACCTCAGAGTGAAGGGACACTCCTTTAAAACTGAGATGGGGAAGAATTTCTTCAGCCATAGGTGGGATATCTGTGGGATTCATTGCCACAAGGACTGTGGAGGCCAAGTCATTGAGCGTCTTTAAGATAGAGATAGATAGGTTCTTGATTAATAAGAGGGTCAAGGGTTGCAGGGAGACAGCAAGAGAATAAGGATGAGAATCATATCAGCCATGATTGAATGGCGGAGCAGACTCGATGGGCCAAATGACACAATTCTGCTCCTAAACCTTATGACCTTATGGTTTATAATGGGTTGCAAAATACTAGATGGCCAAATGTTCAATTAAAGTGTCTTGAGATGCTTTATTACCTTAAAGATGCAATACAAATATAAGTTGTTGTTTTGCCTGTGAATCCTAACCTTTCAGTTGTATCTGGCCATTTGTTTTTTGGATGCTGAGATAAGCTCACTTCTACCCCTTGCATATACCTAGTTTCTTTCACAGCTCGGGAAGGGAGGAGAGAGAGAGCACACCATTTTAATTCTGGCAACGTCTCAGAGTTAGGCACATATGATTGGTGATCCGGAGCAGATGGCGTAAGAGTGGTGGACCATAGGTGATCCTCCACTAATCTGCTATTGGTTTGCATCCAAAGAAAAGTAATTTAAAAACAAATCCTGCAGTATGCATCCCTTATACCAATAATAAATAATATCCAGTGTAATTATAGCCACAATGCTTTGACGTTGGTAGCCACGCTTTATTACTGTGGTTAAAGCATTTTCTGAACAAGATGTAGTTGAACACTGGAGTCAGTGTTGGATGTGGACTATCTGTATCTGGACACTAGCTGAAACCAAGCTATTGAAGCATTCATAATTTCCAATTGGTTTAATATGCTGTACACTCTAATATATGTACTCATTGGTTAAAATGCATGTTACATGGCCATAGGTTGGCAAGAGGTTAGATAGTGGTTGACAGGCTGATACAGTGATTAGAACTGCTGCCTCACAGTGTCAGGCTCAACTCCGGCCTTGGATGACTGTGTAGAGTTTTCAGATCCTCATGTCTTTGTGGGTTTCTTTCTGGTGCTCCAGTTTCATCCCACAATGCAGGCTAGGTTGATTGGCCATGTTAAATTAACCCTTAGTGTGAGGGAGATTAGCAGGGTAAATATGTGGGGATACAATAATAAGACCTGGGTGGGATTGTTGATGGTGCAGGTCAGATGGGCTAAATGGCCTCCTTCTGCACTGTAGGGATTCTATGATTCTACTCTAGGAAATTACATGTGTGCACAGGAATTCTGTTGGCATTTAACAAGACTGTACTTCTTTGTACAGTTTACCAGCATAAAATGTTATGTTCTCTGACGTTTCAGGCCCATCCATCTTCTGATTCAGAAATATGTGATTCAGGCCCATCCATCTTCTGATTCAGAAATATGAATCAGTAGCTAAACTGAGGGTTGATGAATTCCCCCAACTCCTTTGGTTCCATTACGACATCAAGTTGGCTGATCAGTTGACTCAGGAATAAGTGGAATCACATTGCTGTGTCTACCATAGAATGTCAGTTCAGTTCCAAGTTATTTTGACTCTAAAGAGGTTTTCCAAGAGGATGAGAACAACTATAACTTATATAACACTTTTAATGTAATGAAGTATCCTAAAGTGCTTGACAGAGAAGTTATAAAACAAAGTAAGACACTGAGGCAATTATTGAGATGCTTGGGCAAAAATACTAAAAATCTGGTCAAAGATTTAAGCCAGTATGCTACGGCCATTCACACCGGTGGGATTTTCCCATTCCACTCTGGTAAATGGAGATTTGACAGGGCACCAAACTCTCTGACTTGACTGCAGTGAGATCATGGCATGAATGGGCAATAAGATTGTGCCTGTAGGTTTTAAGCAGTGTCTTAAAGAAAGAAAGTGAGAAAGCCAGGCACAGAGACTTAGGAAAGGATTGCTGAAGGTTTAGGCAACTTGAGGCACAGACAATGTGAGTGGAGAGAGCATTAGGCACCATTTAAGGAGATGTGTATTGTCTCCAGACAGAACAGTTAGTGAGATTTTGCAAGTCCAGGCAAGTCGTGGGGGTTAAGGATAGTGTGACATGAACTGTTCTGTCTGGAGACAGTACACACCTCTTTAAGCTATGCTTAACGCTTTCTGCATTCACATTGTCTGTATCTTTAATACTTGATTAGCTGTAAAGAATCACATTCCAATCATTATTCTGTAAATTGAATTTGTGGCTTTATATCCCTGTTTGTAGATAGAACTTCCACTCACCTGACAAAGGGGCAGCCAGCACTCCGAAAGTGAGTGGCTTTTGCTATCAAATGAATCTGTGGACTTTAACCTGGTGTTGCAAGACATCTTACTGTGTTTACCCCAGTCCAACGCCAGTATCTCCACATCAGGTGTACCTACATTACATGGATTGCAACAGTTCAAGACGGCAATTCCCAACACCTTCAGAAGGACAACTCAGGATGGGTAATAAACACTACTGGCCTAACCAGCAACATCCACATCCCGCAAATAAATTTTAAAAATTCTAAGGATGATTGTGGCAGCTATTTTGCAATTTATACCCTTCCTTTTCTCAGCAACCTCAGATGCATTCCACCTGAGCTGCTTGACCTACTCACCTTTAATACAGTTAGACTTTTTTGTTACTTATTTTTATCTTAGTATTTAGTGTTTCTTTCATCAGTATTTCAACAATCCGATGTTCATTGAAGCTTTAACATGCCCTCTCCCTTGAAAAACACAATGAACACTTTGATCAATACCTTTCCATTTTGATCACTAATCTACCCCCTGATAACCACATTACTGATGATTTGCTTATTGAAGGCTTTTAGATTCCCTTTGATGTTAACTGTTGGTCTATTCCCATTCTCTTTCCCACTCCTATTTCCTTTTATGCTTCTCCTCTGTAATTTTCGTATTCATCCTGATTATCCATTATATTATCCGGCCGACATCTGTCATATGCCCCTTTTATCTGCTTCGTCCTACTCTCTAACCATAATGTCATGAGCCTTTATCATTTTTAAAGTAATTATGTGCAGCACATTATCACATCTTCTGAAATTGGAAGTGAATCATGTCTACTGTAAAACTCTCAACTGTCAATTTTGTTTCCAACTCAATGAACGAATTCATGGGGCTTGACCTAAGGTTTTTAAATCCATATCAACTATTCTTTACAGCGTCTGCTTTCTTCGAAAGAACATTTTGTAAAATATATTTGAGCATTTTCTCCCATTGCTGTTAGATTAATGACTTTAATTGCCTCATTCATACTTTAACAGTGTTTTGAATATTAGAATCTCATCAGCTCCTCTCCAAATCTCTAACATTGAAAGATATGAACTACAGTCTAAATGCACATTTTTTTTGAGTGCCCTGAAAAGGATTGTTTGGATCCTTATCCATTTGGTCTACCCAAATTTCATTACATGTAATTACAGAGGCCCCTATTAGGAAACCATTGAAAAGGTAAGTCCCTATTTCCTTACTCAAAGGGGGTTGCAACCAAGCATAAATAACTCCACCTATCTTTTCAATGAGGGTGAGAGGGGCATGAGTCACTCTCAGCCACTGGACACCAGTATCTCAATTCAAAATCTATCTAATATTCAAGAGCTGCCATACTTGTTTGCTGGAATCTTCTAGAGAAGGGCCTAAATACAGCACATGAACTTTAATGGTCTAAATATCAGTTCCCAAACTTCTAATAGGTACCATCAATGACAAAAGAAAATGTCTTGTAGCTGTGTTTCACACATTAGCCTCCTTTGCAGTTGCTAGACATCATCTCATTGGCACATTTGTATAATTGGTAAGGCTTACTGCAGTATGGTGCCTCATTACATCAGGGATCCGATTCGATTCCCAGTTTAAGTCTCTCTGTGCAGAGTCCATATGTTTTCCCTATGTCTACGTGGGTTTCCTCCAAGTTCTTCAGTTTCCTTCCACAGTCTGAAAGATGTGATAGTTAGGTACATTGACCATGCTAAATTCTCCCTCAGTATACTTGAACAGGGGCCGGAGTATGGCAACCAGTAGATTTTCATAGTAAATTCATTGCAGTGTTAATGTAAGGTTACTTATGACTAATAAATAGCCTTTAAACTTAAATTATTAAATTGTACTATACATGAGCTTTGTGATGAAAATTTTTAATTTGTATGTATCATTATGAATTTTGAGGTGTGTTGTTAAGAAAACCTTTTCTTTTATTCATTTAAAGGGTGTCGGCACGCTGGCTGGCCAGCGTTTATTCCCGATTCCTGGTTGCCTTGGAGAAGGTGGTGGTTCTGCAGTTCTGAAGTGTGAGTGCTGTTAGAAAGGGTTTAGACCCAGGATTTAGAACCAGTGACAATAAAGGAACAGCAATATTATTCCAAGTCAGAAAGGTGAGTGATTTGGAGGAAAACTTCCAGGTGGTAATATTCCCAGGTATCTGCTGCTCTTGCCTTTCCAGATGGTAGTGGTTGTGAGTTTAGGAAATGCTACCTAAGGAATCTTGGTGAGATCCTGCAGCAATTTTATGGACAGTACGCGTGGCTGCCACTGTTCATCGGTAGTGGAGGGATTAATTGTTTATGGAAGGGTATCAATCAAGTGGGGTGCTTTGTCCTGAATGTCGTCAAACTTTTTGAATGTTATTGGAGCTGCGCTTATCCAGGCAAGTGGAGAATACTCCAGTGTCTTGTAGATGGTGGCCAGGCTTTGGGGATTCAGCAGCTGAGTTACTAGTCACAAGATTCTCACCCTTTGATATGCTCTGGTAACCATAGAGTTTACATGGCTAATCCAGTTCAGTTTCTTGTCAATGGTAGCCCTCTTCTCTTTAAATGCCAAATTCCGTGATATGGCTTTAAGTAAGAACACATGTGTCCTTCAGGGGTAAACTGAAGTTATAGCTAGGACACATCAGCACATTTGGGCTCCAGTGAGTCTAGATTATCTGTAAACAGAAAATAAAGCTACAACACTGATAAACCCATTTGGGAAGGTAGCCTGAGCTCTCGATATTCCAGGGCCTCCAGTCAAAGATATAACTGACAGCTTAGTAGTTAGAAGAAACAACAAGGCTACAGATATAATGGCTAAATGTTCCTGGATCCAGGATGTTACAAGGATTTTCAGTTAGATATACAAACCAGGTTAGATTATTATAAGGATGCTAGGACTGTTCTTCCCATTGGCCAATAGTTGTAAATATTGGGCTGTGTTAATCCAGGTGCTACATGGGCTAAATGCTACAAAGTTACAAAGAACAAGAACAAAGAACAAAACAGCACAGAAACAGGCCCTTCGGCCCAACGAGCCCGTGCCGCCACCCCGATGTTCCCACCTCTACCCATGATCCCTGTCTATGTTTATAGATCTATGGATTAAAAAGCAAATTTGAGACAATTTAGGGAGAATTTGTTTTGCCAATTAGCCTAAGAGCACATCTTTGGGATGTGGGAGGAAACCGGAGCTCCGGAGAAAACCCACGCAAGCATGGGGAGAATGCGCAAACTCCCACAGACACAGGCCCAAATCCATGTATCTGCACAGCACAGCGATAGTCACTGAGCTGTCGTGTTGCCCATCAAATGGTCCAGGTCAAGCGGACACTAACGACGTGAAGCACTAGGATACTCTCGAAAAAAATCCAAGAGCAGCCCTCTCACGACCCATCGCGTGTATGCCCCTCGTTAGACAACAAGGTGGACCAAAGCACCTGTAGGATAAAAACAAGTACATCAATATCATCATCTATTTACACACTTCCCAGGGACTCCCAAGGCTCATGATCCTTATTTTAAATCAGTTTTCTATACCCCTCCATTCCTAATTTGTTCATGTGCCCATTTAAGTATTTCTTAAATAACTCCAGAGTGCCTGCCTCCACCACTTTACTTGGCAACGCATTCCATACCCCCACCACCCTCTGTGTGAACAAACTCCCTCTAGCATTCAAATTATACCTTACCCCCCTCACCCTAAGCCCGTGATCCCCCATGCTGTTTGAGTCCATCCTAGGAAAAAGCTTAACCCTGTTTACTCTATCTATACTCTTCATAATCTTGTATTAGATCTCCTGTTAGTCTATGTCTTTCTAAGGAGAACAGTCCCAATTTGCCTAACCTCTCCTTGTAACTCAGACCTTCCATACCAGGCAGCATCCTGGTAAACCTCCTCTGCACTCTCTCCAGAGTCTCCACGTCCTTCCGGTAGTAAGGCGATCAGAACTGGACGCAGTATTCCAAATGAGGTCTTACCAACGTTTATACAACTGCAACATTAAAGGCCAGCTCTTGTACTCTATACCCCTTCCTATAAAGGCTAACATACTATATGCTTTCTTCACAACCTTCTCCACTTGCTCTGCCACTTCAGAGACTTGTTCACCTGTACCCCCAGGTCCCTCTGCGTTTCTATACTCTTAATAGGTCTACCCTTTATCATATACCTCCCCCCTATATTCTTTCTCCCGAAATGCATCACCTCACATTTATCAGGATTGAATTCCATCTGCCATCTATCTGCCCAAGCTACCAGCCTATCTATGTCCTGCTGCATCGCATGACAATGCTCCTCACTATCCACAAGTCCAGCCATCTTTGTATCGTCTGCAAACTTGCTGATCACTCCACTTACTCCCTCTTCCAAGTCATTTATATATATTACAAATAGAAGAGGTCCCAGTACCGAGCCCTGCGGCACACCACTAGTGACCGACTTCCAGCTAGAAAAACACTCTTCCACTGTTACTCTCTGTCTCTTATTACCAAGCCAGTTACTTATCCATCTAAAAAGTATATAAATCAAATCCTTACTGAGGACTTTGCACTTGCCAAAGCCACTTGCTGGGGAGCGTTTGTTAGGAGAGAGAGTTAGGAATAGGATACTGTTATGAGGGAACTTGCCACAATGAGGACACTTGCTAGAAAGTTAGTATTTGTGGCGGACGCTGCCACTCAACTGGCATTTGACCCTAATTGAGGGGTTGCTAATAAAAATGCATTATTAGATTTAGTTAGCGAGTAAATTAACTTCACAGGGCACAGAAATGTTTAGGGTTAAAGCTTGTTGTAAAAATCTGAGATGAGTGGATCCAGGATTGAGAGAATTGCCACAACTGAAGCACTTGCTTTGAGAAAGGGTGAATAGAAAATGTGTAATGGCTTAGCTGGCAAGGAATCATTCAGCGCCTGATTTGACCATCAAGTTGCAATTGTTTTTGGGCGTGAAAGCTTGGTAAAGTCGGGCATGAGGCGAGTAGTATGATCTATATCCACCTTCATGCCTTTTCCCCTTTACTAATCAATAAAAATGGTCACTGTTTGGATTGTGTCAGAAACGGATGTGACATCAATGTATTTGCATGCATTTAAATTGACTTAAAGGGCTGGATGCCCAAATTTACTGGCATTTCCCCCCTTACCACCGTCTTCGTCTGTCCAGATTTGGTGCAAAACAGATATGGTCCACAAAGCTCCGATTTGGGTGTTCCAGCTTCTGAGGAGGGAAGTTCAGAGCTTCCGGCGGCTCTGTGACTCCGATCAGTGGCGGTGGGGTCAGGAGCGGGGTGTTGATGGTGTGGCGGTGGGGGAGGGATGCAGGGGAATGCTGGTGGTGGAGCAAGGGAAATGGTCAGATGGCTCCCTGGTCGGGGCAGGGAAGAGGGAGGCGCATCAATCACTCTCTGGTGAGGCGGAGGAGGGACCAGGTTAGGTGTCTCTCCGGTGGGGAGAGGAAGGAAGCAGGTCAGATCGCTCTCTGCTTGGGGGTGACTACCACTCTGCGATCGGTGCAGGGGAAGAGGGGTCTGCTGCCACTCCGCAGGCAATCAATCTGAGTAGCAGGAGGAGTGGGGGATAAGGGGGACAGTTACATTGTGGGGATGGAGCAATATCTTTGCGGTGCGAGGAGGCATTATTGGGCTCAGGAATGATGGAGCAGGTGAGTGTTTTTCAATTTTTTTCACAGCACACGCACAGTTGAAGTCTCTGATTAGAGCTGCTGATTTCGGGTATGTTAAGCCCCGACCACTGTCTTCTGCTGCATAATTCAGAAACACTGATTCTTTCTCAGACAAGGGTGCATTGGGGGGCGTCTGAAAACAGGTTTAAAAGTCGGATCTGAAACATTCCCAGATTCAGCACTTAGATTCAAAACAATAAAATCAGGCCCTCAGCCAACTATTGCGTAGCTGAAGAGAATCGATAATCATTCTGGGAAAGCCAAATTCTTTGCTCAAAATTTGTTTTCACTGCAGAGTAAGTAGAAGCACAGTGAAGGGCGCAGTTCAGCAGTTAAAGTAGGCTTTACAATTTGTGCATTGGAAAAGGGTGCACAAGATTTGAAATAATAAAACTGCAAAGGGATTTGTATGAATGAGAGTTCAGTTAGCTAATCTAATATCTCAAATTACATTATGAGAAGACAAGATCAAGAATCCAATAAGTGAAGACCCCAGAAGTCCTGGGATCCACGAGAAAAACCTATCAATACAACCTGAACTCATGCATCATGCCATGCCTCAACCAGTGAAATGTTAAGCATCGACCTTTATTGCCCAATAAACCTTGTTAGCTTGCACTCTGCAATTAGAAATTGTCCTTTTTGTCAATAACGTTAAGCCCGACAAGAACCTTCTTACTCCAGGATTCAGTATAGAGTCCAAATCCTGACACAACATTGTTTGTAAATTGTTAATTCTTCATTAACATTGTAATAATTTTACTCTGTCATGACTTAACTGTGTTTCTCCTTGAGCTGTTCCATGAATATGCATTTCCAGGTGTGGTCACAGCATAGGGAAATTAGACTGCTGGAAATCTAGGGTGATTGAGGCAGTTGGCTCGGAATCACTTGAGATAAAAAGCCCACTTCAAGATACAAGTGGTAAATTTGACAGTAATTCAAACTGAAGGACATTCTGCTTCTGTCACTTAGGTGGAGAATGGGTTTTAGAAACTAAGGTTACACACTGTAACCTAACGTTCTCCGTGACTATGTTCTTCCAGACTTCATTCAATATAGAACAAAGGATAATGCAGGTGATGCCTTGAAGTTACAGCCATGTTGGAGCTCCTGGCAAGTCAGATAACGCTCAGGATAATTCTGTGCTTTTAGCTATATCCCTGGAGATGAGACATTTCTGGCTCACCAGCATTGCTGATGCTGGAGCACAGCAAATTCTGTAGCAGATTAATCCAAAATGCAGGGCATTTGCCTGTTCAGTATTTTGCTGAAAGGGACGCAGCAGTCACTTAATGCATTTAAATGGACTTACTGGACTACACGCCCAACCTTACTGACACTTCCCCCTTTACCATTTTGTTCACCCATCCAGACTCGGTGCGAAACAGAAATGGTCGACAAAAGTCCGGTTTGGTTTCCAGCTTGTGAGGGAGTAAGTGCCGAGCATCCAACAGCGCTCCGCTCGGCTTGACATCAGTGATGTGGGAGCGGGGGGGGGGGGGGGGGGGGGGGGGGGGGGGGGGGGGTGGTGTGGGTGGAAGGGGTCCACTGCTACTCTGCTTGAGATTGGTGGGGCTGTGTGGGGGAGGGGATGATGGGGGAGGATCTGCTGCCACTCGGCCTGTGTTCAGTAAGGGGGAAGGGAGGGTTGGCTGCCACTCTGCCTGTGATCAGTGGTGTGGAAGGGGCTTCCCCTACCATTCTCCTGTGATCAATGAAGGAGATCGGAAGGAGGGGGCGGGGGGAGGGGGTTGTCCGCTGCCACTCTGCCTGTGATCATTGAGGGGAAAAGGGTGGGATCTGTTGCCACTCTATCTGAAATCGGTGGGGGGAAAGGGGGGAGAGAGCCGTGATCGAGCTGGGTGACAGACGGTTGGGGGAAATAAGAGGGCCAGTAATGTTATGGAGGTGGGGCAATGTCTGTGGGGGTAGGGTAAGTATTATCTGGCCCTGGAGCGATGTGGCAGGGGAGTCGCATTCTATTCTGTTTTGTTTTCTGCGCAGTGAGCAGTTGAAGACACTAATTGAAACCGCAGGGTTTCGGCACACTAAGCCCTGTCCATAGGAATCACTGATATTTTGTTCAGGCAGAGTGTGTATTTGGTCACCTGAGATCGAGTCTAAAAGTTGGATCTGAAACACTCCCAGTTTCAACACTGGATAAAAGCAAATTACTGCAGATGCTGAAATCTGAAAGCAAAAGAGAAAATGCTGGAAAATCTCAGCAGGTCTGGCAGCATCTGTAAGCAAACAAAAGGGTGAAATTTCAAGTCCGGATGACCCTTTTCAAAGCTCTGACACAGGGTCATCTGAACTTGAAACATCAGTTCTTTTCCCTCCTTATAGATGCTGCCAAAACGGTTGAGATTTTCCAGCATTTTCTCCTTTGGTTTTATCCCAGTTTCAAGTCTGCCCAGCACTTAGAATCAAAATGGTAAAATAGGGCCCACTGTGCCTGCTATTGCAGTGATGCTTGGTCCTGTTTACTTATTCTTGTTTACTGTCAGTCAATTTGGCTTGGTTGATAGCATTCTCAGCTGAATCAGGAGATGTAGCAATAATTCCATTCCAGTGATTTCATCTAAACTGATATTTTAATGTTGAGTTTCAGATGAGATATTAAATCAAAGTTCCTTCTGCCTTCTCAGGTAGCTATAAAGGATCCTGCTTCATCTCCCCTGCATAGCACCTCTGTCATAACCCCCTGCATAGCCCCTTGTCTGGACCCCACTCAGCTCCCACCTTCTTGGCACTGCCTTGGAATGTTGCAGGTGTACTCAGCTTGCACTTCCACAGTGCTTGCTGGCCACTGCCAGGGTGTCTGGTGGGCACTGGCAGGTGGGTAGTGCCCAATGGGTGCCACCCAGCCATGCCCCCAACTAGAGTTTATTTGCTTAAATTAAGCAATAATAGAGGAGGCAATATACTATTGAATGTACACTATAGATTGTCAAATAATGGAAAGTAATAGATTACAGAAAGTGGCATGGCGACACAGTGATTAGCATGACGGGGTGCTATGCAGGGAAGGTATGTTAGGGGTCATGGTAGGAGCCTTGTCAAGTGTCATGATAGGTGGACAAGTCAAAGGTCATGATGGAGTGGGACATGTCGAAGGCTAGGCAAGGGGACCCAGCTTGGGTCATTGTCTGTCAGGAGTTTATGCATTCTCCCCATGTCAGCGTGGATTTCCTCTGGGTGCTCTGGTTTCCTCCCATAGTACAGAAGTTGTGCTGATTATGTGCATTGACCATGCTAAACTCTCCCTCAGTGTACCCAGGAATGGGGCCAGAATGTGGCAAGTAGGATTTTCACAGTAACTTCATTGCAGTTTTAATGTGAGCCGACTTGTGACACTAATACAAATACATTTTTAATTAGTACAGGAATGATAATTGGGGATTTCAACTATCCTACTATAGACTGAGACACTAACAATGTAAAGGCAAATTCTGAAGTACCCTGAAAACCATATAAGAGAACATTTATGAGCAGTGTGTTTTCAGTTCAATGATGAATAAAATAGTGTTGGATTTAATTCTGGGGGATGGAATGAGGCAAATGGAACATGTTTCTGCGGGAAAACATTTGAGGAACAGTGATCATAATATCAGGTTTAGAATAGTTATGGAAAAGAGCAAGGTACGATCAGGCATAAAAATAATCAGCCGTAGAAGCCAAACTTCAATGAATTGAAAAGAGACCTGGCCCTTAAAAATTGTTGGGTGAAAAGTAATATTAGAATGGGAATCCTTCAAAGAAGAGGTGGTTCACATATGGAATACTCTCCTTCCATCTAAATACAGAGATTTCCTCTCTCTCCTTTCCATGTATTTGTTTAAAAATTGCTACATCTCTAATGTCTTCCAGTTCAAATGAAACTTGATCTCTGTTTCCCTCTCTGCTGATGCTACTTGAATTTGTCAGCATTTCCAGAGGTACACTGTCAAACACATTTTGGAAGTTTGTGTGCCCAACATCAATCTTAGTACGTCCATTAACTGTTAACATTGCTTCTTAAATATATCAGAGAAGTCATGTTTCTATCTTGTGCACCTCACAAGAATTTCTCCACCTGTTGCTGTCTGATCAAAGCATACAGCAGCTGAACAGTGATGGCTTTTTCAGTGGAATGAGTTATCGTAATTTCCTCTGTCACTTTATCCTCAAAGGGTTAAATTATCGAGATGGCAACATAATCTTGATTTGTATTTATTGAATCATACAATCCCTACAGTGCAGAAGGAGGCCATTTGACCCATCAGGTCTGCATTGACCCACCAAAGTTAAAAGTTTATTTATTAGTCACAAATAAGGCTTACATTAACACTGCAGTGAAGTTACTGTAAAATTTTCCTAGTCACCACATTAAGGCACCTGTTTGGGTCAATAAGCCTAACTAGCATGTTTTTCAGATTGTGAGAAAACTGGAGCACTGGGGGAAAATCACGCAGATTTGTGGAGAACTGCAAACTCCACACAGATAGTGACTTAAGCCAGGAATCAAACCTGAGTCGCTGGCACTGTGAGGGAACAGTGCTACTATGCTGCCCCCTCCCACTCCAGTTCCAACCCTTGCCCCATCCTCACAACCCCACATATTTACTCCACTAATCTACACATCTTGGGACACTAAGGAGCAGCTTAGCATGGCCAATCCTCTTCATCTGCACAACTTTGGACAGTAGGAGGAAACCCACGCAGTAATGGGGAGAATGTGCAAACTCCAGTCACCCAAGGCTGTAACTGAACCCAGAACTCTGGTGCTGTGAGGCAGCAGTACTAACCATTGCGCCATCTTGTCAAATGGATAAATATTTAGAAGATAGTTGGGCAAACTAATTTAGGATTCAAAAATTCTAAATGATTCGTAATCAGGTGAAAACTGAAAGTTAGTTCCTCTGGTGGATAGTTCAGAATGAAATCCCACAATGTTAATATTAAAATTAGGCTATTAAGTAGGATAAATAATGACGGTGGAAATTATCCAGATCATCAACAACTTGTCCTGGTCTCTCCATGCCAATATTGTTGTTACGAAAGCACACCAACACCTCTATTTTCTCCAAAGATTAAGGAAATTTAGCATGTCTGCAAAGACTCTCATCAATCTTTACAAATACACCATAAAAAGCATTCTTTCTGGACATAGCGCACTTTGGAATAGCTCTTGCTCTGTCCAAGACTGCAAGAATTTACTAAGGGTTGTGAACGAAGCCCAGTCTCCCACCTATTGATGCTTCCTACAGCCTCAGAAAACAGGCATAATAATTAATGACCCTACACATTCCGGACATACTCTCTTCTACCTTCTTCCATTGAGAAAAAGGACATGTACTAAGCAACTCAAGAACAGCTTCTTCTCCATTATCATCAAACTTTTGAATGGATCTATCTTGTATTAAGTTGATCTTTCTCTACAGCATAGGAATGTCTATAACACTAGATTCCACACTGTCTCCTTTCCTTTTCTATGAATCGTATGCTTTTTTTGTACTGCACACAAGAAACAATACTTTTCACTGTATGCTAATACATTTACAATAATAAGTCAAATCAAATCAAATATTTCCCCCAAATTTGGCAAATATTGGCTGCATTTAAGTTTTCAAGTCTTAAGTGAATATATGTTTTGTTAGTTAAGGGGAGAAAGAGATATGGATCGAAGTTCAGATAATGGAGTTGAGGTACAAAACAACCGTGGTCTAATTGAATTGCAGAATAGGCCCGAGGGACATATTGGTCTATTCTTGTTCCTGCATTTGAATTTAGTCTAATAGAAACTTTCCTTATCAAATAATTTGCAATATATATATGTGTCGGGGCTGTGACAATTGGGATGTTGCACTGGAACATCTTCATTGTTACTGTGGCAAAGCACTACTGGTTGGTCAAGGCACATGGAATCCATTTAAGCATCAGGGCTCTTTGATATGTACCCCATGGCCTTCATGAAAAGGATTTGCATTGAATCACCACAGAAGCATCAGTGGCCAACATAGAGCAGACAGTAAGCCAATATTGCTACGTTCAGTGAAAGATGAGCACGCTTTGTGCATAGCCCTCAGGAGAACTAAGCTACTGTGTAGATCAATGGCTGTCAGCTCCAGTGAGAAACCTCTCAATAGAAGAGGAGGATATTTGGTTAGAAACCTCAGTATTTGTTTACAATTTCACATCTGCCACTTCGACCTCCAAGAAACCTGTTCTTAGCAGCTGGGATATAATGACAAATTATGTGCACATCATATTGCTTGAAATGGTATCTGAGGCTAGCTGAGCTCCAATTTAGATTTGTAACAGGTTTGATGAACCTCTCACAGCACACATTTGCTTTTTAATCTCCTACCTGGGAACACGACTCATCCTCTTCATTTGCAGCCGTGCTTAAGAAAGTTGGGTAACTTGCCCTGCATGGGCAAGAGAACAGACTTGCTTCTTTGCAACTGGTACTTGCCAGTGCACAATTCTAATAGTAGAATAATACAGCACAAAGGAGGACCTTCACCCATCATGCGCTGGGTCTTTGAAAGAGCTATACACCTTAGCCCATGTTTTTCCCTGTTACCCATATGCAGATGACCCACTCCTATTTCCAAGACGTTCAATTTTTCTAGAAGTAGTGGAAAAAGAGTGGGGTTTTACTTACACATAAGAGAAACCCAAACTTAGCGGGGCCATTTTAAGCAGAATTCAAACAGACTCAATTTTGGCCTTTGTAAGTGCCTTAACCTGCAGTGTTGGAATCACAAATTTATGGAGTAGACTTAAACATTCTTGACGGGTGAATAAATTGTATAATTGTCGTGATCTGAAGTTATTTAAATCCTCCATACCCTTAAAAGTAAAAGAAAAACTGCAGTTGTCAGTGTGGGCACACAAATTAGAAGTAGATTCCTCAGGCCTGCTTCACAATTTAGTGAGATGGTGGCTGATTTGATTGTGACTTCTGGTCCACTTTTCTTCCTGCCCCCTGTACCTTTTGACTCCTTTGTCAAGTCAGAATCTATTAAACTCAACCTTTTAAAATATTCATTGATCCTGTCTCCACCATTCTCTGAGCAGAAAGTTCCACGGACTGATGACCTGTGAGAAAAGAAGTTCTCATCTCCATCTTAAATGAGAACTTCCTCATTTTTAAATGAAGTTCAGACTAGAATCCCTATAAGGGAAACATCCTTTAAGCATCCATCAATCAAGGCCCCTCAGGATCTTATGTGTTTTAATAAGATTACTTCTCATTCTTCTAAACTCCAATGAATGTAGGCTCAATCTGTCCAACCTTTCCTCAAAAGATAACCCCCTCAACTTAGGAATTAATCATGTGAAACTTCTTTGAAGTGCTTCATATGCAAGTATGTCCTTTGTTAAATAAGGAGACCAAAACAAAACACAGTCCTCTAAATGTGATCTCACCAATGCCCTGTACTACTGAAGCAAAATATCTTTACTTTTATATTCCATTCCTTTTCCAATACATGACAATATTCAATTTGCTTCTGAACTTTAGCAAAAAAAAACTTTGCCATGCTGCTTTATTGACGAGCAAGAGAGTGTTACATTGATTTCAGCGATGCTAATATTTGTTTGTTGTCATTTCCCAAATGGCTCTTTATGAATGCTTGGCTGATTTCCAAAATCTACAATTATCTTAGCAATGGAGTTCTGAGTTCACAGTCCAATTGATAGTTTAAAGAACCTGTTAAATGCTTGGTTGTCTTTGATGTGGGGTCTAAATACAAGTTTGGTTATCTTTATAAGAGATTAAGTACTTGAGATTTAAAAATAAAATGCATTGAATGGAGTTTCATACACTGGATTGTTTAAAGTACCGAAGTCAGGATTCTCCAATGGTTCATGCTGCCAGCAACGCACCCCCACCCATAGATTCCCTGCTGGTTTGGGATGATGTCAATGGAAATTTCCATTGACTGTGGAGGGGACAAGCTGCTTGCAAACAACACACCACCTCCCACTCGTGGGGAACATGAGGCTGGGAGACCAGAGAATTTAGCACCAAGTATCTGCAGTGAAATCTGTAATGGATTTTCAGAATTTTGCTTTATTTCATCTCCCCATGGTACCTGAGCTCTGTCCATTGTGAATACTGGGTGAGTTGGCATGGGTATATAAGAAATTATGGGTGCCATGAGAGGGATGTGAGTTAACAAGTATTGACATGAGTTGGCAGTGGGCTTATAAGACCCATGGAAGTAAGTGGGAAGGTATGAGTTGGCCTGGGGGTCACAAAGGATCATGGGGTGGGTGGAGGAAAGAGCTGGCATGGAGGACATAAGGGGTGTGAGGATGGGTGAAGGCTTGGGATGAAGTTCCAGAGAACTAAGTTGGGCCCTTTAAGAAGCCTGCTCTGTCACTCTACTACCCCGTGACCACATATGTTTTGCTCCTGGGGTCAGCAAGGTGAATATTATCTTGCACCCATTGGTAGGCCCAACTCCATTTTGTTCACAACCACACCCCAACTTCCCCCATCCCCATAGCTCCCAGAGCAATGACAGTCACATTCAGGGCGCTTTGATTCAAAGTGGATCCAGTGACTGGGGTAATTCATTAACTCAAGCTAACTACCTAGGCAGCAAAGATTCAGCCCTTAGAGAACTGAATTTGAAAAAGTTCATAGAGGCACTGGAGAGGATGCAGTGTAGATGCATATCAAGAAAAGATATTCAAGAACAGACACTGAGTATCTATTCTCTTGAAAATAAAAGCCCAAGGGATCTTTAAAGTTTTGAAAGGTTTTGATAGCCTGAACACAGGGGAAATATCTTCTCTCCTGGACAAGAGTATAACCAAATGTCATTAGTGTCAGACAGTCACCATAAATGCAATATGGAATTCAGAAGAAACCTCTTTTCCCAGCGAGTGGTGAGAATGTGCTCCTGGCAGATAGATAGACCAATTACTAACAATGTTTCAATAGCAATAGGTTTTCAACATTCCCCCCTTTGAAGAGTTGCAGGCACTACTGCAGTGAGCACAGAAAAAGAGACTGGACTTACTTGGAGTTAAGAGATCCAAGAAAAGATAGGTGCAATTTATACGGAAGGAGGTTATCAATTGAATCAAAATGTCATTAAGATGTCTCAAATCCCACTGAAAATACGAAGAAGTTGACAAGTATCAGTGTAAGGCTAGGGTAAATGTGCTTCTCATTTTTCCTTTGCACAATTCTTGGAAAACTAATCAAGCATGATACTCCACTGCCAACCAGCTCCTGCCGCACAGCACCGCTTCCTCTGGTTTTCTCGACCAATCTGCTAGACAGCATTGTATGTCCCACTTCTCTCCACTTCTCATTATCAAAGTCCACAATGAGGTCTTTGAAAATATGGACCACATTCCATACCTTGGGAAGAAGGGCAGACAGTAACAGTAAGGTTGAAGACCACAATCAGTGTGATTGTCTGAGCAAGAGAGTTTTTGAAGATCAGGGCTCAGACCTTGCAACAGGTTTAAGGCCTACAGGGCAGTAGTGATATTTGTTATTCGTAATGGTTCAGAGATAGGGGGTGAGGGGGAGGGGGTGCATTTCTCCCAGCTGCTTTGCTGCTTTAACTGGGAGGCTCAAGCAGAGGCCATGTAACAGGCTTCCCACAGGCACCACAGCCTCCACTTATCACCAGCATCATCAGCTCCATGCCAGAAATTGGCACGGAGGTGCATAAATTATTAAAATGCTGAATACCATTTCAACTGGGGGCCCAGGACTGACATTTCCAAGCCCGTAGCATCTATCTTATTCCCACCCTCTCCACTCTCCGACCCTCACCACCACCCCTCCCCGCCAGGAGTGTTTCATTCTAGGTGGGCATACAACACCTTGGCATTGGACAGTACCAGGGGTTGGGGGGTGGCGGGGGGGATGGTTGGTGGTGGTGCAGGGTCTATAGTGTTGGGGCCTCTGTGGAGATCAGAGAATGATGGGTTTGGGGGATCCCACTGTCACTCCATATTGGCAGGGACAGAAGGAGGGAGGCCGGTGATTAGGCCTGGCCATCGGAGTGAGGGTTGTGATCGGTTGGGTGAGGGGAGCAGGAAGGCGGGTAGGGGAGAGAGAAATAGGGACATCATGACTGCAGGGGGGAGATTGAGGTGGACTGGAGCTGTGATGGGGTGAAGTTTTGGGCCTACCTGGAGATGCCTGTAGGGCCAGCGATTGGGAGGTCAGCAGTGCGTGGTTACTACATACGTACTGATCTCAGTGCTGGTGGGATCGGTGCATGTACAATGGCCCACTCTGCACTATGCTGCTGGTCTCTTCAGTGAACACAGGCCCTGCCCACTAACTTTGAATGAGAATGAGAATCAATGTGCAGTGCACAGAGTGAGGGAGATTCATTTGAAAATCCCACTGAAAAAAAGACAGTGGGATTTATTATTATTTTTTTTTATTATTAAGCAACACAGCACGGGAAACAGGCCCTTCGGCCCAACGAGCCCGCGCCACCGTCATACCAAATAGTAGCAAATACATTATCCTATTTTAATATTCCTATATAATAATATATATATTATTCCTAATATGGAAAATTTTCACCATAGGGACAATTTGTTTCCCAATCAGCCTAAGAGCGAATTTTTGGGTTGTGGGAGGAAACCGGAGTGCCCGGAGAAAACCCACGCAACCACGGGGAGAACGCGCAAACTCCCGCAGACACCGGCCCAATTCCAAGTGTCTGCACAGCCACATCGATAGTCTCTGAGCTGTCATGGTGCCCTTCAGATGGTCCACATAAAGCACTCATTTACGACATGAGGTACCAGGCAACCCATGAATCAACATCCAAGAGCTGTACCCGCACCACCTGCCGAATGCGTGCTCAAATTATGGACCGAATTACCTGTGGAAAAAAGCCGTAGTTAAACAGTCCTAATATATCCCTCTATCTGCATACCGCTCATGTGGCTGTCCAAGAGACCCTTAAACAGCACCAGCGTGCCTGCTCCCACCACCTTACTCGGCAGTGCATTCCACACCCCCACTACCCTTTGTGTGAAAAACTGCCCTCTAATATTCGTCTTATACATAGCCCCCCTCACCCTAAGGCCATGACCCCTCGTCCTATCCATTTCTAAAGGTGGAAAAAGTTTACCTCCATTTACTCTATCTATACCCCTTATAATCTTATACACCTCTATGAGATCCCCTCTAAGCCGACGTCTTTCAAGGGAAAACAACCCCAGTATATCTAATCGTTCCTCATAGGACAGTCCTTCCATACCAGGCAGCATCCTGGTAAACCTCCTCTGCACTCTCTCCAAGGACTCCACATCCTTCCGATAGTACGGCGACCAGAACTGGGCGCAGCATTCCAAGTGAGGCCTAACCAAAGTTCTATACAACTGCAACATCAAACTCCTACTCTTGTATTCTATACCCTTTTCTATGAAAGCTAACATACTATACGGCTTCTTTATCACCTTCTCCACCTGTGAGGACACCTTCAGAGACTTGTGAACCTGCACCCCAAGTCTCTCTGCGTCTCTATGCTCCGTATAGTTTTACCTTTTATCCTATAATTCTCTTCTACATTTTTCCGGCCAAAATGCATCACCTCGCATTTTTCTGGATTAAATTCCATTTGCCATCTATCTGCCCAGTCTACCAACCTGTCTATGTCTTGTTGTATTGCCTGACACTGCTCTTCTGTACCCGCCAATCCAAGCATCTTGGTGTCATCAGCAAATTTGCTGATCTCACCACCTACCCCTACTTCCAAGTCGTTTATGTAGACCACAAATAGAAGAGGACCTAATACTGAGCCTTGTGGCACTCCACTAGTGACAGGCTTCCAGCCGGAAAAAGAGCCTTCCACTACTACCCTCTGTCTCCTCCTCCCGAGACAGTTCTCGACCCATCTACATACCCGACCCTGTATCCCATGCGCCTTCACCTTCTCTATCAGTCTACCATGAGGAACCTTGTCAAACGCCTTACTGAAATCCATGTAGACGACATCAACAGCCTGTCCTTCATCAACTTTTTTTGTCACTTCTTCAAAAAATTCCACCAGATTCGTAAGACAAGACTTCCCCTTGACGAAGCCATGCTGCGTATCCCTGATCAGATCGCAGCGCTACAGATGCTCATACATCCTGTCCCTAAGGATCCTCTCCATTAGCTTACCTATAACTGAAGTCAAGCTCACCGGCCTATAGTTCCCCGGGTGATCCCTCTGACCTTTTTTAAACAACGGTACTACGTTTGCTATCCTCCAGTCCTCTGGGACCTCACCTGTGTCCAAGGAAGAGACAAAGATTTGCGTCAGAGGCCCAGCCAAGTATTCCCTCAACTCCCTTAGCAGCCTGGGGTAAATGCCATCAGGCCCCGGAGCTTTATATGTCTTTAAGCTGCCTAGCAGCCCCAACACCTCTTTCCTCATAATCCTTATTTCCCTCAACCGATCCTCAACTTTGTCAACATCAGGCACAGACATCTGTCCAGTCTCCTGCGTGAATACCGACGCAAAGTTTTCATTCAGGATCTCCCCCATTCCCTCAGGCTCTAAGCATAGATCCCCTCCACTGTCCCTAAGAGGTCCAATCTTGCCTCTAACCATCCTTTTGCTCCTTACATAGGTGTAAAATGCCTTTGGATTTTCCTTTATCCTACCTGCCAGAGCCACCTCGTGGCCCCTTTTTGCCTTTCTAATACCCCTTTTAAGATCCCGTGTACACTCTCTATAAGCTTCAGTTTTTATGCAAATTAGACGTTTAGAATTTCTTTTGGGAGAATCCCACAATTGTACTGTGTATGGCCAGCACCTCCGAACCCTGGAGAAATATCACCAGCTCAGCCTCCATAAGATCCTGAAAATCTATTGGCAGGATAGGTGCACCAATGTCAGTGTTCTCACTGAGGTCAACATTCCCAAAGCATTGATCACACACATGATCAGCTCCATTGGGTGCGCCACATTGTCTGTCTGCCTGACACGTTATTCCCAAAACTACCGCTCTCCTCAGAGCTCCCACAGAGCAAACAAGCCCCAGGATTGGAGTGGAAATGCTTCAAGGACACCTTCAAAACCTCTTAAGAAAGTGCAACGTCAGGGGATCCCAGGCCCAAAGTGGAGAAAAGCAGCTGTGGAGAAGCTGAATACCTCGAGTTTCATTACTGAGAACAAACTGAAGCCAAGTATTGACAGTGAAAGAAATATGTTGCAATCCGGACACCTCACCCTCCACTATTCCACTATCATCTGCCCCAACAGTGACAAAGACTGTGGGTCACGCATTAGATTCCTCAGTCATCTGATAACTCATTTTTAGTGTGGAAGGTAATCATCCTCGACTCCAAGGGATTGCCTAAGAAGAAGATATGCCAGAAAGTTAGTGAATTTCTCGAGTGTGTTGGGGATGGTTTTCTTCAGCACTATGTTCTAGAGACAACATATGGGCACACTATTTCACAAGAATAATGAGGAATAAGTCAGATATAGTTAACATCCTAACAAAAATGGGTCATAATGTGATCAAGTTCAATGTTGTTTTTGATAGGGAGAATTGAGAAACAGCTATTGGATTCAAGATTTAGGCATGGTTAACTTCAATAGATGAAATGGAGACAGTCCATGGTAAATTTAGCTAATTTGTTAACAGGCAAAAAGACAGGAGGTCAGTGAGCAGAATTCAAAAAGAGAATTTAATCTGATACAGAACCATTTTATGTTCCAAAGGAGCAAGAACTCAATTTGTCTAAAAATCAAGGCATGCCTGTAAGACTTAAGCCAGAATGTTACTGCTGTTGATACCGGCAAAATTTTCCCATCCTGCTGCAAGTGAATGGCGATTTGGATAAGCGTCAAATTCTCCAAGTTGGCTGCAGCAGGAGCATGGTGTGAACAGCTGGTGAGATAGTGCCCTCACAGACATTATAAAGCATGTGGGACATGTGGAATATTCCTTGTTCCATTCTTACTCAGGCCCCTTTCACAACTCTTTTTCCATTACATTGATAATGTAATGATATTGCTTCATACTGTCGTCTAGATCTGGAAAATTTATGATTTTGATTCCAATTGTCACCTTTCCATTAACTTCACATAATCCATCTCTGATACGTTGCTTCTCTTTCTTGACCTCTCTGTCTCCATTTTCAACGATAGACTGACCATTGATATTTGTTACAAGCCCATCCATTCTTCCAGATTTTCCATCTTCACCGTATCTGTTCTTTGATGCTACCTTTGAAAAAGACACATGTGATGTGTCTGCCTTTTTCTATAACCAAAGTTTCCCTCTCTGACTGACATGAAACTCAACAGTGTCTGACCTATTGCCCTCACCCTTTCCCTCCCAGAACCGTGACAGTGTTCCCCTTGTCCTCACTTTTCACTTCACTAGACTCCCCATTCAAATTCTCATTCTCCACCATTTCTGCCAACTTCAGTATGATGCCCTTACCAAACGCATTTTCTCCTCACTCCTCCTGTCAGCATTCCACAAGGATCATTCCCTCCATGGCAGACTAGTCCACTCCTCTATCACCTCCAATTCCTTATCCCCTTCCCACAGCACCTTCCCTTGCAGTTGTTGCTCACCCTTCAATGTGCTAAACATTCCTTTCAGGTGAAGAAACATTTCACTTGCATTTACTCCAATTTGGTCTACAGTATTTACTGATCCCAATGCAGTGTCCTCTACACTGAAGGGACTAAGTACAGATTGTGTGACTGCTTTGCAGAACACGTATACTCAGTCCACAAGATGACCTCAATCTTCCTGTTACTTACAATTTCAACTCAGCATCTTGCTCAAACGCCTACATGTCTGTCCTTGGTTTACTGCAGTGCTCCAGTGAAGCCCAAAACAAACCGAAAGAACAGCATCTCATCTTGCAAGTTGCTGTGTTGCACCTCTCGAGACTCTGCATTGAATTCAACAATTTTAGACTGTGACCTTTCTTCTCCATTTTGATCCTTTATTTTGTGCGCCAGATATGTGCTAAGTTTAAAGATGCTGGAAGGTGGCTATTTCAAGCATTAATTGGAGGAGTCATTAGAAATCAGAGAGAGATGCAGCAAGTTTGGTACTCATCTTACTGTAATTGCTTGTAGTTTTTGAGTCTTAGAAGTTTCCAAGTTTCCATTCTAAACTGGTCATTTCTTTCACATCTGCCATTTTGTCTGTCCCTGTTTAAGGTGCTTCTGCATCTCTATTATTTTTTATTCATTCGTGGGACATGGGTGTTGCTGCCTGGCCAGCATTTATTGCCCATCCCTAATTGGCTTTGTTTAGAGAGTCAACCACATTGTTGTGACTCTGGAGTTACTTGTAGACCAGACCAGGTAAGAGTGGCAGATTTCCTTCCCTAAAGGACATCAGTGAACTAGATGGGCTTTTTCCGACAATTGACAATAGTTTCATGGTCATGTTCTTAATTACAGATAATTTTTATTGAATTCAAATTCCACCATTTACTGTGGTGGGATTCGAATTTGGATCCCCAGAACATTAGTTGAGTTTCTGGATTACTCGTACAGTGATAATGCCATTCGACCATTACATTCGCATTGCAATTGGTGGCATTGCTACGTTTAATAGCTCAGATTAGCAATCTGTTGATATGAAGTATGATCAGACCTCACACCAGCTCTTTCAGCTGGGCATAGCACATATCTTGCATTCAGCCTACTTGATTGACGATGAAATTGATAATTGTGCCCACCATTTCAAGCATTATCACAATTATTTCCCAACCTTGCACAACTGTTGGACATTCAAGATCACTGAATCTTTGAACATGAAATCATGTTCAATAAACTTATTGGATTTCTTTAAGAATATTACTTAAGGAATTGATAAAGGTGAGTTGTTGGACGTAGTATACTTGCATTTTCAAAAGGATTTTAATAAAGTCCACCACAGGAGGTTGATTAGCAAAATCAAAGCACTATGAATAGTAGATATTATGCGGGGATGCATTAAGAATTTGCAAATTTCCTTACTTTAAAAAGGCTATTATTGCCTGAGAGGGAATGCAACGAAGGATCACAAGATCTGTTCCCAGAATGACAGAACTGTCCTATGAAGGGAAATTGGGAAACTGGACCTGTTTAGAATTTCAGAGAGGTGATCTATTTGAAACCTACAGAATAATTTGAAGGACACATGAGATAAATGTAAGTAAGGTACTTCCTTTGGTTGGAGTGTGTGGAATCGGGGACACAGGGATGGTACGGTGGCACAGTGGTTAACACTGCTGCCTCACAGTGCCAGGGACCTAGGTTCAATTCCTGGCTTGGGTCTGTGCAGAGTTTGCAAGTTGTTTGCAGAGATTTACTGGATTGATTCCAGAATTGAAAGGGTTGGCTTATGAAGAAAGGCTGAGTAGAATGTGGCAATACTCATTGGAGTTCAGAAGAATGAGGGGGAATTTATAGAAACATATAAGATTATGAAGGGAATAGATAAGATGGAAGCAGGTAGTTGTTTCCTCTGGCAGGTGAAAATAGAACTAGGGCCTGAAAATAAGGGGAAGCTGATTTAGGATTGAGTTGAGGAGGAACTTCTTCACACAAAGGATTGTGAATCTATGGAATTCCCCTGCCCAGTGAAGCAGTTAAGGCTACCTCATTGAATGTTTTAAAGGCAAGAATAGATAAATTTTTGAACAGTAAAGGAATTAAGGGTTATGGTGAGCGGGCAGATAGATGGAGTTGAATCCATGAAAAGATCAGCCGGATAACCTACACTTGCTCCTAATTCTTATGTTTTTATGTTCTAACCCGTACAGCTCCAATATTACTTCCGTGCTCTTATACTGTATGACATGACTGATAAAGGCAAGTGTCCAATGTGCCTTTTAGCTATCCTATACACAGAGAGGAATAAAACATTCCTGGACACTTGTAGAATGAAAGTGAAGACATTTCAGACTTGTTTTACTCTCCTGACATTCAACACAGCTGAACTCAATCTGACTTGCTTCCTTTACTACAAGACAATCTATGTGAAACCAAGATAAAAATCGATGAAGAGAAAGTTGTATAGTTCAATTTCCAGGATTTTCTGCCAAAATTATACCAGGACAGCGGGAAATTCTTATGGAATTTCAACCGTCATGATTCACATGTCCGAGGAAGTGACTATCTATCCCCAATCAGATTCCTTGCATGAGGGATTGAGGGTCATAGATTGGGTTATTGTCAGGCAAGTGCCATTTCGCTGAATCACACTCTATTCTCACGGGGAACACAGAATCTCTGAATTTACTCCTGTGCACAATTTATATTTGATGTGAGTCTTACTGGCTCAGGTACACAGTTAATTGATAAAATCAAACAGTAAAGAAAAATCTGAAAGTAACATATAATTATTATAATTACATTAATAATCTCAGCTTATTCATTATTCGAGCAATTATTCAAGCAAATGTCTGGCCTTCAATGGAGAAAAGTATGCTTCATTGAATAAAAGCCTGGCAAAGAATTATTTAAAACGTTCAAAACACATTAGTCAATGACACACATATGCAAACATGAACAGGTACTGTTAAATGAAATTCAATGTGAACATTCCCTCGGTGAATTACCTATAATTAATGCATGGAGCACAAGCTGAATTAACAGTCCATTATAGTTAGTCAAAGCCAATCTGTCTTCACTCTTTTACTCCATCCAGCTCCTGTGACAACTATGACAAGAACCATTTTAAGTGAGCGGTGTGAATAAGGAAAAAAATGCATTCATATAATGCTTTGCATGGGCACTGGATAAGATATTTTACAGCCAATAATATGCTTTTGACCTAGAGTTACTGCTGTAGTTAGGGAAACATAGCAGCCAATTCACACACAGCAAGATCCCGTCATCTGCAATGTGATAGCGTCTGTTTTAATAATATTGGTCGAGAGATAAATATTGATCAGGATGAGGCATACTTCCCCTACTCTTTTATAAAATAGTGTTACTATCCACCTGAGAGTGGAGATGGGCCTTGCTTTAACCTCTCATTCCAAAAGCCGTGTCACCATCAGTGAACCACTGTCTTAACACTACTCAGGGCTAGCAGCCTTGATTTTTGTCCTCAAGTCCTGGGGCGGGAATTGCATCCAAACTTTTCCGATGAAAGAACTACCAAATAAACCAGAGCTGAGAGCGTACAAAATGAATAAGCACCTGCAGGGGTAAAAGGAATGGAAAATAAGCAGATAGGACTAAGTGAAATAAGATAGGTGGAACTCCTGTGGAGCATGAGAATTGATACAGATCAGCTAGGCAAATGTTTTCTTCCTGTACCATAGATTCTATGTCATTCTATGTATTTGATATCTAGAATTTTATTGCCAGTCAGTTTAGTAAAGCGTATCATAATATTTCAAAAATCTACAGCTGCAATGATTACAAAATGGAATAACTTACTGTACAGTCATAAGATAATACGACATGATCATTTGACTGGCAATCTAAATAATCCCATTCCCTTGTATTTACACCATGGTCAATCACCTTAAAACTCTGTCCTCGTTTCAACCAAGCTTTTTGCCAGTTGAAACAGCCCATCGATTTTTTATCTCCCAATTGAGGTGTGGATTAAATTGAATAGTGCGAAACTTGCTGAAAAAAATAGTTTAATTTTGCCTTCCCAGCTCCTCTGTGTCTCACTATTTTCTTGTAACCCTTTTGTGGGCCAGGAAAGTCTTATGTACAAAATGCACAAGTATCTCTTCCTGGATGGGGAATCACATTATGAGGACCATCTTTTTGTGTGTTCTGCAAGCCCTATTAAGTAAACACCTCCTTGGAGAATTCTTGACTGCTGGGGTAAGACTTCTGTGGAGCTGTGAACATTGTGAATTGTCAATGTGAAATATTTTTATTTCCTCTAATATCACGATTAGAAGTTATATTGTAATGTAGATATGTGTTGACAGCAGCAAATCATTATAGAGATATTTCCTTTAAGGGAAGTTTACTACTATTGTGTAAATATTGTCATGCTTTACAATAATTTATCCATTGAAGAAAGAGGAATAATTCATTAATAATGTAAAACAGAAATGTCATGTCAGCCTCTACTGTCATGTTTTGTGCTGTAATTTAGATCGCTTAATACTCTAGCTATTAAGAAATCCTGTTTTTGGAAGCTAAACCATATTTCCACATCTATACCCCTCCACTAATTGGCAGAATTGTGCTTTGAAATGGAAATGAGGTATCATTCTGTTCTGTTGCTTCAGATAATGCAGCTGGAAATTACATTGAAAAGACAGCTGTAGTCATTAGGAATTCTTGCATGGGCTTCAAAAGCTGTTAATGGCTTCAGTTCAGCAGATGGTCTATTGTTCAAAGAATTATTGACACTGTTAAGAAGCTATAATAATAGAATATGCCTTTGATGTGGTTTCTTGTTTCTTTACAAACCTGATTGCAACTTGAAGGACTACATTATTTTACACAGGAGTGTTTTCCTTCAGTATCAATTATAATGAGTTTGAATTCAGGATTTTATTGAATTGTTAGAGATTTAACTCTTTTTCCAAAGATTTTTTTTTAAATCTCACTGTTCTTGCATAGCCCTTGGTGACTGTGCATTATGGATACTGGGTAAGTGTCTTTTAAAGGTACTTAAAGACATGGAAGTGGCATAAAGATGGCATAGAGAGTAATCTGAGGATGCATGAGCATGTGTGGAAAGGTATGGTTAGCATTCGGTAGCCTAGACTATGTAAATGAGGCATAAAGTGGCAAGAGGTTTGTGGATGGGGATAGGGGATGGAGTGGTGACGGATGGGGTTTTGGGAGCTAGTAAAAAATGTTGGGAGTTGGGCTGCTCCTTTGAAGAATGAGGACTACCTAACCATCCTGCTACTGAACCCATCCATTCCATTGTGGATTACAAAATGAACTATGAACCCAATCATAAAAGATAAAAGTCCCAGAGAAAATTACAGATTGATGGAAGTGCAGGATAAGATTTATGGATTCAGGTTTAGGGCTGGCTGAATTTGGTGTTAAGCCCTTTGCTTGTGAAGATAGAATTATGCTAGTATCAGGCCTAAAACAAGTTATAATGTTTCCATAAAATTTGATTCATGGCATTATTCGAATTGATAAAGTGTAGGGTAAGGAAATGGGTGAAAGACATTAGCAGTAGTTTTATCATGCATGAGAACTGTAACTCTTAAGCGTAAAGTAAATTGTCCAGCAACCGGACTGGACAACAACAAGCTTCACACTTGCTGAAATAGCATTGGGCCAGTCTTGCAAGTGATATTCAGGCTGGAATTTTAAAATGGTGGAGTGCTTGGTATGCAGTCAGGCGTGAACAGCATGTGGGAAATCAGTAGATTTCTGCGTTTCACTTAAGAATGTTAGGCTTGGGAAAAGAAAATTTTCAATTGAGATCTTCAGGTGATAAATTAGAACGATATTTTAAACACTTTGGAATTTAACATCAGGTGCATGGATTTCCCAGACTTACTAAAACTTGTCAGTGCACGCAAGGTTCCAGCACATTGGAAATTGAAAGAATCAATCAATATCATGGAAATATGTCACTAAATACTCAATACTTAGCTTCTTTCTTACTGGGCAATAGGAAAATGGTTGTTCAGTGTGTTTTTTGCTGAGTATTTCATTATTTTGGAGATTTGATCTTTACCACCAGAATGGGTGGTGTTTTGCTCCTGTAGAATAAATCTGAGGTGACAAGTAAGATGGTCAGCAGCATCAGAAGCCCCAGCAGCCTATTAGTTTATAGACCTGCACATTGCACAGAGGGAAAGATGTAGAAACAGCAGCAAAGTGCATCTCAGACACTGTCCATCAACCAGCAGAGATTCTGTTTCCTTGACATACCCGAATACTTGCGTCTCATGTTAAGATCCTGCAGCGTCACAGAATCTGATGACCATGCTTTACCAGAGGTTGGGAAAGTTTCCACCACCCTCAATGTTTTTGCCTCTCGATAATTCCAGCATTTTGCTGAATTATGACACATGCCCAAATTGGAAAAAACATGTTCGGCGCAAAGATTAGAAAATCCAGTGAGAAAAGATCCTAAGCGTGTTTCCCAGTAATGTAAATTCAACAAGTGATCATCTGTTTCACCCGCCAATGACGGGCTAGATTTCCTGAATGTCAAGAACTTAATTTGATACAAAATGCGAAAAATACACTTAAACCTTTGCTGTTATCATCCAAGGAGGCTGAATGGTGGGGGGAAACATTTCACCCTTTCTCACGTGATCATAATAACTTTGTATAGAAAAAAACGGTTTACTTGCAGATCAGATTCCTACCCTGACGGTGATCTTGGCCGACATCATCTGGGTTTTGAAGGTTGTGCAGCCCCTTCTGTGGGAAGGAATTTCCCGCATGCCCCTGTTTTTCAGTATTGGGGAGTGGCTGTTAGCCGGCCACAGTATGTTCTCGTCCCGCTACAGTCAGTGAGGTTTTCCACTGAATCCATCCCTCTTGCAGAAAGCCAGCAGTGGGAGTTTGCCATCAGTGGGACCAGATGGCCTCACTGGGGAAGAGAGAGAGAGAGAATCACCTCCTGTACCACCTGCACTTATTGCAGAATAGACTCAGCTATCGGAAGACAAGGCAGCATGTTTGCTTTTAAAGCAAAGGGCATGTGAGGTCTGGGGTGCATTGGGGATAAACTGTGAGAAGGCGTCACTTCCACATCATCTTTCGCCATCATCCCTCTCATGCCTAAGCCACGTTTCATCATTACCACCACTACTGGAGAGTATTGTGCTGTAGATTATTGATAAATTTGGATGTATGACCTCTATCCTTTTACCTAAATGTGCTGAATAGTTTCCAAATCATTGGTACCAGAAATATATGCAAAAGGTATGAGCTAAAACTTATTAAAATAATGGGGACATTTAAGGCAATCCTTCATTGTTACATCTGCAATATAAGAGCTGCAGTTTCAGTTGACATAAATGTTGTTTGACTGCTATTATAATGAAATGATAAAGCACATGTGGACATAACAGCACAGTGGGCTGGCACGTGGAACGGTGGTTAGCACTGCTGCCTCACAGCACCAGAGACCCAGGTTCAATTCCGGCCTTGAGTCACTGTCTGTGTAGAGTTTGTACATTCTCCCTTTGTCTGTGTGGGTTTCCTCCAGGTATTCCAGTTTCCTCCCATAATCCAAAGATGGGCAGGCTGGTGGATTGGCTATGCTAAATTGACCCCAGTATCAGGGGGATTGGCAGGGTAAATTTGCAGGATTACAGGAATGGGATTGTAGTTGGTGCAGACTCATGGGTTCAATGGCCTCCTCCTGCATTGTAGGGATTCAATGGTTGTATGGAATCATTTCACCACTTTTAAATGTATCCAAAACATCACATGCACAATATTAGCAGTAATAACTTGCACATTGTTTCCTGTAGCATTTCATCATAATTTCACCACTTCATCACAGATAACATTTGAAAGTGTGTTTAATTCTAATTTTCTTCCAGCAAAGCTGTATTTATGCAAACTTTTTTTAAATGATTTCAAGGTAGAGGTGATTATCTGAATTCAAACTTGCTTTCCCCAGGCAAAAAACAGAAGTTACTTATTAGATTGAGCAATCATTTGGGATGACTGCTAAATGCTTTATTTGTGAGGTATTTGTAGGCATAGAGTAGCAGTCCCTTGCAGGCCCAAGGTTTGTCTAGTGCCATTTTTAGGCACATAAGAATAGGCACAAGACACATCTATCTGAAAGAGGCAGAGGATTGCTTGTATGTGCAAACATGCCAATTGAAGAACTTCATGGGCAATTTGTACCAGGTGCTTAGTGAACTAACTACAAGCAAGTAATGAGGTTGCAAGGCCCAATGCACTTCAGGCATGCCAGTGCCCAGGATAGGGTAGAGTAAAGGATCAGGGTTGCCAATGACATTAAACCGAGGTTTTACCTGATGCAATTTTCTAATGCCATCTCAATCTTTTGGCTAAGATGAAGCGTTAGATCAAGTCCGAAAAGAAGTGCAATGCCTCATCCCTGTCAGTTTGGATTTTGTTTGTCCTTCACATGGGGATCATAAATTGGATTTAATTTGAATTGGGTTTTTGGTTTGGAATGAAAGGTATATTGAAAGAGAGAGACATCTGTCTTTTAGAAGTTAAGCTAAAAATGGCCTGGAAAATTTGAATAAGGGGACCCATTTTGCAGCTCAGTGGAGAAGGATTTTTCTACCTAGTTGCTCAAATGTACTGTGGCCCACCACCAATCACTGGGTAGATGTTACCAGAATGGCTCTCTGCCATTTGTTATGAACTGCTGGTTTGGATCAACCACTGAACCACAAAATTTCCATTATTCAATTCAGCAAGTCCCCCATTTGCTCTCATTGTCTGCTGTGCAGCGCACAAACTGCATTCTTGTAAATGGTTCCAAGCTCCAGATTCATCCATTGAGTGGATGCCATGGGTACATGATCAACTGTGTGCTCATTTTCAGGAAAATTCTCCAAGCCATCCCCCTGATTTTGGAAAATATTTGATCCTGTTTGTTATCGGGAGAGACCCCAGAAAAATGTAAGTTCAGAAAAAAAGAGAAGACCCTATTTTAGGACACAGCCCAGAATGCAGAGAACGTGTTCTATCTGGTGTTAAGTAAGATGACCCACTGATGTGGAAGTATAGAAGATACATTATCTTGCACCCATTTATTGTGAAGTCCATGAGATGTAGACAAAAGTCATAGGTAGAAGAAGAATTGGAATGAGTGTTAAAATGGGTGGCGCGGGCTTGTAGGCCAAAGGGCCTGTTTCTTAAGCTGTATTGTTCTTTGTTCTTTCATTGTTATCTTATTACATATACATGTTGCACTCATTGAAATAAATTGTAACTGTTGCCTTCTATGTTCATCTTCTCTGAAATTAAACAACTTAATGATTCAGAGTGATCCTTGTTTCACAAAATATTTGCTTTGTTTGCCTTCAGCCATGCTGAAAAAAAGTCCAGGGAGTAGGGTAATAGTTAGAAATTATGCTTCTAGCAATACTGATAAAGTTAAAACTGTTGATGTAAAGGACTTGAATCAGATGAGAGAAATCAGAAACATGTGAAGAAAAACAATACTACAGCTAAAGCATATGTTAAGATGTGTGACTCAAATTCTTTACCCAAACACATCAAATATAAGGAAAAGCTTCAGGAAGAAATTGCTGAGGCAGGACTGCATGAAAGACAGTGCTGTGGACTGAATATATCAGGTTATAATAAATGCTGGAAAAACGCAACAGGTCTGGTAATATCTGTGGAGTGAGAAATGTTTCAAGAACCAGTCAGACAAAGTGTTAATTTTGTTTCTCTCAGCACAGATGCTGACAAACCTGTTGTGTTTTTCCAGCATTTTCTGCTTTTATTTCAGATTTCCATCATCTACAGCATTTATACCAGGATATAAATTCCATGGGAATGAATACAGGGGAACCTTTAATGGTTAAAGATGAAAATACTTCTAAAATAAGTGAATTTTTTTTTTCCCAGAAGAAAAAGGTACACAGGCAATGGAGACTTCATGGGTAAAATTAAGAAATTGAGAAAGAATTTAGAACTATTGTGGGAATTGTGTATTAGCCTTCTGGTAGCAGCTGTAGGAAGAGGTAGAAATGGAGAGATCAGGCAAACATGTTGTGGTTTTAATGGGGGAGATTTTAGCTTTCACATAGATTGGGATAAGTGGACTAGCAAATGTTAGCAAGATAGAAAATTTCAGAAGAACATTCAGGATTGTTTTGTGCAACAGTACATCCCAGGACCACCCTGCTGTTGTCATATTGCAGTTAGATTCCATAATGAGTAATGTGTTATATTTAGTTTCATCACAAATCATAGAATTCTTACAGTACAGAAGTCCATTTGGTCCATTGACTGTGCACTGACAACAATTCCAGGTACCTAAAAGTATGTGAGCATTCAGCAGAGATCATATAATATGATTGAGTTCAAGATAGCATTTGAAAGGGAGAAATGCAAAACTATACGATAATTCTTAATTTAGATGGAAGTTGAGTCAACAAGGATTGGATTTTTAATCACCCACTGGGCAGAGCCAGGTGTATTTTGATAATAGCACACTCGAATGGTATCAGTCACCCGATGTCAATTTTCAAAGACAGCTGAGGAAGTAGGGAGCCAGCAATCCAAACACTTCCAATTCACCTGCTGTTAAGTGCATTCAGAAGTTTGTTAATGGGCTGGAGAGGGAATTAAATTTTCGGAAGTAAAGTGACAGTGAATAGCCTAAGGCACATTAATGCAGGGCTATCTGGAGTACAGTGAAGAACCATCATTTATTGTGGTTGCTGATTTAAAATCTCGAAAAAGATGGGCACTCAAATTGAAGTGCTCATTCAGAGGCAGAAAGTTACTATCGCTTGGGCAGACCTGATGAGTGAGCATTTTGGCACTTGTCTGCACCGTGAGGCTGTTGGTCCTTTGTTCTCCTGCCTGCTCTTTTCATAAGACAATGGTAGGTTCAGTCATGCCTTTGGGATTTGTTCACCAGAGCTAGTTCCAGCCTCCAGGCAGTGTCTAGTGTCAGTAATTGGTTAACAAAACTCGCCTCCAGCCTGTTGTTGTTTGTCCATCGTCATTGATGAGGAACTCAACACTATTAGTCATTTTAAGGCTGGTTGCCGTGTGTCTGAGGATGATTGATCAGACCAATTCAGGCATGGAATCTCCTGGCATATATTGGACAGACCTGTGTAGATACTGTAGTTCTTGCGCTTGTGGCTCTGGATTTGAGCAGCTGGCGCTTAAGTTGTGCTTTAGCAACATACCTTGCTTTGTAAGCTTGACAGTCTTTGTGGTTGAGGCAGCATCAGGTAGGGCAGTTTTATGCCAGTGTTTCCCAGGTGGTCGTGTCAATGTCAAGCAACATCAGGGAGGCCTTGAGTGTATCTTTGAAACATTTCTTCTGCCCTCTATGTAAGCATCTTCCAGCAGAGAATTGCTAAAAAAGGAGCTGCTTGGGTATGCATTTGTCTGCCTAGCAAGATTGGCTAGTGCCACTGACACTGACATGGCATAGGGTTAGGATTGACTGGGAAATGATCTGGATGGCAGGTTTTCAGTCCCAGATTCAAAATCCAGAAATATCTGCAGGAAACTCTGCAAATCACTAGAAGAACAGTGGGAAGTACTTAGTAGAAAAAAAATACACAGAAGTAGTTTCCACCACTCTGATGGCACAGTGGCACAAAGGTTAACACTGTTGTCTCACAGTGTCAAGGACCCGGGTTCGATTCCCGGCTTGGGTCACTGCCTGTGTGGAGTTTGCACATCCTCCCCGTATCTATATGGATTTCCTCTGGGTGCTCCAGTTTCCTCCCACATTCTGAAAGATGTGCTGGTTAGGTGCATTAACCCAAACAGGTGCTGTAGTGTGGCAATGAGGGGAATTTCACAGTAACTTCATTGCAGTGTTAATGTAAGCCTTATTTGTGACTAATAAATAGACTTTAAGCGGCAAGAAGCTCCACTTACCAAAAAAAAATGAACAACAGAGATGACTGACAACATAATTGAAGAAAAAGAATATACAAAATGCAAAAGCTAGTGCAAATTCTGGCAAATGGAAGAGATACAAAAGGCAGGATTTTCCTTCCTCTCCATGGCATGTTTCCTCGTGGTGAGAGGTGGCACATGCTCACTGGCAGCAGGATTTTTGCTTTGTGGATTTGTGTCATATTTGTGCAGGATTTGTGTCATATGAGCATACCGCGCCATTGTCAATGGGGTATGGTTACATAGAACATAGAACATTACAGCGCAGAACAGGCCCTTCGGCCTTCGATGTTGCGCCGACCAATTAGGAAAAAGCAATGACCCTCTAACCTAAACCATTCCTTTTTCATCCATAAACTTATCTACTAACCTCTTAAACGCCACCAAACTTGGCGCATCTACAACTGCAGCAGGCAGGGCATTCCATACCCTTACCACCCTCTGGGTAAAGAACCTACCTCTGACATCCGTCCTATAACTATCACCCCTTAATTTAAAGCTATGTCCCCTCGTGCTAGCTTTCTCCATCCTAGGAAAAAGGCTATCACTGTCCACCCTATCTAAACCTCTAATCATCTTATATGTTTCAATAAGGTCTCCTCTTAGCCGCCGCCTTTCTAACGAAAACAACCTCAAATCCCTCAGCCTTGCTTCATAAGACCTGCCCTCCATACCAGGCAACATCCTGGTAAACCTCCTCTATACCCTCTCCAATGCCTCCACATCTTTCTTATAATGTGGGGACCAGAACTGTACACAATACTCCAAGTGCGGCCTCACATGACACATAGGCATTACAGCAGTGGAATCCCTTCCACTTGTGAGACAATACAAAATGATAGAAAGCACCCTCAGAATAACACGTGTGCAGCCAATGTTGCAAAGCTGTTTTTTTGCTCTATTTCTCTCCGGCATGAAAGCTGTCTCTTGGTACAAAGACTCAGTAACCACTTTCTCAAGGGCAATAAGGGATGGACAACAGCTTCTGTCCTTGCCGTATCCTATGAGAAACTAAAAAAAAAACTGATGATGAATTGAGAAATGTTGCAAACATCACATGATCCAGTCTGGAAAGGTGTGGTACATAGAAATTCATAGTCACAGTCACCTTGGCAGTCTCTGACCTTGTGCTGACCTTGCCCTGCTCTGAGGCTGAAATTGTGCTGCAGCAGAGGGAACAGTGCAGCGAGAACCTCCTTAGTGAAGAGGAGACTCTGACAAAATGTTCCTCACTGGAGGGCAAAGTGGAAGAATTGCTTACCAAGCACTCTGGTTTGATATCCTCCTCATTTCTGCTCCTCCTCCCCAGCTTACCCATTTCTACGTCACCTCTGCTCATTCTCCTTGTCATGCTGTTTTCCAAGGGGAATGCAAATCACTGCACCCCTTTCTGGGAGATAATTGTTCATGTAGAATACTTTAACACACATTCGATTCATTCAGCACATGCCACACACATTGACTGATTTCAGCAACTTTAAAATGATAGTATAATTCATCTAACACTTTTTCAAACTCAGCAACAACCAGTAGCAATTAATTACCATCTGAGTAAATCATCCTTTCAAAGTAGTGCTGGTTGGAAAGTCCTTTCTTTAGCTGAAGTATAAGGTTAAGAGGAGGCATTAACTGGAAGATTGACCTTGAAAATGCAATACCGGTGTCAAATCAACATTATTCACTGACTGATAAAATTTGGCTTCTGTGCATATTTTCAGCACATGTTCCCTGCATCTACATTAATATTATACCCATGATGGCACCTGGTGTGGCCAGTTCCAGAAGTGTGCACCATGGCTACCATCGTGTAGTCCAAATATAATGCCAGAAATAGTGCTGCCATGCAACTGGCTTTTATTATCCCCACTGTTATTGTAAGAAATGATCCTTTCTTCTGGCTAACCTCCTCTTCAGCACCTTCAGAAAATGGCACACCCTTTCAACATCTTTCCTGCCTGCCATTTCAATGGTGTTGAGAACTGCTGCTGGAAGGTCATCAATTCGGTGAAGGGCGCACTCTGGTTCGCCCGAAACTTGCTGATCTTCCAGTTGAAAGAACTGTCCTCGACCGAGTGTTGCAGACTGGCACATTTCAAGGTCCAGGACTACATGCTGAGGGACGCGCTGAAGATTGGGGCAGCCGCCGCAAAGGCACAATGGGGAAAGGCCACACTATAAGGCCTTTTAACAGAGGCAGACCGAGGGCCCGGGAACTGCAGAATACCCTTGACCTGCGTAACTGTGTCAATCTGAGCAATAACGGCACACTGTAATTTTTGAGGTATGTAATAGTTTTAAATATTGAAATATAATTTGTATAGAACAGTAAAAATGTTTTATTCTGCACTGTTTGCTTGTAAACTTGCAATGTTTCAAATGAGATTTTTATGAATAAAGAAAATTTTTGAAAAAAAAATGTTAATAGTGTTGAGAATGATGCTGAATGTAGTCACAGTCCCTTTAAGAGGTGCCACCTGCCTTGAAATTATGTAAGTGGCATCAATTATAATGACTTACACTGATATATCACCTTCAACACAGGAAAATCCCCAAGGTAGGGGCATTATGAATGACAATTTCACACTGATCCCTTGCCCCGCACTGCCATCAGGCATTTGTTTCTTTATTCTTTCACGGGAGCTGAGCATTGTCGGCAAAGCACGATTTGTTGTACATCCCTAATTGCTCTGGTACTGAATATTTCAGAGGGTAGTTACGAGTATACCACATTATTGTGGGTCTAGAGACATATGTAGGCAAGACCAGGATGGCAGATTTCCTTCCCTAAAGGATGTTAGTGAATCAGCTGAGTTTTTAAGACAATCGATTACTGTTGTCATGGTCACCCATTAATATCTGGTTTTCAATTCCAGATTTACTAACTGAAATTAAATTCAACCAGCTTCCATGTTGGGGTTTGAACCCAGGTCCCAGAGCATTAGCCTGGGCCAATAGTGTAGCAACATTACCACTACGCTACCGTTTCCCCATGTTGCCAATGAAGGGCATGACTTGTCCTGCCAGATCATTTATTTCATTCTGAGCAGACATGGGGACAAAGTTATTCCCATCTCCAAACCCACCATGCCTTCGGAACATACTGACAAGTTAACAGGGGATTAAGATTTTAAGCCCTATTTCTTTTGCACAAAGCTTTAAACACAGTATTACTCATCTCTCACAGCTGGTATTACTGGCGCATGTAATCAACTATAGGCAATCTGTAATTTACCCATCAGCATTCCTGTAAACTTCCCCTCCATTTTTGATTTTCCCAGCAGCCGTCAAGGTTTGTGAATTGACTATTTGTATTACAGGTGACTGCAGGTGAGTCTTATCATGAAATTACCCGATTTAAAAAAAAACATTGGCTACGATGTCCCTTCTGCAGATTTTATGCAAAAGCAGCTGGCTAAATCGCGATTGTCTTTTGATTTTCTGAATACATAACAATATTATTGAAACGTTCTTTCATTCTGGAAGTAACCTTTCCCACATTGTTAGTTTGGTTTAATGTGTGAACAGGTTCATTCATGCAATTAATTTCAGCTAATGACAATCACAATTTTTTTGCTGTTGACCTTAGTTCAATAATTTCAAATGAATCTTTCTGAACACAAGATGGAAGGGACTTGGACCTGTTATAACCTTCCTCACAATGTAATCGATTTCAGTACACACGTCACAGCGAGAAGGTTCTAAGTAAATTTTATGCAACAGTAAATTCAACAAATAGTCATGTTTTATTCATACACATTAGTATCTGTTCATGATAAAAACAGCAGTCTAGTAAATTCCAATCAAAGACAAATCCTACAAAGAGCAAATCCATTTTAAGCTGCAAAAAAAGCATACACACAAATGTTCCCTGACTAAGCAAGTAATCGCAATGTATTGCTCGCTCCAAAATTTGACCTCAGTGAAACAGCATATCATTAATCACCCAGTGAACAAAATCCGGTGACCTGCATCATCATCTGAGAAGAATTTATTTCACACTATGCAGGGCAAATAATGAAAGTCAACAAAGCTGGAAGAAATAAATGGTGAAACTGGAAATCTTCATGTCACCTATGCCAAAACAAAAGCATACGCTTGTGCTGCAATGGCCTGGTGGTATTATCACTGGACTTTTAATCCTGAAACTCAACTAATGTTCTGCAGACCCGAGTTCGAATCCCATCATGGCAGATGGTGGAATTTGAATTCAGTAAGAAGAAATCTGGAATTAAGAACCTAATGATGACCATGAACTATTGTCGATTGTTAGAAAAACTCATCTCTTCACTTAGGGAAGGAAAGCTGCCATCCTTACTTATCTGGCCTATATGTAACTCCAGAGCCACAGTAATATGGTTGACTCTCAACTGACCTCTGAAATGGACCAGCAAACTACTCAGTGCATGGGCAACTAGGAATGGGCAATAAATGCTGGCCAGTCAGCAAGTCCCATGTCCCACAAATGAATTGAAGAAAGTACTGAGCATAAATAAAATGTCACATTGGGTGGCACTTCCGACTTCCACGACCAATTATATTTTTTTCCATATTCAATCTTCCTTTTGTTTGCTTGACATATTATGATAACATCATTTCTCTTGCTTTTGTTGCTTTTTCCCAGTGGCTAGACCCAGGGGTAATGAAATCCAGCATAACCCTCTACTACAGCCAAACTGCTGAGATCAGTTAACTCAACACCATGTTCCGGACAGAGGAGGAATAATTGTTTCCCCCTTTTTTCCTCCATGTTGACTGATTAAAAACAGATATATTTTAAAAGAAAAAACTGTCTTTACCCCCCTCATTAATAAAATGGCAACATGTAAACCACAGCTTATGTGGTAGCTCACTTTCTCTTTGCTGGCTAAACAAAAGTGACAATAACTGGAGTTTCATTCTAACATGTAGCCTTGCTTGTAGGAAAAGATGAAGCCTTCTAAATGAAATCATGCTTTTGTTGAGGTTTTTGTATGAACTGGTACTGGAATGCTCCAGAAATGTAAATACCATCACTCAGCACCAATACTTGTCCAAAAAATATTGGAACAATTAAGCTGCTCAACTCTGCTCTGCTTATTCAATGAGAGCATGGCTAATCATTGACCTAACTCAATGTGCCGAGGGCCTTTGCTCTATATTTCTGAATACATCTGGTCATCAAAATTCTCTTAATCTTAGATTTAGAATCAACAATTAATCTCAAATCAATAATCAATTGTGGAAGAGATTTTCAAACATCTACCACTCTTTGTATGGAAATGCATTTCCAAATTTCACTCCTAAAAGATCTGACACATTTTTAGGCTGTGCAACTTAGACTCCACAACCAACATATAGTGATGGATTTTCCAGACCTGTCAGACAGCCCAAGTGAATCCTGATGTCCTGGTGAATCAGGATACCCATCAGGCAACTGGGGTTCACCCAACCTGCCCTGCTGCTCCCAGTTAACATCCCCCAGAGTAGGTGAGAAATTAGTGATTAATCAAAACAGCTGTTTTAAATCTCATTATCATAGAATCCCTACAGTGCAGAAAGAAGCCTTTCAGCCCATCAAAACTGCACCGACCACAATCCCATCTTGGCCCTATCCCCATAATCCTATGAATTTACCCTAGCTAGTCCTCTGACACTAAGAGGCAATTTAGCATGGCCAATTCATCTAACTCATACATCTTTGGGCTGTAGGAGGAAGCCAGAACACCCGGAGGAAATTCACTGAGACATGGGGAAAATGTGCACAGACAGTAACCAAGCCAGTAATCAAACCCGGGTCCCTGGAGCTGAGAGGCAGCAGTGCTAACCACTGTGCCACCATACCAGCCCTTGGTGGGCTTGAAACCCAATTCGGTGCCCTCTCACCATTTATTATTGCCCAAGCAGGGAGTCTGGTGATAATACCACTAGGCCATTGCAGTACATAGAACATAGAACATAGAACAATACAGCACAGCCCTTCGGCCTTCGATGTTGTACGAGTGAATGCTTTTGTTTTGACATGGATTACATGAAAATTTCCATTTTCACCATTTATTTCTTTGTTTACTTCATTATTTGCCCCGCATAATGTTAAATACTTTCTTTTTAGATGGTGATGCAGGTCACTGAGTGAACCGAATGGCTTTTTTCTGCACTACAGGTTTTGTATGATTCTGTGATCCTAAGTGCTGATGTGCTAGACACCAAGGATGGTAAAGGAGGGAGGTCCACTGCTATTTGAGGTCCAATGGAGCTGTTACATAGAACATAAAACATAGAACACTTCAGCACAAACAGGCCCTTCGGCTCACAAGTTGTGCCGAACACATCAAAACCTATCCAGCCATAGACCTATCTATAACCCCCAATCCCATTGGATCCCATATACTCATCCAGAAGTCTTTTAAAAGACCCCAGCGAGTTCGCCTCGACCACCACCGACGGCAGCCGATTCCATTCACTCACCACCCTCTGAGTGAAAAACTTTCCCCTAGCATCCCCTCTGTACTTGCTTCCCTGCACCTTAAATCTGTGCCCTCTCGTCGCAACCATTTCAGCCCTGGGAAATAGTCTCTGAGAGTCCACCCTATCTATTCCTCTCAACATCTTGTAAACCTCTATCAGGTCGCCTCTCAACCTTCGTCTCTCCAGGGAGAACAGTCCCAGCTCCCTCAACCTGTCTTCATAAGGCATGCCTCCCAATCCAGGCAACATCCTTGTAAATCTCCTCTGCACCCTTTCAATAGCTTCCACGTCCTTCCTATAGTGAGGCGACCAGAACTGCGCACAGTACTCCAAGTGTGGTCTGACAAGGGTCCTATAAAGCTGCAGCATTTCCTCCTGAAAACAGTCTGTTGTTTTTAGGCTGATTAACTTTTTTTTTAAGAGGTTGAAGACTTCTCTTCTTTTTAAAACTTCAGAACCTCTCTGTTTGAATTCCATCACTGAAGCAATTGCTACCATGGAATCCCCAGAGACTCTGCTCTGATCTGGAATCTGTCAGTCTCAACCTTTTGATTTTCCCGCACTTCTGCACACCTGGTTGCAGTTCATTTTGGATTTTTTTTTAACTTAAAGCACTGTTTACTGTGTTCTCTCTTCTAAAGAAAAAAGAACTCTTTGTTGTTTGAACATAAGTTCTATTTTTTTAAAGAAACCTAAAGCCATAGCTCTTGCTTCACAGTGTAATTTTCACTTTTTTTCTATACACTCCTAAACTCCATGGGCAATTCTTTACAGCTACTCCTCAGCATTTGGTAATATTTTAGTATTTCAGATCAGTTTATTCACCCAAAGGGAATCGTTCTGGGGAATACTTTTTCCCAGACTCAGTCCAGAGGCAGTATCATGATAATTTTACCCTCGTCACCAGATGTAATGATTCCATTCTACAGACTTCATTAAAAATGCAAAAGGCATTTGTTAATAAGCAGAGCTGAATAGCAGTACAGAAGCCCACATGGCTGTCCTTAATCTTCTACATATTTTCTGCCTAAGAAGTTTCTGATATCTGGGGGTGATTATCCACTCTGCATCCTTGTTGTTTCCAAGCTGGGTGACCCTTACTCTGCTGTGCTGCCCTTAAAGAGACAATCACCACAGCAGTGCAAGTAGAACATCCCACAAGAATTTGAATCATAGATCATAACAACAGGTATAATCTGGCGTTTGTTATAATTTCCACCAAAATTATCAACAACCAGCCCATTTTTGATGATGCATATGACTGTATTACATTTGGTCTAATCCCACATACACAAAAATCTTATTGTGGGGATGTTTCTGCTCAGCTTAACATGTGATGGTTGAAATTCTTTGTTGGAAAATCAACCAAAATAGAATTTCTCTTCAGAATGCAAGTACCTGGTTATAACTGAGACATAGAATGGTTATACCTGGTTATAACTGAGACATAGAATGTATGAATAACAGGAAGGTACTTCATTAAATATTTAGGCTTTCTATTTATTACAAAGTGGATATCGGTCAAAAAAATCACATTCATGATTCCCCCATCATCCCCACACACACACACACACACACACCACTCCTGTGCCGAAAAAAAACAAAACTTGTTTCGCGCTGTTTTTGAATTGAATTCATTTCATACCATCTTCAAATTTTGCATTCTAAAACATTTCTTGGAATATAGAACGTATCACAGTTAATCATTTCTGAAATTGCTACCAGTTTATTCTGAAGCTGTCAAAAATTCTTGAATTTTTTTAACATTAAGACGTTAGGACGGCGGCGTGGGTTCGTTGGGCCGAAGGGCCTGTTTCCCGTGCTGTGTTGCTCTTTGTTCTTTGTTCTTTGTAATAATGAGGAATAGACCTGAGAATCCAGATAGGAAGATGATGGGGATGTGACTTTGTGATAAAATGTTACAGGGTTGCTCCTGATGCATTAGTGGATGGTTTAGTTGAGAACAGGGTCAAGAGGTAATTCTTGGACAAAATAAGCTCAGAGGGGGCGTAGCTGGAGGAAGAAACTAATTTCAGGTCGAGGGCACGGGGAAGATTTCAGGGTGAATTTCATGTGTTGAAATCAGGACCACTGCCTACCCCCTGTCAATCCCCTCCCCCCCACCCACAGAGTCTTCTCCCATCCCAACCCCACACTTACATCTGGTGATTAAACTGGGTTAGGTGCATTGGATATGCTAAATTGCCCTTAGTATCAGGAGGATTAGTATGTTAAATAAATGGGGATGGGGCCTGGGTTGGATTGTTGTTGATACAGATTCGATGGACTGAATGCTCTCTTTCTGCACTGTAGGGATTCTATGACTTTATGATTATATGATCAGTCTTGTCTCCAGTCAGATAAAAGTCAAGCCATCGCCAAAGTCGATAGGCTGTCTGACATTTTTGGAAAAGAAGAAGCTATTAAGTTTTTCAATAGGACATCAGACAGATTTCACATTGCCACTTGTACACATGCCATTCCCTAGTGGATGCAAAGGAAAAGCATTCAGAACCCAGGCAAGAAGAGGTATTTCAGGGATGGATAGAAAGGCTGCAAGCAGGGCAATGATTGGCTTTAGCAGAAAAGTTTTCTGGTGAAGGTGACACAGTTTGTCAGTGTTGCAAGTTGCTTTAATATTCATTGGGAGAAACTCTCAGGAAAGGGCATCCGTAGGTAGGTCTAAAGTGAATTCCCAGTACCCCGGTGATAGATTCTGTGATTGGTGTGCCAATGGGAAGTTTTCATTCTAGAGGAGGCTCTTCTACCAGTGAGAATAAGGGAAGAAGATAAAGGTGAAGGAGGAGAGACAGATGTACCTTGTAGTCCAGGAAGATGTGGATCCAGCAGCTGAGCAAGGGCCTGTGGCAGACAGGAGTGATGGTAAAGGCACTTTCCTACCAACAGCATCTAACTGCAAAGAATGACATACCCCCAGGTGTCAGAACCAGTGCCTGAGAAGATGACATCTCTCTGAGGAGGCAGTCACATCACTGTGCAACATGTTAGCTTGGGAGATGGCCTCACGTTGTATGGGTGGAAACCCTGTCCTTGTGGCACTAAAGATCACAGTGACCTTGAATTTTTGCCACAATGCCTTTCCTGATATTGTCTGGAGGATCATAGAATCATAGAATGCTACAATGCAGAAAGAGACCCTTTGGCCCATCGAGTCTGAACCGAACACAATACCATCCCCATATCCCTACACACTATATCCACCAATCCCTCCAACCTCCTCTACCCTGGACACCAAGGGGCAACTTCTTAGCATGGCTAATCAACCTAACTGGCACATTTTTGGACTGTGGGAAGAAACCAGAGAACCCAGAGGAAACCCATGCAAACACGAGGAGGATGTGCAAACTCCACACAGACAGTGACTCGAGTTGGGAATTGAGCTCAGGATCCTGGAGCTGTGAAGCAGCAGTACTAACTGTGCTGCCCAATCTTAGATCTTGCAGGATGTCACAGTCAGTCCAACATGGTCCATGAGTTCAATTTATTTAACAATGATAACATCAGTCAGGCAGAGCCAGAAACTTTGCTGATGCTGCAGTGTCCCCAAAGGTGGAAGGGGTAATAAATTATACACATGTGGCAATTAAAATACCTTTGGGACAGCCAGGGGTACTTGTGAACAGAAAAGGCTTCAATGCCATTGATGTATAATTACTTGCCTGTGAATGTGGGCAAGTGTGAGCTCAATATCCTGACAGCAGTCATGCTGCTGACGTCCTTAGACACAGTAAGAAGTCTGACAACACCAGGTTTAAATCCAACTGATTTATTTGATAGTAACCTCGCAAGCTTTCAACTCTACCCCCTTTACTATCAAATAAATCGGTTGGATTTAAACCTGGTGTTGTCAGACTTCTTACTGTGTTTACCCCAGTCCAACGCTAGCCATTCTCAATAATTTTTGTTAGATAATAGGGGTTATTAATGCCCCACCCCACTTGCACCCATTAAATCCCTGGTGCCGTGCAGAATTGTACCTCTGCTTCATGTCACCATGTGCAGTTGCCTAAGAATCCCACACTTCACAGACATCACACTCCACATGAGCTCCTCACGCTTGTTGGACATAAGGGTGAAGGAACAGGGGGTGCTGAAGGAAATGGTTTAAAGTACAGAGAAAAAAAAGCCAGTGATTAGCATTGTATTCCAGGATGAGCCTGACTACTTTACATCGACAAACATTGAAAATAAGGGAATGGCCAGGGTGATTCATAGAGATAGGGACACCTCTAAAATAAAGCAGTCGATCCCGCAAATGCTAACATTCACTTCAGTCATGAAATTAATTATCCCTTAATTATATGCTTATTTTGACATATTCTATAACTCTAACTGTTTACTGTGATTGCTTTTAATCTAATGTTATGAATCTATGTCATGTCCTTAGACATTCCAGGATACCAGGAAATTTCTGTGCATTGGAACTTTTGAATGGTTGAATCTAGGTAACAAGGGATATCCCTTCAAGACATGTTGCGTGACCCCAGTCTGAAATCCTCAAGTCCGGCTGGCCCTCCCAGTTTTCCTGAGAGCAACCAAGACTTGGCTGTGACTCTTGGTTGCTCACCTTGACTGAGGTCACCGGCGCTCAGACACAAGGTGATGGAGAGAAGGTCAGAATTCATATCCATTATCCCAACGGTGAACTGCTGCATCGGGTCTTCCATGACAGTCACAAGTTTCTCAATGAAGGAAGCTACACGTTCTGAAGAGTGCGTGATAACAATGCCCGTGGCATGGGTGATGTTCTCCATTGTCTTTACCAGCTTGCACAACCCCTCTGGAATGTCTGCCATATCTTGACACACCTTGTGCTTTGTGCATCCAGTTTGTGTCACCAGACACATGACCCCAGAGGGTCATCACCAGCGTGGGGCTGAGCATCTGTATCACCTCCAAGTTCCATAAACCAGCATTTATTTCAATCTCCAACAACTGGCGTAGTGAATTGCACCCGTGTGTGAGCAGGCGTATGCATTCCTACCAAGGTTCATGTATCTTCATTGGTCCTGGGCATGGAGCAAGGATATGATGCTGAATCCTAGGAAGCTCCCGTCTCCTCCTCCTTCTCAGAAGTTAATATTTATCCATTAGGGATAACTTTAAAAATTATTTCACAGGATGTGGCAGTCGCTGGCTAAGCCAGCATTTATTGTCCATTTCTTATGGTGAGTGCAGCTGCCAATGTTTCACCTGTAGTAGGAACAAACAAGAAGAATAAAGAACATCGTCATCATTTGAGGTTGATTCACTGAAACAAGCTTCTTAAAAACGTTCGCCAACATCAAAGGGAGATTGGTAATGATGGTTTAAACATCAATTCATTCAACATTGAGACACACACTTCTCCATAAATTTTGCAAACTTCCAAGGTCAATACCCATCAAAGCAACTGTCTGCCAGCATTTCTCTCCCCCTATCCCCTCAGTACTATGTTTGTAGGTGAGGGCAATGCAGCTATCCTCCAACCTCTCCTTGGCCACTGCTTGTTCACCGCCATCTCCAGCACTTCCTCCTTCAGAGAAATGAAAATAGCCATGTATGGTTGACCACTATAGTACCAGCCCTCTCTCTCTCTCTGACACTGTCTGTCCTCTTTTTCTGCAAATAAAAAGATGCTTTGTACGAGTATGCTGTGTAACAATCATGCTCTCAATCTGCCATTTTCTCTGTTGACAGCAACCATTCTCAATAATTTTTGTTAGATAATAGGGGTTATTAATGCCCCACCCCACTTGCACCCATTAAATCCCTGGTGCCGTGCAGAATTGTACCTCTGCTTCATGTCACCATGTGCAGTTGCCTAAGAATCCCACACTTCACAGACATCACACTCCACATGAGCTCCTCACGCTTGTTGGACATAAGGGTGAAGGAACAGGGGGTGCTGAAGGAAATGGTTTAAAGTACAGAGAAAAAAAAGCCAGTGATTAGCATTGTATTCCAGGATGAGCCTGACTACTTTACATCGACAAACATTGAAAATAAGGGAATGGCCAGGGTGATTCATAGAGATAGGGACACCTCTAAAATAAAGCAGTCGATCCCGCAAATGCTAACATTCACTTCAGTCATGAACTTAATTATCCCTTAATTATATGCTTATTTTGACATATTCTATAATTCTAACTGTTTACTGTGATTGCTTTTAATCTAATGTTATGAATTTTTAATAGTTCAGTGTGATTGACCTATGACTCACAGTTGGCCTGTTCCCTCAACAGCATGAGGTGAATAGCATTCTTGGTTGCTAAAGCAACTCAAGATGATCTGTACTTTGGAAAATATTGTTATCGAAAGCTACTTCTATTGAATATTAAATATTGCTTTTAAAATGTTTGCATTTTACATTGTAAATAGAAATTAACCAAATGCATGACAACAATTGAATGATCCAGCAATGGGAAGTGGTGCCTATAGGGAATGCACTACAGGGGAACAGCCCACAATTTTCTAATGGGAAAATCAAAGGCTCTGTAAGAACAGTTCACTGAGATGTACTATCCAGAAATTTGATTTGATTTTTGATTTAATTTGATTTGATTTATTATTGCCACATGTATTATTATAAGTGAGGAGAATTGTTTCTTGCACCTATACAGACAAAGCATACCGTATATAGAAAAGCAAAGAAGAGAATGCAGAATGTAGTGTTACAGTAATAACTAAGATGTAGAGAAAGATCAACTTAGTGCAAGATAGGTCCATTCAAAAGTCTGATCGCAGCAAGGAAGAAGCTGTTTTTAAGTCAGCTGGCATGTGACCTCAGACTTGTATCTTTTAGCTGATGGAAGAAGGTAGAAGAGAATGGGGTCTTTTATAATGCTGGTTGCTTTTCTGAGGCAGAATCAATGTGTAGACAGGGTCAATGGGTGGGAGGCTGGATTGGACTTTGTTTATAACCTTTGTAGTTTTCTTCAGTCTTGGACAGAGCAGAAGCCATACCAAGCTGTGCTGTAACTAGAAAGAATGCTTTCTGCCAGTCCCCAGTGCTGTATTTTTTTTTACAATTTTTAATAATTCAATTGTCTGTACACTGAAAAGATTCAGAGTTTCAAAAAAAATGCTTCTGAGCAATTAGAGAATGGGGCAACTGAATAAAACAAAAGATGTAACCTAGAAATCACAATTGGCAGCATCAGCTTCTTAAACATTTAGCACATTCAGATAAATCATTTGCCTACAATCTAAGTGCATTTTAAATACAAAAAAGCTTCAGGTAAGCAGCTGAGAGAGAAATATCTTTCAAGCACACCATAGATTTACCTACTGATATCACCAACAGTCACTTCTGAGTTTAAAAGTCGCAAAATAAACCATTGTTACAACCTGGCAGCAGAGAAGCAATAGCTAAATTTTCAATGACTTAGAAAGAGTCCCCAGATTCACTTCTTTAAATGGGATTCATCAACAAAGCAATTAATCAACAGAGCACCAGATTAATGAGATGCACGGAGGGAGATTATGATCAAATTGAGCATTTAATGACCTCAGCAGTATTCTAATACTTCCAGAGATTGTTTTGACATGATAGAAGTACTACGCACAGCAAAATAAATTAAACATAACTATGCTACAACATCAAAAAACTAGTTACATTTTTGGCTCATGTCTGTGTATTACATAGGACTGTATTCTTCTCCATTTCCTCTGCGAAAATTATTCAGGATAAATTGGGTAGGCAGGTCTACCAATATGTTTCCGCTTCAGGCTATATTTCTCATGCCATGTCCCTGCCAGGAACACAGCTAGTAATTCCCTTCGTGTAAATGCCTAATGTCTCACTTTGGTGAAAACATCATGGTTGCGGTTACATTAATTTTTTTAAGCAAGTTGTAATTACATAGAAACTAGAAGCAGGAATAGGCGATTCAGCTTTTCAAGCCTGCTCTACCATTCATGACTGATCATTGTATTCAATATCCTAATCCCCCCTTCCCCCTTTGTCGTTTGATCCTTTTAGTCCCAAGTGCCATATCTAATTCCTTCTTGAAATCAGACAATGTTTTGCCCTCAACTATTTTCTGTGATAGTGAATTCCACACAATCATCACCACCTGGGTGAAGAAATTTTTCCTCTCCTCAGTTAAAACATAAAACATAAAACATAGAACACTACAGCACAAACAGGCCCTTTGGCCCACAAGTTGCACCAATCATATCCATACCTACAAGGCCTATCTATAATTCTCAATCCCATTAAATCAAAGAACAAAGAACAAAACAGCACGGGAAACAGGCCTTTCGGCCCAACGAGCCCGCGCCGCCACCCCAATGTTCCCACCTCTACCCGCAATCCCTGTCCATGTTTATAGATCTATGGATTAAAAACCAAATTTGAGACAATTTAGGGAGAATTTGTTTTGCCAATTAGCTTAAGAGCACATCTTTGGGATGTGGGAGGAAATCGGAGCTCCCGGAGAAAACCCATGCAAGCACGGGGAGAATCCGCAAACTCCCACAGACACAGACCCAAATCCATGATTCTGCACAGCACAGCGATAGTCACTGAGCTGTCGTGTTGCCCATCAGATGGTCCAGGTCAAGCGTACACTAACAATGTGAAGCACTAGGATACTCTTGAAAAAGATCCAAGAGCAGTCCTCTCACGACCCATCGCGTGCATGCCCCTTGTTAGACAACAAGGCAGACCAAAGCACCTGTAGGATAAAAACAAGTACATCAATATCATCATCTATTTACACACTTCCCAGGGACTCCCAAGGCTCATGATCCCTATTTTAAATCAGTTTTCTATACCCCTCCATTCCCATTCTGTTCATGTGCCCATTTAAGTATTTCTTAAATAACTCCAGAGTGCCTGCCTCCACCACTTTACTTGGCAGCGCATTCCATACCCCCACCACCCTCTGTGTGAAAAAAACTCCCTCTAGCATCCAAATTATACCTTAACCACCTCACCCTAAGCCCATGACCCCTCGTGCTATTTGAATCCATCCTAGGAAAAAGCTTAACCCTGTTTACTTTATCTATCCCCTTCAAAATCTTGTAAACCTCTATCAGATCTCCTCTAAGCCTACGTCTTTCTAAGGAAAACAGTCCCAATTTGCCATGTACTCATCATAGTTCTAAAAGATTTATCTCTTATCCGCAAACTATGACCCCTAGTTTTGGATTCCCCCACCAATGGGAACATTCTATCTGAATTATTTGCAGAAACAAAATAAATCAACCCCAATGTTGGTATTTAAACTTCTGGAAGCAAGCACTGTTCAGAGCATTCATCAAGCCTTTGGGAGTGAAATTCAAAATCAGTAGGACCCAAAACATGAGTAGTGAACTCATCTGATTTCCTTTCCACTAACATTGGGAGATCAGAAAATCAAACAGCCATATAGCCACAACAGATGTACAATCATTAGTCTTAGATCCTGAAGAAATTGAATTTCACTCGTTATACGTCCTACTTATGCAGAAACCAGAGATGCTGGATGGCTTCTTGAGTGTTGTTGAAGCTGCACTCACCCAGGGAAATGGAGAGTACTCTATCACACTCCTGACTTGTACCTTGTAGACAGTGGGCAGGCTTTGAGAAGTCAGGAGGTGACAATCTCACCGTAGGATTCCGAGCCTTTGTGCTGCTCTGCTGGCCATAATATTTATATGGCTAGTCCAGTTTAGTTTCTGGTAAATGGTAATCCAAGATGTGGATGTTTGGGGATTCAGATTGAATGTCAAGGAGTGATGATTTGATTCTATCTTGCTGAGGATAGCCAGTTGTGTGGTGCAAATATTACTTGCGACTTGTCAGACAAAGCCTGGATATTGTCCAGGCCTTGTTGTATTTAAATATGAGCTTCAGCGTCTCAAGAGTACTGAACATTATGCAGTCATCAGTTAATATCCCCATTTCTGACCTTATGATGGAAAGAGGCTCATTGAAGAAGCAGCTGAGTTTTGGTTGGGCCTTGGACACTAGGGAACTCCTGCAGTGATGGGCTGGAGCTGAAATTGTTGATTTTGAACCACCATAACCATCTCCCTTTGTGTTAGATATGACTCTAACCAGCAGAGATTTTTTTTTCCCTGGATTCCATTGACTCCATTTTTCTAGGGCTCCTTGATGGCAAACTTGGTCAAATATAGCCTTGAATTCAAGTGCTGTTACTCATCTGGAATTCAGCTCTTCTGTCCATATTTGAACTTAGGCTGTGGTAAGGATAGGGGTTAAGTTATCCTGGCGGAACACAAACTGGGTGTCCATAACCATGTTATTACCGCTCGATAGTGATGTTGATGATCCTTTCCGTCACTTTACTGATGATTGAAAGAAGACAATGGGGTCATAATTGGCTGGTTTGGATTTGTTCTGTTTCATGTGTACAGGACATATCTGGGCAATTTTCCACATTGCTGGATAGATGCCAATGCTGCAGCTATACTGGAACAGCTATACTGACAGTGCGACAAGTTCTGCAGCACAAGTCTTCATACTATTGCCAGATCTTGTCAGGATCCACGGCCTTTACAGCATCCAGTGCCTTCGGGCGTTCCTTGACATCAGCGTGGAATGAATCAAATTGACTGAAGACTGGTATCTGTGAAGCTGGGGACCTCCAGAAGAAGTTGAGATGGATTATCTTATGGCACTTCTGGCTAGAGATTGTTGTAAATGCTTCAAGCTTTGCCTTTTGCACTGATGTGCTGGATTCCTTCATCACTTGTGGAGTTTCCACCTCCAGCTCTTTTGTAGGGCAAGAGAGTGCTCATTTCTGATTGGCTGGGAGCTCTCAACAGGTAGAACATACCACGCCCCCTCCCTTTCCTCAAAGCACCACCCCTGCCGTGTCCTTAATCTGGAGGAAGGTTTGCTACTGTCGAGTTAGTACTTGACCAGCAGGGCCTCTACCTTAGGAGAGGCAGCATAGGCCTTTCACTGGCTCAAGAACCAGTTGGTGAGACCCCTGTTAAATACCTATTGAAGGAAAATCGCAACAGCCTAGAAAAAGTAATGTTTTTGTTCAGGTATGATCCTTTATTTGTGGATTATATGGGGGCAGTTTTACCAAAAAAAAAGTCCAGGACAGGTGGAAAAATAGGAGAGTTTTAGACCATTTTTTCGGGCAAGTTCATATCTATTATCTTATCCACTTAGACAAAAAATAAGCAGAAACTGATTCTTGCCTGTAGGGGGAGGGGGTGGGGGCTAGGTCACCCAAGAGCCAACAGTTTAGACTAAAGGCCCAAAATGTGCACAAGAAGCTGAAAAGTGGCAGCTCGCCTACCAGCAGCTCCCTGCCATGGGCACAACCTACCCCTAACCTCCACAGACTTTGGAAACCGTTCCTCACGCTCTCAATCCCCTTCCCACCAAGAATCCACCCCCCCCGGAAACTCCTCGTATACTCTCCCTTTCATCTCCCCTCGCCCCGTTGCAGACTGTCCCTCACCCCCTCTTCCACCATGGCTCCCAGAGCAGAGTGTCCTTCACCCTCTCTTCCTCCATGTCCCTGGCCACAGAGTGTACTTCACACCCTTCCTTGATGTCCCCTATGGCAGTTTGCAACAGCCCCTATCCCCTTGCCCCTGCCCCCCATTTACAGAGTCACCCTGCCACCGCCCTCCATCACTACCTCGCATCCCCAACACTAGCACTCAAGTTTGGACACCAGCTGCAGCTTGCTCTACCAACAAAGACAGGCCACCCCGACCCACAAAACAACATGGTTGCCACAATTAAAATCCACTCCCCCTGCAGTATGGAGACCTGTGGATATAGTGATCCACCTCCTCGCTCACCCTCACTGCTGCTGCGCCTGCAGCAGACTTTTACAGAGCAGGCCTTTTACTCACTGCCACAGATAATGTTGCGAAGGTCAATGAGGTGAAACGATTGCAAGTGAACAGTACTAATTATATTGCGATAGCTGATGTTTCGCCCATCTTGGGAATGAGTGTGAAAATGGGCGTCATTTCCACCTATCCCACTCACTTCCAATATTATGACCTCATCTCAGTATAGACCGGGTACGATGAGATGGTAAAATTGCCCCTATAATGTGTGAAGTTACTTGCAAATGATAGTGCATTTGTTTTTTTTCAGGAATAGGGGGATACTCGGATACATATCTTTATACTGCAACTTGCCATATTCATAGGATCTCTAATGTCACAATGGTCAGGATCTTTTTATTGTTCATACTGGGGAATTTTTCCATCCAATTGCAGTGAATGAAGATTTGGCTGGCTGCTAAATTCTGTGACCTCGATGCAGCAGGAGTGTGGCAATAATGGCCAGTAAGATCGTGCCCACATGCATCTGGGGGCAGGAGCCATTTTATATCCCAGTCCGCATTGCCAATTCTCCTGAAGCTACTCCGTGATTTAGGTCAATAGCTGAAGAGTAAATTTTTCCCTGCTTGACTGATATTCCTGTACCCCTGAATGAAAATGAGTCCTCATTAGTTTTCTCATTTCTAATACACACGGAAATAGTTACATTAATGAAAGAGATATTAAATAGCCACACTCCTATTCATCAAACTGGCTCCTTTCCTGCAATCTCTTCAATCATTGTGCAATTAATGACAGCTTTTATTGTGGGAACAACCAGGAATGCAGCACAAAATCAATATAGCATGTGAAAATAATTATTCTCTGTATTTGCTATGGTAACCAAGGTATGCAATGTTTCAGTTGGAGGAACCTGTGACTCTGCTGAGTAGATTACATTCCTGCAAAGTAAAGAGGAATTTTAACTGGGCTTGCAATTCAGGCAGCCATGGGGTTGGGATCATGTCAAGAGGCAGCATGAGGTCTCACCTACACGTTGTTCACCCAAGCAACTGTCATTTTGCATTGGGGAAATCGAGGTGTTCAATGGAACTTCAAAGAGGTGGAAGAGAAGAGTGGCTATTCCACTGGTGCTCGGAGGGAGGGAGGAGTGGAGAGGGTACACTCAGCTGGTGGTCAGAGGGAGGGACGAGGGCCGAGGGTACAATCTTCCTGATCAAATTCCCAGTTGTCTTTTTTCCCATAAACAGCATGTTTCCAGCTCCAATTCCCCCATCCAATAGTGCCTCTTGCATCGGTCTCAAATCCTCGTACCTGCTCCAATGTTCCAAACAACACCCTCCCAAATACTCCAAAAATCTGATGCTTCCCCCTCACTTCTCCCAGACTCAGTGTTTTTCCATCCTCTCCCCAAAAAAGTTGTAAGATCCTGAGACTCTAGTCAAATATTATAGAATCCCTACCATGCAGAAGGAGGCTATTCTGTTTGTATCAAGTTTGTATCTACAATAATTCCACCCAGGCCTTATCTTCATAACCCCTCATATTTATCTTGCTAATCATCTTAACCCACAAATGTTTGGACAGTAAGGGGCAATTTTGCGTGGCCTAATCAGCAGATCTTTGGACTGTGGGAGGAAACCAGAGCACCCAGAGAAAACCCATGCAGACACAGAAGAACATGCAAACTCCAGGGACAAGTCAGTGAGCCAAGCCAGGAATTGAACCTGGGTCCCTGGCGCTGTGATGCAGCAGTGCTAACCACTGTGCCACTATGGCAATGAAAGATCTACCTCTAATTTAGCACTTAGCACACTTAAAATCAAATTCACTGTCTTGCTGAGGACATCTCACCATCGAGGTGCATTCTTCATCCTGCATTTTCAACATTGACCTAAGGGTGGGATTGCTGAGGCTGGGAGGATTGTCAAGCACCTAGACCTGGCAGTGGCTTCTAAACTGTCCACAATTGTAAAAATGCCACCCAGGGTGCTACTCCAGGCCTGCTTTATGTCCCAGTGGTAGGATCAGTTACTCATCCAAAGGATTCAAGCCATTTACTCTGTTCCTTCCTCCACAGTTCCTACCTAACCTGCTAGGCATTCCCAGAATTTGCTGTTTCCCAACAGTTCGTTTTTTTTACCCTGGTCTAAATATAATCCAAGCAGGCACAACTCAATTTTTTAAAACAATTCTCCAGTTTTCACGGTACTTACACTAATTTTATATGGAATTTGCACCAATCCCAGTTGAATGAGTGCATAAATGAGTTGATCTTGTGTTAACAGCTCTTGTGATTTTCACCAACTGGTAAAAATCTTCTCCATCAGCTCAACAATGGAGCATCTCAATGTCTGGAGATTTAAAGTTTTGAAGTTTATTTATTGTCATAGAGTTTGCAGCAGGGAAACTGGTCTTTCAGCCAACTTGTCCATGCCACCCTTTTTTTTAAATCCCTAATCTAATCCAAATTGCCTACATTTGGCCCATATCCCTCTGTACCCATCATACTATGTAACTATCTAAACGCTTTTTAAAAGATAAAGTTGTACCTGTCTCTACTACTACTACCTCTGGCAGCTTGTTCCAAACACTCTGTGTGAAAAAATTGCCTCTCTGGACACTTTTCAATCTCTCCCCTCTCACCTTAAACCTATGCCTCTAGTTTTAGACTCCCCTACCTTTGGGAAGAGATATCGACTATCTAGCTGACCTATGACCTTCATTATTTTATAGACCTCTATAAGGTCACCCCTGAGCCTACTATACTTCAGAGCAAAGAATCCCAGTCTATTCAGCCTCTCCTTGACTCCATCCATCAAGTCTGGGTAGCATCCTAATAAATCTTTTCTGCACTCTTTCTGGTTTAATAATATTTTTTTCTATAACAGTGACTAGAATTGCACACGGTATTCCAATTGTGGCCTCACCAATGTCTTGCACAACTTCAACAAGACATCCCAACTCCTGTATTCAAAGTTTTGACTGATGAAACCAACTATGTCAAATGCTTTCTTCACCACTCTATCCACCTATGACTCCACTTTCAATTGGTGTCATAACTAAGCTATGTTAACACTGCAATGAAGTTACTGTGAAAATCCCCTAGTTGCCACGCCCTGGCGTCGGATACACTGAGAGAGAATTTAAAATGGTTAATGCACCTAATCAACACGTTTTTCAGACTGTTGGAGGAAACTGGAGCGCCCAGAGGAAACCCGCACAAACACGAGGAAAACATGCAAACTTCACACAGACAGTCACAAAGCAGAAATTGAACCCGAGTCCCCGGCGCTGTGAGGTAACAGTGCTAAACACTGTGCCACTGTGCTGCCTTGTACCGCATCTGTGCATTAAAACCAATAATGCAAACAAATGGCTATGATTTATTATTATTTCTCATCTCTTAGGAAACGTACATAAGTGGTAAATATAATCTTGACTGATCAGTTCTTGTCTGTGAATTAAAGCAACTTAACAATGTGTCATTTTGTGAATCTGTCCTCAAAAGATTGAAGGGCAATTGCAATAGATTTTATTTTTCACAGGAAAATGGCAGTAATTTGGGTAGTGGTTAGACACCCCCTTTTTTATTGATGAAGGGTAATTCAGACTTGAAAAAAAAGTTCTTTTCTTTCTCCACAGATGCTGTTAGATCTACTGAGATTTCCCAGCATTTTCTGTTTTTTGCCTCTTTTTTTCCTTCTTTCATGGGATGTGGGCATTTCCGGGTAGATCAGCATGTATTACTCAACCCTAATTGCCTTTCAGAAGGTGGTGGTGAGCCATGTCCTTGAACTGCTGCAGCCACATTGCTGTTAAGGAGGGAGTTTCAGGATTTTGACCCAGCATCACTGCAGGAATGTTGATCTGATTCTAAGCCAGGATGGTGTATGGCTTGGAGGAAATTTGCAGGTAGTGTGTTTCCTATGCTGCATTTGCTCTTAATGTTGGTAGAGATTGCATGTTTGCCAGTGCTGAAGAAGAAGCAATGATGAGTTGCTGAAGCGCACCTTACACATTGTGCATACTGCTACCACCGAGCATTCATGGTGGAGGGAGTGAATATTGAAGGTGGTGGATGGAATACCTATCAAGCAGGCTGCTTTATCCTGGATGTGTTAAGCTTCTTGTGTGTTATTAAAGCTGTACTGATCCAGACAAGTTAAGGGTATTCCATCACATTCCTAAATTGTGCCGTGTAGATGGCAAACAGGCTTTGGGGAGTCATGAAATGAGTTACTCACCACCAAATTCTCAGCCTCTGACCTGTTCTTGTAGCCACAGCATTCAAATAGTAAAGTTTATTACTCACAAGTAGACTTATATTAACACTGCAATGAAATTATTGTGAAAATCCCCTAGTCGCCACGCTCCGGCACCTGTTTGGGTACACTGTGGGAGAATTTGGCATGACCAAGCCACCTAAGCTGCACATCTTTGAGCTATGAGAGGAAGCAAGAACATCTGGAGGGAACCCACAAAATGGGGGGAACATGCAGTCTCTGTGCTGACAGTGATCTAAACTAGGAATCAAATCCGGGTCCCTGGCACTGTGAGGCAATAGTGCAAGTCAATGTGCCACAATGCCATTATCATTTTCTGGTCAATGATAATCACCAGGATTTTGATTTTGAGGCAATCAGCGTTGGTACTGCCATTGAATGACAAAGAAAGTCATTTAGGTTCTCTCTTGAAGAAGATGTTGATTCCCTGGCATCTGTGTGGAGTGAATTTTACTTGCCACTAAGCAGCCCAACTTGAATGTTATCTGGTCTTGCTAGGTGTGCACACAGACTGTCTAATAATCTGAGGAGTTAAGGGTGCTGAACAATATGCAATCATCAGTCAACATCCCCATTTCTGACCTTAGGATGGAGGGAAGGTCATTGATGAAGCAGTTGGAGATGGTTGGGCCTAGGGACACGACCCTGAGGAACTCCTGTAGTGATGTCCTGGAATTGAGCTCACTGGCTTCCAGCAATCACAACCCATCTTCCTTTGTGCCAGGTATGACTCCAACCAGCCAATGGTTATCCCCCTGATTCCCACTGATTCCAGTTTTGCTAGGGCTCCTTGATGTAACACTAAATGAAATGCTTCTTTGATGTCGAGGTCAGTCAGTTCCAATGCAACTTTGGAGTTCAGCTCTTTCCTCATGTTTGAACAAAAGCTACAATGAGATCAGAAGCTGAGTGATCTGAGCAACAGTGAGCAGATTATTGCTAAGCAAGTACCACTTTATAGTTCTGTTAATGATCACTTCCATTACTTTACTGATGAATGAGAGTAGACTGAAGAGACATTAATTAGCTGGGTTGGATTTGTCCTGCTCCTTGTGTACCTGGGCTATTGTCCACATTGCTGGGTAGATGCCAGTGTTGTAACTGTATTAGAACATCTTGGCTAGCAATGCAACAAGTTCTGGAGTAAAAGTCTCCAGCGCTATTGCCAGAATACTGGCAAGGCCCATAGCCTTTGTGATATCCAAAATCTTTGGCCATTTCTTAACATCATGTGGAGTAATCGAACTGGCTGAAGACCAATTCAATTAGCATCTGTGATGCTGGGGACCTTCAGAGCATTCTAAGCTGGATCATCCAATTGGCACTTCTGGCTGAAGATCGTTACAAATGCTTCAGCCTTGTCTTTTGCACTGATGTGCTGGGCTCCTCAAGGATTAAGGATGTCAGAAATCGTAGAAACCATACAGTACAGAAAAAGGCCATTTAGCCCATCGAGTCTGCACTGACCACAATCCCACTCAGGACCTACCCCCATATCCCTAGGTATTTTACCCACTAATTCCTCTAACCTCCATATCTCAGGACACTAAGGGGCAATTTTGGCATGGCCAATCAACCTAACCTGCACGTCTTTGGACTGTGGAAGGAAACCAGAGTACCTGGAGGAAATTCACACAATCACAAGGAGAATGTGCAATCTCCACACGGACAGTGACCTAAGCCGGGAATTGAACCCAAGTCCCTGGAGCTGTGAAGCAGCAGTGCTAACCAGTGTGATGTTGTGCCACCCATGGGAGTATTGTGGGGCTTCCAGTGAGTTGTTTAATTGTCCACCACCATTCACGGCTCGATATGATAGGACTGCAGAGCTTAGATCTGATCAGATGGTGTGGAATCTATCCATCGCATACTGCTCACATTGTTTGACACTCAAATAATTGGGTGGAATTTTCCCAAACATGAACAGAATGGGAATGGAGGGGTATAGAAAACTGATTTAAAATAGGGATCATGAGCCTTGGGAGTCCTTGGGAAGTGTGTAAATAGATGATGATATTGATGTACTTGTTTTTATCCTACAGGTGCTTTGGTCCACCTTGTTGTCTAACGAGGGGCATACACGCGATGGGTCGTGAGAGGGCTGCTCTTGGATTTTTTTCGAGAGTATCCTAATGCTCACATTGTTAGTGTACACTTGACCTGGATCATTTGATGGGCAACACTACAGCTCAGTGACTATCGCTGTGCTGTGCAGATACATGGATTTGGGCCTGTGTCTGTTGGAGTTTGCGCATCCTCCCTGTGCTTGCGTGGGTTTTCTCCGGGCGCTCCGGTTTCCTCCCACATCCCAAAGATGTGCTCTTAGGCTAATTGGCAAAACAAATTCTCCCTAAATTGTCTCAAATTTTGTTTTTAATCCATAGATCTATAAACATGGACAGGGATCGCGGGTAGAGGTGGGAACATTGGGGTGGCGGCGTGGGCTCGTTGGGCTGAAGGGCCTGTTTCCCATGCTGCTTTGTTCTTTGTTCTTTGTTCAAACAAGCATCGTAAAAACGGGAGTTCGCTGCACTGGATTTTTCAATGAACATGGCACTGCAATCTTTTGGCACTCTGTCAATTTTTTTGACAACCGAGAGCTTTGTACCAGTATGGGGACACAGAGCCTACATACATTGCTGATGCTGGCTTCAGAGTTCTCAGGCACTATTGCACATGATCTGCTGTTGATTGGGAGATCTCTCCTATCTCTCCTCCATGAACATCTAGAGCCCCCATATCATCAACAGAATTGTTGCCTCCATGCTGACATGGGTCAGTGGCATTGGCATTGAGTCACCTGGCAAATCCCCGACATGCCTCTCCTCCTTACACGACCCACGACCCCCCTTCCCCGACCTTGCATGAGTCCCCAGCACTCTCTCTGTATAGGTCACCTTCATTGTACGCAGCTCAATATTCAGCATAGATCCCCTGCCATAATCCCACCTCCACTCAGGTTGCACCCCCACTCAGGCCCCACACCCTTGGCACTGCCTCTGACACACCTCTGGTGCCAAACCAGGTTTAGGTGCCAAGTGGGTACTGCTAGGTGGACATTGCCAGGTGGGTACTGCCCGATCATGACCCCTAGGCCACTCATAGGCTTCAATAGCCTCCAATCCCTCTGGTGTGGTCACGGCACCTAGGTTCTGCTGATCAAGAACAACTCATCGGCGAAGTTGGAAGTATTTGGGAGGGGAGGGAGCAGCCGTGACAATAATGACATGTGGATGCAGGAAGTCTGATGGTAATAAACTTTACACACTTTTTGAATGCGAAGTCATTCTCCTCAGTAAAACAGGACTGGAAGCAATTCGGATCTTTGGCCTTGCGCGCTATCTTCCTGGCTCACCAGGCTGATCGATGGGTACAGCAATCTGGTATGATCACACCCATCCTGTTTCATAGCTTCACCAAGTTGACACCTCATTTTAAGTATGCCTGATGCTGTGGTGGCACATTCATTCAACTAGGTTTGATCTCTGTGTGGTTTATACTGGTTCATAAGGTTATCTGGTTGTCTGCTATTGCCACCAATCGCCCACAGTGCTTCATTGGATACCCAGTCTTTTAACAATTAGATATTGAGCATAAGATGTTCATGGTGCTCATGGAAGTGAACAGAATCTTTGCATGTGAGTGAACATATGAGGCAGACTCAAAATTAAAAAAACCTTTAGGTATGTCGCCAACAAATAACATTTGGGTTTATATATATCCAACTGACTGACCAGTTCACCAATTTCTTACAATCTACTTCAACAATCACTCTGTCCTCCCTTCAAAATAAAGGCACTTTCCTTCCCCATTTGATAGAAACATATTTGCCTGTTGAGCGAGTGGCTGAGTGATTTTCCTGGTTTATCCCCCCAGTTAGAAGTCTCACAACACCTGGTTAAAGTCCAATAGGTTTATTTGGTAGCATAAGCCACAAGCTTTCAGACCACTGCTCCTTCATTAGGTGACTGGGAGTTCTGTTCACAAACAGGGCATATATAGACACAAACTCAATTTACAAAATAATGGTTGGAATGTGAGTCTTTCCAGTAATCAAGTCTTAAAGGACAGACAATGTGAACGGAGAGAGCGTTATGTATAGGTTAAAGAAATGTGTATTGTCTCCAACCAGGACAGTTAGTGAGATTTTACAAGCCCAAGCAAGTTGTGGGGGTTACAAATAGTGTGACATGAACCCAAGATCCCGGTTGAGGCCGTCCTCATGTATGTGGAACTTGGCTATCAGTTTATGCTCAACAATTTTGCATTGTCATGTATCATGAAGGTCATCTTGGAGAATGCTTACCCGAAGATCAGAGGCTGAATGCTCATGACTGCTGAAGTGTTCCCCAACAGGAAGAGAACCCTCTTGTCTGGTGATTGTCGAGCGCTATTCATTCATCCATTGTCGTAGCATCCGCTTGGTCTCCCTAATGTACCATGCCTGAGGATATCCTTTCCAGCAGCGTATCAGGTTGACCATGTTGGTTGAGTAGCAAGAGTATATACCATGCACCTCATGGATGGTATGATGATGTTGATGATCCAGCACATTGCTGTGGCAGGATTGTGTGGTGTTATGTTCACTATTCTTCTGAAGGCTGAGTAGTTTGCTGCAGTCAATAATCTGTTTGAGGTTGTGCAGTTATTTGAAGGCAAGAAGTGGAGGTGTGGGGATGGCCTTGGTGAGATGTTCATCTTCATCAGTGACATGTTGAAAGCTCTGGAGAAGATGTTGTAGCTTCTCCGCTCCAGGGAAGTACTGGATGACAAAGGAAAACCGCACCAACTCCTCTGAAGACAAATACAGAACACAGCAGTCAGAGTACTCTTCGTCATCCAGTACTTCCCCAGAGCAGAGAAGCTACGGCATCTTCTTCAGAGCCTTCAACATATCATTGATGAAGACAAACATGTCGCCAATGCCATCATCACACCCCGACTTTTTGCCTTCAACCGCATAATCTCAAATAGACCATTGCCTACTATCAAACTATCCAGGAGAACAATGACCATGACAATACACAACCCTGCCACAGCAACCTCTGCAAGATGTGTCAGATTGTCGACACAGATGCCATTATCTCCCATGAGAACATCATCCACCAGCTAAGGGTACATACACTTGCAACTCAGCCAATGTTGTTAACCTGATAAGCTGCAAGAAAGGATGTCCCAAAGCATGGTACACTGGGGATACCATGCAAACGCTACGACAATGGATGAATGAACACCGTTTGACAATCACCAGACAAGACTGTTCTCTTCTAGTTGGGGAACACTTCAGCAGTCACAGGCATTCAGTCTCTGATCTTTGGGTAAGTGTTCTCCAATGCGGACTTCACGACACATGACAATGCAGAGTCACTGAGCGTAGACTGATAGCCAAGCTCCACACACATGAGGATAGCTTCAACTGGGATCTTGGGTTCATGTCACACTATCTGTAACCCCCAGGACTTGCTTGGGCTTGCAAAATCTCACGAACTGAACTGACTGGAGACAATACTCATCTCTCTAACCTGTACTTAACCTTTTCTCCATTCATATTGTCTGTAACTTTAAGACTTGATTATTGTAAAGATTTGCATTCCAATCATTATTTTGTAAATTGAGTTTGTTCTATATATGGTCTGTTTCATAGAGCACAGAGTCATAGAACCCTACAGTACAGAAAGAGGCCCTTCGGCCCATCAAACACAATCCCACCTAGGCCTTACCCCAAATCCCAATGTATTATACTCACTAATCCCTCTAACCTCCACTACTCTGGACACTAAGAGGCAATTTCTTCACACGGCCAATCAACGTAACCCGCACATCTTTGGACAATGGGAAGAAACCAGAGTATCCGGAGGAAACCCATGCAGGCACAAGGAGAGTGTGCATAGGCAGTGGCCTGAGCAGAGTTTGTGAATAGAACTTCCACTCACCTGATGAAGGAGCAGTGCTCTGAAGGCTTGTGGCTTGTGATATCAAATAAACTTGTTGAACTTTAACCTGGTATTGTGAGATTCCTTACTGTGTTACCCCAGCTCAACGCCAGCATCTCCAGGTGTTATTCTCCCAGTACAGGCAGGAGAAGGAGGTGGAAATTTCAAAAAGCAGATTTGCTTTTTAAACCTAATCTATGTCAATACAGGTATTTCTAGTTTGAATGGAGGAATGCTGAAAGAAGGGTGACTAACCGACTATTGAAAGGTGGAACAGTGACTTAAATATAAAATCTTGAAGTTTAACTCACTTTTATCTCTACCTGTCCAGGGTAGCAGAAGAGAGGAGAGGAGGACCTAGTTCTTCAGAGCAGGATTTTTTTCAAGCAATGCTTGTGAGCCAAGTGGAATGGGGATTCTTCCCTACAGGATCTCAAAAGTTTGCATCCCTCCCTGGTCAACATCCCTCAAGCCCCCAAAATCTGATCAAACTCCCCACATCTGATCTTCCCCCACCCAAACTTTGATCTTGTGTCACATCTCCAAATTCTCTTCCCTCATCCTCCAATCTTATGTTTCCCCTTGGACCAGCCTCAGCAACCTCCCACCAGGCCATGACAAATTCCCCATCAATCGCCCCTCACCTCCTCCCCACAATCTTCCACTGTGAACTTCCCGTAACCTCCATTCCTCATCCCCTGCCCAGCCTCCACGATTTCTACCCTGACCTCCTCCACAACACAACCTTCCCAACCTTATAGGCCTGACAATTGATCTGCCTCTCAATCTGGCTGGCTGCGGTGTAGGAAACAAGAAAATACATCTGGGGCTGCTGTTAAATTTACGGTAAACTTGACAGTGGCTGAATTTTCAGATTTCCAGGATTCCCTTAGTCTCCATCTCACACAAGTATCAGAGCCATAGCACTTCACTCTAATTTACACAACCCCAGTGAACCCAGGTAATCTTCCTTTCCAATTCCACCTCCAAGTTCACAGTGACAATTAACCTTCCCAACATGCTCCATTCTCAGCTGTGGCAGTTGTTCGTGTTCTCATCTCTGAGTCAATTGGTTGCAGGTTCAAGCCCTGCCCTGGGGGTTGAGCACACAATCTGGGTGACGTCTTTAGGATGAATCATTAACACATGGCCCCATTAATTCTCTTAGGTTGATGTAAAATATCCCTCAGTACTTTTTGAAAAAGAAGTGAGTTCTCTTGATGTCTGGGCCAAGATTTATCCCTCAACCAACTTTTAAAAAACAAGTAGTCCAATCATTTATTTTAATTGCTATTTATGAGTCTTTGCTGGGCGCAGATTGGATTTTTTTTAAATTACAATAGTAACAACTACACTTTAGAAGTTGGCCAGCAAGTATATCCTAGTAGCCTTTTGCCTGTCTGTCATTGTATTCCATTAAATTCAGTGATAGGAGAGCACTACGAGCTAATCCTTATTGTCATGAACTATTTGATTGTGGGAATCACATTAACTCTGCCATACTTACCGTCTGATTCCTGACGTGACAATCTGCCCGACCGCTAATTTATTTCTTAGTAGATAGATTAATGCTTTGCACATAAAATGTGTGAGGGCAGAAATTTGGTAGGCAAACTCATGAGAGATGATGGACAGAAAGTTGTGGGGAGCACGTTCATCATTTCTGAATGTGTGCTGCAGCTGTGTTCACACAGTAAGCAATTGTAAAATTTGCAGTGTGATTGTAACACATCTGGGCAACACGCTTTATAAAACATAATAAAAGATTTTGAACTATCACTTAGATGAATATATGGAATTATGTTTTTGCTAAAATAACGAATAGAGGATTTTTTAAAATTCATTTGTGGAACAATGTTGGCCAAAATTTATTGCCCATCCCTAGTTGCCCTTGTTCAGAGGGCAGTTGAGAATCGAACCCATTGCTGTGGATCTGAAGTCACATGTGTGACAGACCAGATAAGGATGGCAGACTTCCTTCTCAAAAGGACATTAATGAACCAGATGGGTTTCTTTCAACAACGGTCATTAGTAGATTCTTAATTCCAGATACTTTATTGAATTCAAATTCCACCATCTGATTTGAATGTGGGTTCCTAGAATATTAGTTGAGTTCCTGAATTAAGAATCCAGTGTTAATACCACAAGGCCATCATCCAGAATTATTCTCATTGCTTTTAATATTGATGCCATTCAACTGCATGAAAAGATGGATGGAACAAATAAAAGCCGAATTTTATAAAGTGCAACTTTTAATATAGCTCCTCACGGCAATTAATAAAAGCTGCAGTCACTTTTTCTTTCAGTTTCTTTGAGGTATTTAAAAGCTTGATTGCCAGATAACCCTGATAGCCATATGGTGTATGTTATTAAACTGTTAGCTACTTACAAATTAGCCAGTCCAGTGAATCAGAAAGCTGAACTTTACAAACCATTAGCATTTGAAAAGGTTGCTTGATTTTCATGTATCTAGTCCACAATAATGACTTGCTTTTAAGACTGAAGGGATATGCTTTAATCCTACGAATACCGAGTTCTCCCTGGTGTTGAATATTTGTTTTCTAATCTTTGCTAAATTCTTTGAACACAATCATTTCTTTTCATCTATAATGTAACTCAGTGAAATCGCTGCAATCTTTTTGGCTTGATATATGTTTGTTTGTGTCTCTTTGATAAATTAGGAATAATTTCAAATGCCCATTTGCAATGCACGCCATTTATATATTATTTTTATTCACTCCTCAGAGACAGTGTTAGAACGTTAGATCCATTATGTATAAAGAAGAAATAAATAAATGTAGAAGGCTTGAGAGGTTTACATCAAAAAATTATAATGATAGCAGTTGTGATGGAATATACATTCAAGGCTATAACTAACAACTTAAACACTAATTTCTATGATCCATATTGCACTTGGGGAAAATTATATTAGCTGATGCTGCCAATGTGGAGTCGATCAAATGGTTGAATGTGGAGGTCAGCATGCGTGGTCAGTAACTCTCGTTCTTTATTTTAATTACTGGGAAATCAGAAGTGCACTGAATTGGGACATGTACTGACTCCACACTCAAATCAAGAAAATCTCTGAGCATGGCATGTTATTTCACAGACTTTATTCAATGGGTTGAATGGCCTCCTCCTATGCTACAATAATTCTCCAACAACATTTTCTCCCAGTGGTCTTTTCCTGCAAACCTTTGTTCTCTTGTTTCAAGTAAGAATGCCCACTTTTTGTGCTAAATTCTCTACGACTGAAGGATTTCTTCACAAACTCACTCCACTGACAGCTGCTAGGAAACACAGGTATTTCTTGCCCTCTGTTCACTTCACACTCCAAACTACAACTGCTCACTCAGGGTGATTCTTGGGCTGATCATCCCATACCACTGATCACCTGAACTGTTCCCTTAAAGGGGCTTCACCCCAACATACACAATATTTTGCAGCTGGGTAGTTTGATCATGATTAACCTTGGTTGGTTACAAAGAATAATACTGAAATTGAATAGGAACTGAATACAATGTAAAAACAATAATCAATTGGTTCTCATCATACGTAGTTTAGTAAAAATCTTGGGTGGTAAATTTGGACAAATGCAGGATAGATGTTCTATCACTAAAACAGATGCTAGCTGCATTGAACTTGAAATCTAATGTTTGACTAGATAATAAAGATCCAAAGATGACAATCTCAGAAAAGCATAACCCTCGTGGCGACAGCATGTGACACAATGAATTAGCACTGCCGTCTCACAGTGCCAGGGACCCAAGTTTGATTCTGACCTTAGGTGATTGTGTAACATTTGTACATTCTCCCCATGTCTATTTGGGTTTCCTCTAGATGCTCCGGTTTACTCCCATAGTCTGAAGATGTGCAGGTTAGTTGATTGTCCATGCTAAATTGTCCCTGGATATTAGGGGAACTAGCAGTGTAAGGTCTCATAGTAACATCATGTACTGTACATCTCAGGGACTTCACACAATATTAATGGGAGATGCATCACCACTGATTATCTCACAGGCACTTCAACATTATCAGAATCTCACCTATCATGCTGCACAAACTTTATCCTCAGTGCTCAGTACAATCATCAGATAGGCGTGCATGCTCTCCAGCCTCTCCTCCATTTCTTCTCATCACATTCCATCTATCTCTCTTCTTCCGGGCAAAGCTAACGTGTAACAAGAGGGAGAATCCCACACCCGAAGTGGCAGGGTTGATTTTGAGGTTCTCACAGTATCCTCGGACAATGCCATTGAGCGGTGGGGCAAGATGGGGTGGGGGTGTGGGTGGTTCCTAGCAATCCAGTGTGGATCAGCTCACTGTGCCACCATGAGTTTACATCCTGACCTTTTCTCAGTGGTCAGGTAACACTGCAAGAAACAGTCAAAAGAATAGAACAGATGACGGAGGTGTCCATCCATGTTCTGTCTGATGTTGTGAATGTGACATATGAGTGCTTTGTAGTCTCCATGGGAATGGTGCCTGCCAGCTTCGAGACCTTGGTCTGGGAGGTCTTGCTGAATTTCTGCTTGGACCTGCACACCATCACTGCAAACCTTGGTGAAATCCATCAGTGGCTGAGTGAGAGTGAGGTGGGACATGTTGACCTCCCTCTAGGTGCTTCTTCTCCTCACGGACCTTATCATCTCCGGCTGTACAAGCTGAGGAAGGTACACCTGGCCCATAGCAGCAACCCAAAGCAGACCAGGGCCCTTTATGTCTCAGACCTCTCGAGGATGCCCACTGAAAGCATCAAATACAATAAGAGGTGCCAATCAGAAGGTTGTCTCCACCTCTACTGTAGGGACCAGGGATGGAGCAAGATGTAGAATAGGCTTAGAAGACATAAGAACTTTGACATTACTGGTTATAAAGGCTTTTCAGCCTGCTGACATGGCATTGAGGGTGGAAGAAATATGGATGGGTCCTGTTGCCTACACTGATGTGGTTATCAGTGTGTCATGGGCATATCTTCCATATCATGCTTCTTTGAGGGCATTCACATGTATAAGCAGTCACCTGCCAACTGAGGTTTCAGCTCACCCTGCTCTTCATCCTCCAAGTTGCTCTCAACTTAGTCCCTCTGGGAGGGGAACCCCCCACCCCCCCCCCCCTCCACCCCCCCCCCCCTCCACCCCCCCCCCCCCGCTCCTCCACCACCCCCTCCCCCCCCCCCCCCCCCCTTTGATATACCAGGCCCTGAATGGTGAATGGTGAAACACATCACAATGATGTGTGATACCTACCGTGGAGAACGTAGTAAAAATCTACCTGAGAAACCAAAGCATGAAAAAGGCATCTCAGGATGTCAACAGTTTGTTTAATGATAAATTATGTTACACTATGGGACTCATTGTAGTGCACATCAGTCATCTCTCTTGATATATTTATCAAGGATTGTGAGACCCTGTAATGATCCATGGGCAAAAATGGAGCATATCGGTGACCTTCAGGGGCGCTGACAGGAAATGTTCTCCCAGTCCATGAGGTATTAGGTCCTTCCACTCAGGAAGTATTAGGTATTAGGACCTCCCACTCAGACACAGAAAGACAATGTCATGCCCCAGAGCTGCACCTGTGCTAATAGCTTTTTACTGAAATACCTTCCAGCTGAGGTATACACTCACACATCGAGGTGCCCGCCAGGCCAACCCTGTCACATTACCTCACAATCCCACAGAATTTGTGAGAGCCGTAGACAGATTACGAATTATGTGACCTTACCAAAGGAGTTCTTGCAATCTATTATCTTGTATGAAGATCAATCTTAACTGGTACTTCAGCAATGACTGGATGTTCTTTGGCCTATGATTCATACAGTTGGACAAAACACATTACAAGCTTTCACTGATAGCGTGCCACAGTGTAGCAGCTTTGCTTCTCATACGTTTGCCTTCACTGACATTCTCATCTACCTCTCTGCCAAAACTCATAATGAAATAATTGCATTGCGAAGCCAGTGACTCTCGCAGTTTCTCTCTAAAGGCCAAAAACTGCAATGGTTTCACAAAGTTTTTCTCAATGAAATCTTCCTCTTTTCTATCAGCTCTGACTCAATTTCATAACATCATAGAATCCTACCATGCAGAAGAGGCCATTTGTCCATCAAGTCTGCACCTACTACTATTTCACCAAGGCTCTATCCCCATAACCCCATTGAATTTACCTTAATAAGTCCCCCTGACACTCTGGGACAATTTAGCATGGTCAATCCACCTAAACCCCACATCTTTGCACTGTAGGAGGAAACCAGAGCACCCAGAATTGAACCTAGGTTTATCTCTGGCCTTGGATGAATGTCTGTGTGGAGTTTGCACATTCTCCCCTTGTCTGAACGGGTTTCCTCCAGGTGCTCCGGGTTCCTCCTGCAGTCTAAAGAGGTGCACGTTATGTAGATTAGCCACGGTAAGTGTGCGGAGTAGTGGGGATAGGACGAGGGCACGGGCCTCGGTAAAATGCTCTTTCGGAGAGTCGATGCAGATTCAATGGGTCAAATGGACTCCTTCTGCACTGTAGGGATTCAATGGTTGTATGGTTGTACAATGCATAGCACACAACAACAGTAAGGGAGACATGTTCAGGATGATATTGCAGTGAATCCCCTGAGCAATCAAGGCAGCAAAACTACATCTTGAGTCGGCCTATGGTCCTCTTAGATATAGCCCTTCTGGAGACATGGTTCTAGTTCTCTTCAACTCCTGTTCTTCGGTGTCTCAGTGGCATCATTGACTACCTTTTCAGTGGATAACCCTTCTCCCTTAGTAACAATCCATCCAAGCATGCTGGAGAAATGAATAACCTTGGCAACTGACATGAAGCCAGATGAAGGTATCACAGCAGCTCCATTGGGACAATCCTGCCATATCTGATTCTTACGGTCAGAAACAATCTGAATATTTAAGTGAAAGCCCTTTTGACAAAGGCACCCAGCTCTTCCGATATCACCTTAAAGGATGCTTGCATGTTGTCTATGGCTCTCTGACTTCAGAGAAACACTTAGGTCACTTAGTCTGGCTGCTTTATCAGCCCTGAAGTGAATGAACATATAGACATTTGGAATGGTGTGTCAGTGACCAACTTGATGCCGCTGTGGACAGTGGGTTGTGGGACACATGGAATTCCATAGAATTCCATAGAAAATTACAGCTCAGAAACAGGCATTTTGGCCCTTCTTGTCTGTGCCGAACCATTTTTTACCTAGTTCCCCTGACCTGCACTTGAATCATATCCCTCCACACCCCTCTCATCCATGAGCTCGTCCAAGCTTTTCTTGAATGTTAAAAGTGACCCCACATTTACCACTTCATCCAGCAGCTCATTTCACACTCCCAGTCTCAGCGTAAAGAAGCCCCCCCGGCACCCCCCAACAATATTCCCTTTAAACTTTTCTCCTTTCATCCTTAACCCATGACTTCTGTCTTTTTTCTCCCCTAGCCTCAGTGGAAAAAGCCTGCTTGTATTCATTTTATCTATACCCATCAAAATCTTATACGCCTCTATCAAATCTCCCCTCATTCTTCTACGCTCCAAGGAATAAAGTCCTAACCTATTCAATCTCTCTCTGTAACTCAGCTTCTCAAGTCCCGGCATCATCCTTGTGAACCTTCTCTGCACTCTTTCAACCCTATTTACATCCTTCCTGTAACTAGGTGACCAAAACTGTACACAATACTCTACATTTGGCCTCACCAATAACTATATAGCCTTACTATAACACTCCAAATTTTATACTCAATACTCCGATTTATAAAGGTCAACGTACCAAAAGCACTCTTTATGACCCTATCCACCTGTGATGTCACTTTTAGGGAAATCTGCACCTGTATTAGGGAATTCTGTACCTGTACCTGTGATCTCCTGGGAAGGACTGAAGGTTCAGAGTCACTGTCACCTTCAAAACTGTTGGCATAGACTGACCATCTGCACAGTTAGAGGCAGTTTAGGGGCCAATCATTTCAATATGGAGTTAACAGTCTCCCCAGAGAGGTGGCTTATCCTTCAACAATGAGCCTGAGATACAGGCTTTTAGACTAGACAGGATTAAGATACATAAGGAGGAGGTGTTAGCAATTCTTGAGAGTATGAAAATAGATAAATCCCCTGGGTCGGATGGGATTTATCCTCAGATTCTCTGTAAGCTAGGGAGGAGATTGCAGAGCCTTTGGCTTTGATCTTCATGTCATCATTGGCTACAGGTATAGTGCCAGAAGATTGGAGGATAGCATATGTTGTCCTTTTGTTCAAGAAGGGGAGTAGAGACCATTCTGGGAATTATAGACCTGTGAGCCTTACTTCTGTTGTGGGCAAAGTTTTGGAAAGAATTATAAGAGATAGGATTTATATTAATCTGGAGAGAAATAAATTGATTAGGGATAGTCAACACTGTTTTGTGAAGGGTAGGTCATGCCTCACAAATCTTATCGAGTTCTTTGAAAAGGTGACCAAAGAGATGGATAGGGGTAAAGCAGTTGACGTGGTGTATATGGATTTTAGCAAAGCGTTTGATAAGGTTCTGCATGGTAGGCAACTGCAGAAAATGCAGAGGTATGGGATTGAGGGTGATTTAGCAGTTTGGATCAGGAATTGGCTAGCTGATAGAAAACAGAGAATGATGATTGATGGGAAATATTCAACCTGGAGTTTAGTTACTAGTGGTGTACTGCCGGGATCTGTTTGGGATCACTGCTGTTTGTCATTTTTATAAATGACCTAGATGACAGTGTAGAAGGATGGGTTAGTAAATTTGCTGACGACACCAAAGTCGGAGGAGTTGTAGACACTGAGGATGGATGTTACAGTTTGCAAAGGGACATAGATAAACTGCAGAACTGAGCTGAGAGACGGCAAATGGAGTTTACTGCGGAAAAGTGTGAGGTGATTCACTTTGGTAAGAGTAACAGGATTACAGAATACAGGGCTAATGAAAGGACTCTTAGTAGTGTCGACGAGCAGAGAGATCTTGGTGTACATGTGCATAGATCCCTGAAAGCTGGCACCCAGGTTGATAAGGGAAGGCTTACGGTGTGTTAGCTTTTATTGGTGGAGGGATTGAATTTCGGAGCTGTGAGGTCATGTTACAACTGTACAAAACCCTGATGCGGCCACGCTTGAGTATTGCAAACAGTTCTGGTTGCCGCATTATAAGAAAGATGTGGAAGCTTTGGAAAGGGTGCAGAGGAGGTTTACTAGGATATTGCCTGGTATGATAGGAAGGTCTTATGAGAAAAGGCTGAAGGATTTGAGGTTATTATTGTTAGAGAGAAGGAGGTTAAGGGGTGACCTAATTGAGGATACAAGATGATCAGACGGTTAGATAGGATGGACAGTGAGAGCCTTTTTTCTCAGATGGTGATGGCTGACATGAGGGGACATAGCTTTAAATTAAGGGGTGGTAGTTATAGGACGGATGTTAGAAGTAGGTTCTTTACTCAGAGGGTAGTAAGGATGTGGAATGCCCTGCCTGCAATAGTTGTGGACTCGCCAACATTAAGGGCATTCAAATGGTCAGTGGATAGGCATATGGATAACATTGGAATAGTTTAGGTTAGAGCATCATTAGATTCGTTCCACTGGTCGGCTCAACATTGAGGGCCAAAGGGCCTGTACTGCGCTGTAATGTTCTATGTTCGATGTCACATGAGTGCTGACTGTAAATGCTGTGCTGTAATGTTCTATGTTCTATGTTCTATTAAGGAATGGCACCTTTTCCAGAACTCTAGCCCTTCTGCCATGCGATTCCTATTGGCCCTTCACTATTTCTGACTGCATCTCCTGGACTGTGGCGTTAAATCTGAGATGATGCTCTGGGGGCAACCTGCCTACTTACCCTTCCGGCCTCCTCTTCCTCCTTTCAGGATGTCCCTCCAGCAGAAAACACCGTCTTCATTTGTCTCTACTGCTGCACAGATTTCTGCACTGAGGGGTCTCTTCTGCAGAATGCCTCTGCAAATGCCTACAAATATCATTCAATTCTCCAAATCATTACAAAAATGTCAAAAACAATCTTTAGACCAAATCTAAACAACTCCTCACCTTGCCAAAGTTCTGTGGGCCTTTATACCACTCTAGAGTGAATAAAAAACATGAATATCTTGGCCAAATGAGCTGTGTAAAAGTTCACAGGCTACTCAAAATTGCTGTCAATTGCTCTTTAAGTGAAATTAATTGCCTCTTTAACAATTGGTGGATGTGGTTTCAATTTCTGTACCCACCAGTCAAAATATTGCCCTCCCAATATTATTGCACCCCATTTTGGAACCTTTCCTATCTGCCACATGCCCACTCTCCCAGTGCAAAATTCTGGCCATTGAACAATAAACCATTGGACATTTTAACTACCCTGTTATTAATAAAACAGAAGAGACAGACAAAGGGGATAATGAAACTGAATTCTTAAAATGGATACAGGACTCTTTTCTGATGCAATATGTAAAATTTCCAACAAGAGAACATTTGCTATTGAATCTAACAATGGGGAATAAACCAAAGCAGATAAAAGAATTAAAATAGGGGACAGCTAGATAATAGTGACCATAATATAAATGCTTTAAGATGATGATAGAGAAGGCCATAAAGACAACAGAAACTGGGTTTATAGATTGAAGAAAAGTTGGTTTTGAGAGGCAGGGGTGGGACTTGGGAAACAAACTGGGTAGCAATATGGGCTACACAGTGTAGAGTATCAATGGGAAACTTTTAAAATGACTTTCAACAGATTACAAGAGAAATATATTCCATTAAAAGGTAAGAACAAAGCAAATACTAGTGAAATTCCATGAATAAATACAGATAAAGGAAACACTTGAGTGTTAGGAGAGAGGCATACAGAGATAGCAGAGAAGTGCATGATATTAGACAATATGAAGAGGTCAGGAGTGAAGTTAAAAAAGAATTAGGGAATCAAAGAAGAACAGTGAAATTAAATGATCAAGAAACATAAAACAAAATTATAAAATATTTTGCAGACAAATCAATAAAAAAGAAAGCCTACAATGGGAATAGGGCAAACAGATGACATTGCAGTAGCACAATGGTTAGCCTCATTGCCTCACAGTGTTCAGGGACCCAGGTTCGATTCCCAGCTTGAGTGGCTATCTGTGCAAAGTCTGCACATTCTCCCCCTGTCTGCCTGGGTTTCCTCCAAGTGCTTTGGTTTCCTCTCACAATCTGAAAGACGTACAGGTTAGGTGCATTGGCCATGCTAAATGCTCTCTCAGTGTACCTGAAGAGATGCCTGTGTGTGGCGACTAGGGGATTTTCATAGTAACTTCATTGCAGTGTTAATGTAAGCCTATTTGTGACACTCATAAATAAACTTTTTAAAAAAAACACATGTAGGACAGAGACTTGGTGGAAATATTAAATAATAATTTTGTTTCAGTATTTATCAGCAAGAAAGATCAGATAGACATAACACTGAATGATGAGATGAGCAATGAGATTCATGCATTTAAAATAAAAAGAGTAATGCATTGAATAAAGTAAACAAATTTAAAGAGGATAAGGTTTTTGGTCCTAATGGATTACATCCATTAAGTTAGCATATTGTATACAGTTTTGGTCACCCAGTGACAGGAAGGATGTAAATAAGGTTGAAAGAGGGAGAAAAGGTTCAAAGGATGTTGCTAGGACTTGAGAAGCTAAGTTACAGAGAGAGATTGAATAGGTTAGGACTTTATTCCCTGGAGTATAGAAGAATGAAGGGATTTTTGATAGAGGCGTATAAGATTGACCAAGATGCTGCCTGGTATGGAAGGTCTGAGTCACGAGGAGAGGTTAGGCAAATGGGGGCTGTTTTCCTTAGAAAGACATAGACTTAGAGGAGATCTAATAGAGGTGTACAAGATTATGAGGGGTATAGAACATAGAACATTACAGCGCAGAACAGGCCCTTCAGCCCTCGATGTTGCGCCGACCAATTAAGAAAAAACAATGACCCTCTAACCTAAACCATTCCCTTTTCATCCATAAACCTATCCATGGACCTCTTAAACACCCCCAAACTTGGCGCATCTACAACTGCAGCAGGCAGGGCATTCCATACCCTTACCACCCTCTAGGTAAAGAACCTACCTCTGACATCTGTCCTATAACTACCACCCCTTAATTTAAAGCTATGTCCCCTCGTGCTTGCTTTCTCCCACAATCCAGCAAGGTATAGCATTGGCCATGCTAAATTGTCTCTTACTGTCCTAGGTCGCATAGGTTAGAGGGATTAGCAGGGTAAATATGTGGGGTTACAGGGGTAGGGCTTGGGTATATTGTTGTTGGTGCAGACCTGATGGGCCAAATGGCCTCTTTCTGCACATATAGGGATTGTATCAAAACCTTCCTTCATTTTAAAGATCTCAATGAGGCCATCTCTTAAACCTTCATTTCTCAAAAGAAAAGAGACTCAGCTGTCAACCCTTTCCTTAAATAAATGCCCACAAATTTCTGATATCTTCTCTGCAGCCGCATCAGTGTCAATATAGTTTTGCAAACTGGTCACCAGGGTTGCACACAGTTCTCTAGATAGAGTATAGATATAGAGTCCATTTTTCCTAGAATGGACTCAAATAGCGCGAGGGGTCACGGGCTTAGGGTGAGGGGGGTAAGGTAAAATTTGGATGCTAGAGGGAGTTTTTTCACACAGAGGGTGGTGGGGGTATGGAACACACTGCCAAGTAAAGTGGTGGAGGCAGGCACCCTGGAGTTATTTAAGGGATACTTAGATGGGCATTTGAACAAAATGGGAATGGAGGGATACAGAAAACTGATTTAAAATAGGGATCATGAGCCTTGGGAGTTCCCTAGGAAGTGTGTAAATTGTCGATGATATTGATGTATTTGTTTTATCTTACGGTATTTTGGTCCGCCTTGTTGTCTAACAAGGGGCATACACGCGATGGTCGTGAGAGGGCTGCTCTTGGATTTTTCGAGAGTATCCTAATGCTTCACATCATTAGTGTACGCTTGACCTGGACCATTTGATGGGCAACACGACAGCTCAGTGACTATCGCTGTGCTGTGCAGATACATGGATTTGAGCCTGTGTTTGTAGGAGTTTGCACATTCTTTCCATGCTTGCGTGGGTTTTCTCCGGGTGCTCTGGTTTCCTCCCACATCCCAATAATGTGCTCTTAGGCTGATTGGCAGAACAAATTCTCCCTAAATTGTCTCAAATTTGGTTTCAATGCAAAGATCTATAAACGTAGACAGGGATCACAGGTAGAAGTGGGAACATCGGGGTGGCGGCACGGGCTCATTGGACCAAAGGGCCTGTTTCCCATGCCGTTTTGCTCTTTGTTCTTTGTTCTAAGATTTTGATGGGTATAGATAGAATGAATGCAAGCAGGCTTTTTCCACTGAGGTTAGGGGCGAAAAAAAACAGAGGACATGGGTTAAGGGTAAAAGGAGAAAAATTTAAAAGGAATATTGAGGGGGGGCTTCTTCACGCAGAAAGGGTGGGAATGTGGAATGAGCTGCCAGATAAAGTGGTAAATACAGGATCACTTTTAACATTTAAGAAAAACTTGGACGGGTTCATGGATGAGAGGGGTGTGGAGGGATATGGTTCAAGTGCAGGTTAGTGGGACTAGGCAAAAAATGGTTCGGCACAGACAAGAAGGGCTAAAAGACATGTTTCTGCACAGTAATTTTCTATGGTTCTATCCACATGTTTGAAAAGAATTTAGGAAAGAGATAGCAGAGACATGTCTACACCTTTTTAATAATTTGTTAGAAAAATGTATAGTATCAGAAGAGTAGCAGATAGTAATGTCATTCCTAAATTTGAGAATGAAGCAAATGTATCCAGGAAATTATAGACCAGTCAGCTTAACATCAGTGATAGCAAAAGTAATGGAGCCCTTACTCAAAGAGATATTAGAAGAACATCAAGAAATAAGAAATAGGGAATAAGTAGCACACGTTGCAAAAAGGAAAATCTTCCTTGACCAAACTTATTGAATTTTTTGGGGAAGTAACAAAGTGAATAGACAATAAAAATGCCGTAGATGTAATTGTCGCTGATTTTCAAATGGCTTTTGATAGGTGCTGCATATTAGACAAATGAATGAAGTCAGAGAATGAATGTTAAGGGGACAAGCGACAAAATGGTTTGTTGGTTGGTTTCCAGAAAAAGAGCAGAAAATGGGAGTAAAGGGTAAGTATTCAGAGTGGCAGACGCTGGGAACTGGTGTTCTACATGCATCAGTATGGGGACTATTGATGTTCTTAATTTATATGAGCCATTTTTGTGCAATCCAAAACACAGAGAGGAATTTTCCCATCCTGCCCACCATGGGAATCGTAGTGGGCAGGAAGCAGGAAGCAGACTATGCAAGGACCTGTTGACCTTAGGTTGAGTTTTCTGGTTTTGAGATGAGTGTGGCCAGAAACTCAAGCCCACAATTTCTAAATTTTGTTGGTAACATCAAATTGATGGAATATTCAGCACTGAAGAAGATTACAGGAGGAAAATAATACATTTCCGTAATAGGCAAATAACTGACAAATGAAGTTCAACACAGATACACGTGAGATAAGTTGGTGAGAAGGTTAGGGAGATCATTTATTACCTGGAAGATGTAAGTCTAGGTGGGATAGATGAACAAATAGATTACAGGCAACAAATACATCAATCACTCAAAGTTAACCAAGCTATGTAAAAAAGCAAACCTTGTACAGAGGAATAGGATTAAACAGTCAGGAAGTTATGCGAAACCTGTATCAAAACTTGATTAGTTTTCATCTAGAGAACTGCGTGCAGCCCTGGTCACCAGTTTGCAAAACTATATTGAGACACTCATGCGGCTGCAGAGAAGATATCAGAAATTTGTGGGCATTTATTTAAGGAAAGGATTGACAGCTGAGTCTCTTTTCTTTTGAGAAATGAAGGTTTAAGAGATGGCCTCATTGAGATCTTTAAAATGAAGGAAGGTTTTGATACAATCCCTATATGTGCAGAAAGAGGCCATTTGGCCCATCAGGTCTGCACCAACAACAATATACCCAAGCCCTACTCCTGTAACCCCACATATTTACCCTGCTAATCCCTCTAACCTATGCGACCTAGGACAGTAAGAGACAATTTAGCATGGCCAATGCTATACCTTGTTGGATTGTGGGAGAAAAACCAGAACACCACGCAGACCGGTACAGACATGACAAGAATGTACAAACTACAGATAGACTTTGTGACTAAACCTGGGAATTGAGCCTGAGTCCTTGTCACCATGAGGCAACAGCGCTAACCACTATGCCACTGGATAGGACGAATGCAAGAGCTTAACTAGAGGTCATTAATATGATATAGTCACCACAAAATCCAATGTTGATTTTGAAAGGAAAATCTTCACCCAAAGAGTGGTGAGAATGTGGGACTTGGTACTACAGGAAGTGATTGAAGTGAATGGCATTATAAGTAAATGAGGGAGAATTGAATAGAAGATTATAATGGTACATTTAGACCAGGAAAGATTAGAGTCAAGTATATTATAAACACCAGAATGGTTTAGTTAGGCAAGTTAACCTGTTTCTGTGTTGTAAATCCTACTTAATCCTGTGAATCTGAAAGGCTTAATGCGTTCATGCAGGAGAACAGGACAGAGGATATGCAGTAAAGTGAAAAGAGCTAAAGAGAGTGAGTGAAGTCCCATATTGACATAAACCAGCTGAACCAAAAAATCTGTTTCTACGCAATGGTTGATATGGAGTCGATCTGAACTGTTCTCACGAGCCAGTAAACAGAAACTAAAGAAAAGACAAATTGTGTGGTGATGAACCACATCCATTCATTTCTTGCCAGGCAGAAACAAGTAAAATCAATCCTGTGTCTATAATTCTCTATAAAATAAACTGTAAACTAATAGAACCAGGATGATGACTGGATAATGATGGAATATTTTCTTAGCTAATTCAGTTGAAGTATTGGCTGATGAGAGCACTCATTCTGGTTACTGTTATCACGGGGCAGAAAACACCAGCAATTTTACTTTAGCCGTCTGACTCAATAAAGCTCTGTTATTTTTGCCTAATTGACGTATCATTTGGTTTAATTTTATTTAAATTGAATAAAAGTTTCAGACAGTTTAGGCAGGTTTACTCTTTTAACCCTCTGCTGCATTCAGTGCTGCGCTATTAGAACAACAACTGGGAACAAAATAGCTCACTGGACTTGTTCTTTTTATCGACATGAAGTGAGGAGTTCTTTTTTGACAGTACAAACAATAAGCAGCATAACGCTCTGACAAATGAAGGAATAATTATGAGGCAATCAAGTTATTCAGCTCGCATTAATCAAATGCGCTGATGTCTTGATTGACAACTATTTAACACAATGTACAGATTTTCATGGTTTGTAGGTTGTGCACCTTAAAGGAATTGGTGGTTTATTTACCAATGTCAGTCTGCTTTATGCAGCTCAGCAATGGATGGAGGCCGTTAAAATATTAAAGACTGGCTCTCACTGAAGTCAGGATAATTAGCTAATTGCCATTGTGGATTCATTTACAATTTCCAAGCCTGTGTGTCAGCAAAAAAAGAACAATTAGCTTGACTGCACTGGTTATAATATGGCTGAACTTTAGTGTTCCTTCTGCTGACAAACCATCAGCTAACTTAATGAATTATCCAGTGCAGCACGTTGTCTTAGCTGCTTCAATGTGATAAGAGGGGGTGGGGGGGAGGGGGGAATGCAGAAGAGAATAGATATATATTGGTAGAAATAACTGCATTGTCCAAGTGGGTACAGTGGTGACACATTGGTTTAGCACTGCTGCCTCACAGTGTCAGGGACGTGGGTTCGATTTCTCGCTCGGGTCACTGTCTGTGTGGAGTTTGCACACTTTCCCTGTGTCTGTGTGGATTTCCTCTGGCTGTTCCAGTTTCCTCCCACAATCCGAAGGACGCAATGTATAGGTGTAATGGCAATGTTAAATTTTCCCTCAATGTACCTGAACATGGAATGTGATGACTCAGCGATTTTCACACTAACTTCATCTAAGTCTACTTGTTACACTGGTATATAAACCTTAAACACATTGTTCACAGGAGATTGTTGCCAGAAGAGAATTAATTTGTAACTACAAGCACAAATCCCACTTCAACAATACTCGCAGGATTGAGTTCCAAATGTGCGGAAGAGTTTTTGTATATATTAAAGCAGAGAATGGAATGGCCTGTTAGAAACTGCATTGAAACTCAAATCTGGAATATTTTTTGAAAGACATATACTTAAGTGTTTGAAAAAAGAAGTTTGAAAGTGAAAGAGATAAGCAATGAACTGTTTCAGAGTGTCTGCACACGCTAAAATGCCAGAATAGCCTTCACCTGAACTCTAAATTAAGGTTCATTGTATTAATGTAACCTCCTATGTAGGAATAGTATTCCAAAGAGAAAAGGAACAGGAACTCTGAATGATTGTTCTTCTTTCCCTTGATTGAGGATACTGGCATCAATCTTATCCTCTCTTATACTCCAGCTGAGATTGCCCAACTCAACACTGACAGAAATTGAGATTGCTACTATTCCGGCCAGATGTCTAAATGCCATATTATACAATGCTTTGTAGCCAGATGTTAGGAAACTCTTACCAGAAACTAACATGTTTCTCTCCAAAGAAACAGGTCAGTTTTTTCTCCAGATCTTATGACACTCTTCCAACAGAACTCAAAGGGATGTGTTTCACACTGTAATACAGCGGGCGCGGCCTCAACACACCAGCAAAGCTGCTCAGATATCAGAATGCCATCTTTAAAGGATGCCCTGGTCAGAAGCTGAGTAAACCTCCCCTCCAACCCATCACAGAGACCTCAGTGGCCCCCTGCCCAACCCCGATGAGAGTCAGAACCATTCTACACCACCTAATCAATGACCCTCTCTCCTCCAGTGATCATCAACCCCTTTCTTCCCCACCTCCTATCCCCCCAATCATCAGCCCCTCCCCCCACCCGATTACTAACCCCTTCTTTCCCTTGCCCACGATTATCTGCACCTCTACCCTCTTCTACTCCCCACAGCCTGAGTTAACACCCACCTCCCATAAAATAAACATTTATTTATTAGTCAAAAATAAACCTGCAATGAAATTACTGTGAAATTCCTTTAGTCGACACACTCCAGCGCCTGTTTGGGTCAATGCACATAACCAGTAGATTCTTCAGACTGTGGGAGGAAACCAGAGCACTCGGAGGAAAGCCACGCCGACACAGAGAGAGTATTCAAAATCCACAAACAAAGTGATCCAAGCCAGGAATTGAACTCGGGTTCCTAGCGCTGTGAGGCAGTAGTGTTAACCTCTATGCCACATGCTTCTTTATCTGCTTCCAGCCAGCCATGTGACATATTCCCACAGACAGAGTGCAGGCTCAAAATCGCACCCAGAGATATGCTTGGATCGAGTTATGCTTCTGTTTCAAATTTGGTTGTAACTTTGGGACGACGAATGTTATCACAAACTAGTTAAACGTAAATTCAGATTGGTGTCAAGAAAGATTGAATAATGATCTTCAGTAGGAAGTGCTGGAAAAAAATCTCTGAAATCCTTTAAGAGGCAGTTTGATATTGTGCTAGGAGATTACTAGGGTTTCACTGAAGGAGGAATTGAATGGGCTGAAGGGCATCATTCACTTGTATTTTGGAAAAAATTGAATGTAACAGATATGTAAAAACTTTAATACTTTACAAATAAATCTTTACACCTGCTTTTAAAATCTTCTTGTAAATACATTCAAAAGGGTTTACAGCTTTCTGCCTCAGACATTCAATGAAGTGTTTTCCTGTTTTGAATTTGCCCAGTTTACATATTTCAGAGCTCCCTGTCTGCCCACTCATGAGTTCACAGATACAACCAATGTTAAATGTGGGCTAGAATTTTCCAGCCATTCACCGCTGCAGGAAACAGTGGAGAATATGATGCTCAACCAAATCTCTGTTCTCTATAGTGGGATCAGGAGAATCCTGTCAGCGTGAAGGGCCGGAACTCTCCCCCCCGCTCCCAATGGTTTCTCACAGTTTTTGTGCAAATTTGCTTTTTTCCAAATTGGTGTGATTCTACACCCAGTTGTCTCTCCACTATTCATTGCTGGATTGAGACAAAGCAGTTCTTTTATACTTTTCTCCTTGCTCTGAATCCTTACTGATCCTGTCCAACCTAACTCATCCTCACCCAATCTAAATCAACCCACACAGGTTGCCACCCAAACAAAAAGCTGCCAGAATCCCAGGTAGGCTGCTCTCCCCTTTTGAGGGAGAGAGCTGACCGGTGGTGATTTAATCTGAGGGTCAGCGCACCTCAGGCGAGGGGCAAGATTGAAGAGATGGGGCCTTCATGAGTAATTTCAGCCTGTAATGTTGTGAATTGAACCTGCGTTGTTGGCATCACTCAGACAACCTCACTAAACCTTGAGCGACCTGGTGCAATCTGCCCCCAACTATGCAAGTTTGCTGGACTGATAACCTTTGTGCCTACCTATTTCATTCCTCCCTTCCAGCCTGATTCCCATAGATTTCAATCAAGTATTCCAGCCAATGCTTGTACTCCCAACCCACAGTGAACGATGAATATGAGAGAGCTATGTATATTCGATGCAGCGATACATTCTTTAATAAGGATGATGATTAAAGTTAGCTTTGTTGTGGAGGCTTGATGATACTGTCATCCTCAATCAGCACAAAAAGCTTTTAATAAACTAACTTTATTTGCAACAATTACAACAAAAGCAAAATGAGATACTTAATCTTAATTAAATATTCAAGACTTAAGCGCTTGTGGTAGAATGCCTCTCAGCTAACAGCTTATCCCTGACTTGTTTAAAAAATACTGTAATCTTTTGAATATCATACATACTTTTATTCTGAAAAAATAACTAGGAGTTAGGGTATACAGGGTACAGCCTCCTTTTCTAGGTGTTTTTACATTTGATAATACATATTTACAAGAAAGATTGGTTAGATATGTGCTGCACTTTGCATGTTAATGTGCCTATCCCAGAAAGAAACTTGTCATTACCAATTCCAAGTGTGTTCAGACTGGAGTCCTTTGAATCATATCATAGAATCATAGAATTATCGAATCCCTACAATGCAGAAGGAAGTAAATCGACCCATCGAGTCCACACCGACTCTCCAACAGAGCATCTTATCCAAGCCCTATCTCTGTAACCCCATATTATTTACCCTGCTAATTCCCCTAGCTATAGATCTTGGAACACAGTCAACCTAACCTGCACACCTCTGGACTGTGGGAGAAAACCAGATCACCCAGGAGAAACCCATGCAGACATGAGGAGAATGTGCAAACTTTCGCACAGACAGTCATGGAAGGCTAGGATTGAACCTGAGTCCTTGGAGCTGTGAGACAACAGTGTTAACACTGTGCCACCATGCCACTCTGCACTGTATTGCCATGCCTCCCTTTCCGGGAATGTCTTGTAGTTGTACCTTGTTGTCCCAACTTGGTTTGTGCTAATAGTTTGCCATGAGAGATCTGTTAGTAGATTTATTGTTCCCTAAAAAACATATGTGTATGCCAAATGACACATTGGATTAATTGATAAACAATATTGGGTCATTCAGTCGACTGGAGTATCCCACATTTTGCACAGGCATGAGGGCCAATCACTCAGCAAACAGACCCTTTCATTTACTTGAGCTCATTCGCTACTTTTGCCAATAAAGGATCACTTTGAGTGCAGCATTGACCAAGTGTAGGTGCATATTAAATATGCTGATAAGACAAATTTGATTTTTTGTTTATGGAAGTCCAGATGCAGATTGTATTTAAGTAATTTTGAAAATTATGATGATATGTTTTCCCCGATTTTGTAACATCTCTTTGATTCAACTGATTCAACATTTATTTTGACCATGCTCTCTCTCTCTTTCTCTATCACTGTCCTTCTGAAAGAGAGCATAAGAAACAATGGGGTGTAGATTTTACCCTCCCACTGAGGGAACAATATAGACGGTGAGGGCAGAAATTTAAGATGGGGACATATCAAACTGTGTTCCAAAGATACATCATGTTGATGTAATGTAATTCAGATGTGGAAGGACCCTTGATACACATTGAAAACTGACAATGTCATCAAAGATGTCAGGGTGGTTTAACATTTGGATTTGGGAGGCTTGCATTGGGTCAGCTTTGACAGTCCAATCATGTAGGGTCTGTGGATTGGATAAAACAGCCAAAGTGAGTTGACAAAAAAAAAATGTCTTTCTGCATAATTCTTGAGGACCAAAAGGGAGAAGAAAGTTCTCCTAGGCCTACCAGGAGTTCTTGGGCCTGTCAAGTTCTCAGCCTTGCCTCTCACTTGTAGCACAGGCATCAGCTTCTAAAACCCCTACTCAAAGCAAGGAAAGCTATTGTAAGAGTTACACAATGGCACAGTGGTTAGCACTGCTGCCTCACAGCACAAATGACCCAGGTTCAATTCCAGCCTTGGGTGACTATCTGTGTAGAATTTGCATATTCTCCCCATGCTTGCGTGCATTTCATTTGGGTGGTCCAGTTTTCTCCCACAGACCAGTGATGTGCAGGTTAGGTGGACTGGCCATAATAAATTATCCCTTAATGTTAGGGGGATTAGCAGGTAAACATGTGGAGTTACAGGAATAGGAAATGGGTGGGATTGTTGTCAGTGCAGTCTTGATGGGCTGAATGGTCTCCTTCCGCACTGTAGGGATTCAATGATTGAATGTATGAAAGACAGACAGATTAGAAATAAGGTGCTGAAATGCTTGGGAACTGTGATGCAGGAGAACTATGAGCATCATAACGAGAAATTGTGCATGGAAATGAATATAACGTCCTAGGATATAGAACCTTCTGAAAAATCAGAGGAGACAAATAAAGAGTTTTGTAATTAGTAGGTTTTAAACTAGTTGTGTGGGGAAGAGATCAGCTAGTACCAATAATATTCAAAAGAACAAATGAAAGGAAAGAACTGCTAGTAATCATGCTTTAGGCAATACAAGGAAATGGAAAATGAAAAGACTTAAATAAATTAAGACACAAAGAGAGGAAAAAAAAACTAAGAAATGTGTGAATAAAGCATTAAAGCTGAAGAACAGATTGTGCAGCCAAATTAAATATTCTTTATGCAAATTTATCCTTTGAGAGTATTCAGAGGATGTGGCATGTTAGCCACAACTGAGACCTGGCTGCAAGATGGTCAGGACTGGAGACTAAATATACCAGGTTACAATGATTATAATATCTACAGGCCAGATGGAAATGGTGAAGGGGGAGGAGTAGCCTCAGTGATTAAGGATGAGAAAGGATATAACAAGGGGACAAAATAGATTTTACAGATGAATTAAGAACCACAGTAGAAGTTGTGTCCAGGCACTCTGAGCAGCAATTAAGTGGCACACAGCATAAATTCAAAGATTTGGCAAGTATGTGGTAAACATTCATTCTTCTGGTACAAAGGGTGATCACATCCATCTCTGGGTCTACTATCAGGATTGAAACACTGCTATTAAATTCCATTATTTTCATCTTGTTCAGTAATCTGTGAGTAGGAAATGTAGTCAAAAAAACTACAGCCAGGCCTTTCACACTCAAAGGGTGATATGTTTGGAACTCGCTTCTGTAACCCACAATTGATGCAAGATCAGTTCTTAATTTTAAAATTGCACTTGATGGACTTTTGTTATGCAAATATATTATTTGATAATGGCTAAATGTGGGTCTATAGAAATGGATCACAGAGCAGCTAAAAACTCGTTGACAGGGAGATCAAAGGGATAAATGGCCTACTCCTTTTCCAATATTTCTACACTGCTGTAAAGTGGTTGGGATAATCCCTGAAAATGGATAACAGTGTGGTTGAATAGTGGGATACGCTTAATCCTCACTAAAGGGGTTAATTTAAATTACAGGGTAAGTGGATTGTCCATAATGAACATAATGTATATATGAATTAAAGGACAAACTGCGGTCAAACACCCGCAATGCACAATAGATGACAAATGTGATGAACATAGATCCCACAGATATCTCAGAAACCCACCCGTAAGAGAAACTGTGAGTCAGCAAATCTCATTAAACTTTGGCCAGAATTCTCTGGTCTTGCATGTCCCACTACCGCTGGTGGTGGGAATGGAGCCTTCCAGCGTAAGGTATTTCAAGAGTTCCAATATTTGTGTCCTTCAGAAGGGACTCCAATTTTGATAAGCTAGCCTTGCAACTTTCTCAAAGCCATTCTGAATCAAACTGTCTCACTGACTGCTCACTCTCCAAAGTTTCAATCTCCTTCACCAAAACTAGGGATAGAATTTTATTGTTTGGCTTGACCGCTGAATCTCTGATGGCGAGTCCCGACACGACAGGGCAGAAAATCCCAGCCTTCTTCACTGGATGATGAAGTCTGCACTCCAACATTTAAATACTGGTGTAATTTCAGTTCTTCAGGACTTCTCACAAAGAGTCCATATCAGGAGCCTTCCAACTCAGAGCAAATAACAACAATTCAGCCTCTTTACTGACTGCTCCTGATTGTCTCTGCCTCAAAACCAACTCCCACTTGAATTGCTCTGCACACTAACTCTCAAACTGATCACGGTGACCTTGCAAAACACTCCAGAAGGTCCATCCTTGTTGATAGATATGAACAAATCTTAAAATCATAGAATCATAGAATAATACACCACACAAGAGGCCTTTTGGCCATCAAATATGCTCCAACACATTAGGAATACCTGAAGTCCCACCTAATCCACCTGCCAGCACCTGACCCATAGTGTAGATACTATAAAGTGCCAAGTGCTCATCTGGCTAGTTTTTAATGATGTGATGCAACTCATCTCTACTACTCTCCGAGGCAGCACATTCCAAACCCTCACCACTCTCAAGTCAAAAATGTTTTTCCTCACATCCCCCCTAAACTCCCTGCCGTTCACCTTGAACTTATGTCCCCTCATGACTGACCTTTCAACCAAAGGGAACAGCTGCTTTTTATCCACTCTGTCCATGTTTCTCATAAGGCTGTGCATCTCGATCAGGTCACCTCTCAGTCTTCTCTACTACAACAAAAACTAACCAAGCTGAAGCAACCTTCTTCATAACTTAAATATTCCATCCCAGGCAGCATCCTGGTGAATCTCCTCTCCATCCCTCCCAGTGCATTCACATCCTTCTGCTAATATGGGGACCAGAACTGCACACAGTACTCAAGCTGTAGCCTCACCAATGTTCTATATAACTCCAACATGTCTTTGCCGCTTTTGTAATCTATGCCTTGACTGAGAAAAGCAAGTGTCTTTCATGCCATTTTCAACATCCTACTAACATGCCCTTCCATTTTTAGAGATCAGTGTACACACATGCCAAGGTGGCTTTGTTCCACTGAACTTTCTATCATCCTTCATTCATTGAATGTTTCTTGTCAAATTGCTCCTCACACTTTTCAGAATTAAATTCCATCTGCCACTTCTCTGCCCATTTGACCATTCCATCTATGTCTTCTTGTAGCCCAACACACTCCACCTCACTGTTAACCATTCATCCAATTTTTGTGTCATCTACCAAGTTACTAATCCCATCCCCACATAGTCATCAATGTCATTTACATAAATAATAATAATAGGGAGCCTAACACAGATCCTTTTGGTATGCCACTAGATACTGGCTTCCAGTTACTAAAGCATCCTTCTGTCATTACCCTTTGTCTCTTACAACTGCACTACTTTTGAATCCATTTTATCAAATTACCCTGTATCCCATGTGAATTTACCTTCTTTACATGTTTCCCATGTGGGACTTTGTCAAAGGCTTTGCTGAAATCCAGATAAACTACATCGACTGCATTACCCTTGTCTACACATTTCATCACCCCCTCAAAAAAATTTGGTAAATTTGTTAGGCATGACCTGCCTCTGACAAAACTATGCTGACTGTCCCTGATCAAGCTTTGCCTCTCCAAGTGGAGATAGATGCTCTCTTCTAGAAGTTTCTCTATTAGTTTCCCTACCACTGATGTCAGACTTACTGGTCTGCAGTTCCTTGGTTTATCTCTATAAACTTTCTTAAATGGAGGATCCACATTAGCTGTTCTCCAGTCATCTGGAACCTCCCCATGACCAGAGAGGAGGAAAAAAGCCCCTGAAAAGATTTGGAAAATCCTATATTTCAAATATAACATTCCGCAAGACTGTTAACTGATACAGCATACATGGAACTAGAAAAAATTGATTTTTGCACAGGTTATATTTTCAATTTGCTGAATGTATCAAGCCCATGGATGTGAGCATAAAACAATGATTTCATATTCACATCTATTTTTTCTTAATTCTTTCATGGGATGTGAGCATCACTGGCAAGGTCAGCATTTGGTGTCTATTTATAGAAGTTGGTAATGAGCCACGTTCTTGAATTGCTTCATCCACCTGATGTAAGGGCATCCAGTGTGCTGTTAGGGTGGAAGTTTGAGCATTTTTATGCAGCAACACTAAAGGACCAGTGAGTTAATTCCAAACAAAGTTGGTGTGTGTCTTGGAGAGGTACTTACAATGGTGGCGTTCCCATGCGCTGTCTTTGTGCTGCTAACTGGTAGAAGTCATGAGTTTTGAAGGTGCTGCTGGAGACCGTTGGTGAATTACTGCATTGCATCTTGTTGATGATACCCACTGCTACAACTGTACATTAGGAAAGCAGGAGATGAGTTATTCACTACAGAGTTCCTTGATTCTGACCAGCTCTAGGTGCCACAATATTTATACGGCTGGTCTAGTTAAGTTTCTGATCAATGTAATTCCCAGGACATTGATAGTGGAGGAACTCAGTGATGGTGATGTCATTAAATGTCAGTGGAAGATGGTTGGATTCTCTCTTGTTGGGGATAACTATTATCTAGTGCAGTAATGTGGCCCTATAAGACAGGAGTGTTTCCCAAGGGCCACATGCTTGGCAAGGACTCTATGGATTATCGCGACAGAAACGAATCAGCAGGCAGGCAAAAAGCTTGGGTTGAGAAGAAACTCATTGCCATTGGAGCAGTGAGTCAAACAGAGCAGTCACATTTGTAATCTTGTCTGACCTTGTTGTATATTTTTTCTATTGGCAACAAAGCCTTTTGTTACTAAAGCCACACCAAGTCATTCTTGATCTATTGCATTGGTGACAAAACAAAACATTGAAGTTGCTGGCAATCACAGCGTCTAGCCAGAAGTGGAGGCAACTGAACTTCAAGGGCAACAAGAAGTAAGGAACACACATTTAGCAATGTCTGTGATAGGAAAGATCCAGCCATTTGACCCTGAGGGAGGTGACTTGGGAAAATACATTGAAAGGTTGCAATATTTCATTGTTGCAAACGAAGTATCTGCATAAGATAAGTTTGTATTGCTCACAGTCCGTGACTCACCTTTCCTACAGCTTAGTGAGAACATTGACATCACCAGGTGCTGTAGACCTGTTAGCCAGATTTTTCTGGCTGTTCATGCTGTTGAAAATGATCAGCAATCTCTGACTGTCTGTGCTGATGTGTGCTATTGCAGTCCAGAACACTGCATTTGCCTGACGAAGACACAAGAGTGTTGAAAGCTCGCAATTTTATTATCAAATAAATCGGTTGGATTTAAAATTGGTGTTGCTAAATTCTTACTGAGTTGAAAATGAGGACAGGGAATTTGGTGCATAGAGACCAGAGAATCCTGCTGCTATGAGTAGTTGGAAAATTCCAGCCAAAATCTTTTGATCATATTGTAGAGCTGGTCAAAAATCATTTTATCCCCCGTCCCTCGATCATCATGCTGAGATACAAATTTCATTCAGCAATCTATGAACCGAAGGAACAGTCTCAGGCTTTGTAGAAGTATTGAGGAGACTGGCAAATTTGGTCCAGCATTAACAGAAATAGTTACAAACATAGAAACATCGAAAATAGATGCAGAAATAGGCTAATTAATCCTTTGAGCCTGCACCACCATTCAATATGATCATGGCTGATCCCACACCCAGTTTCTCTGCGTACCCTTTGATCCCTCTAGCCACAAGGGCCTTTGCAGCTCCCTCTTGTGGTAGAAAATCCCAGAGATTCACAACTCTCTGAGTGAAGAAGCTCTTCCTCACCTGAGTTTTGAATGGTTTACCCCTTATTCTTAGACTGTGACCCCTAGTTCTGCAATGTTCCCCAACATTGGCAACATTCTCCCCACATCTAACCATCCAGTCCCATCAGGGTTTTTATGCTTCTATGAGATTCCCTCTCAATCTCCTAAAATCTAGTTAATAAAAGTCCAGTCAATCCAGTCTCTCTTCATATGTCTGTTCTGCCATTCCAGGAATCAGTCAGGTGAACATTCACTAGACTCTCTCAATAGCAAGAATGTCCAAAACTGCACACAGTATTCAAGATGTAGCTTTACCAAGGGCTTATATAATTACAGCATTCCTTCTCTTATACTCAAATCCTCTTGATGTGATGCCAGCATACCATTAACTTTTCTCACCACCTGCTGTATCTGCCTGCCAACCTTTAGCAATGTTCCAACATAACACCCAAGTCACATTGTACTTTCTCTTTTCCTAAACTGCCACCATGCAAATAATAATCTTCCTTCTTATCTTCAAAGGGGATAGCCTCACATTTATCTACATTATATTGCATTTGCCAAGTATTTGCTCATTCAGTCAGCCTGTTCATGTCACTCTTCAACCTCTTAACATCCTCCTCACAGCACATACTACCGAGTTGTCTACAAATTTGGAGATATTACATTCAATTCCTTCATTCAAATCATTAATGTATATTGTGAAAGCTGGGGTCTGAGCACTAAAACCTGCAGTACCTCCTAGTCACTGCCTCTCACTCTGACAAGTATTCCAATTCTCTGCTTCCTATCTGCCAACCAGTTTTCTATCCATATCAATATATTACCGCCAATGCCATGAACTTTGATTTTGCTCGCTAATCTCTTGTGTGGGACCTTATCAAAAGCCTTTTGGAATTCCAGATGCACAGCGTCCATTGGTTCACCCTTGTTCACTCTACTGGTCCCATTCTGAAAAAAATTCCAGGAGATTTGTCAAGCACAATTTCTCTTTAGTGAATCCATGCTAACTTGGACTGACCTTTTTTTGAATGCTTAGTGATTACATCCTTAATAGTTGTCTCCAGTATTTTCCCCACAATCCTTGCCAAGCTAACTGGTCAATATCAGGCTGTGGTACAAGCAGCTTAATAATGCAAAAAACAGTTCTTGGCAGGGACTTCAAAAAAATTGTGAAACTGGTCCATGCAACTGAATGTGCACAATGGGGTGTAACAGAGTTAAAAGTTTTGTAAGGAATGCCAAATAAGGTAAATCATTCACAGCTAGAAAGGACAGTGGTGCTAAACAGCCCAGGAGTGGGTGTAACAATACTTGAAAGAAGAGTTATAACCATGAAGGCTGAGGTGTGTTTTTGATGTAGGGGAGAATATTCCCAAAAGTCCTGTTGATGCAAGAATTATTTGTGCTTCAAACATAACAAGAAAGAACACTTAAAGATGTGGTGTAGAGCAAAGCAATCCGTACAGCCAGTGCAAAAAAAACAACAGTGATTATTGGCTTAACACTCTTAAACATTTTGGATGAGGATCCCCAGCATAGGGTTTGAGTGATTTACCCTAACCCAGGTCCAGCTAAACAAAGTGTCCCCAATAAAGATAATTTAAAGGTAAATGGAAAAGCAGCCAAAATGAAAGTCAATACAGTCGCTAGGCCTGACATCCTTGAATTATCCTGTCTGGTCTGCGAGCTTGTCTGGTTCTAATATGCCACCATTATTGTTGTTGCATCTAAAGTCTGCACTGGACAGACCTCTTTTGGAATGCTCAGTTATTACATCCTTAATAGTTGTCTCCAGTATTTTCCCCCCAATCCTTGTCAGGCTAACTGGTCAATATCAGGCTGTGGTACAAGCAGCTTAATAAGGCAAAAAAAAAGTTCTTGGCAGGGACTTCAAAAAGATTGTGAAACTGGGCCATGTAACTGAATGTGCACAATGGGGTGTAACAGAGTTAAAAGTTTTGCAAGAAATGCCAAATAAGGTAAATCATTCACAGCTAGAAAGGACAGTGGTGCTAAACAGCCCAGGAGTGGGTGTAACAATACTTGAAAGAAGAGTTATAACCATGAAGGCTGAGGCAGCGCTCATGGTCATAGTGGGAGAGGCATTTTGTTATTTTCAGAAAGGATTCCAATCATTAAGACTAAGAGAGATAAGTGCTGTTTTCTGGACGTGTCCTGGAGAGACAGTGCAGACTTTAGATGCAACAACAATAATGGTGGCATATTAGAACCAGACAAGCTCGCAGACCAGACAGGATAATTCAAGGATGTCAGGCCTAGCGACTGGAATTTCAGTGGAGAATGAGGAGTCTGAGCACCCGATGCTTGCAGAGGATTGAGGAACCAAAGAGCCACTGGATTCTGGATTAATGAGCTGGCCTTTCTCGTCTATTCAGCCTGGCCCTCTAAATGCAGACAAATCTGTTACCAAACTGAAGTGTTTTCTTGGATCTGAGAAATCTCTGGACCATTTGAACCTTCGATGAGTTTCCCAGTGGTTTTTCGCGATATTCTTTTTATTTAAGAGACTGTTGTGTGCCTAACTAATCTTGTTCTTATTTTCTCCATGTACCAGTTTTGAGTTTTAGGGGAAGGAGTAAATTGCATGGTCCTTTAAGGGGAGGGGGGCATTTTCCAAGGGCCACTTGATTGGCAAGAACTCTATGGACTGCCCTGGCAAGTAATTGAACTAATTAGCAAAAGGGTGTATATCTCAGATTGAGGAGAGACTCGTTGCAGTTGGAGCCAGTGAGCTGAGCAGAGCAGTCACATCTGTAATCTAGCCTGACCTTGTTGAACATGTATATACATAAAAATTTCTTCTGTTGGCAATAAGGCCTTTTGCTGTTAAATTCACATTGAGTCACCCTCTACCTATCACACCTAGCATTTGTGTGGCAAAGTTGTTAACTGTAACTTATCAGCCCAAACCTGAATGTTGTCCAGGTGCTGACAAGGGCTGCTTTAGTAACTGAAGAGTTATGATTGGCAATTATGAGCCAACATCCCCATTCCTGACCTTAAGATGAAGGGAAGATCAGTGATGAAGAACAAAAATTAATGAATGGAAGAAAATACGACTCTTCGAATTTTACTTTGCAGCAAATGTGATGTCTTCATTTCTTTTTTCCAAGGGATGTGGGAGTCATTGACAAGGCAGCAATTGTTGCCTATCCCTAATTACCCTTAAGCTAGGTGGCTTGCTAAGCCATTTCATAGGGCATATAACAGTCAGCCACATTGCTGATGATTTAAAATCTCTTTTGGTTAAATATTTAAACTGATAATAAGTGTGATTGAACGAATTTACTCACTGGAGGTTAAAGACAGCAGAATCCTCACTATATGTCCTTTGATTGCCCTTAAGGCATAAAGGGTAAATGCTGTGGCCTATTTAGATTAGCTAGTTTCTTGAATGTGATCAGATGTAGAAGATTTTGCAATTATTATGAGATCTCAGTTTGTTGATTGGCTTCTGGTAGAGTCAACTTTTCGAACCGGGCCACAATCTTATTCCAAAAGAGTGAATGAAAGACTTTCTTGACACTGCCTGTGTCTCTTTCAATCTTTCTCCATTGGCTGACAGCCTGGCCTTGGAGTACTTTACTCATTGCGTATTTCCAAGAGGTTTTGGATGGGTTTGTCTGTGACAGCCATTGTTTCACATCCAGTAATTTGCATTTTTTAATATTCCTTCCAGAAACAGTCATGAGTTTCAATTGATGTCAGGAATGTCGAAAGGTTTCTCCCTTCCCAGTCATCTTAGGGTGATTGCACAATTTCTTACCTCCACCTTGGTTTATGGCCGTGCATTTTTAAGCAGTTTGCTGTGACTCAGTTCAAGTTGCAAAACCTCTAGTCAGTTAAATGTTTGAAAGTCGTATTTTCAGACATAAAAGGGCTGCTTAACAAAAGAAAGATTGCCATTCTTGATCAGCAGGCTTTGGTGCATCAGGAATTCCAAAGATTTATGATGTTCTCAACTTTACAAGTCCCCTCTGTGCCTGCATCAGTGATAAAGGATTCCACTTGTTCGACATTCTGTGATACATAAAATATTATGATGTGAATCTAGTTCATCTCTGTATTATTCTACATAATTAACGTGTAACTGCAGTGTTTGAAGGAGGTAAACCTCTGTAAGATTATTTCTCAGGTGACCTCAAATACTGTCCATGGCACAAACTAATAAAGGAAGGACAATTTAATTATAGCCAAGCATGTAAAAACACAGTGTTACCAGTTCTAAATATTGAAGAAAAGGCGAAGGTGCAGAGATCACTCTGGTAGGGTTACATTGAGAAATCCAGAGGCAAGTGCTTTGTGATATTTTAATGACATTATTTTATAAATATAAACACTTACCTTTTTAACTAATTATCATATATTCTCTTAATATTGGTTATGCTTATTTGGATCTCGATCAATTGGATCAATGGGCTGACGAATGGGTGATCGAGTTTAATTTAGATAAATGCAAGATGATGCATTTTGGTAGATTGAATAGGACAGAATTTACTCAGTTAATGGTAGGATGTTGGGGAGACTTGCAGAACAATAAGATCTAGAGGTACATGTTCATAGTTCCTTGAAAGTGGAATCACATTTGGACACAGTGGTGAAGAGGGCATTCGGAATGATTGGATTCATCGATCAGAACATTGAATACATGAGTTAGAACGTCTTGTTGAAGTTGTACAAGACATTGGTAAGGCCATACTTGGAATACTGTGTGCAATTCTGATCATTCTATAATAGAAAGGATATTATTAAACTAGAAAGAGTGCAGAAAAGATTTACTAGGATGCTACTGGGACTTGATGATTGAATTATAAGGAGAGGCAGGATAGACCGGGGCTTTTTTCTCTGGAGCGTAGGACGCTGTGGTTTATCTTACTAAGGTTGACAAAATAATGACGGGCATAGATCAGGTAGGTAGTCAATATATTTTCCCAAAGGTAAGGGAGTCTAAAACTAGAAGGCATAAGTTTAAGATGGGAGAGGAGAGATACAAAAGTGTTCAGAGGGACAATTTTTTCACACAGAGGGTGATGTGTATCTGGAACAAGCTGCCTAAGGTAGTATTAGAGGCGGGTACAATTTTGTTTTTAAAAAAGTATTTAGATAGTTACATGGATACGATGCATATTGAGGGATATGGGCAACATGCGGGCAATTGGAATTAGCTTGGGGTTTTTAAAAAAAAGGCTGCATGGACAAGTTGAGCCAAAGGGCCTGTTTCCGTGCTGTAAACCTCTAAGATTCTATAGCTCTGTGGAGGATGAGACATATTTCAAAAAGACAGGGAGAGGCACAGACAGACAAATAGAGTAGGGAAGGAGAGAGTGAGGCACAGAAAGAGAGAGATTGGAAAAGGAGAGCAAAAAAAAGTTGTGCGGAATTTTAGATGTGATGTGATTGAGACACAGAAACTGCGCTATTCATTATGAAAGGCAACCTCAGCTGTTGCAATGGATACTTGAATTTTCCTGTGTTCTCCCTTAAAAAAAATGAATTAATTTGTTTTTTTCGTGTGTGGCCTGAAATTAATTATTTTTCCATATGTAAGTGGCCTTGATGTGAAAATAGTTGTCTACACCTGATGTATAACTTTGTCCACTTTGTGAGTTATGTATCAAATGCCTTTTAAAGTCTCTATACACCACATCAGTAGGCTTATCCTCATCAACTGTCCCTGTAATCTCTTTGCAAAAACACCAGCAAGTCAGTTAAACATCATTTTTTTTAACAAATTCATGCTGACTTTCCATAATTAATCTGCTGATATCCATCTGATTATTAATTTTGTCCTGATTTATTATTTCTGGAATCTCTCCCATCACTCAAGTTAAACTGATTGGCTTGTAGTGGTCTAACTTAATGCTCCTGTTTGAAGAAGGGTGTAACATTTAAAATTCATTGGCCTCTCACACTACCCCTGAGTTAGACTGGAAAATTATGGCCAGTGCCTCTCTAATTTCTACTCTCACTGCAGTAGCCTTGGATGCATCTTTTCCAGTTTTCGTGCCTTATTAGCTTTAAGTATAGACAGCTTGTTTACTTACTTATCCTCTTCATCCCTTGTGAGCCATAAGACTTTTTAAATACTTTCTCATCAATTCTAAATCATTCTAGTGTGTTAATTGCTTTCTCTTTCAGTGTGCTTTAATAGCATCTTCTTTAGTAAAGACAGAGGCAAAGTATTCATTTATATTGCTATTCATCTTCCATGCATAAATCCCTTTTTTGATCCCTAATCAACTCTCTCTTCCTTTAATCACTCTTAATATTTTGCTGCCTCACAGCACCAGGGACTCAGGTTTGATTCCTGGCTTGAGTCACTGTCTGTGCCAAATCTGCATGTTTTTCCCTTGTCTGCGTGGGTTTCCTCCAGGTACTCCAGTTTTCTCCCATAGTTCAAAAGATGTGCTAGTTTAATGCGTTGAACATGCTAAATTCTCCCTCAGAGTAACCGAATAGGCAACAAAGGGACTTTCACAGTAACTTCATTGCAGTGTTAATGTAATCTAACATGTAACACTAATAAATACATTTTAAATTATATTTATATGCCATTAGAAGTCTTTGGGATTCCCTTTTGCATTAGATTCCAGTCTGTTTTATATACTTCTTCTCTGCTTCTCTGATTAGCTCTTATATTTCCCCTCTGAACCTTATATAATCAGCCTGACCCTATAATCTGTTATTCACCTGACATCTGGCATAAATATAAATCTTCATCTTAACTTCTATCTCTTTTATCATCCAGCAGCTCTGGAATTGTTTTCCTTTTTGAAGGAATATTCCTTCACTGTGCCTAAATTATCCCTTCTTTGAAGGTAAGCCATTGCTCAGCTGCTGTCTTTCCTGCCTGCTTTGATTTGAATGTATCAACTGTTATATATTTAAGTAGTTGCATGGCTTTAAGAGCTGATCACATGATTTGATGGTGATGTCATTAGGATGTTGCACAGGCTGCTATTTTCGATTCAGTTTCCACAGGCAAAGGCCCCCATAATAAATCTGCTGATGTTATTTTGAATCTCTGGCTGCAATTCTCCCATCCCACTGCACTAATGAATGAGCACAGTGCCCTGGGAGATTCTTGCATCAGCCAATTCGCGGGATTTGTGTACATGTTCCCGCCCCAATAGCATCTCCCAATGCTGGATTTCTGGCGACGTCAGCTCTGCGTCAGAAATTGGTGGGGATGCACCAAGACCATTTATATGGTTGTATAAATATAGTTTAAATGTCATGAGCAGGCTTGGGACTGAAGTCTGCAGGCCTGATAGCATATTCCACCCTATCAGAGGGTTCGCTCCAGTGAGGATTACAGTGGCTCAACCCCACTGGAGAGACAGGGTGTAAATTGGTGATCCCCAGAGGATCAAGTGGGCAGGGTGGTGTCCACTTGGCGTTGGCACCTTGACAGTGCCAGCCTTGGCCCCCTGGCTCTGTACAAGGAGCAAAGGGGCAGGCAGCTTGATACTGTCTATAGGACGTAGGACAGTGCCAAGGGGGGCAGGGCCTATGGGGTCAGGTCTGTAAGCCAATTGTTGGGGATGGAGATCTTAGTGCCACTCTGCAGACAAGATTGGTGGAGAAAGAAGAGATGCCAATGAACAGGGCAGGCTGGAGGGCTGTCAGCTTGCTGCAAGTGTCGGGACTGCAGGGGTGATGACATGACTGAGGGGGTGGGGAATCAGGGTGGGGGTCTGGAGATCGGAGTGGGCCAGAAGGGGCTGGCTTGGGAATGGTCCGTGGGTGGTCAGCAATCAAACTGACTAGCAATAGGGAGGCCAGCAGAGTGGGTTACTGTGTATGCACCAATACTGGCATTGACAATTCAGTGCATACGGAGTGGCCTGCTCAACACTACGCCACTGGCGTCTCCAGTAGGAATCGCCCCTGCCCACTGACTTTTCCAGAGATTCATGCTGGTAGCCTCTGCAGTGCACAGACCATGGGAGATTATTCTCTGAACTCCAACTAAAAAAAAAGCATGAATTACTCCAGTCTTCACGACTGGATTATTTTGGGGAGAATTCCAGCCCATGTTGTTACCTTTTTGTTTAAAACCCACAACCCCAGCGTAGTTAATACATTACAAAAAGAAAATTGGTGACAAGTGGGATTTTGTTTCATTGAGGAAAGATTGTAAGTCAAGGAAAAAAATATTGTGGGTCATCATACTTCAAATATTAGAAGGCTGGAGAGAAGCAACAAAATGATGAAGTGCCAGTACAGGAAGACTAAGAATGAAAAAAACTCTCTATGTGGTTTTAAAAGAGGGATTTTTTTTTCTCTGATCAGTAAAGGATGCCATTCCAGGCAATATAGAATCATTGACTCCTTACCGTGCAGAAGGAGGCCATTTGGCCCATTGAGCCTTAACTGCCAACAATTCCACCCCAGGCCCTATACCTGTAACTTCATCTACTTAGCCTGTTAATCCTCCTGACAATATACGTCAATTTTGCATATCCAATCAACCTAACCTCCACATTTTTGGACTGTGGAAGGAAATGGCAGCGCCCAGAGAAAACCCAAACCAACACAGGGAGAACATGCAAACTCCACAGTGACCTGAGGATTGAACCTGAGTCCCTGTGAGGCAGCATTGCTAACCACTGTATCACCGTGACATATTTAAAAGGAATGGATCCTTTGCCATATGGTTGGGGTAATTTGAAAGAATGAACATCCAGTCAATGGTCTCCATTATAAAAAGTGAAGCATTGGGAAGACATGAATGTATATCTTAAGTAGTCTCAAGTCACTTATATCTGCAAGAACAACAATGAGTTGTCAACGATCCCTGGACCCTCCAATGAAGAAAGTAAATCATGGAGTTCCTATGTAGAGCCTTTTCAGTACATTGTACCAGCAAATAACATTGAAAATAAATGGCTTATATAATCTCTTCTCATTACAGTTTCAGTTTGCTCCACAAAATGGTTCATCCAGCAAAGTCAGGAACAAAACCTTACAATGACTTGGCAAAGATCCTTACCCTCTAAAGTCATTCATCATTGTTGAACAGTTCCACCGAAGCAATTAAGTAGAAGGTAAAGAAAAACATTGCTCAGATTGTGGTAACCTTAAAAAGGCTGGCACATTGTGAACTTCGTGAGTCATTAGAATATACTGTTGGAGATCATCTTGATGTGGTCTCCAAAATGAGGCTATCCAAAGAAGATTGTTTACCGAACATGCTTTGATTTTGAAGACAGCATTACAATTCACAGTGTCAATGGAACTGGCAAAAACTTGTTGGGTTAGATCAGCTTTGCTTAAGAAGAACATTCAAAAGAAGAATCTGGACAACTTCAAAGAGAAGAACGAGTTTTATTCTACAAAACAACTTATAACACAGAAGAAAAGAATTACAACTATGAAGAAAAAAACACCCAGAATATGATGAGGAGCTCCAACTGAACGCCTTATCAATCAAAAATAGGCATCAACACATCCTCCATGATCATCCTCTCAACACCAGCACCCCAAAAGACTGTGTTCTTGGCTGTCTACTATACTCCTCATACACCCTGACTTGTGACCAAATTCCCCTCCAACTTGATTTTCAAGTTTGCTGTCGATACCACTGTAATGGGTCAGATTTCAAGCAATGATGAGACAGAGTACAGGAATGAGATAAAGAATCTGGTGAACTGGTGCAACAACAATAATCTCTTCCTCAATGTCAACAAAACAAAACAAAGGAGCTTGACTTCAGTAAGTGTGAAGGAGAGCATAACCCCTGTCAACATCAATGAGGATGAAGTGGAAAGAGTTGACAGCTTCAAATTTTTAGTGTCCAGATCACCAGTAATCTGTCCTGGGCCCCCCCATGCCAACACCATAGTTAAGAAAGCCACCAACATCTCTATTTTCTCAGGAGGCTACGGAAATTTGGCATGTCAGCTTCAACTCTCACTAACTTTTGCAGATGCACCATAGATAGCATTCTTTCTGGTTGTATCACAGCTTGGTATGGCTCCTGCTCTGCCCAAGACTGCAAGAAACTACAAATGGTTGTGAATGTAGCCCAATCTATCACACAAACCAGCCTCCCATCCATTGACCCTCTCTATACTTCCCACTGCCTCAGCAAAGCAGCATAATTAAGGACCCCACACACCTCAGATATTCTCTCTTCCACCTCCTTCCATTGGGAAAAAGATACAAAAGTCTGGCATTATGTACCAACCATTTAGTAAGAGTCTGGCAACACCAATTTTACATCCAACCGATTTATTTGATAGTAAATCTGCTAGCTTTCGGCGTTTGTGCCTTCGTCAGGTGGTTGTTTCTAAAATCTAAAATTTTGAAGACTACTTCTTCGTCCAGAATTTGCTATAATTGTCAACTTTAAATTCATCTTCAAATTGCTCCTCTTTCGTTTTTGCTCTTTTGGGAACATATTTGCGCAATTTTGCTTTCCTTTCAGCTTTTGGCAAAAAGGAAACATCAACTGGCATTATATTAATTTTTTTGGACCCATCAGGTCGAACCACCTAAACAGGATACAGCCTGGCATCAACCTGTCTTCCAAAGCAAACTACTGATCTTGTATTGGATTTGTTCCACCTGGGTACACAGCAGGAAGCAATCTTTCAGAAGGCACAAACCGTCATAGCTGAGCGGTCCAGCCCCAGCGCACGGGAGCTTTGCTTCTGACTTTTTTCAAACTGCGCATCTTCAAATGAGAATTCCGAACTTGGATCCATATTATGCCCAAATCCTGCCCTCAGGTTCCAATTGGTAAATTCGGGCCTCAGTCTACACTTGTGTTTGTGGTTGAAGCCAATCACGCTGCCAAAATTATTTCCTCTAGTGTTACCATGACACATCTCTCCTGGTAGATAATTATTAATTCAGTCATATATCAACAACCCTATCCTTGAAGTTGTGTATGTTACTTAATCCTGGTGTCACAGAAACATTGCACAGCAGCTGTCTTGTCTATTAAATTCTTCTTTATTGTGGAGAATGATGCAGTTATTCCAGAGACCTACAGTTCTTCCACATTTGAAAATTGCTGCCTTGCTGGTCATTATCTCCACCATAAGAACAGGCAGCTCTTTCCTCTATCCTTTCAGACACAATTATTAAGATAATACAGCAGAATCAATGCTATTGCCAGACCATTATAATATCTTAACTGTGACTATATTGAGCGCAATGCGTTATAGTTGGTGGAATTCTTTGATGGAGTAGAAAGTGCCAGATGGTTACATGTCCATTCCAGACTGTGATTTGCTCAATTTGGCTTTTCATTCACTAGATAGAACACAAACAAGTGTCTTTCAGGAATGCATAGAGAATAAATTGCTCATTGTTTAATATCTACAGCCTTTTAGTTAGAATGACCAATTTGTATCTACCTAAAATCATAAAACATGATGTTCCCATGATACTAAATAGGCATTTTACTGGATGTGGTGGGTGGAATTTGGAATGGTCCCAAGAATCACCAATTTTCTACCATCTCCCCAAACTCTGCCAATGCTTATTTTTTACCAAGCCAGCATTCTTGCCAAGAGCAGCTGTGTCCAGAAAGTAAGGAGTTAAGATATTGGCCATTCAATGCAACAATATTCATACTGTGAAAACCTAAAAATACAGCTGCACTACAATAACAAACTGACCTTCAAGTGATAGCTTTGTATATTGTTTTCTAAGTATGTGTTTATACTAAGTCTCACACAGAAGTTGTTGGTGCCACACTGTTAAAATGGGGCTTCAATCTGAATAAATTGGATTTTCCTTTGGTCTGGGATTGCAAACAGTGCCAGGAACACTCAAATCTCAGACCAGCGTCGTTACTGGGAACGGCAACAGGCAAAAGGGCGTGAGACTCGTTGCTTGTATTTCTTTCATATTATTTATTCATTTTCAATAAAAAAATGAGAATAGCAGAGAAGTTATAATTCTAGCCTCTCTCTTATTTAACATTCTCCCAGATCATTAAAAAATCAATACATAATAAGCTTTGATATTATTGATGGCCTAAAGATTGAATTTGCTGCATCTAACTTAGTCTTCTTTTCCCTCTTATTAAATGCTTTTTAGCAACTATCTTTCTTCCTTTGTGAAAATTGAAACATCAAGTAAGATACACCATATGACCATAAGACAGACGAGCAGAATTAGGCCACTCAGCTCATTGAGTCTGCTCTGTCATTCAATCATGGCTAATATTTTTCTTGTTCCCATACTCCTCTGCCTTTTCCTCATAAACCCTGATCCCCTCATTAATCAAGAACCTATTTATCTTTGTCTTAAAGACAGTTAATGATCTGACCTCCAAAGACTTCTGTTGCAAAGAGTTCCGCAGATTCACCTGTCCCTGGCTGAAGAAATTCCTCCTTAACTCTATTTTAAAGGATTTTCCCTTTAGCCTAAGATTGTGCCCTCATGTTCTAGTTTTTCCTACTAGTGGCAATTTTCTGTCCGCAGCCACTCTATCCAGGTCTCGCAGTCACCTGTAAGTTTCATTCAGATCCCTCCTCATCCTTCTAAACTCCAATAAGTACAGATCCAGAGTCCTCAACCATTCCTCACATGACAAGCTCTTCATTCCAGGGATCATTCTTGTTAACTTCCTCTGCTCCCTGGATGAAAAATAAGCCTTAATGGGGGTTGCAGCTGTAAACAACCTGAGGCAGGAATAAGTTGGCAATGAGAGATAACTACGGCTTTGGCAGCATTGACCATATCTCTAGCAGATAAATAAAAAATCAAGTTAGCAAAAAGATAGGAGTGTTGCCAAGAATTTAACTTTAATTCCAGAAGAGCTAATGATCGCCCTTTAAAAGATCCTGAGATCAATACAAGCTCTGATTCCCTCTTATGTAGAGCTTCATGTTCCTTGGCATCTGGACTCACCTCTTTCTGCCAACCCATGCCAAACTTTTCTGAAACACTGCAAAATTGTGAAGGGTACAGCAATTAACTTAGCTGGAAGACATAAGTTGGGATATACAGTAATAGGACAAACTTAAAGGTTTTGTATCTGAACGCTTGTAGATTTGGAATAAAATTAATGAGTTAATAGTGCAAATAGAGACAAAGAGGTATGAATTGGTGGTGATTACTGAGTTATGGATACAGGAGACCAGATCTGAATATCCAAGCACACTCATAGAATCATTGAACCCTACAGTGCAGAAAGAGGCCTTTTGGCCCATGAAGTCTGCACCAAACACAATCCCACCCAGGCCCTACCCTCATATCCCTACATATTATACTCACTAATCCCTTTGACCTTAGCTACCCTGGACACTAAGGGGCAATTTCTTTCATGGTCAATAAACCTAACTCATGCATCTTTGGACTGTGGGAGGAAACCTGAGTACCCAGAGGAAACCCATGCAGACATAAGGAGAATGTGCAAACTCCATACAGACAGAGACCCGAGCCAAGAATCAAACCCAGAACCCTGGAGCTGTGAAGCAGCAGTGCTAACCACCATGCTACCGTGCCACACCAGTGTTTTAAAAAAATAGACAGAAGAGAAAAGGAGGTGGTGTAGCTTTGTTAGTAAAGGGAGGGGTCAGTGCTGTAGTGAGAAATAATGTTAGCACTGGAGATCAAGACTTGGAATCAGCATTGTTAGAAATAAGACAAAGTAAGGGAAAGAAATCCCTGGAGAGAGTAATCTGCAGATCCCCTGGTAATAGTTTCACAATAAGACTTAGTATAAACTAAGAAATACTGGGTGCTTGTAAGAAAGCTACGGCAATAATCATGGGTACTTTAACAGGCATAGAAATGGAATTAACCAAATTTGGAAATGGGTTGGGGGCAATGCATTTATAGCTAAGCAGGAGATTAAAGATAACAAAGAAACAAACATTAGGACTGCAAAGGCCACTGATAGGCTAGAGGATTGGGAAATTTTAAGGATGGAGATTTAGAGGAAATTTGATGGAAAATTTTCTTCACCTAGCCAGTGGTGGGAATCTGGAACTCACTGCCTGAAATTGTGGTAGAGGTGGGAGTCCCCACAGCATTTAAGAAGCATTTACATGAGCACCTGAAACAGCATAGCATACAAGGTTGAAGACGAAGTGCTGGAAAATGAATTAGAGTAGATAGGTGCTTGATGGCCAGAACAAACACAATGGCTGAAGGGCCTCTTTTAAAACTCTGTAAAACTCTGTAAAAGTGCTGTAAAACTCTATGACTAACAAAGGCTTACTAAAAAAAAGACAACACTAAATTATGAACAAAATCTAGACAAAATATAAAAATGCATAGCAAAACTTTCAATAAGTGTCTAAAAAGGAAAAGAGTAGCTAAAGTCAATATTAGTCCTCTAGGGGATGAGACAGGAGAGTTAATAATTGGGAACACAGAAATGGCAGAGACACAGAATCAATATTTCACCTCAGTTTTCATGGAAGAGGACACCAGAACCATCCAATATAACAGATAATGTAGAGTTTATTGAAAAGGAGGAATATAAAACAATCACCATCATTATAGAAAAAGTACTGAGCAGACCATTGGATTAAAGGCAAATAGATCCTCACGGTCTGTGGCATACATCCTAATGTCTTCTAATGTCTTAAAGGAAGTGGCAGCAGAAGTAATGGTTATAATATTCCAAAATTTCTTAGATTCTAGAAAGATTCCAGTGGTTTGGAAAAAGCCTAATTTAATACTCCTGTTCAAAAAGGGAAAAAGGCAGAAAATAGGAAATTATAGATCAGCTAGTTCAATGTCTGCTATTCGGAAATTGTTGGAATCCATTATAAAGAAAGTAATAACAGAACATTTGCGAAGTCAAAATACAATCCGTCAGAGTCAGCATAGTTTTATGATGGGAAAATTATGTTTCAATAATTTGCTAGAGTTTTTGAAGATATAATAAGCACAGTTTATAGCAGGTCTTGTAAGCATAGTGTATACAAAGAGCAAAGAACAAAACAGCACAGGAAACAGGCCCTTCGGCCCAACGAGCCCGCACCGCCACCCCGATGTTCCTACCTCTATCCGCGATCCCTGTCCATGTTTATAGATCTATGGATTAAAGACCAAATTTGAGACAATTTAGGGAGAATTTGTTTTGCCAATTAGCCTAAGAGCACATCTTTGGGATGTGGGAGGAAACCGGAGCACCCGGAGAAAACCCACGCAAGCACGGGGAGAATGCGCAAACTTCCACAGACACAGGCCCAAATCCATGTATCTGCACAGCACAGCGATAGTCACTGAGCTGTCGTGTTGCCCATCAAATGGTCCAAGTCAAGCGTACACTAACGACGTGAAGCACTAGGATACTCTCGAAAAAAATCCAAGAGCAGCCCTCTCATGACCCATCACGTATATGCCCCTCGTTAGACAACAAGGTGGACCAAAGCACCTGTAGGATAAAAACAAGTACATCAATATCATCATCTATTTACACACTTCCCAGGGACTCCCAAGGCTCATGATCCCTATTTTAAATCAGTTTTCTATACCCCTCCATTCCCATTCTGTTCATGTGCCCATCTAAGTATTTCTTAAATAACTCCAGAGTACCTGCCTCCACCACTTTACTTGGCAGCGCATTCCATACCCCCACCACCCTTTGTGTGAAAAAACTCCCTCTAGCATCCAAATTATACCTTACCCCCCTCACCCTAAGCCCATGACCCCTCATGCTATTCGAGTCCATCCTAGGAAAGAACTTAACCCTGTTTAATCTATCTATATCCCTCATAATCTTGTACACCTCTATCAGATCTCCCCTAAGTCTACATCTTTCTAAGGAAAACGGTCCCAATTTGCCTAATCTCTCCTCATAACTCAGATGTTCCATACCAGGCAGCATCCTGGTAAACCTCCTCTGCACTCTCTCCAGAGTCTCCATGTCCTACCAGTCATAAGGCGACCAGAACTGGACGCAGTATTCCAAATGAGGTCTAACCAACATTTTATACAACTGCAACATTAAAGGCCAGCTCTTGTAATCTATACCCCTTCCTATAAAGGCTAGCATACTATATGCCTTCCAGATGGCATTTGATCAGGCTCCGCACAAAAGATTAATATACAAAATAATATTCCATTGGTGAGAGTAATATATTAATTTGGATAGAGAATTAGCTAACGAACAGAAGCAGTGAGTGGGGAATAACTGGATCTCTTCCTGGTTGGCAATCTTTAACAAATAGTATGCAACAAATTTCAGACCTTGGGCCATAACTGTTTACAATCTATATTAATGACTTGGACGCATGAATAGAATGTGTTATTGCTAAATTTGCAGGTGACGCCAATGGATAAGTATGAAGTTATCCATTTTGGTCAGAGGAATAAAAAAGCAGCTTATTATCTAGACGAAGAGAATATCAAAATGCTTCACTGCAGAGGGATCCGGATGTCCTCATGTACAAATTGCAGAAAGTTAAAATGCAGGTGCAGAGAGTAATAAGGAGGACAAGTGGAATTTTGGCACTCATTGACATTGGAAATGAGTATAAAAGTAGTGAAACGCTGTTGAATCTGTTTAGTCAACTGGTGCGACTGCGTCTGGAGTACTTAGCACAATTTTGGTCCCCTTACTTGAAGAAGGATGTAAGTACATTGGAAATAGTTCGGAGAAGGTTCACTAGATTAATTCTAGGGGGTGAAGGACTTGTATTGTGAAGAGACATTAAGCACTGGAGATAAGAGGAATGAGAGATAATCTAATTGAAGTATATAAGATGCTAAAGGTTATTGACAGGCGAGACATAAAGGATGTTTCACTTTCAGGACATTCTAGAATGAGAGACTGTGGGTTTAGTTTAAAGGGTGGCAAATTTAAAACAAAAATGAGGAGAAATTACTTTACTCAAAGGGTTGTGAAATTCTCTATCCCAGAGTTCAGTGGATGCACTATAGAGCTCAGTATTGGGAGTTCCAGTTGTTCCATTATCCAAAGATTTTTAGTAGAGAGATTTGCATTGAAAAGGCTGAATGAAGCCTCCAAGCATTTAAATACCCTCTAGCCTTTGGTGGCATTGTTTCTCCAATCCTGTTAACTAATGCTCACACTAATAGGTCATATTATATTACTATAACTTGGTTTTCAATCCAGACTGTTGTATGGAGGATTACTTTAATAATTGCTCTGTTTTCACATTAGGTTCTCTCACATCTCAGATGATTCCACCTTACAAACATTGCCAGCTGTGTTACAAGCACAGAAGCCTTTTTTAACAGTAGCAAAAGCTAAATATTTTCCCAATTTGTCACAGAGCTAGTTTGCACTTGGAAAAAAATAACTTCCACATCACAGAGTCCTTGTGCTGTTTTTCTGGAGTCTACCACCCAGATTCAGCACCAACCATATTATGGCACCCTCAAGAAGGACATCAGCACAAGTTCCCTAGAGCACAGTGAAAGGCTGTGAAGGCACCCCCTCCTAAGCTCACACATTGATTTGGACCATAGGAAGCATTCTTTCTGGTTGTATCACAACTTGGTACGGCTCCTGCTCTGCCCAAGACTGCAAGGAACTACAAAAGGTCATGAAAGTACCCCAATCCATCACACAAACCAGCCTCTCATCCATTTAGTCTGTCCACAATTCCCGTTCCCTCAGCGAAGCAGTCAGCATAATTAAGGGCCCCAGACATTCTCTCTTTCACTTTCAAAGATGGAGAAAATATTACAAAAACATTTTTAATTCATTTTAATGTTTCCTGTCACTATTCAGTTCTAAGATTGGTAAACTACAGAACGCAAGAATAAAAGACTTTTATGTTCAATGTTTCTATTGCTTTTTTACAAACTTTCATGCCATTTCTCTCCAGTGTGCACAATTTGCTAAATTGCCCCTTAGTGAAAGGGGGAATTAGCAGGATAAATACATGGGGTTACAGGAAAAGGGCATAGGTGGGATTATTGTTGGTGCAAATTTGATGGGGTAAATGGCGTCTTCTGCACTGTAGGGATTCTGTGATTTTAACTTTATTCCATGCACTTTCCCTTTAAGATGGATAGAATACCTTTAAGAGGAACAAGCTAGAGAAGTTCTCAGTCCAATACTTAACACCCACTGCCCCTGCTGAATGCAGATGAAGCCAGCAACTCAGTCCTACATTAAAATCATAAGGTGGGAGCATGCTATCCAATAGAACCAACGTGGGCAGATTGAGAGTCCTGAGTCCCATATATGGCGCAGACACATTTATAGTCCCTAATCTTTCACTTTCCAGCTCTCTAAATATCAGCTTATTAATGCATTTTATCAGTGCTGGCACACAGCATAGTCACTATCTGCTGGTAACAGAAACTAAATTCATGCTTGAATTATCAGCTACACTGACTATTTCAGATATATGAGTACATTCCAATACCAATGGGTCCCAGGTATGGAAATTTAGACTAACATTTTGGTAAGTAATTAAAAAGTGTTTTTATTATAGCATTATCTGAGAGCGCGTGGGAACTGAGTGAAGGAAATTGGCCCCAGACCATTTAGCTGAATGATTATATGTGGAAATCAAATGACTAACACCCAAATGTGATATGAAACCAGTTGTATTCTCAGCATGAGTGCAACCCATTGACACTGAGTAAAATCGAGTATGGTTACTGCAAACCTAATTTTGCCTCCCTTCCAATCCTTACTTTTAAATCTATTTTAAACCTGGGTAGCATAGTGGCATAGTGGTTAGAATGTGGTTGGAGCTTGCATGTTCTCACTGTGGGCTTTCTCCTGGTGCTCCAGCTTCCTGCCACAATCTAAAGATGTGCACATTTAGATTGGCCATGCCATTTTGCCCCTTACTGTCCAAAGACGTGTGGGTGGCATGGATTAGCTATGGTACATGTACGGGGAGAGGAGAGCCTGGGTGGAATGCTCTTTTGGAGAGATAGTGCAGGCACAATGGGCTGGATGGCCTCTTTCTGCCCTGTAGGGATTCTGTGGATGCCAGTAATGCTACTGTACCCAAATAGGATTTTCCAGTTAAAGAATGAATGTTGTGCACCTTGGAGAGAAATGGCATGAAAGTTTGAAAAAAAAATAGAAACCTTGAACATAAAAGTCTTTCATTCTTGCATTCTGTAGTTTACCAATCTTAGAACTGAATAGTGAGGGGAAAACATTAAAATGCATTAAAATGTTTTTGTAACATTTTCTCCATCTCTGAGATGGCCTGTCTCAAACATCCCTGTAAATTCAACTGTGAGGTATTGTATCCATTAATGAATATAGTATCTGTCTATTTCATTTTCATATTATTTAGGTTTCACCAAATCACTGTGTATTTGGATTGCACTTCTGTTCTTGGGCTGTTTTTTGGTGCATATCACCTAGCCACATGTACTGAAATGTATTCATTGGCACAACTCTACTTGGCTGATTTCAGGCAGTAGCAAAAGGTGGTCCCAGATGCAGTAATTGGCAATGGTACACAAGCTAATCCAGTCATTTAGGATCAGTAGACCTGCGAGGTCTGGTGAACTGGTAAACAGTCATTCTTTCACTTTTGGAATAAAATTAGAGAGCTACAACTGAAAATAAGTATAAATCCATTCTGCTGATGAGTGGAGACAAAGCAAATTGCTTTACTTCTCCTAACTCATAAACTAACTTTTTCCCACCTTGTCAACCCCAGAGACATGAAAGTGCTCTCGTTTCTAGCCCCTGCCAATGCTCATCATTTGAAGACAAAAGTGAGTGACAGAAAATGACAGTCAATCTCATTTAGGGTGACCACTGCTGCTTGGACACAGTCCTGAGGTTTTATTGCCTGACTTCTCATCTTCAGCAACCATGCACAATCAACTAATGGCAGGATTTTTCAGCCGCGCTCGCCCCAAAAGTAGAAAACCCCCGTACGAAATCAATAGAACTTTGCATACAACTTCCATGGCTGGTGGGATGGAAACCACCCCCCCACCCCCACCCCCCACCCCCATTGCCTTTTCAATCCCCCAAAGAAACTGTACACCATGACCTTTTTTGCGGATCCCAATTTTGAAAAGCTGCAAGTTGTCTGTTTTCTCGACACTATTATTCTGCTGCAGATAGTGACTTTCACAGAAGTACAGCCTTGAAAAATTTTAAAGCTGCAACAACTCTTCAAAATTAAATTCTTCGGAATCTTCAAAGCACTAAATGATGCAATTGTGTTGAACATTGGGTGCCTTAAAAGCTCAAAATCTTTGAAATTAGTCAGCTGTCACCATGTTGTGTTACCTTTTAGCCTTCAAATACACACACACCAATCAGATAGGACAGGTAAACTATATTGTGAGTTCTTCATTCAAACATTACAATAGTGTGTACATATATATATATATATATATATTGTGTGTATATATATATATACATATATATATATAGAGAGAGAGAGAGAGAGAGAGCTATTATAAGTATGCCTTCCTAGGTCAACTAACATATTCTACTCTGCTGCATGTGACAGATTACATTATATCCTGTTTGGTGATGTACATATATATAAAAAATAAACTGACTTAAAGGCATACTACAGTATTTTGCTTTCATTGCCTCTCATGCAGACCTGTATATCAGTAAGGCACAACTAGATTATCATGTTCGTATTTTCAACATTTTTATGTGTCAACCCACGACATCACAAATATAGTGATTTCTTCATATCCAGGGTCTATTTCAATTTTGACATTGCCAGCTTTATCATTGGCCTTTTATACTTTGAGACGAAAGAACATCATGTTAATGTTGATTATCTGTGTCCCGCTCACGAGTGGGAAAGGCAATAAAAGCATAGGCCATGCTGATTGATGCATCGGCCTGACCTGTGAATAACACATGAAGCAATATTGGAGTTAATACCATCAATGAGTTAAAAACAGAAAAGTAGAGGGAGGTGCCTTATGTGTGTTGAAATTTGCCTGCTGAAGTATGAAAACGACAGAACTCTATCTTGGCTCTTTACTGATTTATACAAAGAATAAAATTCATTATCCATGGCTTCCATTGTCCTCAGGCAATAGCTACAAAAGGAGGCATCTGATCATCCCTATTCGCATTTCATCTTTTGCCATTTCTGAGTTAAATATTGTGGGGACAAAGTTGGATAGTTAATGTGTCTACTTTGCATACTTCCAGTGAGTACTTCCTGTGTGCCTTCACCAAATTGTTGCAGCTAACCCCGGAAGTATGTGCACCTGTTGTGTGTACCATTTTGGAATAAAATAAACACTCATTGTGCCAAAAAAAATGGTGCTGAAGAGCCAAACTTTGCATCCTGCATTTTGAGCACTTTAAAATAAACCTTTCTTTGGGAGTAAAACAGAAATTGTTTCAAATTATGATTATTCTACGCCTGGTACTGCAACCCTGTATATCTGCAAATCATGCTGAAGAATGCATGGCTTTTTCCAAAAATAAGAACCTTGCCAGAATTTAAGAAAAGACTGTCATATTGTCAGTAATAATAGGCTAGAATTTGCAGCTATTTTGACCTAAGATTGTCTGAATATATTCCTGCAGCAGATGGCCCATCTCCACTGGCCGTCTCTCTGCAGACTGGAAACCTGGGAAGAGGAGATCCCTTGCAGCCATTGCCAAATGGATGTGACAGTTTAGTGATATCATGGCAAAGGTAGGCAATCCATTCTAGTGCTGGCTGCCCTCATTAGCACACCTTCTGTTATCTAGTACTGTTTCAGTCATGTACCATTACAATAATGAAATGCTACTTTAAAACACGCTTCAATTATTGATTTTAAATCCATTGCCGAACTAGTTACGTATGGAGTAGCCGGCAGCTAAATGTTTCATGGTGCCCTGGGCTGTGGTGGGAGCCTGTGACCTATGAATCCACTTTCATAACCTCTCTCCACCCCTTTGCCTTCAACTCCCCTGTCCTTTAATCATCTTCCTGGTTTCTGTACTCTTAACAATGCTCCAAGCAGAGTTCCTCCACTGATTAATTTACAGATGGTTAACTGCTGTTATTTCAAGATAAGTTTTGCTTAGATGGTTCCATGCAAAGGAAGGAAGAGGAATTAAAAATGTAAAAAGTAACCCATAAAAATAATTTGAGAAGAAGATGAAGATAGTAAAAAAAGAACATTATTGATGGTTTCCTGCCAGTGTAACTTAGACAGGAGGCTGATTCCAGGTGGAAATCAATATTTTCAGAAGGATTTAAGCCTGTGATTTAACAGTGCCAGTCAGTCATAGACTGGCATGGGCATAGTTATCCTAATATTTATGCCCTGTACTGGATTAGGCAATACTAACAGGACTGGACAGGATAGATGCAGGAAGAATGTTCCCAGTGCCAGGGGAGTCTAGAACAAGGGGTCACAGGCTAAGGATACAAAATAAAGCATTTAGGTGGAGAATTTTCTTCACCCAAAGAGCAAGTGGAATTCACCACCACAGAAAACAGTTGAGGCCAGATCAATGTATACTTTCATAGAACATAGAACATAGAACATTACAGCGCAGAACAGGCCCTTCGGCCTTCGATGTTGTGCCGACCAAAATAAAAAGCAATGCCCTCCAAACTAAACCATTCCCTTCTCTTCCATATACTTATCAATTAACCTCTTAAACGCCACCAAACTTGGCGCATCTACAACAGCTGCAGGCAGGGGCTAAAGGAATCAAAGGATATGTGGAAGGTGGGGAGAGGGAAGGAGGAACAAGTCTCTGATTAGATGATCAACCATGATTATATTGAATGGTGGGACAGGCTCGAAGGCTAAATTAGTCTTCCCTCAATCTTCCCCAATAGGCCTAGACAATAGTCATAGGTAGAAGAGGGCACTCACAATGTTAAAATGGCAGCGCAGGCTCATTGGGCCGAAGGGCCTGTTTCCCGTGCTGTGTTGTTCTTTGTTCTTTGGTAAAGGGCCTGCACCTGCTCCTATTTCCTATGTCTCTATAACAGAGGAATGGAATGAAGTATACACTATTCTAACTACCAATGCTTGCCCTCACTGATGCCCATTGAAGAGTTGAATTTCATTTCCCTTCTTCCAAGATACTGAAATTACTTCTCATCACTACCTGAGGCATGTTGCAATGGAATTATTTGAATTCACTGTGTAGAACTTTGGCAGATGGGATAACTTATGGTTATTTTCATCAATTCCAACTGAATCTGATGTCATTGCGTCCAACAACTATACAGATAATAAATTGCAGCTATATTGCACTTCCCACCCCCACCACCTCCCATTTCATTTTGTCAACAGAATGGAACTACTCAAGAATGGAAATCAATGATCAACGTTTAAATCAATGTCTAAGAATGGACTAACTTGGAATTCGCTTCAAAAGAAAAAAATCCTTCTTTGAGCTTTTTGGCAAATACATTCCTGACAGCTCCCTTACCCACCTATGTTCATACTGTGGCAGATACATTACTCTTTTTCTGAAGTTTCCATCAACTCATTTTTCACATCACTCAATGAAAAACCTTCTGTAAATCTAAGCAATCAGGCTATATTTGAGAATGTAATTCAAAGATAACCGTTTGCTTTAAAGAAAGATTCTTGATATATTGGTAATATCTGATTAATAAAAAAGTGAGCACAACGTGATTGGGGAGCAGACTAAGATAAAGGCAAAATACTGAAAATGCTGGAATCAGAAGCAAAAACAGAAAATGCTGGAATGTCTCAACAGGACTGACAGCATTTGTGAAGAGAGAATAGAGTCAACATTTCGAGTCTAACTCTGATGAAGGATCATCTAGAGTTGGCCCTATTCTGTAAGCAGTCTCACAACACCAGCTTTAAGTCCAACAGGTTTAATTGGCAGCACAATCTTTCGAAGCACTGCCCTTCATCAGGTGAGAGGCAGTGCTCTGAAAGCTTGAGTTGCCAAATAAACCTGTTGGACTTTAATGTGATGTTGTGAGACTTCTTATTGTGCTTACCAGAGTCCAATGCCGGCATCTCCACATCATGACTATTCTATCTCCAGAGACGCTGTCAGATCTGCTGAGTTTCTCCAGCATTTTCTGTTTTTGTGTGTGGGGAGCAGACAACGTTGTTTAACTGAATGCTAAGTGGAAGGAGCTGGTGTGTTTTAATTGTTTAAAACTTTCAGTTGGTGATTAGTGTTCTTTTGCCTTCAACTAGAAAACTGTAACGTGTTTTAACTTGATTTTACTAAATTAGTAACTAATTAACTAATCAAATCAATGAATAATGTGAGACAGAAATTGCAGGGCAAGTATATGTTTTTCTTTATTCATCCATGTGGGCAAAGTATTGGAGAGAATTATTAGGGATAGGATTTATAGTTATTTAGAGAGAAATGAATTGATTGGGGATAGTCAGCATGGTTTTGTGAAGGGTAAGTCGTGCCTTACTAACCTCATTGAGTTTTTTGAAAAAGTGACTAAAGAGGTGGATGGGGGTAAGGCGGTTTATGTGGTATATATGGACTTTAGTAAGGCGTTTGATAAGGTGGCCCATGGAAGACTTCTGCAGAAAATGCAGATGTATGGGATAGAGGGTGATTTAGCTAATTGGGTTAGGAATTGGCTAGCAGATAGAAGACAGAGGGTGGTGGTTGATGGGATGATATCCAAGCTGGCCCAGGGACAGACAGGTGGATACTGTTGCTGTGACTCCGCTGTTGGTCATGGCCTCCCAAGCCCACACCACCATCTTGGTACCCATGATCCTTTGTGGGCTGGTGCCTCATGGGAGGGAGGAAGAGAGAGAAAGAGAGAGACAGCGAGAGAGAGCAGCCAAAGGCAGATAGAGCACATGCCGTAAAAGCCAGAGAGATCATCCAGCTTCAAATTGCTCACTGCTGCTCCAATCAGAGACTGCTTCTCCTCCCGATTTGCAAATAGACTGTCATTGGAGAAGGAGTTCCTTGCAGATCTTCCATTGAACTTACTCGTAGTTTGAGCAATAGTTCCAAGGGTCTAGTATAGAACCTTTGCGAGCTGGATCTGTATAATAAATTCAAATGTGTAAAAGAGTCCCATAAAACCCCTGGGTTAGGGAAAGGGATTAAGAGAAAAAGGAAAAAGATAAGTGAAGGCCCACAAGAAAGGCTGAAATTGCTGTGAGACAGCAACTGACCTGTCCTGTTTTTAAGGAAAAGGCTAGATTTCATTTTTGTTCCTAAGAATGTGGGAAACCGTCCTAACAAAGATAATCTTAAAGGAGTCTATGTTATCTGTTAGCTTTCAATATGAATATCACCCCCAAGCTATGAGAAGCTCCTTCCTCCTTCACCCATTCTGTATCATAACATAGTAGTTTTTATTTCAATTCCAAGGTTTCCAGTTAGGTTCAGTACTTTTACAATTATTTGGAAAGCCACCAGAAGTAAAAAGGTTTAAAGTGATATGTTTTTCGTTTGCAAAGCTTGTAAGAATGTTTCTGTGTCTCTGCTTGTGCTTTGACATTCTTATTTCAGATGGATTCTGCTTGGTTTAAAATATTGCTCTAAATTAAATCAGCATTAGTAAAGTTAACACATCCTTTAAGTTGCAGAAAACTAATTTTCATTGTGACCATGGTGAAATTCTGGTTATTGTCAACAGTGTAAGATGCGGATGTAAGATGGCCATTCAAATAATTGGTACCTTTGAATTTCTGATCAATTTTAATGACTGTAAGAAGTCTCACAACACCAGGTTAGAGTTCAACAACTTCATTTGGTAGCACAAGCTTTTGGAGTATTGTTCCCTCTTTAGGAGAGTTTGTGGTCCCAAATAAACCTGTTGGAATTTAACCTGGTGTTGTGAGACTTCTTAATAAGCTTACCCCATTCCAGCATTGACATCTCCACATCAATTTTAAGGAGCCAGGAATGCAAGGTGATTCAGATTGAACTCAATGATTGTGTAGAAGGTGTGACCAGAGGACATAGAACATAGAACATAGAAGGAACATAGAGGAAATGAAGAAAGAGAGGCAGTCCTGTTGCTGTGTGTGATGATAATAATCTGTTGTCATCTTGCAGTTGGATTGTTGGACAGAATTGTTTCACAGAGTATTTAAAAGTTTTGAACATAGAACATAGAACAATACAGCACAAACAGGCCCTTCGGCCCACGAGTTGCGCCGATCACATCTACCAATCCACAGACCTATCTATAACCCTCTATCCTATTCTTTTCCGTATACTCATCCAGAAGTCTCTTAAAAGACCCCAGTGAGCTTGCCTCAACAACCTCCGATGGCAGTCGGTTCCATTCACTCACCACCCTCTGAGTGAAAAACCTACCCTGACATCTCCTTTGTATTTGCTTCCCTGCACCTTAAATCTGTGTCCTCTCGTAGTGACCATTTCAGCTCGGGGAAATAGTCTCTGAGAGTCCACCCTATCTATTCCTCTCAACATTTTATAAACCTCTATCAGGTCGCCTCTCAACCTACGTCTCTCCAGTGAGAAGAGTCCCAGCTCCCTCAACCTTTCTTCATAAGGCCTGCCTCCCAATCCAGGCAGCATCCTTGTAAATCTCCTCTGAACCCTCTCAATAGCCTCTACATCCTTCCTATAATGAGGCGACCAGAACTGCGCACAATACTCCAACTGGGGTCTGACAAGAGTCTTATAGAGCTGCATCATTACCTCCTGACTCCTAAACTCTATTCCTCAATTAATGAAGGCCAGTACACCGTACGCCTTCTTGACCACTTCCTCCACCTGCGAGGCCGATTTAAGAGCCCTATGGACCCAGACCCCGAGATCCTTCTGCTCTACAACACAGCTAAGACTCCTACCCCTTATATTGTACTTCTTCATCCCATTATTCCTGCCAAAATGGACCACTACACATTTATCTACTTTGAAGTCCATCTGCCACTTTTCCGCCCAGTCTTGCATACTGTCTATGTCCCACTGCAACTTTTGGCATCCTCCAGACCATCCACAACACCATCGATCTTTGTATCGTCGGCGAACTTGCTAATCCATCCCTCCACTTCCTTATCCAGGTCATTTATGAAAATGACAAACAGCATGGGTCCCAGAACAGATCCCTGGGACACTCCACTGGTTACCGACCTCCATGCAGAACAAGACCCATCCACAACCACTCTTTGCCTTCTGCTGGCAAGCCAGTTCTGGATCCACGAGGCCAAAGCCCCTTGGATCCCATGCCCTCTCACCTTCTCCAGAAGCCTTGCATGTGGGACCTTATCAAACACCTTACTAAAGTCCACGTACACTACGTCCACCGTCCTTCCTTCGTCAATGTGTTCAGTCACATTTTCGAAGAACTCAACTAGGCTCGTAAGGCATGACCTGCCCTTAACAAAACCATGCTGACTATTTCTAATCAGTCCTAACTTCTCCAAATGTTCGTATATCTTATCCCTCAGATGCCTCTCCATCAGCTTACCAACCATTGAAGTCAAACTCACCGGTCAGTAATTTCCTGGACTATCCCTGTTCCCTTTCTTAAAGATAGGAACCACATCCGCAATCCTGCAATCCTCCAGAACCTCTCCCGTTTCCATGGACGACGCAAAGATCATTGCCAGGGGCTCTGCAACCACTTCCCTCACCTCCCACAATAACCTGGGGTACATCCCATCCGATCCCGGCGACTTGTCTATCTTGATAGAATTTAACAGGTCTAACACATCCTCTTTCCTAACATCCACATACTCAATCTTTTCTGTATGCCGCAAATCTGCAGTGCAATCTCCCAGTTCACTTTTCACCAAGAATACCGAGGCAAAGTACTCGTTAAGCACCTCTGCCATTTCTTCCGGATTCACACAGACTTTTCCCCCTTCACCTTTTATAGGCCCTATCCCTTCTCTTCTCTTCTTTTGAAGTTCACATGTAAATTGCAAGAAGTTTGCTGGCATGGACTGATACTGATCAATGGTGCCTAGGTTTAACTTTTCCGAAATGCAGAGGAGTCAAATCCACAAAGTCACTGCATGATGTGTCTTTCCGGTATCAGATTAGCTCTTCTTAACTAATTGAGCAATAAGGTTCATTTTGAAAGCTTTTCTGAACTTTAAGGGGATTGTTTGATAGGCAGCTGTCTGCCCTAAATTCAGTGGAAATGAAATTGGATTTTTGATGACAAGTATACCTCTGATAATGTCGATCAGGATAATGGTAATTCAATACATAAGATCACTTATGTAAAGTTGAAGTGTGAAGGTTAATTGATTCTTATGGCGTTTGTGATGGTTGTGTGTACATAATTGTCTTGTGTTTGCTGTTCCTAATGATTAGATGTAGCTATACATACATCTGCAAGTGGGATCTTATTCTTCCAATCAATTTCCTCTAATTGTTGAGTGCAATCATTTGCAACTCTATTGACACAGAATGAACACAGACTGATATACTTTAAATGGTATCCTGGGAATTTGGGTTTGCAGCAATCCCAATGCCTCCCCGATCTTAATTGTGTTAGTATTTGGAACAAGGAGTTACAGAAATGGAGTATAAGGTTTCAATGCTCTGCCATCAGTAGACTATTGTGGACATTAACCATTGCATGGCTGAAATTGAAAGTGTCAGACGTGAGCTGGCAGATTTTGTTGTACAGATTTGGTTTTTTTTTGAACGCAGTGATGCATCCAGTGGTAATGTTTCTGTTGTTTTTGTCATTTTAAGTAACATCTTGATGGCATTTTGGAAGACAAGAATCACAAATGGATAATATAGTTCAAAGAGCTGAAAGGAAGTGCTAATATTACCCAGTTAACTTTTGTAAAAAGAAAGGAGTGGGGAAGCATGCAGATGTGAGCTGACCCTAAAAGTGTAACTTGGTATATTCAGTTAGTTTTGGGATCAGCATACAATACATTGAATTGACTTTAACCTCTGCTGTGTGTGAATGCCTTGTGAAGCAGATCTAAGGCAAGCTAAAGGGATGCCTAAAGGTCATTCATCCTTGTCTTAATAACCTAGGAGAAGTTAATCTGGTCACTATGCTTTTGATAATAGTGATGGAAGGGTTTTAATAGACCTTATTATAATCATGATAACAATGATTAGGAGAGACTGAGATGGATTAAGTACAGCATCCTGGCCCTGTATGGTTACTTAGATATCACTTTGTGCGTCTTTTGATGTGGTGCAATTTAGTAATAGTTTTCACAAAATGTAGAGATCAAAGAAATCAGAGAATTGGTATAAAAGCTTTGAGTGAACCACTTTATGAGGTTGTCACACTGGATTGTGAAGTATGGTGTATTTGATTTTTTTGTAGTGAATAATGACTTCAATAAATGCACTCATACTGGGATTATGTAGTATAATTTATCTGAATACTTATGTTTGACTATTTAGCATGAGCTCATTAGAAACCTGAATCTGTTGCCCATACAATTTATTTATTGGCAGTCTGGTGTTAAACAACTTGGAACAAGAATGTAGTTCAAACAGTCAGCAGCTTGGTAAGGATAGGGTCAAGGGAGCAAGAGGTAGGCCTTGGACAAGATGAAGTTGGAAAAGTTATGAGTTTTTTTTATTCATTCATGGAATATGGGTATCATTGGCTGGTTAGTATTTATTGCCCGCCCTTAGTTGCCCTTGAAGGTAGCTGAGAGACAATCGCATTGCTGTGGCTCTGGAGTCACATGTAGACCAGACCAGATAAGGACAGCAGATTTCCTTCCTTAAAGGACATTAGTGAACATCAGGGCAAAAGCAGGGGATCTTTAGGAGAAATTTAGCCAGGCGGACATATAGAAGGAAGGGAAGAAGCAGAGGCAATTGATCAGTTGGTTCACTGTTGAGAGACATATTCTCAATGGCTCACAGTCTGGACGTGGACTCACTGGGAGCTGTTGTCAAATTGTGGGGCCACTTTTGTTCTGGGCCTCTTCGCAGCTCCTTCCTCCATTCTTGATGGTTTTATAGCCTCCATGGAGAGACAAACAGAGTTAAAGGATATAATTTTAGTCTTCTTCTGAACACCCGTTATTCATAAGAGAATGACAGTTGTCCAGATGTATTTTTCTGCTTGTGCAAAGGTCCTGAATAGTCCACTGCTGTTACAATAGTCACTAAAATGTGAAAACAAACTCTTACCTGCTGCTGCGCCAATGATGTAATAGATTTAACAGCCTCCTCCAAACAAGTCCATTTAATAAAGCTGCCACCAACCAAAACATGCCAGGGTGCCAATGAATGATTGGCTGTGATCAAATTTCAGTCCTTGGCCCATGACCTGACCCCTCTTTTTCAGGTCATCTTCCTCCTCCCCCCAGGGGCCCAACTAAGCGTATTATCCACCTTTCCCTTACCAAGTTGCTTGGTTTACGGGTTGCAATTTTGGAGGGAAGAATACTGGAGAGGAAAGAAATGAAAGAATGCATGATGATAGGTGAGAAAGCATTAGAGGAAAGGAGCAAAAAAGGGAGAAAAAACATGGAAGTGAGGGATTTGGGCCTAGACAGCATATTTAAAAGCATGCAATTATTTTACTAAATAATACCAGAATTTACCTCTGTTGTTCTACAATATAGCTACATTTTCTGTCTATGTACATGGCTTTACTTGTTAAAAGTATTGAATATTTTTTGAGTGATTTGAAACATTTGTGTAGGTACTGTTCAACACCTCAATTTGATGTTGAATAACATCAAATTCTGCCCAAAACACTCACTTACTTGAGGTCTTTATTCATAATCAGTTGCTCCCAGAATCCAAAATTCTATGCATCTAATGTAATGGACACCCACTTTGTCTCCAGAAGAATATTATTGATCAGTAACACCTCATCAACCTGTCAAATCATCTTAATGCTTTGTCGTCTACTAACAAATTTTCGTGAATAAGATTCGCTTCCACTCAGATATTTTTCTGAGCTTTGCTTCGTCCTTCATTATTTTCTTGCTGTTCAAAAATAATGGTTTTTGATCTCCATCCAAACCTATGATCATCCCACTACTGTCATACAAGTTCACTGTTCTCTCTACATCCTCTGCATCAGATAATATCCAGAATCGTCAGGGCTCCTGAGCTCATTTGTCCCATCACTGTGACTAGGATTGCTTTTCTCAATATATATTCTCCACAGGTCAATATCACTCTTCCTTCAAAAATCCTAATATTAAATGCACACAACAGAACTTTGTCTCTTTTCATTTATATAATATCGATTATATAAATGAAAAATATAATATCGATCTTCGAATAGTCAGCGATTTATCCAAAGGCATCCTCCCTCTTCAGGATTAGCCTTTCTTCCTTCTTTCAGGTCAAATTCATCTGTAGATAAAATCCACAGAATTCCTACAGTGTAGAAAGATACCATTCGATCCACTGAATCTACATTGCCTCTCCAAAAGAACATCCCATCCAGGCTCTTCCCTCTGCCCTATCCCCCTAACCTCGCACACTTACCAGGGCTAATCCACCTAACTTGAGGGGCAATTTAGCATAGCAAATCCACTTGATCAACTCTCAGCATATGCATCTAGGTACAATACATCTCTCCTTTATTCTCCTTTAAGAAGAACAGGTTAGCTTTAATCGATGCAGAATAGGTGGCATGGTAGCACAATGGTTAGCATTGCTGCTTCACAGAGCAGGGACTTGTGTTTGATTCCCAGCTTGAGTCAATGTCCGTCTGGAGTCTGCATGTTCTCCCCATGTCCACGTAGGTTTCCTCCAGGTGCTCTGCTTTCCTCCCACAGTCTGAAAGATGTGCTAGTTACGCACATTAGCCATGTTAAATTCTCCCTCAGTGTACCCGAATAGGTGCTGAGGTATGAACTTTCACAATAGTTTCATTGTAGCGTTAACATAAACCTACTTGTGACACTAGTAAATAAAAAAAAAGCCTTAATTAGTGCAGCTTAGCAGCTTCATTGGAGCCACTACACACAGGGTTAATTGAACCTTATGATCCTGGCTTCCATTTTCAGGGGTTAACTGATTTAAGCGCCATGTTCTTAAAGTCTTAATCATAAGACGGCCATAAGAAATTGGAGCAGGAGTAGGCTATTTGTCTCCTCAAGCCTGCTCCGTTATTTACATGATCATGCTGCTCTGATTGTGACCGAAGCTACACTTCCTTGCCTAGCCACCATAACCTTTGTCTTTGTTGCTGATTAAAAATCTAACTCAGTCTTGATTATAACAAGTGATCCACCTTCCACTGCTCTCTAGGTAAGTCTAACAATGCTTTCCTAGAAAAGAAATCCTCCTCATTTCCGTCTTAAATGATAGGTCCTTTATGTTGAATCAGTGTTTCCTCATTTTGTACCCTTCCTTTTACACCCCTCCAACAGTGAATCAGGGCTGGTGTGTTGCCTCCCAGGGGCTGGAGTCCAGGATGTTGCAGATCGGGTTTTTAAGATTCCTAAGGGAGAGGGGAGTCAACCCCAGGTCATAGTTCATGTGGGGACACATGATATAGGAGGGACGAGGGAGGGGGATATTAAGCAGAAATTTATGGAGTTGGGGTGGAAGCTTAAGGCAAAAACTGGCAGAGTGGTTATCTCTGGACTCTTGCCTGTGCCAAGGGATAGTTTAGAGAAGAATAGTTTAGAGAGAGGGAATGTTTGAACTCGTGGCTGAGGGGATGGTGCAGGAGGGAGGGGTTCAGGTTCCTGAACAATTGGGACTCATTCTGGGATAGGTGGGACCTCTACAAGAGAGACAGTCTACACCTGAACCAGAGGGGAACTAATATCTTGGGGGGAAAATTTGCTAAGGCTATGCAGGGGGCTTTAAACTGATTCGGTGGGGGGGTGGGATCCTAAGTAGTTGGGGTGCTAAGAGGGATGAGAGTAAGGGGGTCATAGAGGAAAGCTGTAAAACACAGCAGCGTACGGGTGGGGTAGGGCATGGTTTGAAATGCGTATACTTGAATGCAAGAAGTATTCGCAATAAGGGGGAAGAACTTGCAGCTTGGACCAGTACCTGGAACTTCGATGTTGTGGCCATTTCAGAGACTTGGGTAGAGCAGGGACAAGAATGGATGTTGCAGGTTCCAGGACTTATAGAACATAGAACATAGAACATTACAGCACAGAACAGGCCCTTCGGCCTTTGATGTTGCGTCGACCAATATAAAAAGCAATGCCCCTCCAAACTAAACCATTCCCTTCTCTTCCATATAAATATCAACTAACCTCTTAAACGCCACCAAACTTGGCGCATCTACAACTGCTGCAGGCAGGGCATTCCACTCCCGAACCACCCTTTGGGTAAGAACCTGCCTCTGATATCCGTCCTATAACTATCACCCCTTAATTTAAAGCTGTGTCCCCTCGTGCTAGCTTTCTCCATCCTAGGAAAAAGGCTATCACTGTCCACCCTATCTAAACCTCTAATCATATTATATGTTTCGATTAGGTCCCCTCTTAGCCGCCTCCTTTCTAACGAAAACAACCTCAAATCCCTCAGCCTCTCCTCATAAGACCTGCCCTCCATACCAGGCAACATCCTGGTAAACCTCCTCTGTAACCTCTCCAATGCCTCCACATCTTTCTTATAATGTGGGGACCAGAACTGCACACAATACTCCAAGTGCGGCCGCACTAGATTTTTGTACAGTTGCAACATGACGTTGCGGCTCCGAAATTCAATCCCTCTACCAATAAAAGCCAAGACTCCATATGCCTTCCTAACAACCTTCTTGACCTGACTGCCTACTTTCAGGGATCTATGCACAAACACACCAAGATCCCTCTGTTCATCTAGACTACTAAGAATCCTACCATTTGCCCTATACTCTACACATTTATTATTTCTGCATAGTGCATTACCTCACACTTTTCCACATTAAACTCCATTTGCCACCTCTCGGCCCAGCTCTGCAACTTGTCCAAGTCCCTCTGCAAACTATAACACCCCTCTCACTATCTACCACTCCACCGACTTTAGTGTCATCTGCAAATTTACTAATCCATCCTTCAATACCCTCATCCAGATCATTTCTAAAAATTACAAACAGCAGGGGCCCCAAAACAGACCCCTGAGGTACACCACTTGTCACCGAACTCCAATATGAATATCTCCCATCAACCACCACCCTCTGTCTTCTATCTGCTAGCCAATTCCTAACCCAATTAGCTAAATCACCCTCTATCCCATATATCTACATTTTCTGCAGAAGTCTTCCATGGGCCACCTTATCAAAAGCCTTACTAAAGTCCATATATACCACATCAACCGCCTTACCCCCATCCACCTCCTTAGCTGAGGCATTGAATGGCATTATTCTGGCCATGTTCCTGGCATGGATAAATTTAATGAAGTAAATGAAGAGGAGTTTAACCCTGCACCAACCTTCAGTCCTTTTGTTATATTTTTATCTAGATATTCAACTTCTTTAAATGCGACAGCTATGAAGTGATAATAAGCAACACTGACAGATGGAAAGGCTAACGTTCACAATCGAATGTGCTAGAGGCTGGCATTCATTAGATGCCTTTTGGGTAGTAATAGGGGCAGCCAGGTCAAGACAGTAGACCTGGTCCTTCAGCTAAACCTTGATCACAACACATAGTTACACATCTCATAGAAACAGAGAGAATTACCAGGAGACTCAGGTACACTTGAATGATTATCCTGCTGGGAGGTTTGGCATTGCGAGGCTCAGTATTCAACAACTGGTACCAGAAAGATTATCCTGCTTTTCATAGATCCTTTCAGGGGTGATGTGGTATCACAGAAAACCGGGGATCTGCGAAATATGCAAACTACTGTTACAGTTTCTCATTGCAGAGCTGAATTTCAGGACTCGGAGGAAGTCCTGCTGACTAACATTTCAGCAATCATTTAAGTGTGAAAATGAGATTCAATGCAGCCATATGTTGATTGTCTGATTCTGTTAGGTAAGAGTATTGAAATTATAAATCCAATTGAGGGGAAATCTAGATGCACTGACCAGTATAAAGATAGGGTTTTAATCATGAAGAAAAATGGATAAATATGAATATACTAAAATACGTTGACATTTAAACATGGTTACTCATAAACTAACTTTCACCAAGCCTCCCATTCACTTTTCAACCCCTCTGCTCACTGAATTATAGTGGCTCCCATTCCAGCAACACCTCCATTATAAAATTCTCATTCATATTTTCACATCCTTTCACCACATCTTTCATCCTAATCATTGTAACCAACTTCAGTCCTACGATGCTCCAAGATTGCTCCACTCCTCCATGCCGGCTGCTAGCACATTCCTGACTGTCTTTATTCTATTATTGGCCACTGTGATAGCGTGCCCTTACAAGAGGCAAACTCTCAGGTGGTCACGTGACCCATTCAGCCAATCGGAACATAGCGTGTGAATTCTGGAGCTGGGTTTTCCTTGCCAATGAAGACTCTGAAGTCATGGAGTGCAGTAGCCTTGTTATCACTATCTGTACATAGTTAATTACCTTAACAAGCCATTCATTCATTAATCTATTTGGTGGTCACCCAACTTTGCAGACTATTGAATTTAGCAATGAGGGGTAGTCGAAGTGCCTTCCTATTGCTGCAGAAATCAGATGAGCAGGCCTTGTGTGGAAGCCTTTGAGAAGCAAACTTGTTCAGCAATCTATGAGTGCTAAAATGTCCCTTCTTGGGAAACAAGACCCATTCGACCCTAACACGAAGCAGTGGGTGCAATATCTCGAACGCCTATATTACTTCTTTAAGGCCAATAAAATTGGAAGTGGGAAGAAAAGCAGCAGCTAATCTTTTCACAGCTTGTTGGATTCCAACCTACAGCCCAGTGAGGGATCTGACTGTTGGGATACCCCCAACTCCAAAACTTTCAAGGAACTTGCAGAATTAGTCAAGTGATATTACCACCTGCAGCCCACAATGACAATGTAGTGATATAAATTTAATGCAATGACAAGTGCAGCATTTGGAATCATAGAATCCCAACTGTGTAGAAAGACACCATTCGGCCCATCAAGTCTGCACTGACCACAATCCCACTCAGGCACTATTCCCACAACCCCATGCACTTAACCTAGTTAATATCTCTTGACACTAAGGGGCAATTTAGCATGGCCAATCTACCTAAGCCACATGTCTTTGGATTGTAGGAGGAAAACAGAGTACTCAAAGAAAACGCATGCCGACACAAGGTGAATGTGCAAACTCTACACAAACAGTGACCCAAGCCAGGAATCGAACCCAGGTCCCTAATGCTGTGAGGCAGCAGTGTTAACTCCTGTGCCACCATGCCACCTGAGTAATGTATCTAAGACAAACATCAGAACAGTGGAAGTTTGGGTCTGCACTCAATGATATGTCGAGAGACAGGCTAATCTGTGGTGTTAACAACAGAACTAGACAAAAAGTATTATTAACCGAGAAGGGATTACTTTAAATAAGGCACTAGAGATTATCCAAGCTATAGAAAGTGTCAAATTGGGCTGGGTGTGGGGGTTGCAGTAGATGAAACAATGGAACTGTGGAGCACATAAGTAGGTGAGATCTATCAAGATTGGCAGGAAGCCAAGTTTGGTGCAGGAAATAACAAACCAAGGCTCAGAGCAAAAAGCTATGGAAGTATAGGGAATTTGGACCACAGATCGAAAACTATGAAGAATGTTACCGGTGTGAGGGAAGGGGGAATCACCCTCGGGAGCAATGTTATGTTATGTCTACATTAGAATTCCAACTTTTACAACTACATTGTCCAATTTTCCTCTTTGTTTCTGCCTTGGGTTAAAATAGATCACAGATTCAGTGCTGCTTCATAGAACATAGAACACTACAGCACAAACAGGCCCTTCAGCCCACAAGTTGCACTGATCATATCCCTACCTACCAGGTTTATTTATAAATCCCACGTACTCATCCAGAAATCATTTAAAAGACCCCAATGAGTTTGCCTCCACCACCACAGACAGCAGCCGATTCCACTCATCCACCACCCTCTGAGCGAAAGATCAGTTGGTACAGCTTGTCAGTTCGAATGCTAAATTGACGTAATCTGATTCGAATCAATTTCATACAGAAATATTCAGTGCTTCATTTTAAAGAAATATTCCTTGCTATACTTTCTGCATTTTTATAAGACCAGAATCACTTTGATTTAATTTTGTTTTCTAACATTCCAATGAAGCACTTTAGGGTGTTTTACCACAATGAAGATGTTGTATATACTTATCTCACTGTTGTTCAAGGCAAAAGAAATTTCCACCACAGAAGTTCCTATTAAGAGTACCACACAAGTAAAATGCATTAAACTTGCTGTGATGCACAAACACTTCAAATTCATCCTTTAACCCGTATTTTTGTTGTTTTCACAATCACAAAATTAATCAGTGATGCAGAGTGATCCATGGTGATCTATAGTGACCTTTGCACCAATAGAGAATTCTGTAGCTGGGATAGAAACATTCACATCTTTTCATGGTTTGGCAGATAGGATTGTCCAGCATTGTGCAGTATTATGCCTGCTGTGATCTGCAGATGCAGATTTAGCTCATTGCATTCACAAAGGATTTACCAAAACCTACCATTATGGAGTATTGATGAGGCAGTGACAGAGGATTCCAATCTTCAAAGGTAAATTGAAAAGTTTTCCTGCCTATGAATCTCAGTCTTTGTGGATGCTTCTAACCTTCTTATAGAAAAAGTTTGAAGAAGTAAAACTACTTCTAACTCTTGGATAACTACAGTACTCATTGACTCCACTGCTTTGCCTTTCCCACCCCCTGGGAAAAAAATGAGTGGGCGAGGTTTGTGCATTTGTCTGGTGGAAGGCAGACTGTTTCCAGTTTTTACAAACCTGTTGTGATGCTTGCCAATGTGGCGTCTCGTCAGCGAAGTATCAATATCAATAAAGTATCAAGTATCAATAAAGGGAGATAATGTGGAGGGATGGTGCTTTAAACAGATGTAAATGTATTCACATATATTTAAACTAGGTTTCCACTTTTCTACGTGAGGGCAGGGGGCTAATCAGGAAACACAATCTCACTGAAAGAATCACAATCCCAAATCCCGTAAGATTTTGTGTCTGAGTAGCTTTTTTCGCTGACTGCAAATGCTAATGCAAAATTGCCCCTGTTGATGGAATTCAGCTGCTTGTCAAGACTTTTCCCTCTGGAGTGCCATTTCTTTCATTGCTGCTGCTCCTTTACTTTTTCTAGTTTCATTGAATCCCTATCCCTATTCAGGAATTAGTCTCCTTGGAATTTCTGGCATGCTGAACTCTTTGTTACATAAAATACCAACCCTCCTCAATAAACCTGAAATAACTCCTCAGAGGCTACTGTCCCACCATCAAATTACCTTTATTTACAAGGTCAATTCCACTCCTTTGAGTGCTTCAGACAAAAAGTCAGAATCCAGAGCATCAGTAGCTCTGACATTCTTCAATATATACAAGTGAAAGCCCCTGATTAGACAAACAATCGTTACCTCAACAGGGAGCTTGTAATCCCAGAGGCCAACCTCATGGGTCTCATTGAGGCCATTACAAAGCCACTTTTGAACTCTTGTTCCTTGAAAACTATTACTCCAACACCAACCACCCTTTTCTCTCCAAAAATGAATTCTCTCTCAGACCAATGCACACTTTTATATACCGCAATTTCATTTTTGAATCTATGCTATTAAGGAACAGATTCTCACTACCAAGATGTGTAACATGAGTTTGGAAATTTCCTGGCTGACTTTGGGAAAAAAAATGCCTCCAAAGATGTAATTTTGGCTCTAGGACTGTGGTTATAAAACAGAATAAAGTCTGCAACTTCCAGACACAGAGTGGAGGTGGCCACAGGGGATGCCGAATGCTGAAGTGAGTTGTTAAAAGGGCCTGTCATCATCCCTCTAAGTCTCACTGCTGGGAAGCAGCAGTGCTAATCACTATGCCACCATTCCACTGCTTCACTAGCTGCCTGGTCACCTTCACTGTCTCTATGTTGTCAAAACATATGTCCAACATCCAGTCTAGGATGAGCTACAATTTCCTCCCCTTAAACACCTTTAAGTGAACAATTACAAACATCAAAGTTAATTAATGTAGGTAATTAGCATATGATACCATTCTCAATAAAACATGGAAATTGCCTTTGGGAATAGATGATAAATGTTGTAGATTTCAGATAGGTGAGCAAAACAAACTCTGCAACACAACCCCACTTGTGGATATCTAACAAGTATTCATTAAGCACTCTAATCGGACTGTTTGTGAGATTCAGAATTTACAATCCTCATTAGTTACTAATGTCAAATTGTGGAGGTCTACTTCCAGTTCCATTTCTTTCGTTACTCTCTCATGCTGATCAAGTCATTTCACAACTCTTTCATCACAAACTGTGTTTCTCCTTTTCACAGCAAGGAGTACCTTAATAAAATTACCTGCCTTTACCCATTTCTGAGCTAACCTACTGGCGATACCCTTAGCTGTACTTTTATTACTTCCTGACTTGACTCTCTCAATGTCCTCTTGGCAGGCCTTCCACCTTTATCTTCCTTAAACATCAATGCATTCAGAATTCTGCTATCCTTATAAAATCCGACTAACCCATCACCCTGTGCTCATAAACCTATAAGGACTTCTGGTGCTCCAATGCATCAAATATACAATTTGAACCTTTGTGTTTAAATCTGTTCAGATCTTTGCTCCTCACCATTTCTGTAAACTTTCTCCAGCCTCATTATGCTTGGGAAAACTACTTTCCTCTAACTCTTATTTCAGGTATACTCTTGGCCCATTACTTCCTAATTGAACTTTCACCATTGAGACATTACGTTTGAAATTCTTCCCCTAAGCTTTATGCCACTAAATCTCCCTTTCTTCTTTTAAGATTAATTTAACCAGCCTTTCAACTAGTCTTCCCAATATCTCACAGCCTTTTTGGCGTAATGTTAATTTTATCTGAAAGTATTTCTGTAACATACTTTTCCTATATTAAAGACACTCCAGAAATGCATGTTCCTTGAGAAAAGGATTATCAGATCTGGATCATGAGCCTCATTTGTTCAAGGGGCAACACCGTCTGCCTATGATCTTAGGCATCAGTGTCCAGCCCATAATGGCTGTGATGTAGTAAAGTTTAAAGCTTTATTTATTACTGTCACAAGTACTGAAGTGACTGTGAAAATCTCCCAGTCACCACATTCCGGGGCCTGTTTGGATACACTGAGGGAGAATTTAGAATGGCCAATGTCCCTAACCAGCACATCTTATGGACTGTGGGAGGAAATCGGAGCAATGGGAGGAAACCCATGCAGACACAGAGAGAACGTGTATAGTCCACACAGGCAGTGACCCAAGCCAGGAATTGAACCCTGGCACTGTGAGGCAGCAGTGCAAACCACTGTGCCATGATGCGACCATGAATTTACCATACATCCTCAGGTAAATAAATGATGTCAAGGTGTGGGTGGATGGTTGTTGGGAGGGTGCATTGCAGTGGGAAGTTTAAACAGCTGATTTCCTTGGCTATTGTAGATGGGGCTTGATGAGAAATAATCTGTTCAGAGACTCTTACTAAAATGGGAGGCTAGGGATATATCAGGTCTCTGTATGTTTCAGATATCACCTTAATTTGAAACTAAATGTTAATCTGATTTCCTTTTCCAGATGGTGATCCCCTTGCTTCCAGTTTCAGCATTTTGTTTTTATTTCAGGTTTCTAGCAGCACCTGAACCAATACTCCAGTTGTTCTTGAACAGCCATGCCTACACTTCATTGAAAACCTGTAAATTATCCACAATATTTAGCATCTTAAACGATGATACTCAAAATAAGTAACTATTGCTTTTAGACGGGTTTACTTAATTAAATCAAATAGCAACACTTTCTTGGAACTGGAATCAGTGGAGAGGGGGATAAATTTGAACCAACTGATCTCTTTGGTATTTTCATATGTACTTAATGTAATGACTTTCTTAACCCGAAATATTTTAGTCCCCAAAGTTCGAGAGTCCTGA